>CM064331.1:17407797-18607797 GCA_032595735.1 Pelochelys cantorii | reverse complement strand
ACTCTGAGGAGGGGGTTCACAGGAAGGGAAAGGGGGGGTATGGGGAGGGGAGGCCGGGGGAGACTGTGGGGAGCAAGAGCAGCCAGGCTGGGGAAGGAAGAGATACAGGGCAGGGGTTGTACAGAAGGAGACGGGGGAAGACACAATGGCAGCTCCCCAAACCCATGGGGCAGGAGGGGGGAGGGCAGAGGTGACTGGTGGTAGCACTTGGAGGCACCAGCTCCTATGCCCCAGACAAAATTTCAGTTGCTAAATAGGGTGCCTCACATGTCCTTCCCTGTGGCCCCCCCTGCAGACACCAGTCACCTCTGGGTGAGGAGCTGCCCCACACAGCAACCAGAGAGGAATTCTTTGTGTGAAGTTTGTTTAGTGTTGTAAATATCTGCAAACTCTGATCCATTACAATGTGTGCGTACAGATGCGATGTAAAATAAAAAGTGACCTCTTAAAATGAATTACCATAATGAATATGCAAACAAAATGTGACCGGTCTGCCAAAAGTTTGTGAATGGGTTTGCCAGTTCACAGTATAAAAAAGGCTGGGAACCACTGGGCTAGGAAGAGCAGGTTAGACAAACACTTGCCAGGGATGGTCTATATCAGTGGTTCTCAAACTTTAGCAAAATGAGGGCCCTAATTTTGATTTAAAAAATTTCAGGGACTCTCAAACCCTCCAGTTCAGCCCTTGTCCCCTCTTCCCTGAGGTCACATCCTGTCCCTCCTCCTTCCTTGATGACCTATCCCCACTCACAGCAGCCCTTCTCCCTCCCTCGCTCCCTCACCCACTCTCCCCCCACTGTCACTCAATTTCACTGTCTGGGGCAGGAGTTTGGGGTGTAGGAGGAGGTGTGGGTTGCTGGGTCTGAGCTGGAGGGTTTGTTGAGCAGGAGGAGATTGGGGACAGTGCTTACTTTGGGTGGCTTCTGACCCTCTGGCAGCAGCTTCTAGGTAGGCGCACCAGGGTATCACCACGCACTGCCCTGGTCTTCAGACATAGCTCCCATTGGCCACTGTGGTTCCCAGCAAATGGGAGCTCTGGAGTCAGCATTGGTGATGGGGGCAGCATGTGGAGACCCCTTTGCCCTCATTCCAGGAGCTGCAAGGACATTGCTGGCTGCTTCCAAGAGTGGCATGGAACCAAGGTCCCTACTCCTCCCATATTACACCACCTCCTTCATGCCAGGGATTCCCCGGCATGAAGGAATTGAGGGAGGGCAGGTGTGGAGTTTCTCTGTGGGGCCCAAGGATCTTCTGGAGTACCTTGGGGACTCCCAAGGGTTCACAGTTGGAGAAACTCTGGTTTAGATAATACTTAGTCCTGCCATGAGTAGAGGGGACTGGACTAGAAGACCTCTCAAGGTCCCTTTGAGTGCTATGGTTCTATTATTCTGTTTACAGATGCGCTCTCCCAAAGGAGTATGCACCCCATCTTACCAGTTATACCTCAAAGCACAGGTCCAATTAACACACAGCAAGTAGCTATGTGTACTGTGGAAAACAAGTAAAAGTTGATTTAACAAAGCATCAGGATTTAGGTAACAGCAAGACAAAGTATTGGAAACAAAGTTACATATAAAATAAATCATAACACTCATTTTAGAACCTAGACTTATTGATTTAGATACCTTCCTGTCTTACAGGGCGAAGCTCACCCAAAAGTCTGCTAGCGTCTTTACAGAATGGCTGTGATCTGCCATTCGTGAGACAAGTCATGCTCTTATGTGAAAAGATGCAAGGTGTATCCCTGAATCCCCAGTTATATCTCCACAATCCAATAAATAAGGTGCCCCCTGCAAAGTGGGTTCTCTTCCTGTTTATGTCATTCTTGGTGATTTTACAACCTCATGATTAGCATTTGGCTCTATCTGCAATAGGCATACAATACCACAGCTAGAGAAAAATAAGCGTCTATTACTTCCTGCCTGGTGACGTGTTTTTACTCCCAGACACGTAAGAACATAATTTTCAGTATAGATCAGTATTTTTTTTAACCGGGAGCCCACGGACAATACCTAAGGGGGTGTTACCATACAACAGTGATTTTCAACCTGTGATCCACAGATCACTGGAGATCTGCAAACTATGTCTATGATTTTCAAAGGAGTCTGCATTCCATTTTTAGGGCTCTGCAAATGAAAAATGTTGAGCCACTGGTACTGAGACATAATTATTGAAATATCTGTACATTCGTTTTGCAATGATGACCATTGGGCTACTGGCTTTTGCTAGACACCTAAAATCCATCATTCGGTGAACTAATATGTACATATCTAACTCCAGGGATCCATATTAATCTCTATGCATGCCTCATTCCTTTTGACAGTTAGAATCAAGAGGTGCCTTGGCCACATCCTCCCATCAAGATCAAAGGGGCTGCGTCTAGACTGGCATGATTTTGCGCAAATACTTTTAACGGAATAATAATAACCCAGGTAGAATAATGCCATTATTTAGTTAAATTACAGGTTGCTGTCATTATTTAAGTGCCTTATTTTCATGTTCAATATCATTCAGTGGTCAGATTTGTCCACCCTTAGGACCAGAACTAGATTAAGGCAAGCTCTGGCAACACACTTGTCTAGTATGCCTACACTATTCAGTTTTTAGCAACAAGGCTGTGTAGACACAGCTCTATTGCTAAAAGTCAGTGTCTATGAATGCTGTTTGTCAGCACTTCTGCTGACAAAATACTTTCACCCCCAATGATCGGGTTTCATTTTGTCGGTAGAAGAATTCTTCTGCCAACAAAGCAGCATTTACATGTGCATTTGCCATGGCAAAACTTTGTTGTTCATGGGTGGAGGAGGGCTTAAGCATTCTTGAACGACAAAAGTTTTGTCAAGTAAGTGAAAGTGTAGACACAGCTATGTCTGGGCTGTAACTCCTGCCTAGCACTCAATTAGCACTTGCATTACGAAGCTGGTTAACTACTGTTAATCAAAGACCCCAACGACTTCCTTCCAGTGTTTACAAATAGGGAAGCAGATTCTTTCCGTTCCACTCAGTGTTTTTTATCATTGTCAAGATGGCAGTTTCCATCTGACAATTCATTTTTATTATATTTAGTACACTTAATGATTTAATTACATTTGTAATTAGGTGTAGTGAACAAAATGCAATTTATATTCCAAACATTCTACTTTACATACTCAGAGGATGATGATTAGAGATGTACAGACACTGCAAATGAGTATCCATGAGCATTTGTTCAAATAGAAGCCACAGATCTGCTTTGATACAAATAAAAGAGACTGTGGTTGCTGTTTTGCCAATATATTTGTCAATAAAAGTTTGTCCAAGTAGTTATTTAAACACACAGGAAAAAACATGAGAATATATAAAAGTTTCAGAGGGGTAGCCATGTTGGTCAGGAACGGAAAAAAACTTAAAAACCAATTAATAGTCTTGCAGCACCTTAGAGACTAACAAAAAATGTAGATGGTATCATAAGCTTTCGTGAGGCACAACCCACTTCTTCAGATTAACAGAGTTAAGGGGTCCAGTTTCCAAATAAATAGCAGAGAAAGGGAGCTGAGAATATATTCATGCCTGAAATGTGAAGTGGCTATTTGTGAATGATCTGAGAGCAATCCAGTCAGAAAGCAGAAATAGAATCATGTGGTTTAGCTGACAACCCCTCAAATATATTACAAATAGAAAACACATGGCCAAAAATCAAGGCAAGTAGTTTACAATCAGCCGTAGGACCGAAAGATGTTCTTAAGAGTAATTAAATAATTTCAAAAAATGAGGAAGAAAAACCCAAAGTCTATGGGTAATTCACAATCCTGAATGTGGGCTGAATTCAGTTCTGGTGGAAAAGGCTGACAGCCTGAATTCCTGAATGGGAAGTAGAGTGGGAGTGTAATCATATTGCTATGGGTCTCCGTTTAAGAAGATCTTCTTAGGTTGGTTCAAAATTATTCTTGTTCCACTGTCTGTGGAATAGCCCAGTGCTGGAACTGTGCTGAAAGAAATGAAAACCCTTCATAAAATTATGTCATGGGCCGAGTGTGCCAGGCCATCATGCAATAATAGCCAAAACATTCTGTAATTAAAACAAGTAGCTAGTTATGGTGTCTGCATATGATCAAAGCCCTTTTGTCTACCCTGACACTTGGCACATGTGAAAGATTTCTGCTTACATGGAAAATACTGTTGTGGTTTTTCTCTTGGTTTCAAGTGGCAAGAAACATACATCCCAGATTATCCCCAAACTGAAAGAAAACAGTAATGGAGAACTGAGAAGGTACATGATGTGAAATGTCTACAGTTTCTGGAAGACAAAACCCCTGAGCATGCATAGGAATGACTTCTGAGTAGAGGTACAGTTTCTGTGATGGAATCAGGTCATTTTTTGGATGAAATGAGACTATAGCTTCTGGAGTCATTCCCAAAGGTGCATTAATGCCCTTTTTAAAATAAGAATTCCTTTTGCTTAACAAATATTTAAAAGTCAGAATTGTGACAACCCAAGAATCTCTCATTAAGGATCTTTTTTATTACATGGACTAGAAAATGCTTGTGAGGTTTTTATAGATAAACGTTCCTTCTCGCATGTATAATTTATACAATTTCCTCTATGTCTTCACCTTACATTTAGCTATAAAACAAAAAGGGTGGAGCAATAGTACATATTTCTCTTCTATACCCTCCCTTCCCCAAAAAATTGTCTCTGCATCTCTGAAGAAAATTTAATTTCTTTGGATAGGACTCTGATAGAATAAAGCAAAAGAAATTAAGAATAAAGGGGATCAGATTCAAAGCATTTTGCAGCCAATATTGACTGAACTGTGAAGGAAGTGACTTGGAATTTAATAATATTGGGTACAGAGAGATTTTCCTTCCCATAATTATGGAGTTCTGAAACCTCTTTTGCATTCTATCCTTTTGAAATATTTCACCTACAGTTGTACTTTGTAGCTATTGCAACAGTGCAATAGGTTAGTTTCTAGTGGAAAACAATCACAGCACATACGCAAAACCTTTGCTGTGGTTGTAGAACATGCATCTGCTCAATTAAAAATCAAATTCCCCAAGAAAAAAATGAAGCATCTTATTCAGAAACGTTTCCAAAAGTGCAAAAAAACTAAAGAAAATATTTGTTTATTAGAAAGCTACAGAAACACATAGAAAATGTGTTGAAGGAATGAGATGGTAAAAGGAGGAGCAGTCTATTGGAAGGAATCTCAACTTGGAGGGTTTAAATCCTGAAAGAGGCAAAACTGGACAATGGTCAATCCTGGGTAAGGTCATGTAAAGCTGATGCAATTGTCTGCATGTAAGTACACATTCAAACGTAGCAATTGCATTCATGGCCAAAGAATCTGTGTGTTCCTGATGAGTTTGGCCACAATGCTGAATCCATTTTAAATGAAAAGTGCAAGGAACAGTGATTGAAAAGGCATAGGGATATGGCCAAGTCACCAACGGATGTGATTTACAAGGATTAGTCGCCTAGGTAGCAAGAAAGGGATTGATGGTTATCTGTTTCTACATAAGAAGGAAATTGCTGATACATGGGATCAGGCAATATTTCTTTTATCTCATCTGGTATCTGGCCTCCTGCAGTTCCCAGTATCTTGTATCATGGACTCATAGGGTTGGAAGAGACCTCAGGAAACCTTGTACTTAAGGAGAGGGTGAAAAGAAAATAACCTGTAATATATGAGGCCAATTTTTGAAATGCACTAAGTAGATGGGGAAAATCCTTCTTGATTGCTAGTTCATTACCCTGTCTAATGAGATGACAGTATCCATCCTTTGAATAAAAATGGACATACTGAGTTATACCAAAGGTCCATTTAGTCCAGTATCCTGTCTTCCGACAGCAGTCAAAGCCAGGGGCCTCAGAGGAAATCAACAGATAATCATCAAGTGAACTGTCCCCTGTACTATATGTACTTTATCTTGCATCATCTAAGTTTGAGCACAGCAGCACTCAGAGTTGTGCAAGCTGCACTTTGTATCCAGTCTTTTCTGTAAGTATAGCTTAGTTTCTGTAGCCACCTAGTTACATGATGTCCTCCTTGAGTGTGTGTCTGTGTATATATAGAGAGAGTGCATTTGTCTGTCTGTTCAATAACTCCTCCAAAATCAGGGGTGGACAATAATTGGGGGTGGGTGGGGGGCACTCCAAGGTTTTGGTAAGTGGTCAAGGGCTGCACTTCTGTGGAGGGTGCGCAGGGTCTGGGACGGCAGGTTGGATGTAGAAGGGAGCTCAGGATAGAGGACTGGAGTGCAGGCGGGTGTGTGGAGTCTGAGAGGAAGTGTGGGTGAAGGAGAGGGTTATGGTCTGGGGCAGGTGGAGGGTCCAGGAGGGGTTATGGATGCAGGAGAGGATTTTGGCCTGGGGAGAGATGTAGGAGGGTGCAGGGTCTTGGAGGGAGTTGTGATCTGGGAAAAGGGGGGGGGGGAAAGAGGGTGCAGAGTTTGGGTGGTGACATGGGGCAGGGTAATGGGGTGCATGGTCAAGGAGGGGTATGTGTGCAGGAAAGGTTTCTGGCCTAGGGGAGAGGTGTAGGGGGGGGTGCAGGGTCTGGGAGGGAGTTGTGAGCTGGAGGAGGTGGGGAGAAGGGATAGAGAGTTTGGGTGGTGAGTCGGGGCAGGTAATGGGGGAGGGAGGAAAGGGGGGGTGCCAGAGGCAGACTCTGGCTAGGAGGCACTTACCTAGACTCCACCCAGCCAGCAGCTCTGCAGGAACCTGAGACAGGCTCCATGCCTGTCTGCTGGGCAGGCCGCTCCATGTGGCTCTGCTCTAGCACAGGGAGGGGGAAATGAGAAGGCTTCATTTGCTGCCCCTGCCTTCAGCAAAATTTCAGAAACGGGCCAATGAAAGCTGAGGGATTTTGCTGGGGACGGGGACAGCGTGTAAAGCTCTCTCCTCCCTGCCCAGACTGCATAGCAATTAGCAGCCTGCTGTTTAAAATGGCTGCAGCTGCTCTGTAGTAAGGGTGTCAGCGAGGTGGCCATGAGCCTGCTAGCCCCCTCTTGCCCACTCCTGTCCTAAATGGTAAGAGCTAGGACCACCAAATTTGGTACCCAGTTTCCTCTTCTCCTAAGTAAAAGCAAGGTCCGGGTTTGGTTGTACCAGACAACTAGAAGCCCCTGGAAAAGGACTATTTTCCATTGCATGCAAAAGGAGAGGCTGCGATTTCGATGGCTCCACTATCTTGCCTGTCAATCAACTGGTAACTAGCCCTCCTGCCCCAAACTCTTCCCCCACCCCAGGCTGTGGGTGCCAGCACCAAAATGGAGGTAAATTCCTCTGCCCTGAGCCCCTCCTCCACCCTCAGCCTCCTGCATTCTCTCCGATCCCCAAGGCCCTGTCCTGACTGCTGCACACACACATTCCACCACCATCTGCAATAACTAAAAATAGTTGCAAATGTTAAAGGGCTGCTGCTCTCCATCCCCATCTATACCAACCTACAGAGTAGATGCAAAAGGAATAAAAAAATCCTGCCACCTTCACCCGCTTATGCCAGCATTTCTATGTCACCTCTCCAAATCATCTTATATCCAGACAATTGTGAATGTTTCATGTGGTCAGAGAAAGCCAGAGAGGCAGGCCAGAAATCAAGCCTGGTAAACTAAACACAACAAATCCACAATTATCTGCATATAAATATAGTTTATGCTTTTTCCACTTGCAAGGAAATCCCTTATCATTTCTGTCTCAGACTATGTCTACACTGCAGGGAAAAGTTGGAAAAGAAATGCAAATTGCAAACCACAATTTGCGCATCTTTCCTCTTTTCTTCCAAAAGAGGCTTTTCCGACATTTGGCCCATCTACATTGAGTCCAAATGTCAGAAAAAACCCTCTTTCAGAACATCCCTTCTTCCTCATAGAACGAGGTTTACAGAGATGCCGAAAAAACGCGTCTGCTTTTCCTAATTTTTTTTTTGGAAAAGCAGATGTGTACCTTGGATGTGGCAGAGCTTTTCCGGGATACTTCCAGTATCCCGGAAAAGCTCTGCAGTATAGACATAGCCTCAAATGAAGACACCCAAGGGATGCTATGAACACAGCAGTTGGCCACTGATTCCATGTGAGGGTTGCCCTTTGAAGGAGAATTTTTAACACATTGTAAAAAATAAGTTGCCAGAAAGAACTTTTGAAGGAGAAAGTAGAACATGACTGACTTACAGAGAATATGGTCTGTTTCTGGGCCAGAAACTGCTGGGACCATAGTGCAAATACAAGGAAGTGGATGTGAGGTTAGAACAGTCTTTTGGGCTAAATGCTTTTTTACTGGTTGATTAGACCCAGATCCTGCTTTTGCTGAGGCAAAGGAAATGTTGCCACTGATTTCAAAAGGAATAGTATTGGGCTTCTAAAATGATCAAATACAAGTCAGGCTTTTCCTCCTCATCTGAACCTTCAAATCAAATTAGTAGCTTCAGCTTCCTTTTTTCCTTCCCTGCATTCTTCATTTCCTAATTTTTCTTTTCAAAATGTATTAGACCAAATTCATTTTCAGTGTAACACAATTCAGGTCAACACAGGCACATCAGGGATAGATCTGGTCTGTTTTAATAAACGAAATAGAAAATTCATAGTACAGTAGTTCACAGTCCTGTACACACATGTCAAATTAAAAATAGAAGTGACAATTTAAACAATCTATTTCAAAATACAGTGAATCCATCTATCATCATCACTGGAAGTCTCATAATATATATAACTAAATGGTAGATAAATACAGCAACAAACCAAATTCCCCACTTCCCTTTTAAATCGCCCCTAATAATATTGGCCCTCCTAGAGGGAGATGCCCTGCAGCACGCTTTGAAAGACCAAAAGATTCCACCCCAGGAGCACATAATTACTATGGAAACAATGATGTAATTGATCTAGGAAGAGCTTAGTGACAACCACAAGTGAAAGAGAAATGTGTTGCAGAGAGTGATTTGAAATTTATGCCATAGTTGGAAGGAAGCATGGTCTGGTGAACCGGATATGAGTCTGAAAGGTAGATGTCCTCTCTGCTGCACCTGCCCCTAAGACAGACTGGGTTTACCTTACCCAAAGTACTTTGAGAGCTCTGGATGAAAAGCATTAAAGATTGTATTTCTGTAGTCCGGCATCCCCGGGACCTGATTGGTGCCGAACCAGAGAATTTGCCGAAGCACGGGGGTGTGTCAATATTGTCTACAGCATTACAAACACTTCCATTGCTTACTGGGCTATTGAGAACATTTAGGGGTAAATTAGAGCTAAAATAACAGCACAGAACACTGAGAGTCAGGACTGTTGGCTATAAACAAACTTTATGGGACTGTGGGAAACTTGGCATGCTAGACCATGGATATTGCTGGATCAGAGAGTTCTGGACTAGAGAAGTTCAACTTGTACTTTCTTTTGGATGAGATGAAACACTTTTTTCCTAATACTTTGGAGTCATTTAAAGATCCCTACGCTTTTTTTTTTCTATACACAAGCAGGAGTATTAACCATGGTGACCTGGAAAATTTCCAGATTGATTCATAATATTTAGCTTTCCTATATTGCCCTTGTGGTTTGCATTACATAAAGTTCAGAGCTGTTGTGTGGTAATTACGTAGATGCAATATTTTATCCCAGAGGTGGCTGCATTTCTGTGTTGGGAGACACAATCTTCTGAACAGTTTGCTTATCAGTTAAAATGTATAGTGTGCTGAGATACTTGGGAAGAAGGCTTCTATTTGAAGATAAGCAGTTATATTCTTCTTGTTGGTATAGCCTTTTAGTCCCAAATAGATCTAAAATATGAGAAATACATTCAGTATAGGACCCAGGAATTGATTTCACATAGCATCTTTATGAAGTTTTTGACATCCAATTCATAGATGAAAAAGTGGAGCCAAAAGTATTTTTCAAAAGGGGGGATTCTTTAGTCTTTTCAGATTTCTTTCAGTTGCTCCAACGAAATAAATACATCCGCCTTAAACAACTGAAAGAGATATTTACTGCCTGTGGTTTAACAACTGTACTAAGTCAAAGGAACCAGTCAACTAGAGCCTTATATTTCTTTTCTGAAGTGAAGATGGGAGAAAAGAATGAGACGACAATGTGGTATTTATAATAAAGATGAAATGAGTGGAACTCAATGGCGCCAGCAGCCCTAGAGCTCCTGCTGTTTGGGCTAATGCATTTTGCATTAGCGAGTCTGGGTATCTGGCATCCAACAAAGTAGTGAAATGCTTTTACAAACTAGTGACATTCTTAGAGCAGAAACGTTCTTTCCGAACACCAGCATTGCACGTTCAATTGGGAAAATTCAGACATGCAGTGCCTAAAGCTGGGTCAATAGTGAAGGATCGAGAGGCACAAATGTTTCAGCCATTTTCCACACACCCTGGTCAGACCCCTTTGTATTTATTTCCCTGCCCTTTTTTTCCCTAGATTAATTCCTGTACCCCTGGAAACTGCTGCACCAGAAGGGAGATTTATTTTGGGGTCAGCGACTGTCAGTGCTGTTGCTCCCACTGCCATTCTTTGGATATCCCATTATGCCTCTCTTAACTGGGCTAGCTTTATCCCACCTCTCCTGGCTGGCTTTACTCATTTTGTGGCAGAACTACTGCTTTGTTCCCATGTGCTGGAGATGCTACCAGAGGCAGCCCACAGTCTGGGTTCTACTAGTGGATCACATGAGTCAACCTGGCCCAGTATGTCTGCATTCTAACAATGCCTGCCTTCTTTCTTATTAAGAGAACCCCAGTCTCTGTATATCCTTTACTATTCCACCATTTAAGTAGCTAGTGTTCTAGTTGCCTTGGAAGTAACCTGAAATTCTCAAAGGAAGAAATGTACTTGCCAACACAGAAGTCACCAGAGGGATTTATTTATCTCTTTTCCTCCATCAGGAGGTTGAGAGGTGTGTCTTTATTGCTTCATGAAAGCAACTGTGAGTTTCCCCCTCCTGCATCTGTGGAGAGCAGATCCATTACAAAGGTGACAAAAAGATTAGCAGAATAAAATGTGCAGTGGGTGAAGGCCCCTGGATTTAGCTGTCATGGTAATGTTTGTTATACTGTTTTCTGATGTCTCTTACCTGCCATGTGGCTAGAAAAAAGAAAATCAACACCACAGCTTTTCTTTCATTTTTAACAGCTACTAAGAAAACTCATAGCTCAAAGACGTAAGTGAGCTCAGAAACTGTCTCTTTATTTCAATGATTCTCAAATTGGTGACTCTTGGAAGTGTTTGTTTTTGTTGAGTGTTTTGTGTATATTCCAGTCATCATCAAACTTTCTGATGACACCAAAACTGGAAGGGTAGCAAACACAGTATAATGCAACCAAACCAAAAGTCACTTAAAGAAAAAAAAAAGCTTCCTTCTGCAGTTTTACTCTTGTTTAACTCCATCACCTTCAAAAGATTTATTCTTGATTCATTCCAATAAAAAAGTGAGAAGAGATGCTGCATGAAAAACTTCTACCCCTCTGGTAGCACCCTTATCGCTGCCCAAAACTGAATGGAAAGAGAGAGAGACACTATTCTGAAGAAGATGCTCCAAAAGTTGCTAAAAAGGTATGAGAACAAGGCAATAAAGAGTGCTCTTGAGACCTAGAAAGGAGCAAATCCTGAAGTTGGGCTGATGCAAAGGCCAGCCCTTGCCCCTAGTCCTGAGAAAACACCAACTCCAGTTCTAGAAGAGCAGTATGGTTCAGTGGTCTGACGGGACTAGATGCTGTGAACCCTGGAGTTCCACTCTCATTCTCACACTGACTTTTGTGTTCTTGGATAAGTTATTTATGGACAGACTTTCAAAAGCATCCAGCAGCTCTGATCTTAATAGGAGCTGTTAAGTGCTTAACTCTTTGGAAAGCCTGGCCCTAAATGTGTCTCAGTTTCTCCCTTCTGTAAACTGAGGGCAATTTACCCAGCTCATGGGGTACAGAGAGGGTTAATTCATTAACATTTCCACACTTCTTGGAAGCTGCTAAATATTATTTTGTGTAGCTCACTAAAGTGCAAGCCATGCCTTCATTTTCTTTAATTTCTCAGTCTGGGTCTGCACTAGACCCAGAAGGTCGGCTTAAGATACGCAACTCCAGCTCCATAAATAACATAGCTCGAGTTGATGTACCTTAAGCCAGGGGTTCTCAAACTTTGTGATACCGCGACCCACCTCTAAGTTGCTCACGACCCCCCTCTAAGTTGCTCGTGACTCCCGGGAGGTTGGGATCCACAGTTTGAGAAACGCGGCCTTAAGCCAAGCTTTTCACTGTCTTCGCAGTGGAAGGTCAATAGAAGCAAATGCTCCCATTGACTTCCCTTACTCCTGGCAACTGCAAGGAGTACTGGACCATAGGCAACCTCGGCATTCAATTTATCGGGTCTTAACTAGACTTGCTAAATTGAATGCCTGAAGATCGCTCTCGGGCAGGTAAGTATAGACTTGGCCTGAAATGTGTGACTAAAAATAAATATCAGTCTAACCTGTGCTGTCTCCCTTGGGAAAATCTGTTTTGAATCTTTTGCCCTCTTTCAGAGGGATAGAGTAAAATAAAATGTGCATACTGATTTCACCCCAACTAGAGAGTGAGAGTTTTTTTAAGCACTGTGCTTTAAAGGAGCAGTGATGGGACAGGTCTTAATTAAACCAACTGACATGGAGGTGAGTGACAGAACTAAAAATATATAGAACACTTGACTAGTGAATGATAGAAAATGAGCAGCGGACACCGATAGCACAGCTTGAATTATTATCACAAGCACTTTGATCATGGCTTTTTAGCAGCAGAAACTTTCCATTACCTGCAATGACCTTTACAACATGTCTTCAGCAAGAAAAATAGTAACATAACTGAAGCCCAAACCATAGAGGTAAATGAGTGATGCTCTTTAGCTATGACCTATTGAGATGGCTCCACATTTGCAGTATTGAGCCAAAGTAGGCATCTCATAATGGGCAGAACTACCCAGTGATCAAACTCTCATACTTAAGAAGAAATGTTGTTCCCAATCCCAACTTTTCAAAGTATTTGTTATTGAGATGGTTTGGGACATGACCCTGATCTGGGGTATGGACTGAGGAGTTTTTCTTTGGACTTATTGCTATTCAGAAGAAAAGAGTTCCTGTGGCTTGCCAAATAATCTTGCACTGTGATTTTCTCCATGAAGTCACCTGTGTGTCAGGTCTCCAGTGGCGCCTAGAAGCAGGATGGAATTCAGAGCTTTCCACCAGGCTGAGGTATTTAACACAACAGAGCTTTCCCAGCTTCCAGGAGATTGTACATCTGGACTCGTGCTGCAGGTTCAAAGTTTATTTTCCACCACAGAGATGGAGTGAGCTTTTAAAGAAAACAGCTAAAAGTTTTACATGGCGGTTACAGATGCTATAATTTGGGCAGTGTTTTCTGCTTTGCAAGCAGACAGGCCAAGTACTTGAAATGCCGAATAGAATTGGAGGGGAATACTAAATAAAGTAGTAGTGCCTCTGAGCCAAGTCCTGCCTGTGCTCTGTCATTGGAGCTTTCAGTGACAGCTGTAGGAGGACCAGAGATGCTACGTCTATATGGTGGAGGTATCCTGAAATAGCTATTCCACATCTTAAGAGCAAGCCCGTTATATCAATAGCAAGCTCGCTATTCCAATGTCCTTGTAAACCTCATTGCACAAGGGATAAGGGAATGTTTCAGAATAGTGCCTTATTTCAAAACGTGGCGTTGTAAACTATTTTGAAATAATATTGAAATAAGCTACGCGATTTGCATAGCACAAATTGTATAGCTTATTTCGAGGTAAGGGTGCTGTGTAGACACACTCAGAGTGTGCTGTTTGTAGTAGCTGGCCCTCCATGTAGAATTTGCTGACATCCCAAACAGATTTTCAGAATGCTTTCCAAGTGTGTGCTCTTTCTAGCAACATCATTGTTATTTCTCCAGGGTTGTCCCTCTCATTTTCCTTTTTTATTAGAGTATCTGTTGATATCCATTGACACTGTCTGGGTAGAAAGATGGCATGCTAGGCCATGGGGAAGTACAAATTGAGACAAATAACTTTGATTTATAACCATTCGGTTCCATCATACAGGAAAGAGAAAACACTACCACAACACTGGTACTTGCTTGGCTTGTTTAGTTTAAAAAGGAGAAGCCTGAGAGGGGACATGATAGCGGTTTTCAAGTATCTAAAAGGGTGTTATAAGGAGGAGGGAGAAAAATTGTTCTCCTTTGCCTCTGAGGATAGGACAAGAAGCAATGGGCTTTAATTGCAACTAGGAAGGTTTAGGTTGGACATTAGGGAAAAACTTCCTGCCTGTCTGGGTGGTTAAACACTGGAATAAATTGCCAAGGGGGGTTGTGGAATCTCCATCACTGGAGATATTTAAGAACAGGTTAGACAGACACCTGTCAGGGATGATCTAGACAGTGCTTGGTCCTGCCTTGAAGGCAGGGAACTGGATTTGGTGACCTCTCAAGGTCCCTTCCAGTTCTAGTGTTCTATGACTCTACGTTTGTGTTCCCTGTTTTACAGAACTGGAGTATCTCAGGGACCAGTAGCTCTCTGAAAACCCCAGTGCAGAGCAAATTCTACCACTCCTTTATTTAGAATGATTTTGATAACATGCATAAAAAGTTTTTATACGCTCAAAGGACATCCACAGTGAATTTATCTTAGATACAAACTGAGGCAGATTGGTTGAGAGAACAGGGCAATGGATTGGGACTCAAGAAATCAGCATGCTCTGGCTCTGCCACAGACTTCCTTTTTGATCTTGGGCAGTTCCTTTCACCTCTTGGAGCTTGGATTGTCTTGGGCTATAACTCTAGCCCACCCACTTACCTTTGCACAACACCTGGCAGTCTCTGAGATGTAGTAGGTATTATTCACTGCACTTTCATTCTGCAGAACAGTGATCTATATCTTCGGTAAAAAACCTAACCCTGAATTCCAATGTCTCATCGTCCACTGGGTGATATGAATGCTAAAGCAGGGCAGTTATAAACCTTATTTTCAAAGTGGCACAGCTTGCTGACAGCCCTTCTACTCTCACTTGGCACACGTTGATCCAGCCTGGATATTTTCAGTAAAGCTGAATTCCCATTCTTGAAATGGAATCCCAAATCTGAAATGCCAAGTTTCCGTAGACTCTGCCAGAGCTGTGTGCTTTTTCTTCCCCCTCCCAGGAGTGCCCAGTTCTTCTCTCACCCTTCACCATAGGCCAGCTGTCAGTGCCGAGGGGCATACGCAGAATTGCACAACAGCGCCCCTTTGGGATTGGAGGAGAGGCAGCAGAACAGAACTGTGTGTTTAGTGCTCCGGAGGCTCAGCTGCTGAAAGCCTGGCAGTGAAGTCACCTGCTGCCCATGCTCGGGCAGAGAAAGATAATCTGTGCATTGAGACTCCCTTGTGGGAATTTGATAGTGACCTGGATAAAAAAAATTCAGAATCTAGGAATGCATGAAAAATTGTGACTGTGGAGGGTTCTGTTTGGCTCAGTTCTAGTGCAGAGTAGGGAGGTTCCTGTATACTTGGGGTGACATTTGTCTCCATCGCAGAGGACCCACTCAAAGCCTATGCATCATTTAAGTTCCACTAAAGACCACACAAGGGAGCTCAAGTGGACCTTAAGTGGTGCCTGGTTCTTATGCATAGGGTTGTCTCACCATTTGTAATGAATCTGTGCACAAGGGAAGCTTGCTCTGAGACACCTTATGCTCGTCAAAGGTGCATTGTGAGAATGTCCAGCCAAACAATCTAATTCATGGCATTTATGTATGTGATATCAAATTACTTGATCTCACAAAGCCTGACTCAGCTTGTGTAGCAGGAACTCTGTCTTTTTGTGTGAGTGGATTGCAGCATGCAATAATTAAAAACTGTATCGTGCTGCACAAACACCAGGGGGCAGAACAAAGATTGCACAGACAACCTTAATTTTGTGCAAAAGCTTCAGAGGGGTAGCCGAGTTAGTCTGTAACAGGAAAAACTTAAAAAACAACAAATAGTCTAGTAGCACCTTAAAGGCTAACAAAACATGTAGCTTTCGTGAGCAAAACCCACTTCTTCAGATGACTGGACTATAATGCTTGCTTACATTTGAGCGTAAACTGTGTAACATCGATGCTCTCCTAAAGTGGCTTTTTGCATGGTCATTGTGCATCTGTTTTCATTGCACAACACTTAGTTCACACACACAGTCAACAAAAGGGATGCACTCAAGATATTTCAGAGAAAAAACACTTTAATCTCAGGACATGAGAATGGAAAGAGGCCTAGTAAAGCTAATTTTCCATTAACTTTACTTCCGATTTAATAAAGCACCCCCATTTCTTTGTGGACAAACACTAAAATCAGATGCAGCCTCTAGATTTCAGTAACAGTCTCTGTTTACCCAATTTTACAGCCGGGCTTGAGAGAGACCCGAAATGAGAGTCAGTGCTGAGCTCACAGGACTGCCCAGAACTCTCCTTTTCTTTGACTGCAGCTGTTTCTGCCTTCACTTCCCTGAAACACATCCAACAATCTCTTAAACAGACCACTGCTCTTTGGTTCACTGCCCCTACTTCCTAAAGCAGCGAATATTCATTACACTTTGTGTGAAATCATTTGAATAATTGAAATGGAACTAAATGAAAGTTGTAAATGAAATGATATTCCAAGTGCTTTGGTAACAAACGTAGCAGGAAGACAATTGCTGTTAAATAAGCTTTTGGGTTGTGTTGTACTCGTGCATCATGTGAATTCATTGTGTATTTATAATCAGGCTGCATGTCAGAGAGTGTCCAACATTTTAATGATACAGAATCTTAGCAGTAGTAATGCAAGTGCTTATCTATCTGCCATTAGAAAACTGTTATACACATGGTTAATTTATTATTATTTCTACTGTTATTTTATTAAATGGCACTGATTATCTTGCAAGGAAGATCAATGGAAAAACCTGCCAGGAATTAGCCAAATCACAGGTTAAAGAGAATGTATAATTTTAAAGAGCATACTCTGAAAACAGTCTCAGAGGGCTAGCTGTGCTAGTCTGTATGTGCAAAAACAACAAGGAGTCCTCTGACACCTTAAAGACTAACAGATTCGATGAGAGAGTGAGCTCACCTTAGGACATACTGGACTTGATTTTCAGACATACTCTCCTCTCCCATTGACTTTTGCTTGGAACTGTGAGTGCTTAGCACTTAAAGAAAATCAAGATGCTAATTCAGCTGCCTCTCTTTGGATTTAGCTAACTGATTGTGGACACTCTGGTGGAATTTCCCAAAAGGACCTATGTGACTGAAATGAAATGAATGGAGATTGCCTATCTCCTAGAACTGGAAGGGACCTTGAAAGATCATCAAGTCCAGTCCCCTGCCTTCACAGCAGGACCAAGTACTATCCCTCACACATTTTTGCCCTAAATAGCCTCCTCAAGGATTGAACTCATAACCCTAGGTTTAGCAGGCCTATGAGCAAACCACTGAGCTATCCCTCCTCCCAACTTGGGTGCACAAATTCAATTGACTTAGTGCTTTTGAAAATCCCATACTCAAGTTTGAAATCTGTGGCCTGAGATGCCGAGAAGCTCAGACTGAGATATTGATAGGACTTAGGTGCCCTTCGGCTCCTTTGAAAATTCCCATCATAGGCTGTGTCTACACTATTGTGCAAAAACCTGCAGAGCGTCCATACCTCAAGCGTGTTTTTGCACAAGAAAATTTACAGTAAAACAGCAGAAAAAAGGGATTTTTGTGGTGTAGGTATACCTCTTTCTACAAGGAATAACACCTTTTTGTGCAAGCATTCTTGCGCAGAAAGGTGTGTGTGGATGCTCCACTGGGGTTTCTTGTGCAAAAAGAGCCTATCAGAAAAAGCACAGGTGCTCGAATGGCCATTCTGTGAATGGCAATCAGAAGTTTCTTGCACAAGAGTGTCCATGCAGTATGGATACACTCTTGCACAAAAGCACATCACTTTTGCAATGCGCTTTTGAGGTGTGGATGCGCTTTTGCACAAGAAGTTTTTGCAGAAGATCTTTTCCGCAAAAAGCTTCTTGTGCAAAAACCCTGCAGTGTAGACAAAGCCTAAGAGTCTATGTGGGATCAAGTCAAAAGTCACAAAGCAGGTCAGGGACAGAACCAGTCATGGGTGGTGGCAGGTGTAATAGGCCAGGAAAGTCTAAATCTCCCCAACCCAAGGACATGGCTCCACCCACACTCCCCCCAAGGCCCTGCACCAACTCCACTTCTCCCTGGAAGCTGGCTGGGACTCAGTTCTGGGCTGCCTCAGGCCAACTGGCAGTCCAAGGTGGCTCAGGCTGGCCCACGGCAGCTCAGGCCAGCCCGGTGCAGCTTGGGCTGCACTGGAGCTCTTGAGGCTGCTCTGGCTCTGGCAGGTGAGGCAGGGGGCACAGCAGAGCCTTGAGCGGGGTTGGAGTCTAGTCTCCCTGAAGAAGGGTTCACCCACCACCCATGCTCCTATTCCCCAGCTGCAAACATGGGGACCTCATTGTAAATGTGGATTTACAGAACAAAACGCCACTACAATTGATATAATGTTGGTGCTTTCAATTGACTCACCTACTAGCATAGCCTACTTATTTAGGATAAAGTGAAGTGCTTATATGGTAAACTCTCATTACCAAATTGGGAAAAATAGCTCTCAAACTGTCATCTCTGGAAAACATTTTAAAATTCAGCCTTAGCTTTGCATTGCAATGCACCACCCAGCACAGCTGGTGTCATAATGTACCACAGCACAGTTCTAGCTCCCATCCCTTAGCAGGAAGGGGGAAGCAGGAAGAGAAGCTGCATGCCATCCACATCCAATGTTTGCAGCAAAGCCCTAATCCAGTCTTAGAAATCTAGCCTTAGAAAGCCTCTTTGCAGCCAGGATCATGTTTTCTTTCATGCTTTGTCCAGCACCAAGTAAACTGATAGTGCTCAATAAATAATCCTCAGACTCTGCCAGGCAGGAAGCAGCCCCTGATGTATTCTTACCACAGCTAATTTTAAAATGCCAGTGTAATTTCTTGCTATTTTGTTTTGCCAGTGAGAGAGAACTGGCAGCACTGAGCGATGTACATTGATAGGAAGAAGCTTCCAATTTCTCTGCTCATCCCAGGAACCTACACCATTGGAAATCTTTTACTGTCAGCATCCACCAGGGTCCAGCTGAAGGGTCCTTCTGGGAAACACCTTTTGGTTCCCTGTTCATTGGCTATTTTTTGCAGGTAGGTTGCTGCAGTAGTTGCTCAGTTGCCACGGTTGGGTATTTTTTCCCTTGAGAATTGTGTTAGCTGTAGCACATAAGTTAGGATTTTAGTTGCTCCATGATTGCCTTTGATCATCCTTCCCCTGTGTGACTCACGAGGGGGTAGGCCTGACCTAGACTAGCAGGCTTTAAAAGCCAGAGGCAGAGTGATCAGGGGAGCAAAGCAGACAGGGGGCTGCAGACAGGGGAGTTTAAGAGGGAGTTTGACAGAGGGAGGCCTACGATGGTCAGGAAGACCTGCAACACCTGTGCCAGCACTGCTTCTATCTCTTCCACCTGCGCCTGTAGCCAGACAGAATGCCTGAGCATGGATGCCTCTATGCAGATCCTGGTGTGGTTTTGCAGGGACTGTGGCTTGCAATTCCCACTGACTGATATCCAGGCTGGGAGGGACCATCCAATGTGAAAGGTGCCTGCTGGTGGAATCTCTCAGGCAGCAGGTGGGAGAGCTACAGGAGAAGGTGGCTGGGTTGAGCTGTCCCAGTACACAGGACTGCTGACACACCACTGGTGGAGGAGGAGGAGATGGCTCAGGGTGGACACTGGCAGCTGGCAGCGCTCCACCCCTGCTCCGAACCCTCCCACCGTGGTACTAGGAAACTGTTATACTCTTCTTGATACAGGAGATAAGGAATCACCCCCTACAACGGAGGAGGAGAAGCCTCATACCCCCAAGGCTGGGAGGTCTGCTGCCACCACTGCAAATAGGAAATGTAGGGTAGTAGTGGTCGGAGACTCTCTTCTGAGGGGGATGGAGGCGCCCATCTGTCTCCCTGACATGTCATCTCGGGAGATATGCTGCCTTCCAGGGGCCCGTATCTGAGACATTACGGAGGCATTGTCAAAGATTATCTGGCCCTCTGACTACTACCCCATGCTACTCATCCATGTGGGCACTAATGATACTGCGAGGTGTGACACTGAGCGGATCAAGAGTGATTACAGGGCTCTGGGAGTATGGGTGAAGAAGCCTGGAGTGCAGGTGGTATTCTCTTTGATCCTCCCTGTCAAAGGTAGGGGGCAAGGCAGAGACAGGTGCATCCTGGAGGTGAATGCCTGGCTGCGAAGATGATATCGCCAGGAGGGCTTTGGCTTCCTCGACCACAGGATGCTATTCCAGGAAGGACTGCTAAGGAGGGATGGCGTTCACCTTTTAAGGAAGGGGAAGACCGTGTTTGGATACAGACTGGCTAACCTAGTGAGGAGGGCTTTAAACTAGGTTCGACGGGGACAGGTGACCAAAGCCTAAGTGAAGAACATGGAAACTTGGGAGATGGGTCAGAAATGGGAGGGAGTGTGGGCTAAAATAGCAGAGAGAAAGGAGGGACAAGGCAGAACTAGGAGGCAAGACCAAATCAGTATCTTAGATGCCAATATACAAATGCAAGAAATATGGGTAATAAGCAGGAAGAACTGGAAGTGCTAATAAATAAATACTATGACATCGTTGGCACCACAGAGACTTGGCGGGATAATACACGATTGGAATATTGGTATAGAAGGGTACAGCTTACTCAGGAAGGACAGGTGGGGGAAAAAAGGGAGGTGGTGTTGCCTTATATATTAAAAATGTACACACTTGGACTGAGGTGGAGATGGACGTAGGAGACGGACGTGTTGAGAGTCTCTGGTTAGGCTAAAAGGGGTAAAAAACAAGGGTGATGTCTTGCTAGGGGTCTACTACAGGCCACCTACCCAGGCGGAAGTGGGGATGAGGCTTTTTTTTAAACAACTAACAAAATCATCCAAAGCACAGGATTTGGTGGTGATGGGGGACTTCAACTATCCAGATATGTATTGGAAACTAACACAGCAGGGCACAGACTATCCAATAAGTTATTGGACTGCATTGAAGACAACTCTATTTCAGAAGGTTGAAAAAAAGCTACTGGGGGGAAGCTGTTCCAGATTTGATTTTAACAAATAGGGAGGAACTGGTTGAGAATTTGAAAGTGGAAGGCAGCTTGGGTGAAAGTGATCATGAAATCATAGAGTTCGTGATTCTAAGGTATGGTAGAACGGAGAGCAGCAAATTAGAGAGAATGGATTTCAGGAAGGCAGATTTTGACAAGCTCAGAGAGCTGGTAGGTAAGGTCCCATGGGAGGCAAGACTGAGGGGAAAAACTGAAGAGGGTTGGCAGTTTTTCAAAGGGACATTATTAAGGGCCCAAAAGCAAGCTATTCCACTGTGTAGGAAAGATAGAAAATATGGCAAAAGACCGCCTTGGCTTGACCAGTATCAGAGGGGTAGCCATGTTAGTCTGAATCTGCAAAAGCGGCGAGGAGTCCTGTGGCACCTTATAGACTAACCGAAGTGTTGAAGCTTTCGTGGGCAAAGATCCACTTCGTGAGATGCATGTAGTGGAAATTTCCAGAGGCAGGTATAAATATGCAGGCCAGAATCAGGCTAGAGATGATGAGGTGGATCCAATCAGGGAGGATGAGGCCCACTTCTAGTAGCTGATCTGGAGGTGTGAATACCAAGAGAGGAGAAGCTGCTTTTGTAGTTAGCTAGCTATTCACAGTCTTTGTTTAATCCTGAGTTGATTGAGTCAAACTCGAAGATGAACTGTAGCTCAGCAGTTTCTCTTTGAAGTCTGGTCCTGAAGTTTTTTTGCTGCAGGATGGCTACCTTTAGATCTGCAATAGTGTGTCCAGGGAGACTGAAGTGTTCCCCTACAGGTTTTTGTATATTGCCATTCCTAATATCTGATTTGTGTCCATTTATTCTTTTACGTAGGGACTGTCCAGTTTGGCCGATGTATATAGCAGAGGGGCATTGTTGGCACATGATGGCATTTATTACGTTAGTAGATGTGCAGGAGAATGAACCAGTGACAGTATGGCTGATCTGGTTAGGTCCTGTGATGATGTTGCTGGTGTATATATGTGGGCAGAGTTGGCACCGAGCTTTGTTGCATGGATTGGTTCCTGAGTTAGAGTTATTATGGTGCAGTGTATAGTTGCTGGTGAGACTATGCTTCAGTTTGGTGGGTTGTCTGTGGGCGAGGAATGGCCTGACTCCTAATGCCTGTGAAAGTGAGGGATCATTGTCCAGGATGGGCTGTAGATCACTGATGATGCGTTGGAGAGGTTTTAGCTGAGGACTGTAGGTGATGGCCAGTGGTGTTCTGTTGGTTTCTTTCTTGGGCTTGTCCCGTAGCAGGAGGCTTCTGGGTACACGTCTGGCTCTGTTAATCTGTCTCCTCGCTTCCTCGTGTGGGTATCGTAGTTTACAGAATGCTTGTTGAAGATCTTGTAGGGGTAGGTCTCTGTCTGAGGGGTTGGAGCATATGCGGTTGTACCTCAGTGCTTGGCTGTAAACAATGGATCGTGTGCTGTGTCCGCGATGGAAGCTGGAGGCACGCAGGTAAGCATAGCAGTCGGTAGGCTTTCGGTATAGGGTGGTGTTTATGTGACCGTCACTTATCTGCACCGTGGTGTCCAGGAAATGGACCTCCCGTGTAGACAGGTCCATGCTGAGGTTGATGGTGGGGTGGAAGCTGTTGAAATCGTGGTGAAATTCTTCCAGAGTCTCCTTCCCATGGGTCCAGATGAAGATGTCATCGATGTAGCGTAGGTAGAGAAGGGGCATAAGTGGACGAGAGCTGAGGAAGCATTGTTCCAGGTCAGCCATAAAAATGTTGGCGTATTGTGGGGCCATGCGGGTGCCCATAGCAGTGCCACTGGTCTGGAGGTATATATTGTCACCAAATCTGAAATAGTTTTGTGTGAGGATAAAGTCGCAGAGCTCAGCCACCAGTTGTGCTGTAGCATCATCAGGGATACTGTTCCTGACAGCTTGTATTCCATCTTCATGTGGGATGTTTGCGTAGAGAGCCTCTACATCCATGGTGTCTAGGATGGTGTTTTCTGGAAGATCACCAATGCATTGTAGTTTTCTCAGGAAATCAGTAGTGTCACGGAGGTAACTGGGACTGCTGGTGGTGTAGGGTCTGAGTAGAGAGTCCACATATCCAGACAGTCCTTCAGTGAGAGTGCCAATGCCCAAGATGATGGGGCATCCGGGATTTCCAGGTTTGTGGATCTTGGGTAATAGATAGAACAACCCTGGTTGGGGCTCTAAGGGTGTGTTGATTTGTTCCTGTGCTTGTGTGGGGAGTGTCCTGAGCAGATGGTGCAGTTTCTTAGTGTATTCCTTAGTGGGATCTGAGGAAAGTGGCCTGTAGAATTTGGTATTGGAGAGTTGTCTGGCAGCCTCCTTTAGGTAGTCATCATGAACAGGCCTGACAACAGCACCTCCTTTATCAGCCTCTTTGATTATAATGTCAGAGTTGTTCTGGAGGCTGTGGATGGCATTGCGTTCTGCATGACTGAGGTTACAAGGCAAGGGATGCTGTTTTTCCACAATTTCTGTCTGTGCACGTCGGCGGAAGCATTCTATGTAGAGGTCCAGACTGTCATTTCGTATGTAGAGGTCCAGACTGTCAGGAGGAGTCCATGTGGAGTTCTTCTTCTTGTGCTGTTGGTGGGAAGGTATCTGTGTGTCAGTGCACTGTTCAGTGTTGTGTTGGAAGTATTTCTTGAGACGGAGACGGCGAAAGTAGGCTTCCAGATCACCGCAGAACTGTATCATGTTAGAGGGGGTGGTGGGGCAAAAAGAGAGTCCGCGAGATAGAACAGACTCTTCTGCCGGGCTGAGTGTGTAGTTGGAAAGATTGACAATATTGCTGTGTGAGTTAGGGGTACCACTGTTGTGGCCCCATGTGGCAGGTATGATTTTAGACAGCTTACAGTCCTTCTTCCTCTGTAGAGAAGTGAAGTGTGTAATGTAGATCTCCTGTCTTATTTTAGTAAAGTCCATTTGTGGGGAAGGTTGTTTTTTTATGAAAGTCTCCAGATTGGAGAGCTCTTTTTTGATGTTTTCCTGTTTGCTGTACAGGATGCTGATCAGGTGGTTCCTCAGTTTTTTAGATAGTGTATGGCATAATCTCTCACTGAAGTCTGTGCAGTATGTAGATAGCAATGGATTTTTCACCTTCAGTCCATTTGGTATAATGTCCATCCGTTTGCATTTGGCGAGAAAGATGATTTCTGTTTGAACTTGTGCAAGTTTCTTCATGAGGTTGATAGATTTCCACTCCATACGGCTAAATTCAGTGCCTTGCATGGTGTCAAGTATCAGTAGGGTAGCCGTGTTAGTCTGAATCTGCAAAAGCGGCGAGGAGTCCTGTGGCACCTTATAGACTAACCGAAGCGTTGAAGCTTTCGTGGGCAAAGACCCACTTCGTCAGATGCATGTCATACGTAAAAGAATAAATGGATACAAATCAGATATTAGGAATGGCAATACACAAAAACCTGTAGGGGAACACTTCAATCTTCAACATTTCGGTTAGTCTATAAGGTGCCACAGGACTCCTCGCCGCTTTGGCTTAACCAGGAGATCTTGCATGATCTAAAAATAAAAAAGGAGTAATATAAAATGGAAATTAGGACAAATTACAAAGGATGAATATAGGCAAACAATACAGGGATGCAGGGGCAAGATTAGAAAGGCAAAGGCACAAAATGAGCTCAAACTAGCTATAGGCATAAAGGGAAACAAGACGATATTCTATAAATATATTAGAAGCAAGAGGAAGACCAAGGACAGGATAGGCCCATTGCTAAGTGAGGAGGGAGAAACAGTAACAGGAAACGGCAGAGGTGTTTAATGACTTCTTTGTTTTGGTCTTCACCAAGAAGTCTGATGAAGGAATGCCTAACATAGTGAATGATAGTAGGAAGGGGGTAGGTTTAGATGACAAAATAAAAAAAAAAAAAAGTTAAAAATCACTTAGAAAAGTTAGATGTCTACAAGTCTCCAGAATCTGATGAAATGCATCCTAGAATATTCAAGGAACTGATAGAGGAGGTATCTGAGCCTTTAGCTATCATATCTGGAAAATCATGAAAGCCAGGAGAGATTCCAGAAGACTGGAAAAGGGCAAATATAGTGCCCATCTATAAAAAGGGAAATAAGAACAACTCAGAAAACTACAGACCAGTCAGTTTAACTTCTGTGCCAGGAAAGATAATGGAGCAAGTAATTAAGGAATTCATCTGCAAACATCTGGAAGATAATAAGGTGATAGGTAACAGCCAGCATGGGTTTGTAAAGAACAAATCATGTCAAACCAATCTGATAGCTTTCTTTGATAGGATAACAAATCTTGTGGAAAAGGGAAAAGGGGTGGACGTGGTATTCCTGGACTTTAGTAAGGCATTTGACATGGTCTTGCATGATCTTACCAATAAACAGAAGCGGCGGAACAAGCGCCGGCCGGGACGCACGGGGTGGGGGCCAGCATGCAGGGTGCGCGAGGCTGGGAGGAGACGCACGGAGAAGTGCCCGGGCTGAGCGCCCCGCCGGGCGCAGCAGGTGACGTCACCGGGGCACCCGGGGGCGGGGAACGGAAAGGACGGTGGGGCGGGGGGGACGATGACGTCACCCGCCGAGCACACGCGACAGGGGAGGATGAAAGCCTGGGGGAGCACACGGGAAAGGGGGAAGAGAGGACTGGGGTGACAGGTAACGGGGGTAAGAGCGGGAGGAGCGCGGGAGGGCCCACTTGAGGGGCTCCCGGGAGGGTCCCTGGCGGCGGGGTTGAATGTTGGCCCAGGGCGGGGTCGCGAAGCCTGTGAGCAGGTGCGTTTAGGGGTAAACCCCCGCCTGCTACCACAGGGAGCTCGGTTCTCTGTGTTAGGGCCCTGGGCCGGGGCTCGGGAGTGTGGGTGGGCCCGGACCCCCCTCCCTGCCGCCGGCAGGCGACCTAGGAACCACAGCCGGAGGCCAACTTTCTTTGCCTTTTGGCCCCACAGCGTATGTATAGAGGGCGGGGCGAATACCGCGGAGCGACGCGGGTGTTGTAGGCTAATAAAACAACTGTGTGGAACCGACAGCTGAACGTAGACTCGTGACACGTGGTGGAGAATGTGGGTACAACGGTCCGTGCCCTGGGTTAAGGGCAGCGAGGCACGATTACGGTAGCGTTATTTTTCGTTTAAAGGGGACGCAAGTATGGAGGTGAACAAACTTCTTGAATGGGTAATGGACAACCAGCGGCAGCTGCAGCAACAACAGACGGAGGTGCTGCAGCAGATTGCTGCCAAGTTTCAGAAGCCGCAATGCCAGCTGGTCAGTGAGCTGAAAGAGGTGGGTGCGGGCGGCCATGAACAACGGGGCAAAGGCCCAGGCCTGGTGAGTGGAGATGAAGAGGGGGAGGTGAGTGCCCGGCTCCTGATCCGCTTGTCGAAATTGGGGCCCGAAGACGATGCGGAAGCCTTTTTGGTCACCTTTCTGAGGGTGGCCATGGCCGCAAGAACATTGGGCTACGCTGCTCGCGCCCTATTTATCGGGCTCAGCACAATTGGCATATCGCAGCATGTCCGATCGGGACGCGTTATGCTATTACAAGGTAAAGGAAGCGATTTTGGACCAATTGGGTATATTGCCTGAGACATACCACCAAAAGTTTAGGGAAGCAAAGTATGAGGCCGGGGAACGACCTAGGGCTGTGGCCCATTGGGTAAGAGAGGCCGGCATGAGGTGGCTCGAACCCTCCACCAAGTCGGCTTCCCAAGTAGCCGATCTAGTCGTTTTGGAACAGTATCTGCAGATACTACCCCCAGAGAGCCAGCGGTGGGTATGACACCACCTCCCGGGAACCTTAGAAGAAGCGGTCACTCTTATGGAGCACTTTATGGCAGCCGAGGGGGCAGAAGGGAAGGGGAAGGTCCCGGGTATGAATCCAGGGTCGCGAGCTGGCCCTACGCCCCGCAGCAAGGAATCACGCGGGGACGCTAGTCTCGGCCCAAAGCTAACGCTAAGCCGGGGGTCAGAGCGATGGCTGGCACCGGTGTGGCGCCCTCCCGAGGTAAGAGATAGCGGAACGACTCCAGGACAAGAAGAGAAGTGCCTGGAGACCAAAGCCCTGGCCCCACCGAGGTTGACCTGTTACCAGTGCAGGCAAGAGGGCCACTTTCGAAGGAAATGCCCCCTGATGGACTGCACCTTCAAGCAGTCTACATCAGGGAAGAGCCTACGGAGAGAGGTAAGCCGGCGCCAGATTACGCGCAGGGTGCAAGTGAATGGGAGGGCAGTGGAAGCAGTGGTGGACTCTGGATGTGGCCAGACACTAGTCAGGGCCGACACCCTGGGACCCCGGGTGACCCGAGGCCCGCAACTGTGGATCCAGTGCGTGCACGGGGACACACGGCCGTACCCAACAGCATGGGTAAAAATAGATGATGGGCAGGAAGAAGGTTCGGTTAAGGTAGCGGTAGCTGAGAGATTGTCGTACCCCGTGCTGTTGGGGTGGGACTGGCCCGGGTTCCAATGCCTGCTACAACCGAGACAGGAAGTACGGGAGAAGAAAAGCAGCACGGTCTGGGTAGCCCAGGGCGAGGGGAGCCCCAACCGCACCCACAGGCAAGGGGAGGAGACAAGGAGACAACCACCGCCTATCGCGTTGGAACCGGATATTGGTGATTTCTTGACACTCCAGCGGGAGGACCCAACATTGCAGCATGCCTGGGAAAGCGCCCAGCCGGTAAGAGAAAGCGACGAAGAGTCAGATCGAGGGGCTGCGCAGAGACCCTGCTTTGAGATTCGACAAGATAGAATATTGGATAACAAGAGGGGGGGAGGAACAGGAGGGGGAAACCCAGTTGGTGGTGCCACGGGCCTACTGGTGGCACGTGATGGAGCTAGCACACGATAATCCATGGGCGGGACAACTGGGGGCAGAAAAGACCCAACAGCATGTATTACAACGGTTCTTCTGGCCGGGGATTTATAAGGACGTTAAAGATTTTTGTGCCTCCTGCCCCCAGTGCCAGCTGACCTCGCGGGCGAAGGTACCCAGAGCCCCCCTAGTACCCCTTCCCCTAGTCGGGGAGCCATTTGAGAGGATTGGTCTGGACTTGGTGGGACCCCTAATGCGATCTCGGAGGGGTCATCAGTATGTCCTCGTAGTCGTGGATTACACCACGTGGTACCAGGAGGCAGTCCCCCTCCGGAGGACACCGCCCTGATTTTGGCAGATGAACTAATGAAGATGTTTGCTAGAGTAGGCCTCCCCAAAGAGATACTGACAGACCAAGGACCCAATCTAACGTCGCTCCTAATGACCGAGCTGTGCAGATGGCTACGGATTAAGAAGGTATGAATGTCGGTTTACCACCCCCAAATGGATGGACTGGTGGAAAGGTTCAACCGCACATTGAAGACGATGTTGCGTAAGCTGGTACAAGACGACCCCTGAGACTGGGATAAGCTCCTGCCACCCTTGCTATTTGCAATACGGGAAGTACCCCAGGCCTCAGTCGGATACTCCCCTTTTGAACTATTATACGGGCGGCGCCCCAAGGGAATATTAGACCTTATAAGAGAGGGGGGGGGAAGAGCAAACATCCGCAGCGTTGGGATCGGCCCAATATGTCATCAAGTTAAGGGATAGGCTGCACACCTTGGGTCAATGGGCCCAAGAAAACTTACAACGGGCTCAAGAGACCCAAGTCCGCTAATACAATCAGAAGGCTCGGGTGAGGGAATTCAGTCCGGGAGACCCGGTGTTGGTCCTACTGCCTACCGGGGACTCTAAACTGTTAGCCCGGTGGCAAGGACCGTTTAGGGTACAAAGAAAAGTAGGGCAGCTGGACTAAGAGGTCCAGGTGGATGAGAAGAGGAGACGTAGTCAAATTTATCATGTAAATTTGTTAAAAAAGTGGGTACCCCGAGAAACGCTGCCAAGGGAAGCACTGACTACGGAGGTGGAGTTTGGCCCCTGGGGAGAGGAGGAGGTGACCTGGGAAGCGAGCCAGCGGGGCGAGGACCTGACCCCCACCCAGCAGGAGGAACTACAAAGAATACTCGAACTGGCTAGGGAGGGGTTGACGAATCGGCCAGGGAGGACATCCCTCGCGAGTCACGCGATCATTACCGACCCGTGGCAAAAGGTGCGGATGCCATCCGGCCAGTACCGCGGAAGATGTAGGAGACGGTATGTAAGGAGTTACAAGATATGATCCGATGGGGTGTGGTAGAGGAATCCTATAGCGATTGGAGGAGCCCGATGGTTCTGGTACCAAAAAAGGATGGGTCCATGTGGTTTTGTATAGATTTCCATAAGGTAAATGCCATATCTAGGTTTGATGCGTATCCGATGCCCCGCATAGACGAGCTATTGGAGCAGTTGGGGTGCGCCGAATATTTGTCGACGATCGACTTGACGAAAGGGTACTGGCAAATCCCGTTAGCACCCGGGTCGCGTGAAAAGATGGCCTTTGCAACACCTTTCGGCCTATATCAGTTTGTGACCATGCCCTTTGGGTTCCATGAGGCCGTGGCCACATTTCAATGACTGATGAATTGCGTCCTCTACGAGCATTGTCAGTACGCCGTGGCCTACATCAACGACATTGTCATCTTCAGTACGTCCTGGGGAGAGCACCTGCAACATCTAGCCGCCGTGCTGAAAGCCCTGATTCAAGCCGGACTAACAGCAAACCCGAAGAAGCGCTACTTTGGTAAGCGAGAGATGTCATATTTGGGGTATACCGTGGGCAACGGCCAACTAAGGCCCTTGGTGGATAAGGTCCAGGCCATTCGGGACTACCCACGCCCCACTACGAAAAGACAGGTACGCCAGTTTTTGGGGCTAGCCAGGTACTACCGGCGGTTCATAGACCACTTCGCCTTGCTGACCACGCCACTGACGGACCTGACTAAAAAGGGACAACCCCAACGGGTGGCATGGACCCCCCCCCAGGGGATCCGCGCCTTCAATGCACTGCGTTGGTGCTTGATGACAGCACCCATGTTGCGCCAGCCAGACTTTGACAAACCGTTTGTACTACAAACGGACGCATCAGAGGTAGGACTAGGAGCGGTGCTAGCCCAGGAGGAGGGAGGAGCCGAGCGCCTGGTGCTGTACTTAAGCGGAAAGTTTTTTCCCGGGAAAAGAGCTACGCCACAATAGAGAAAGAGGCATTGGCCATTAAATGGGCCGTCGATACGTTACGTTACGTTACTTTCTTTTAGGAAACCACTTCACGTTGGTAACAGACCATGCCCCCCCGAAATGGATCCAGACTATGAAGGACACGAATGCCCGAGTCCTACGATGGTATCTGAGTCTGCAGCCATACCACTTTGATATCGTCCATCAGGCAGACAAGGAGAACCAGAATGCGGACTATCTTTCGAGGATCCCCGAAGCGAGCCAGGGGGCAACGGCGAGTAGGGGAGTTGACTTAAGGGGGGAGGTGTGTGGCGGGGTGAGGCAACCCCGCCACTGCGACCAACGGGGAGGCAGTCGGGACGCCGGGGTGGCCCGTGCCGGTGCCGTTACAGAAGCGGTGGAACAAGCGCCGGCCGGGATGCACGGGGCGGGGGCCAGCACGCAGGGTGTGCGAGGCCGGGAGGAGACACATGGGGAAGTGCCCGGGTTGAGCGCCCCGCCGGGCGCAGCGGGTGATGTCACCGGGGCACCCAGGGGCGGGGATGGAAAGGACGGCGGGGGACGATGATGTCACCCGCCGAGCACATGTGACAGGGGAGGATGAAAGCCTGGGGGAGCATGCAGGAAAGAGGGAAGAGAGGACTGGGGTGACAGGTAATGGGGGTAAGAGTGGGAGGAGCGTAGGAGGGCCCACTTGAGGGGCTCCCGGGAGGGTCCCTGGCGGCGGGATTGAACGTTGGCCCAGGGCGGGGTCGCGAAGCCTGTGAGCAGGTGCGTTTAGGGGTAAACCCCCGCCTGCTACCACAGGGAGCTCGGTTCCCTGTGTTAGGGCCCTGGGCCAGGGTCCAGGAGTGTGGGTGGGCCCAGACCCCCCTCCCTGCTGCCGGCAGGCGACCTAGGAACCACAGCCGGAGGCCAACTTTCTTTGCCTTTTGGCCCCACGGCGTATGTATAGAGGGCGGAGCGAATACCGCGGAGCGACGCGGGTGTTGTAGTCTAATAAAACAACTGTGTGGAACCGACAGCTGAACATAGACTCGTGACAAGAACTACTTGTGTAGTAAGGTATCATTCAACAAATGGCTAAGTCTGAGAGAACCCAGCCCACAGGAAGCACCACTGGGGTCAATGGAGTGATTACGTGATTAAGTCTTAGGCTACATCGAGACTGCAAGCCTCTTTCAAAAGAGGCTTTTTCGAAAGATACTTTCAAAAAAGCCTCTTTTGAAAAAGAATGTCTAGACTACAACCAGTACTTTCAAAAAAGCAAGCTGCTTTTTCGAAAGACAGCACCCAGGCTGTCTGGATGCTCTCTTTCGAAAAAGCACAGTTTGCATTACACAGTGCCTTTTTTCGAAAGAGGTGTTTTTTTAAAAGGTGTTCTTCCTTGTAAAACGAGGTTTTCTGCGGTCAAAGAAACTGCCGTGTTCTTTCGATTTACTTTCGAAAGAATGCGGCAGTCTAGACGCAGGGAAAGTTTTTTTTGAAAAGAGGCCACTTTTTTCGAAAAACCCTGTAGTCTAGACACATCCTTACTGACTGAAGTCATGTTTAGGCTCCAGCCTCGTGGCAAAGAAAGCTTCCTTACACTGTGCTCACTCAAGTGCTTCAGCCCTGGCCTGGTGGCTCCACAAGTAGATATGAGAGGGGGCATCCAAGGCTCCAGTTAGTTGTTGGCCCATCTGGAATTCCAAAATGCTTTTGTTATTACTAATCTATGGCCTGATCCAAAGCCCATTAGACTCAATGGAAAGCTGCCTTCAACAGGCTTTGGCTCAAGCCTCTAGATCATTAATAATGCAAGTTTTGAAAATATGGTGCCTGATTCACCACTACATTACTCCACTTTTTTTTGCCAGTATAATGTCAATGAGTCCAGATTCCCAGCCCACTGCTCTAATCACTGACTACCGTACCACATCATCTATGAAAATAGCATAGTAATATTTAGGAAACGTGACCTACTTTTGTTAACCTAGGCTTACAAAGTGTAAGGCAGATTCATTCTGAATGTAAGTACAACAGATCTCAGAATCATTCTACAATCAGTAAGGTTTGATCTCTCTCTCCAGGCAGTAACCTACTACCAAAATAGCAGGGCTGCTGTCAGAACTAGAACGTATTTTCCACACAACTCAAGGGAAGGCTGCACAATACCTTCCTGTGTTGCATCATATCTAGTTAAAGTCTCTCATTTCTAGAACCTTTTAGTTGGAAGTATTTTTAAAAAATGTACAGCTGCCCACAAATGTCAGTTGGCACATATACCATGGAAGGGGGAGAGGCAGAAATAGGACACTTTAAATATTGAAATTTCACCTGTTCATATTACTGCTAAAAATGTTTATATATAATATAAAAGCTACATGGAAAATTCTGAAAAAAACCAATGAATTATTGATGTATTGGAGTGTCACTTTCAACATAAAGTCTAGAAGTTTAGCACTCCCCCTTTTCCTACAGACACACATATTAAAAATCTTTCATATTAGTCTAACGTTGCCGTTTATTTTTAGCTCTTACACTAATCTAGAACAAGCATGACTGCTTCAGCCCATATGACATTTTGCATTAACTAAGATGACCTGTAATGATTCCAACTTTTCTGTTTGTGCCAGATAAGAATGCAATGCTTCAGTTTAACATCACCAATTATATTAGTTACTGATCATGCCAGTGGCAATAGTAGATGGCTACAATATATCTATATAGATATATAGTAGCAAAGAGGTATAGCCTCCCTCAGAGATTGACAGCCACCATCCTGTAAGGAGAAGGGCAGGACTGGAACAGGAAATATAAGAGGCAGCCGCTGTAGCTGTGTTGGGATGGAGCTGCCAAGATAGACGGATGTTGGAATTGGTACAAGGGGAGCACTCTGGGTTATGTGAAAGTAGGGTTGATTAGAGAGGGAGCCTGAACCAAAAACCTCTGAACAGAACACACTGAACTTTATGGGTGTTTGAAATTCAAACAAAAAAAATCTGTATTTGACAGAGTGTGTGGGGCACGAGCTGTGAGGGCTCATGTGGAAAGAGGTACAGGGACAGATCTTTCGCTGGCATACATTGGTGTAGCCCCATGAAAGAGAATGGATGGATCTGTGTCAGTTTACACCAGCTGAGGATCTATCCCACTGTGTTTTAGTAGGTCAAGTATGGTTCTGGGAGTGAGGGCACATAGAACCAATATTGGAACCTAACAGGGACATGCTGTGTAACTTTGGACACGTTATTTAACGTCAGTTACTTCATCTTTAAAATAGGGACAATATAAACCTAGAGTAATGATTAGGTTTGCTCATTCATGCAAAATGTAACAGCTCTCCTGTCTGTATAGCAACACTGGGCCTCTGAGGGTACGTCCACACTGGCCTGAAAGACCTACAGCATGGCCATGGCTGGCCCCATTCATCTGACTTGGGCTCATCTGACTTGAGGCTACTGGGCTAAATATTGCAGTGTAGACCTTTGGGCCTGAGATCTGAAGAGCTCGTGCTCAGGCCCAAGCCCAAGCCCAAGCTCTGCAATTTTTAGCCTGCAGCCTGATCTTCACCAAGCCCACATCAGCTGACCCAGACTCTGAGACTTGGTGCTGTAGGTTTTGTATTGCTGTATAGACATACCCTGAGAGAACATCACTCCAGTGCTCTGCTCCCAACACTGGTTCCCCTCTCCCTCCCCCCCTCCCCCCCCCCCCCCCTCCTCTCTCTCTCCCGCCCCCTCACACACACACACACACACACACACACACTAATTCAAACCCAGAGTTGGGTTCTAGCATATAAAGCTTGCCAGAGCTCTGGTCCACTTTACCCCCTGAAACCTCTAGCTTGTGTGTGGCCGTGGCTGCCCACAAATCTTCCACTAGAACTTTTAGCTAAATGGGTGAGACTTGGGAGTGTGGGTGACATAGGTTTCTTGGCAGCTGGCCCACAGCTGCAGAACTCACTTCCAGCACACGTCAGAATGACTACAACTCTTGCTGTCTTCACAATAAAATGCACGGCTCATGTATTTGACTTAACTTTCCCACAATAAAGAAAAAAACTTAAAGGTAAGGAGAGAAATCTAGATTAACACCCATGTAGGGCATAGTAATAACGGAGAGTGCAAAAACCTAGAGACAGATGTATATAATATTTACAACGGGCTATAAAGAAGTTCAGAGGTTTAGTAATGCCTGCTAATGATACAGATGGGAATAAAATGGGAATTTCCTGACTCAGTCCTGAGTACAAGCCACTAGTCCCTTTAGCCACAAAATGTCTTTCATTTTCTGCAAACAACTTTTCAGTCTTCCACAAATTTCATAAAAAATTCTGGTAGAGCTAAATCATATGAAGGAAATGATCTGCATGAGATTGCCATTAGTACTTGCCTGCAGTTGTCCTCAAAGCCACATACTCCCAATCTGTGAAACTGTGAAAAGAAGGAATAGAAAGACAAGGGGGATGAGGTGTTATTTTTTATTGAACCAACTTCTGTTGGTGAAAGAGACAAGCTTTTGAGCCACACAGAGCTCATCTTCCGGTCTGGGAAAGGTATTCAGATTGTATTTAGTTGTGACAAGGTGGAATGGATTGTTTAGCATAAGTAGTTAAATGGAACATTCAAGATGAAGTAGTCAGTTAATACCTCTCCAGTCATAGGACAGATAAAGGGAAGGAGAGGATGAATAGGTGACAGATTGTTGCAGTAAGTCATATATTCTTATTAAATCCAGGATTTTTAGTGTCTAGCAAAGTTATGAATTTAAGCTTCTAGGCTCACATTCTAAGGGGTTGTGCTAGTTTTCTTTGCACATGAGAACGGGGGGGGGGGGCAAATATATAGTGATGGCTTTGTCAAAAGTGTTCACCCCACAAGTGATGTGGTATGTTTGTCTATCGTTTTTCTGCGTGAGCTCATTTGAGACCATAATGATTGTCTTGGTTTCACCCACACAGATGCTATGGAGGGATTGAGTGTCCTGGATGAGATACACATGTTGTGCTAGGTGTTGTGGCAAAGCTCCAGCTATTCCCCATGGGTCTTGCGCTACTAGCAGATAGAGTTAGCCTCAGAGGCTCGCTGTGGCCTTCTACACAGCCTCTTTCTCTTTACTAGAGGCAGGAACCACAGCCTGCTGAGACATACTCATCAAAGGCTAGTTTATAAGTTTGGGTTAAAATCCCCTCTGGAGTCCTGATCTCCCTTCTCAAGGCAGAGGTTGAGATGTTGGGGTGGAACCCGGGCCCACCAGCTATTCTGGGTTCTGGCCCAGGGACCCTAAGGCAGCAGAAACAGGCAGGGTTTCTCTCTCAATCTGGCAGCTTTTCCCTGGGCCATGTCCCCAAACAATCCCTGGGGGATAAACTGTTGAGAGTACCCCATGATCCCTAGGAATGCTCCAGCTTGCTTCTTGCTTTTTGGATGGTGTCATTGTTGGATGGCATCTAATTTATTTAATTGCAGTTTTACCAGCCCTCTCCATACTGTATATCCAAGATACCTGGCCTCTGTAAACCCCACAGCACACCTGGCAGGGCCAGAAAAATTGGTGCAGGATTCTTGCCTGGATTTTCTCCACCTTCAGATGTCCTCCAAACAAGTGACTGTGGGTGAGGTTTAGAATTGCCCCCTGATGTTTTGGGGTTACTAAGAGCTGGTGTACCTCTTGGTCTTGTAGGTGTACAACCTTATAGAGGAGGTTATTCTTTTTAATTATGAAGTATAGACCTGGCCCCCAGGTTTTTCCTGCGACAGGTACCCCCATCTATCTCGGCAACTTCTTTCCTAGCACTCTCATATCTGGGATCTTCCACCTGCTCCCATCTAAAAGTCACCCTCTCAAGACTTATGAGCCCAAACTCCAAGGGCTCTTTCAGTTGGTCCTGTAGGGTTGGTTTCAGAGCTGTCTTCAGGACACTCCGAGATCTCAGGGTTTTCTCCTTCCTGCATCTTAGGTTCCTCTGCTACCGCAGACTGTGTTCATCTGCCTATGCAGATAGTCCTTTGGGCCTGCATCAGGATTTAGGTGCCTAAGGCTTTGGCTGCCCTTCTTTGCTTTTTAGTCTTCCCACCCTTTCCAAGGTGGGGAACAGTTCCTGGGATCTCTCTGTGAAGGTAGGGGGAAAACACTTCCTGGATTGAGATTGCCCTAGTTCAGGGTGCCCCTCCAGTTCTTGCCCCTCTGGAGGAAGCAGACTACTAAAATCAGGGAAATTCTCTCCCAATAAGTACAGGGTATGGAAGATGGGGAACCACTGCTGCTTGTACCCCAGTGATCTTTCCCTGCACTTCTATCTTTATAGCTATGCTGGGGTAGTAGCCAACTGTCTCATGGACACAGGTGACCCCGTGCATTTGGATTGCTTTAGCTGGCTGGGCTTCACTAATTTCCCTGAAATCAGGGTGACAGCACTTCTGGAATCTAAGTGCCATGGTTTCTACTCCATCTACCTTTACTGGCCTGGTATATTTATGTGGGGTAACTGTAACCCCCACTTGGGTTGAGTAGGGTCGCCCAAGTCCCTGAGATTACATTGCATAGGCTCCTCAAGGTTGGGGCACTGAGCTGCTATGTGGCCTATTCCCCACACCCATAGCTGCCCCTCTGGCTCCATGGAGCAAGGGGTTTCTCCTCAGGGCTAGCCTCTCTAAAATTATTCCTATCCCTCTTTGTTCTCCACTGGCTTCAGCTCCCCTTTTCACCTGTCTAGAGTTTCCTGGATGCTTGGGCACCTGAGCACCTTGGGTCATCATCAGAGGCCTACCTTGACATATGCCTTCTCCATGTAGGTGAGTCAACTCTCTGGCTGTTGCTCATCTCTCCACCAATGTGACTGGCCGATTCATGTGGAAGTTGCTGCCAAACCTTTGCAATTGGGTAGGCCAGCATGATCTGAACACCTATGACAAGGCGATGACCAGCATCTCCAGAACCTCCTCCAAGTGCACTTTGGGTTGCAGCCATTTTCATGCAAGGTGAAACAGGTCAAACAGCTGGTACCTCAGCAGCTTATCCTCTTGGCATTTCCACTCATGAAACTTCTGGGCCTGTACTGATCAAGCCAGGATCTCTTCTTTAGCTGGGCTAAATAGCTGCATCCTCAGCTGGCAAATTATCATAGGTCTCATGGGCATCAGAGAAACAGTGTGAGTATGCTGGCCCATTGTTCCTGGGGCAAGGCCTCCTGCTGAACAGTTCTCTCAAACATGAGGAGATATGCCTCTATATCATCCTCTGATGTCATCTTTGGTAGACAGCCCATGGCCTTTAGGATTTGGATCCCTGGAGTCAATGTAAGGGTCTTTATCTGGTCTACCACCTCCCTGAGTATGGCCCTGTCATAGGCCACTTGATTTATTAATAGCTGGTTGGTCTCCTGCTGTAGGTGTGTTGCCTCTTGTAGTGCCAACCCCTATACCTGTGTGGCCTCTTGCTGGGCTTCCGTGGCTTGCACCAGTGCTTTCACTACATCTTCCATTTTGGTGAGAGCCTCTAACCCAATTAAGCAGGAGAATAAAATGCTCCTGGTGAACTTTTCTGAGGGGGCTTTGTTTGTCTGGGTTTTTTTCTTCTCTTTACCCTCTTTCTTCCACTGTGCTGTGAACAATCCCACTCCTGACACCAGCTGTGGCAAAGTTCCAGCTATTCCCCATGGGTATCATGCTACTAGTAGATAGTGTTAGCCTTAGAGGCTTGGTGTGGCCCTCTACACAGCCTCTGTCTCTTTACTAGAGACAGGAGCCACAGCCTACTGAGCCATACTCATCATAGGCTAGTTCATAAGTTTGGGGTAAACTCTCCCCATTTGGAGTCCTGATCTCCCATCTCAAGGCAAAAGTTGAGATGTTGTGGGGAGGTTGAGGAAAACCTGGGCCCACCCACTACTCCAGATTCCAGCCCAGGGACCCTAAGGCAGCAGTAACAGGCAAGATTACTGCCTCTCAATCTGGCAGCTTTTCCCTGAACAACTTCCCCAAACACTCCCTCCTAGCACCTTTCCTTTAGTATCTGCTCATCAGTCCTTTGCTCATAGCTCCTGCACATAGCATTTCCAGTCCTTCACTCTATTCCTTCCCCTTTCCTTTCCTGGGGGAGCCCTTTTAAATTGGCACCACAGGCCTTAATTGGCCTCAGGTGACTAATCAGCCTATAGCTTCTAGCAAGTTCCAATTGACCCCAGGTGCCTGTCTGATTATGCTGGACTTAGGCTTGGTCTTTTTTAACTCAGGAAAGAGAAAGCTGTTCTCTCAAGCTCCAGCATGTATTCCCTACACCAGTAAGTGGCAGATAGCTGGTCTGGGTCTGTCACATTATGGTTGGGACCCATGCTTCTTCAAAAGAAGAAGTATGTTGTGGGATGTTGATCGTTATAGCAGTGGAGATAGTTCTGCAAGTTTTGCAGCTGTGGTTATGGCATAAACTGATGCTATTTTGAGTTGGCATGGCCTGATCTGTAGCTTCTGATGATGACCTTGGTGAGGCTGGGTGGTTATTTGAAAGTCAAAAAAGAGAGGGTCCATGAAACATTTATTTCAGGATTTGGTTCCCATTGAGAATGGACGATAATTGTTTAATGATCCACACACACACACACACACACACACACTCTCTCTTTGGATTCCATTGTGGGATAATAGATGATAACTGGGGGTGTGCAGTTGGAGGGTATTTTCTCTGTATGGAAGTAATGTTCTCTCAGGGTATTTGGGAGGGGGTCAGTTATAGTATGTGATTTACTTCTCAGGTGGTGTATCCTTGTTTGGTGAAAGTAGTTTTAAATTTAAGATATGGATCCCAGACTTTCTCCTTGGAGCATATTCTCTGGTGTCTGAGTGCCTGGCTATAGAAATCTTTGTGAATCTGAAGTGGTTACTGGATCAGTGGACTTCTTCTATTTAGCTGTCTGTAGCATTCCATTGTTAAAGCTGATTCTGGTGGCCAGGAACTTGATGCTGGCGGGGGGGTTTTCCACTTTAGAGAATGTTTGGTGGATCGATCTTGAATTTGTGGTAGGAATCAGAGTGTGAATTTAGGTCATCTGTCCCCAGGATAAAAATATCATTGATGAATTTCAAGTATATCATTGGTTTTGTGGTGCTTTTTTCTGAAATGCTTTTGTCAGGTTGGCATATTGGGGAGACATAGTACACATGGCTGTTTTCCTGGTTTTGATAAAGTATTTTTTTGTTGAATTTACATATTTGATGATGAAATGGAGTTTGCTGATGTGTGTTGAGTGGTTATGTGAGTGTTATCCATTATCTTGGAGATAGCTGGGGTAGGTAGCAATGCTGGCATTGGAAGGGACATTGGCATTTAGGGAGATGACAGCTGTGGTGGCAAGGATGTTATTCTGAGGGAGACAGTTAATGTTGTGAAGTATCTGGAGGCAATTGGTGGTGTTCTAGAGGAAGTTGGCCCTCTGTACGGTGAGTAGTTTGAAGATGCTTTCTGTGAATCCTAATAGTCCTTCAGGAAAAGGATGAAGGACAGATAGATTTGGGTCTGCCTGTGTAGCTTGGGAATGACATAGAAGGTCCTTGGGATGAGTTCTTGGGGAATGAAGTTGTCATTTGGGGAAGGATTTGACACCCTTATATTCCTAGATGAATTCTGCTATGTGGTTTTCTTTAAGTTCTTACTAGGTGTGATGTAGTGTCCGCATAGTGGCACTTAAGACAACTTAGAGAAAAAGAATGAGTTTGCTCTATGGCCTTAGCTGAGAGCCACCTGTCTTTTAGCTCAGATGGTAAAGGCTCATGCACCAAGCTCCAGCAGTCCCAGGTTTGGTTCTGCCTGTCAGTATTATGTAGGCAGGGCTGCCAGCAGAATTGTTGAGGCCTTGGGCAAGGTGGGGCTGGGCCCCTGGAAGGGGCAGAACCTCAGGTGGAAGGGGTAGGACGGGGGACTAGTTTTCCCCAGCCAGCCTTCCAGCATGGCCAGGCCTGCACTGCCCAGGTTTCCAGCTGCGATTTAAAGAGCTCCAGCCACTGCCACATCAACAGCAGTGGCTGCTGGGAACTCCCCACCCTTTTAAATCTCCAGACAACAGGGCAGCTGCCCCTCCCCACCATTGGTGGCCCTGTTGGTAGGTGTTGTCAGAGCTGTCATTTGGGCTTATTAACATAGTTATCATGGTTGAGGACTACATTGGCACCCTCTGTCTGCTGGCTTAATCACTATCTACTCACTGCTTGGATTTCAGGGACTGTATATGTGTCTTCTAGGCAGTGGAGAGAGTGTAGTGCATGATGTTTAAGGATTTCACCATAATTTGTTCCCTAAAGCAATCAATGTAATGATCAAGCATGTGGTTTTGTGCCCCGTGGGGTGTTCTGTCAAGTGATTCTTTTTTCTTATGGGTGGTGGTGGGAATGTGGCAGTTGTGTCACTGTCATCGTTGTGAAAGCTCCATCTCAAAGGATTCTAGGTCCAATCAATGAGTTGTGCATTTGATACCAAACACAGCAAGATGGTCATCATTCTGACATGGCCTGGGAATGAGTTCCACAGCCTTGGGCCAGCTACCAAGAAACCTGTCAACCACAAGTTAGCTAGCCATTCCATTAGAGTTAGTTTCTCTGCTAAAATGTGGGCAACTTAAGGGAGTGATTTACTTTGTGTTGTAGTTTCCCCCATCCATCGTAGAGTAATACTGACCTAACTCTCAGGCATCTTGGGCAGCATAGAACCAACTCTGAGTCCTTCTCTCAATTAAGCAATCTCATTCATTTTATTTGCTAACATGAAGGTGCTATGTAACATAAGTAAGGGTGAATTGGACATTTAAAAAAATTGTCCAAGCATTCTGAAATGCTTGGATAAAGAGCACTATTGGAGCATGGCTGTACAGCTGGGCAAAAAACCAATTAAGCTGTGCAACTTCAGTAACACAACTGACATAGCTGAAGTTAAAATAGCTCACTTCAGCTTTTGGTACTGTCTACATAGCACGAAGTTGAAGGAAGAACACTCTTCCTTCATCTTCCCTTATTCCTCTTGAAATGAGGGTTACAGGAGTCGGAGTAAGTCCTCCAGCTTGCCATTATTTCAAAATAATGGCTTGCTGTGTAGACACGCTCTTTATTTCAAAACAACATCCATTATTCCAAAATAATGCTGCTGTGTAAACATGCCCTTAAAGCGCACAGCATTGTAGCTGTGGTTATTTATATTCTTCAGGTTACAAAGAGCATTCAAATGCATGTTTACTGAGCCAGATTCACTGCTGGCAAAAGCAAGCAGGCATAGTTCTATTGACTTCAATGGAGTTGCATCTGTCAAATATTTACACTGATCATAAATATTCCCCACTGGAGGTAGTAAGAAATGTAAGAGTACACTTTCATTCTCTAGCCACAAATACATCTGTAAATGTATTATGTAACAAAACCTGTTAATATATTAAGCAAGGCTGTGGTCAAAAAAATGACTAAAAATGGCATTGCAAGGTTCCACCTATTTTTTCCCCCTCTATATAAGTTTACAAGCCAAAAGATGATTGTCCAGATGGCCAGTGCTGAAAACTCCCTGTAAGATCTGCAAATCAAGCTGTGTTCTTTGTCTCTTATTTCCTCATTGGAGGCAAATATTCTGCAGTTTGATTGATGTACAAGATACAGTAGACTCAAGCTTGCTCTTCCATACCTATACTAACTTTTCAGTGTTGACAGTAATAAAAAAAGCTTTTCCAGTAAATGCAGAAGAGATGACTCACCCGTTATGTTTGCATCCTGTGTAGCTGTAAGAAAATGGTTTTCTGCTTTCTGACTACAACAGTACTTTAAACCTTTTTTAAAGATTGATCAAACCCCCACTCTTACCTTCCTTTTCTATTAAAATGGAACATTCCACTTGGTAGTGCTGAACTGGATTCACCTCTGGTTTTTTATTTGTGCACAGCCTGGCTAAATTGTCAGAATCTTTAATTTCAGTAAGGCATATCCCTGATTGCAACAAAGAGCATCCTGGAGAGGAGTAAGCATATTTTCTAGAAAACAGTTGTTGCAACAGTTGTGTAAGCAACTTACGATCTGGGACATGCCTTAAAATTAAAAACTAACAAGACCACCTGATCTCAGACATGACCTGTTAAGAAATAAGTATATGCTTCTAATTCTTCAGCTTGCTCAAACAGCTATTGCAAAAATATACATACACAATGGGGCTGATTCTCAGCTGCTCTAAGTCCCAATCTCTTTGCTCTGGCAATGTAAAGGAGCCTGACATACTTAGAGGGGACTTTAAAGTGGGTGTAAGTGTGATTTAAGTCCCCTTTTCAATGGGGAAGGTGACCATAGAACAACAGAGAATCAGGTCCGATTTGCCATAACACAGGTTCCTGTAGTAGCATGGCTTAGTAGTTAGAGCATCTGTGAGGGCTCAGGAACCTAGGTTCTAATCCTGATACTGCCACTACAGTGTAAACCTGGGGCAAGTCTCTGTACCTCAGTTCTATCTGGAATGGGGATGATGATACTGGCCTCTCATGTAAAGTGCTTTCAGGTCTACAAAGAGGTAGGCATTATTCCTAAACCTTCTCTGACAGCAATGAGTGTGATTGGGGCTCTGGTACTTAATATTTTAAGTACTAATATTATCAGGTTAAATTTTCAAGTGTAAAATGATCAAAAGCACTCTATAGACATTAATTTAGTCCCACACCAGCCCTGTGCAGTAGGTAATTGTTGTTTCTATTATAGAGAAGGGGAACACAAAGACTAGAGATCTGTACATGACTTGAGCAGGTCAAGCATCAAGTCAGTGGCAGAGCTACCCAAGTGCATGCAGTAAGCTAGCCTCATACTATCAGATGCACAGCCCACTGAAGACAGTGGAAAGGTTCACGCTGACCTGAATGCATATTGATTCAGGCATGTAGGACTAGATCCTGCATCATGAACATTAATGGGAGTTTTTCCATTGATTTAAATAAAAGAACCATAATGAGGATTAGAATTCATGTCTGTCTCTGTAAAACTTTTACACAGAGAAAGCTCATCAGGTAAGCTCCCTTTATCAATGGGAGAGAGAGATGCACAGTGGTTACTCTCCCCACCATAATTATTTACAGTCGGCCTGATAGTAAACAAGTGGTTTTTAAGTGATTGCAAATGAAGACAGATCAATGTAAGTTACTTAATTTAAACAAATAGATACATAGCTAGCTCTAATACATGAAGAAACTTGTTACATGCAAATTCTTACCTGAAATAAGAGCAGCTGTTTAGGGTATAAGCTTCAAACCAGAGACAAGCTCTTACTGTGACTTGGGTCTCAGCCTTTCAGAATTCGAGTATCCTGTTGAGATATGCCAGGCAATTTCAAAGACCAGCCAAAGACAAAGGGCTGCTAGCTTCTCATTGCTTAAATAGACTTTCCCCAGGGTGGGAATCTTTTGTTTGGCATCCTCCTCTTCCATTTTGAACCTGGTGTTTTTCCATGGGATTACAGTACCAGGTGGTATGGTCACATGTCTTTCTAGATCAACCACTGTTTGGGCTCACAGGACAAAAAGTTGTTTCCCAGTTGTTGAATTGACCACTGAGTCATTAAGTTTCTGGAGCATCAGTAACGGCTCTCATTAGCAAATTTAAAACTATAAACAGATTCACACTTTATATTTCTACAATAGGAATGACACGTTAAAAAAAATGCAGTAGATTGTAATATTAAAATTGATAGGTTACATGAGGTATTTTATTTAAAGCATCTTTGAGTTATACATATTCATTTTCACAAGCCAAATTTTATAAGACATCAGGGCAGGGGAAGGGCTGTTCACATTGACTCCAAGTCCTGCACCTGGCTGACTTGCCATCAGTGTCCTCCCCACTTACCCTAGAAAGCCCCAGAGGCCTATGGTTTTGAAAGTGGCCATTAATTTGGGGTTGCCAAATCTGAGACACCCTGGGCCTGATTTCTGAAGGCAGTGAATTCAATAGGAGCTGTGGGTGCTCAGCATCTCTGCATATCAGACCAAGCATGTCTCAGATTTACTTAAAATCAGTCACTACTGTTGGCTTCCTTAACCTCTCTGTGTCTTAGTTTTACAGATGAACAAGCCAACATAGTAACTTGTACCATAAGTAAAATTAAATATCATATCTGACCACATACAGGGAGAAAATTGTCCTTCCATCCCTGTAGGCAGATTCCTTTTCCTGTGTGGAGAGAGAACTGTATTCTTTATTGGAGAATTACAATACCTTCACAATACCTCAAACCAAAAACCCCGGAGGGACTGCCCCAAAGTCACAGCAAAGCTCAGGTATTGACATGGGGAAATGCCAGGGAAAGAAAACAAAAATAGATAAATAGCAGCTAGCTACAATAGACACATCCTGAAACTACGGCAAAGGACAGAGTACAAAAGGATGCAGGTGGTGAACTATGAATAAAAGAGTTCCAGAGTTAGAGACCTCACCTCTACAGTCCTTGAAAAGTTTTAACTCAGGATTGTAAGTAGTACCAACCATGCTCTCTCAAATGCTGCATCAGGACATAAGGCAAATGAAGATCCCTTGAGAATGGGGCTATGTTATTTAAGACTTTAAATACTACCAATAAGACTGTGAATCATACTGGATAGAAAAGAGGCAGCCAGAGCTACTTTCTGCTTCTACATAAAAAGTCGCTTAAACTTTGCCCTAAAATGATAGCTCCATCACTATAGACCAGCTGCTTCTTAAGCACTTGTCATTTCTGTTGCCAGTGCGTAGAACAGAAGTTGAAGATGGAAAAGCAATATGTAGGGGCCCCAATATAGGAAAGATTTTAAGTATGTTTCTTTTTTCAGTATATGCCAAAGCATTGGGTCTGATTCTTCTCAGATTTATATCAATTTTATGCCTGTGTATCTCCACTGACTTTAGTGGAGCTACAACAAGGGAAGCATCACACCTATAACACTTATAATATTGTCTTGCATCTTACAAAAATATGCATGTGATGAAAGGTTTATCAGTACTTATGTGGGAGGACCTGAACATTCATGGCTGCAACGATCATGAGTAACATGTGGTTGCCAAAATCATTCCAATGAAATCTTTAGTCCACACAAAATCAACATGACTTCTGTGTACGTGCACACACGTGCTCATAACTTGCTTAAGCAAAATCATGTATTCTGCATTTCCTAGGACAGGGTGTGTAAAAATATTTGCAAATCACCTTTATATGCTGAATGCAGTTGACAAAGGTAATTTAGCCATGTATAGAAATCAGCTGCTTTGTCATTGTGGTGGCATATGTGCTCCTCATCACAGGTGGGAGCCTCTTCCTGAGTGGGATGCTGCCTGATTGGTCACAAGGTAGCTAGCCATCTCTACAGTTCACAAAATAATCAGTCTCCAGGGAACCCCAAGCCCACACATGACCTTGTCCCCCAGATCGTGTGACCTAATGGCCCAAGTCAGTAAGAAGCCCTCAGTCCAGGGCAGCACAACACACTGGCTAGAGTTGATAATGTTGGGGCTAACACCCTGGTAGGGGAACCTGGGTCCACCCTACTCCACTAGGTCCCAGCCCAGGGCCCTGTGAGCAGCAGCACTGCCTACCACTCCCTTGGCAGGGAATCTGGCAGAAACACACCGAGTGTACCTGGGTGGGAGAGGATGCTCCTGCCCCCTCCCTGGGTTACTTCCTACCACTGTGGTCAGATCCATGTCCCATGTGGTCACTGGGTCTTCTGTGTCTCTGGCAGAAGCTTCTCTCTGGAACACCACAGAGGTTTTGTTGCAGCTGTCTCCCTTGTCTCTGCTTCCCACCACCAGGGTTACTTGCTGCAGGAGCTTTGGCTGGAAGTCCTTCTTCCCCACTGGCCAGCCCAGACTAAACTGCTCTGCTGTCTTTTATACAGCCCCAGCATTTGGAGCATGCCCAGTCTGGGAGAGGGGGCAAGACTTCCTCCTCCCACTGGGTCTTAATCCCACCTGTTACAGTGAGGGGTATGTGCTCCCTGTCACAGTCATTAGACTAGCTCCTATTTTACAACCCTTACACATACTAGTACTTACTCATATAAGTAGCCCAGTTGACTTCATTGGGTTTACTCCTACCTAAGTACTACTCAGCTAGATTAAGATCTGGAGTAATGGGCCCTGGGGAAGAAGAACATAAAACAGTGCTCAATTATCTTAAAACAACTAACTTCAGCAATAACTTGATTCTCTGGCAGCCCCGTGAGTTCAACGGCAGAAGTATCTGTGTGGCTCAGGCTATGAGTGGTAAGTCTTTGAGCAATTCTATGTCCCCACCAATCTATGGGCCATATTTGCTGCAGCATGGTATTTGTGGAGTCATTTAGACCTGTTCAAAGCAGGTGTAAAATGCTACCAAATCAGAATTATAGGGCTGCCTGACTGCTTCTCAGGGGCTGCGTCTAGACTGGCATGAATTTGCGCAAATGCTTTTAACGGAAAAGTTTTCCGTTAAAAGTATTTGCACAAGAGAGCGTCTAGATTGGCACAGACGCTTTTGCGCAAAAGCACTTTTTGCGCAAAAGTGTCCGTGGCCAATCTAGACGCGCTTTTGCGCAAGAAAGCCCTGATTGCCATTTTAGCCATCGGGGCTTTTTTGCACAAAACAAAATTGAGCTGTCTACACTGGCCCTTTTGCGCAAAAGGTTTTGCGCAAAAGGACTTTTGCCCAAACGGGAGCGTCAAAGTATTTGCGCAAGAAGCACTGATTTCTTACATTAGAACGTCAGTGCTCCTGCGCAAATTCAAGCGGCCAGTGTAGACAGCTGGCTAGTTTTTGTGCAAAAGTAACCGCTTTTGCTCAAAAAGTGGCCAGTCTAGACACAGCCATATAGAATGGTGGTCAAATGCTGTATCTCCATTTCAGTAGCATTTTATAGCTATTTTACACTGGTGGTATATCTGGTGACACAATATACACCAAGTAAAGAACTGGTCCTACTGTCTTTGCACATTTAGCATAAATGAATCCTGGAAAGAGATTTAACATCTCAGTTTATCTGAATGGCTTTATTTTTTTTTTTTTTGATAAAAACAGGCAGCTTACAATTTATTTGCCATCTCTTTTTTGTTGCACTGATAAGCCTCAAGATAGTTAAGACCAAAGCAGACTGTGAAGAGCTTCAGAAAGTTGTCACCAAACTAAGTGATTGGGCAACAAAATGGCAAATGAAATTTAATGTTGAGAAATGTAAAGTAATGCACATTGGAAAAATAACCCCAACTACACATACAATATGATGGGGACTATTTTAGCTAGAACTACTCCAGGGAGAGATCTTGGCATCATTGTGGATAATTCTCTGAAAACATCCACTCAGAGTGCAGTGCAGTCCAAAAAGCAAACAGAATGTTAGGAATCATTAAAAAAGGAATAGAGAATAAAACAGAGAATATTTTATTGCCTCTGTATAAAATCATGGTACACCCACATCATGAATACTGATATGGTCACCTCATCTCAAAAAAGATATATTGGCATTGGAAAAGGTTCAGCAAAGGGCAACAAAAATGATTAGGGCTTTGAAGTAAGGATGTTAAGTAACGGTTAATTTACTAGTCGATAGGCACTTCCGCATTCCTCCTTTGAAATGTACAAGAGCCCCAGTAGGGGGCTCTTGTACATTTCAAAGGAGGAATGCAGAACTCTGCATGCAGCCCGGGGCCAGTGGGAAGTCCCGTTGCCTCTGGGCTGCATGCGGGTGCCAGCTTTGAAATGTGCAAAGAGCGGAGGCTCTTGTACATTTCAAAGGAGGAATGCGGAAGTGGACAGCACTGCACCTCTGAGCCGGGGATCAGCTGTGCTGGCACTGCCCCTTTGAACGCCGCCTCGGCATTTCAAAGGGGCAGCACTGCACAGTTGATCCCTGGCTTAGCTGTGCGACACTGTCCCTTTCAAACACCAAGGCGGCATTTCAAAGGGACAGTGCTGCACAGCTGAGCAGGGGATCAGCTGTGCAGCACTGCCCCTTTGAACACCACCTCAGTGTTTCAAAGCAGCAGCGCCACACAGCTGATCCTGGGCTCAGCTATGTGGCGCTGCCACTTTGAAGTACCCACTCTTTCCCCCTCTTTGCTGCCTCCATCTGATAGAGGCAGCAAGGGGGGCGGAATCAACTAGTAGACTAGTCTTTAACATCCCTAGTTTGGAGCGGTCCCATATGAAGAGGGATTACAAAGACTTGGATTTTTCAGCTTAGAAAAGAGGAGACTAAGGGAGGATATGATAGAGGTCTATAAAATCCTGACTGGTGTGGAAAATATGAATAAGGAAAAGTTATTTACTTGTCTCCAGAATATAAGAACTAGGGGTCACCAAATGAAATTAATAGGCAGCAGGTTTAAAACAAACAAAAGGAGGTTTTTCTTCACCCAGCACATAGTCAACCTGTGGAACTCCTTGCCAGAGGATGTGATGAAGGCTAGGACTTTAACAGGGTTCAAAAAAGAGCTAGATAGATTCATGGAGGTCAGGTCCATCAATGGCTATTAGCCAGGATGGGGAGGAATGGCATCCCTAGTCTCTGTTTGTCTGGAAATGGATGACAGAGGAGGGATCGCTTGATGATTACCTGTTATGTTCCCTCCCTCTGGGCAGGCAGAATACTGGGCTACATGAACCAGTATGGCCATTCTATGTTTTTATGTTCTCTTTTGCCATAAGGTAAACAAGATGGGCCATGTCTACAACCCTTTCTTACACTGAATAGTTCTTAATCATTCATATAGTTTCACTGAAGTCAATAGACTACTCATATAAATACTTTTCAACAGATGCAGAATTTGGCCTTGTTAGACTGAAGAAATGATGAAATCAAATCATGGTCTGTTTAAAAAAAAATGTTTATATGTCCTGCTTTTGTTAAAGTGAATGAATTCTGTACTGAGAGCTATGTAGACAGGCCCTTGCACCTGAGAAGAGCCATTTCTCCATATGGAGTCCAACTGATTTATGGGATTCTGCATGAGCCAACATCTTTCCCAGGATACCCTGCAGCACAAAATTGTGCGTACAGGGATCTCAGTGCAGCATCAAAGCCTACCTGAAGATAAGGGAAGGAAAATACCACTAACTTAATGTTTATTAATGTACTTTTTCCCCTTTGTGCTCCTTCACGTTAGCTAACAAGTTATGTGATGTACCATATTCAGATCAAAAAATGGACAGAAACAGTAGGTAATAAGGCCCTAGTCTATCCATGACAGGTTACTTTTCAGATGCATGTTCCTTAATTCCTTCAAAAAAGAATTAGACTGAAAAAAATCTGCAATATTTAAATCTAAAATGAAAATTATCTATGTTTTTCGATAAATCCTAAAATGCTTTTGGCTGAGGAAGAACTTTTGATATAGGCAGGCTATTCTCTAAGGCTATGTCTACATTGCATGCTTATTTTGAAATAACTCATGTTATTTTGAAATAAAAGAGTGCGCGTCTAAACAGCGAGCCTGTTATTTTGAAATAATTTCAAAATAACAGGCTTCTTACTCCGACTTCTGTAACTCTCATTTCATGAGGAGTAAGGGAAGTCAAAGGAAGAGTGTTCTTCCCTCGACTTCCTGCTGTGTAGACAGTGCCAAAAATCGAGTTAAGGTACTTTGACTTCACCTATGCAATTAACATAGCTGAAGTTGTATATCTTAACTTGACTTTAGACCCTAACTGCCTACTGCAGGGTTTCTTGCACTTTCCTCTGAAGCAGCTGGTACTGGCTTCTGTCAGAGACAAACTGCACCAACCAGATCACTGGTATTCTATCTTCCTCAAAGTGGGGGGGAGGAGGGAGCGGGGAAGAGTACTTCTGTAGTCAGCCTGAGAAAGAAAGTGTGTTAAAACTGTCTAACCCACCCTAGCCTTTGCAGGGAGATGGCAGAAAGGCCATTTGCCTCCTGTGTACTGGAGGCCTGTCTGGTTGCAATGCATAAAACATACATTATGCCTAAACTATGCATTGTTAAGAAAATGCCTCCTGTCATCCTAAGCAGGATGGAGCATCAGTTGCGTAAATGAATTGCAAACTCATGTTTTCCCGTAAACAGCTCCACAGTACTGGTTTCTTTTTTTTGGTAAACTAGTTAAGTACAAAATGCTACAAGCACAGTATAAAACATCCTGGGAGGTTAGAATGCATGTACTCTTGCTACTGCTCAGCTTTTACTTGCTACAGGATGTTTTTACTTTCCATTTAGCAACACCCCTATGACAGCAACAGCCTTCCAGTCAGGGGCTGGCTACAGACGTGTATTTTATATAATGGTAAAACAATTCTCAAAATATATTTGCTTATTATGTGCATATCAATTATTATTATTTACTGCTGTATCTGTTATTAAATCTGAAAAGACCATTGGGATGAAAGATGCTATAAAATAGTTTATAACCTGAAGAGTTTGGAAAAAGCATAACCAACAGAACAAAGCCTGTTTGATTTATTGGAGTAACCATCCACTCTGAAAAACGGTGGGTCGTTTTCACATGTGGGTGCACTAAAAGGCTTTCATGTTTGAAATTGGGACTCTGTGGACTCATAAATTCAGATTTCATCAGGATTGGTTTAGATCTTTCTGGAGCACAGTGACGGGTGGGTTTTTGGGGTGAGATTTTAAAAACAGTTCTGTGTTTTCTGTGAGAACACTTAAATCAAATCCAGAATATCTGAAGTTGGTCACCCAAAAATCAAAGCACCAAACTGGAACATTTTTGGCTTGAAGAGCCTATGGTCCTTTATTGTAAGAGCAGGAAGTTTACCCTGGTAACGTAAAAGCAAAACCTCCTTTGCCAGAGGCATTTGCCTTACTTGCTGCAGTCCTTCCACCCAGAGGTGGCTGCATTTGGTGCTGCTATACTACATAGTTTAGGTACTTTATAATCTTTTGTCAGGCAAAGTTCTCTCAATATAACATTCCCTGCACGGTGGATGCATTTTCTTTTTTAGGTCATGCATCTGATTACAGCTAGGGAAGGAAAGAAAGGGACCATAGCGCTACTATTCGAGCACTCTAGTGTTTATCCCCAGTCCCTAACTGAACTGCAGCCCGGACTTCTCTTCCTCACAGCAACACAATAAATCCACCAGCAGTATGGGTAGATGGACCCCTCCTCCTTCACTTTCCTGAGCCCCTCCCCTTTCACTTGCTTGAAACAGGACACACCTCTCCAAAACTATTGGTTATTTTCCGCTGCTTATTTGCATAGACTCCTCATCTCCAATCAGCAACTGCTGCCTGTTTAATATGCATAAAGCCGGCCACTCAGTGAGGCTGGGGGCCGGGCCACCACGTGCTGTTGCTAAGCTTCGGCTTCTAAATTGTTACTGTAGTGGCTGGCCTATCAGGGAGAAGATTCAGATCTGTCAACATTCTGTCTCCAAACCTGAGGGAGCTTGTTTTTCTTGATTGGTTCTATTTTGGAGCTAAATCCCGCCTCTTTCTAGACATCCCGTCCATGATTGGCTATGTCAATCGCCTGTCGCCTGTGTGTCAAATGTAGGTTGAGAGAGGTGGTTTATATAGGGGACTTGGAAGTCCCCAGCCTGTGAACTCAGTGCAGTTTCTGATGCTTATTGCCTTCCTCAGCTGTTTGAAAGGCAGACAATCAGATACAGAGTTTAATAACTCATAGAACACGTAAAATGGAGCTGAACTCACTGTTAATTCTTCTGGAAGCAGCTGAGTATTTGGAAAGAAGAGACAGAGGTATTCAGATAAAAAGACTAGCAGGCACTTCTAACATTTAACTCTCTTTGTTGCGTGGGTATTCGGATGCCCTTTTCTCCGAGTCCACATTTCCTTCACCTGCAAAAGTGCCCTATGTTTTTGTGAGATGCACTGCAGAGGGGGCAGAACAAATGCTGTTTTCTTGCAATTTTTTTAAACAAATGAGCTATGGCTCGAATCGGTTTGGATTGTATGTATGTTGAAGTTTTCATATATGTTACATTGTTGTGTGTTGCCGTTTGCGATTGTATTGCAGTTTTCCCTTTTCCCTTGTCAAAATGTTTCAAGATTTGCATGATCTAGCCATTTTTTACTGTTTACTTAGATGATCCTCCTATTTTGGCACTTTTCGTTTTGTTGTGTTTCTTTTAAAAATCCGGAATAAAAGCTAAACAAATGAACCAAAATTTTGTTTTTTACCCTAGCGTTCCTGCAAAGGAGGAAAAAATGCATGGAAAAATATATTGCCACTAATGCTGACTTTGTCCCTAGAAGCAGAACATGGCTATGCATCAGTGTTACCCTTCGATAGTGACTATTCCAGAAAGAAAACAAAGGCAGGCACCCTGGCCAGAAAATCCCAGAATAACAGGTAAAAGCTATACCGTCTTTTTCTACAGTGAATTAGCAACTTTTTCCTATATGTGTAGGTTTATGTGCAGCTCATAGAGGAATACAAATAATAACTAATCCTGTCGCTTAGCTCCCAGTAGTCGCCATTTTTCCCCTGTATGGGCTTGGCTCTGTTTTGATCTCTCATATAAACACTGCCACGCGTACACCATCGCCTTAGCACTCACTGCCTTTCTGAACCATCTGCACTCACGCGTCTTCGCCTGGTTTGTTTATGAATGTGCGCTGTTTTCCCATGCATTTTAAAATAATAATCAAAATCCGGACTTCCCTTGCATGACACTAATTCCTTCCCAGGACTTATTTACAACCTCTTGATTGCTGCGAGAGCAAATACAGTCTCCAGTTGCAGTGTAACGCCAGGATGTTGATGAGGGGAGAGTGGGGGGAAAGGGGTGAAAACGTGGCTCCAATTGCACTTGGACTTTTGTATGCATTTTAAAATGTTTCGAATGAACTTGACCTCTGCGGAGGGTCTGAGGCATTTTTACCCTGGTCAGTGCACCGGCTGCCCGAGCGAGTCGCTCCGCATGCAGCGTTATTACAATGCATAGTTACATTATTAGCAGCTGCTTTTTGTTTGTTTGTTTGTTTCTTGCAGCCACTACCTGTGCTGTGATCACCATTAGCTCAAGGTTTCTGCGCAGCCTCCCTGCAGCTTTGTTTGGCTGACCAGGCAGTGCTCAGAGTGCAACTGTCTACGTGCAGAAGGCTGTCTTAAAGAGACAGCGCCTCCTCTTTACGTGGGAATTCCTTCTTTTCTTGCACTTTATGTTCTTGCGGGGGGAGGAGACCAGATGGTTCCCTCCTTCTGCAGACCATTGGTGCTCTCTGCTCTTTACAAAATGACTCCTTTAAAAAAAATTATTGTTGAATATGATGAGCCCTGCAGAGTAGCCTAAAAGGAACAAAACTTGCATATGACATTTTTCAAATGAAAGGAAAGTTGGCCAGATTCTTTTTGATCTCACTTACTCCAGCCTAAATCCTGCAGAACCCCAGTGCAGTCAGTGAGATTACTCTGGATTTACAATGGTGAAATGGGAAAGTAGAAAACGGCCCAGTCATGGATATTAAAGTTTGAAGATATGAACTAAGCAAAAAGCATACAGCTCCCTCAGAAAAATACAAGATCACAATGAGCTGTGTTTGCAGTAGCCAGTGCAGGGCAATGTGCTTGAACATGATTGAGGGAATAGAAGGTGTAAATCCTTCCCCTGGACATCCCTTACTCCAAATAGTGATGAGTGCTGATATTTCTGGGAATATAAATTCGGGAGTGGGGGGAAGTAATAGTAAAATTGGTTACAAAGATACAATATCAGTTGATTTTTAAATGTGAATTACCAGGAATCACAGAGGTGCCTAGATTTTGAGACACTTTTCATCTATATAAATAATTTACCTCTGAATTTTTTGATAAAGTAACCATATTGTGCAAAAGCAGTTATTTAAACAGGATTTTAGGGTTTCAATTCTAATTCTAGAGTTTGTGGATTTGCTCCAATCGTTGTTTCTTGTACAGAAGGGAGAGAAATCTGTATTACTTGGGGGAACCTTCATTCCATCATTTCCTTTCTTGGGTTTCTTGCTGTCCACAGCAAAACAGTTATTTGAATTTTTAGCAGAGGATATATAATCTATCAATTTCAGCAGAATTAAAAGATTCCTTGTTAGAGGTTTGACAGGTTTATCAAAGCCAGAGCACACATCACTACTGACAGATTGTCTGATACTTCTCCTAATATTTTTTTTACTCTAATGCTTGCCATGCACACACAAATGCTTTTTAAAAAATGCATAATGATCTTTTTATTTTACTACCAGCTTTATTTGTTATAGACTAAAAAGGGCTCATTCATAGTGTGTGTGGGATAGGGCAATACCTCTGGAGAAGTAGGTTCAGACATGGCTAAGGCCACAAATTCAGTCTCCATGTTTAGTTCACCATGGATATTTGTCCACATCCTAAAGAAAACAGCAACCTGTGGTTGGGCAAACCTGACAGTCTCTATAACACAGACCGACCCATGGCTGGAAATAGCAGGTTGTTGCGATAAGGGGTTGAGGTGCATTGGCAGAGGTGTTTGAGCAGTCCTGCATTGTGCTTGCCTACAACATGCCTGTTTTTATCTGTTACTTAAGCTTGTAGGTTCAGATGCAGCTTTATTTCAAATGTATGATCCCAAATTCAAATAGTACCACCTCTCTTATTCATTTTGGGAGCATAGGCACTGGCGCTAGGGGTGCTCAGAGTCTGCTGAACCTCTTGGCTTGAAGTGGTTTCCATTAGATACAGGGTTTACTAACCATTAGATGCTTGGTTCAATGACTTGTAGCACTATCCAAATTGTTCCAGCACCCTTGTTTGGGAGCAAATTTATCCATTATTTCGTTGTCAGGTCACAGCCTCAGAGTGCATAGAATTTGAATGTATTGTTCAATTTGATAATGCAATCAAATTTTTATAAGCAGTTCACGGGATTAAGAGGGGGGTAGACAACTGGCCAGATTTCGGAGGATCCTGAGTGGTCAAAGATAAAATTAACTAGTCAGGCAAACCTTTTTTGGCTGGTTTATTTTAATCACTTTACAGAGTCTCAGTGCATGGATAGGTGCAGGCATGATTGGGTGTGAATATCTGGAGGGCCATCCCTTTGTGCTCTGGACTTGTTTTTTTAAAAGGGGGAGGAGGGCGACTGCATATTGCAAAATTGCAGAATGTTATTTTTCAGTAACTTGGTTATTTATAAATCCTATTTCTTCTAGCAGTCTCAGCAGGTTTGAAAATTAGCCTTTGCCTATATCATTTGAGCACAAATAAAACACATAAACAATTGTTTTTAAAGCCTGAAAAGCATCTCTTTCGTGCAAGGATAACGCCAAAGTGGGTCACAGAATTTATCGAATTTAAAAAATTAAATTAGCCTCTGGGCTGAGAACAAGCATGAGAAATTTCAATTCAAATCTCTCCTCATACTTAAAAAAAAAATAACAGGCAATTGGACACAGGTTCATATAGGAAAAAAATGTTTCTTCAGCCACAGCTGTGACCATTAACAAAAGTCAGCCCATTGAAAGAGTTCATATTTTGTATATTTTTGTTTGTGTCAAACAACTTCTTTGTGTCTATGGCATTCTCTCCTAAGGTTCAGAAGTGTTTCCCCCAGATGCTTATTATGAAAATCCCTTAGTAGATGAAACTGGATTTTTGGTTTCCAGTCTGAATGGATGATTTGAAAAAGGTGCAAGTTTGTAATAGGTTTATCTTCCCTCCCCCAGAAAAAAATCAATGTCAGCTTTTCTTGTAATGGTGATAACTAGACATTATTTGGCCATTGTGTAGTAAATGTCTCCTTTGGATAGAGTAATAACTGTAGTTTCTAAAAGCAATACAATGGAGCTTGTTAAAATTCTTGCTAATACGCAATTGGAATAAAATCAGGCTAGAAAAAATTCAGAGTTAGTAGAGTTGTGCCTTGGAGGTTGCAATGTTAAATTTTCAAATGTCTTTCCATGTAGTACAGTGGGTATAATAAGATGGATGTATTACAGATGTCTGCAGTTTGTTAAGAGGGAATATTTCACAGAAGCAGAAAGTCAAAGAAGTTCAGAAGATTACTTGGTTGCAGAAAGTCATTTGTTAATAGGAATTCACTGTAGCTTGCAGATAATTGGAGCTTTCTTGTTTTGTTTCCTGTTTGTGATGCCGACTTAACAGAGATAAGCCTATGCATTTTTGTGTTTATATAAGGGGGAAAACTGGTAGCCTGAACTGACCTCCTTGTGGACAGTGGCCCACAGCACAGCACGGTACAGTTAGACAAACCTGATTCTCCATTGCCTGGTACTTTGTGCAGTGTCTTATCACTGAACAGTGGGTGTAAAACACTATAATTTATCTTCGCATGAGTGTAGACCACAAAGCAGCAGACGATCAGGCCCAATGTGTGTTCTGGCCCATGAAAAGATAAGAAGTAAGTAAATATGCAAAATAAAACCTTAGTGCTCGATGCCTGTCTATTGGGGCACCGTTAGATTTACTGGCAGAGCAGGAAACTGGAAGTCCGTGAAGTAGCCTGCTTGGCCTATTAATTTAGAAGCCGATGAAAAAGAGGGAAAATGAAAGCAAAACTTAGATTTATAAATATCCCCACTGCATTGGTTGAAATTAATCAGTATTTATATTTGATATTTTATATCAATGGATATAGTTGTGAACAATGTACTGTGCTCTGGTGAAGGATATATGTGCAAAAGGAGGTGGTGGGTCAAAACTGCATGATGTTTCAAATGAAAATGTTGTTTAATGTTTCCATTGCTTGTCTTTCATTGCAAACCAGTCTGATTTCTGTCTGACACTGTTCTTTGCAGACTAGAGGTGTGTGAAATTATTCAGCTAAAATTCTTTCAGCCAAAAAATGCAGATTTGGGTAAAATGAAACCTTTTGTGAATTTGTACTGACTTTGTGGTGAATTGTTTGGTTTCATTGGAAAAAAAGGGGGGGAAAACCCTTCAGAAATGTCAAAAGCAATCATTTTGACATTTCTGAAGTGTCTCATTTTGATTTTTTTTTTTTAAGGCGAGGTTCATGCACCGGTAATGGTGATGGTGTCCCTCTTATAACCATTAGCCTAGTGCATAGGGAAGTCACCTGGGATGAGGCCCTGGTCTGAATCCCCACTCTGGAGCAAGGACTTGAATCCTAACCATTGGGCTGTGGAGTCCTACTGCCTCTGGCCAATGGCTATTAAAGACAGATTGTACCTCTAAAATCTGGGTTTCTCTGGTCCAGCAACATCCATGGTCCGGCACGCTGCAGGGGAATGAAGACCCGGAAGCTGGTGGCTCATCTAGGCTGCAAGGGGGTAGCCAGGAGCCAGCCTGCAGCGCAGTTGGGCTGCAGGAGTTGGCGTGCAGCTCAGCTGGGCTGCGGGGGAGTGCCAGGAGCCAGCACGTGGCTCCGCTGGGTTGGGGAGGTGCGGGAGCTGTGGTTCAGCTTGGCTGTGGGGAGAACCAGGAAGTGGGGAGAGGCCCCTGAAATGACCTCCCCGACCTGGAAGAATCCCTCATCTGGGACTAGTCAGGTCCTGAGGGTGCCAGACCAGGGATGTCTAACCTGTGTTTCATATAAAATGGCACAGCTCCAGTGCAGATGGACCTCTAGATCCAGAAGGAGCATCTTAGAGTTTGGGGCTTATTTTCCTTCATTTATTAAATGAAAGTCAGAGAATAAAATAACCCAAAATCCAGACTGAGGAAAAACAATGATGTGTTTTGCACTCTCTGAACTCAGCGTATCCTTCTTGTTTATTTTTTTCCCCTAGGAAAGTGAGTCCTGAAGGAAAATGCTCTATATTACTGAATGCATCAAAAGCAAATAATGCTAGTTATTCTTCTGCTCTACTCTGCGCTGATTAGGCCTCAATTGGAGTATTGTGTCCAGTTCTGGGCACCACATTTCAAGAAAGATGTGGAGAAATTGGAGAAGATCCAGAGAAGAGCAACAAGAATGATTAAAGGTCTAGAGAACATGAGCTATGGGGGAAGACTGAAAGAATTGGGCTTGTTTAGTTTTGGAAAGGAGAAGACTGAGGGGACATGACAGCAGTTTTCAGGTATCTAAAAAGGTGTCACAAGGAGGGAGAAAAATAGTTCTCCTTAGCCTCTGAGGATAGGACAAGAAGCAATGGACAAGGGAGGTTTAGGTTGGACATTAGGAAAAACTTCCTAACTGTCAGGGTGGTTAAATGCTGGAATAAGTTGCCTAGGGAGGTTGTGGAATCTCCATCTCTGGAGATATTTAAGAGCAGGTTAGATAGACATCTATCAGGGATGGTCTAGACAGTACTGGGTCCTGCTGTGAGTGCAGGGGCTGGGACTCAATGACCTCTCAAGGTCCCTTCCAGTTCTAGTGTTCTATGATTCTAGTGTTGCATTAATCAAATACATCTTGTAAGTTGAGGAAGTTTCTAATGAGGAAGTATAGTATGTATGACAGCAGCAGTCATTATGTGTTTTGTTTTTTAAGTCACCTAATGACAAGCAATGTCAGGCCTCGCTCTTACATACAGATATGTCATACAAACTCTAGAGTCTCACTAGAATCAGTGTTCTGCATACAGGACTGCACCAATGCATCCATTTGTGGAATCCTAGCCTTTTTCCATAATATTGGCAAAATTCTGCTTTGAGGTGGAACTAAAAGAGAAATAGTTTTAAGAGTTATGATGTGATCATTAAAAAAAAAAAAAGGAGGGGAGCAGTCAGACTCAATGAATGCAGACCTGTGGTTGCTTTAACCACTCAAATATCAGGTAATCCAAAGTTCATCCCTGGTCTTGCAACGTGCCCAGCTGCAGATTGGTGTGCTGGCACCAAACTCTAGTAAAGCCAATTGAGACCTTAAAGTTGAAAATGTATTCTCCTTCTCTCTGCATGTCTATTACATTGTGTAACACCAGCACGCGCTGGTCATCGGCAAGTAGAATTGAACCTGTGTCCTCTGGAGCATAGTACATGAGCCTCTACCACCCTGGTGTCTAACTAGTTCTGTGCTATAGTGAACTAGTCACACTCAACCGGCTAAACAGTTGCATGTGGCTAGTGTGTTGGATTCCACAGCTCTGCCACATGAGTCTACTAGCAGAGGCTGGAGAGCAGACTGATTATTCTGTCTCTGTAAATGGTTTCAGTGCCACTAGATGGGATAGTACACCACACCCAGGAGTTGTGTGGGTTACAATTGTAGACTCTTATTAGATGATCTCATGCTGTTTCCTAAATAATACATTGTCACGTTTATTTGTGTGCTTTTCCTCCATTGTGGATATATGCATGTAGCATCTTGTGGGGCTTACCACAATTTGTTCTTGTGTTTTAGCATTGCTTAATATTTCTTAAATATATTTTCAATGCTGACAACACACCAGTATTGCTAGGCATCTCTTACCATCATTTTAAGCACACTATCGATGAGACTGCTGTAATAGACTTGGGACTTAAAATATTGGGAGCAGCCAATGTTTGCACTGCGGTAGTGCCTGGCGCTTACGGGCTAGATTATGATGTGACACAAGAGGAAGATGGGAGAAGTGAGTGGGGAAAGGAGGGAGAAAGACGAGCTAATAGGAAAGCATTCAAACTGCATAACGTTGTGCCCAGATCTCAGCTCACACCTGCAGAGCCAGTGCCAATTGATAAGCAGGGTTCTAGCCTTTTAATCTTAATTTTGATATTTCATGGCATGTGGGCTTTTTAACATGTAGTCTTAGCACATCACACTAACATGATATCTGAAAGGTAACTTTTTAAAGATGATTTTTAATAGGAAAAAAAGATGTAGAGGGGAGTTTTTGTCTTCCCTATTAAGAACTCTGCTGGTTTGTAAAATATTACAGCTAGAGAATGTAAATGCCATACTTTAGAATTACTTGCACAGGGACCCATTAGGTGCTGCCATTCCTCACTCAGACTATAGTAGAAAATATGTGTCCCTTATCCTTATTTGGTAATTTGCTCTTTAAAAGAATCGGAGCTTAGAATTTCACACCTGGTTAATCATTATTTAATTACTTGGTACTAAGTTTCAGAGGGGTAGCTGTGTTAGTCTGTAACTGAAAAATCTTAAAAAACAGTGAATAGTCCTGCAGCACCTGAGAGACTAACAAAAAATGTAGATTGTATTATGAGCTTTCATGAGCACGACCCACTTCTTCAGATGAATGGAGTTAAGGGATCCAGGGTGCAAATAAATAGCAGAGAAAGACAGGGAATGTGGGGGCGGAGGGGAAGGGAAAAAATGGAGAAAAAAATATTGTCAATTAGAGTCTAAATGAGGCTAATAGAGTGGGCTCTAAGTATTCTAAGTGCCCAGTGCTTAACTGTTTATATCATTAGGATGTGAAAAGTAGCAGCCCAGCCAGGTCAAGTCTTTGTTTAAACCTCTAGTCAAGGTGTCAAACTTGTAAATGAAACCAAGTTCTGCAGTTTCTCTCTCCAGTGCTGCTGCTGTTCAAGTGGCACATCCTTCAGATTTGAGGTGCACAAGTGCAGTTAGCAGAATTACCCTATCTCGGGAGACCATCTTGGTTACGACAATCTTGTGGCTAGCTGAGAAGAAGGAGGGCTACTTATGTGGCCCACTCACTAGGTTGCCCCTCACTAGTGTAACAGGTCAGATTCATTACCTGCACAACTCTAGTGACTTCCAAAAAGTTACTGTTCAGTAAGGATGATGTAGCCCAACATCCATTTCATCTGCTATGTAAAACAATTTGCGTGAGCAATTTTCTCATAATTTAAGTGGGCATGATCATGAGAGCTTTGGAAATCTCTTCCTGCTGAAAGATGATTTCCCTCTATGTGTGTCTGTAGTGTACAGTTAACATGGACTCTTAGGGTACGTCTACACAGCAACATTATTTCGAAATAACTAGTGTTATTTCGAAATAATGTTGAAATACTGTCAAGCTGGAGGATTTCTTACTCCGACTCCTGTAACCCTCATTGTATGAAGCGTAAGAGAAGTCAGAGGAAGAGTGCTCTATTTTGAAATAAGTGCTGTGTAGACGCTCCTAATTTCGAAATAAGCTACGCAATTGACGTAGCTTACTGAATTTTAGCCCAAATCCTCTCACCAGCTACACAGAAAAACTTTTAACTGAAGTTTGGAGGTAAAAACAGGCCATTTTCCCCCGCTGGAGGTTGCTTTAAGCCTGGTCTAGCTTAATTGGCTTGTGGTTAAATTATAATAGTGGTTTCCAAACTTTTTAGTCTTTTTTTTCTTTTTTTTGTGACTCATACAGGGTCAAAATGAATGGGGAAGGGCAAAAATCAGGGCCACTGTCCTTCTCCCTGTCACTGCCACATCCTCCTCCACCTGCAGAAAGGCACTGACAACCTGTGGCTGTTCCCTCTGCCCTGCCACTGCCATTCTAATTCTGGCCTGGTGGAGAGGAGAGGCCCTGGGGGGAAGGAGAGGGTTGGAGAGTGAGCCTGCCCCACATTCATCCCACAATGGCAGCTTCTCTCCCATAGGCTGAGCCCATCTCCCTGCTCAACCTGGTCCAGGAGGCCAAATTGCCACTTAGGTTTGTCCCAGCTGCCTCGTCTTCATAGTGAGGGGAGGGGGCGGAAGAGGGTGGCTGGGCCAAATTTGACTGAGCAGTGCTGTGTGACCCCATTTCCTGGGTTGCAACACCTGGAGCAGAGCTGCGCCTTGGCCCATGGGACAGGAGTGCTGCTATGGGGTAAGTGTAGGGAGGTCTGTCTTTCCAGTGTCTCTAGGCCTGGGCCTGTGACCTCCCTAGGATCTTGTTGCAACCTGCCATTAGGGAAACACTGGGTTAGAATCCAGGCTCAGCTTTCACTTGGGCTGGAACCTGCCCACCTTGTCGCTAGCATGCCTTCGAAATCCCTGATAATGCACCAGTATCCTTCCTAGAATTACTGCTGAACAACTGACGAGTTTTCCTGAAATTGATGCCATTGACTGGGAAAGAATCCTAGAGAATTTCAGCTCAAAGAAGTGTAGAATATGCTGCAGGGGCAAGTTCAGAAGTGATGAAGACATGGTTATATGGAGAGGTTTTATAGTGGTGTTGTCACACTGGTTGGTTTGTTGCAGGGCTGCTTTTTTCCCCAGGAGCTAAATTCTGTTTTTGGGAGGGGTGAAACACAACTACATAATCTTATGTGATAAACTGATAAAAATCTAGATCATGTTTTCGTCTTAACCACTATAGCTCAGGTTATTTTTAAATGGTTTTCATATGACTATTTCGAGCAGAAAGTAGTGTGCAAATGTATTCCCTTCGTGTTGCTTTATTTCTGATATGGTGTACTTAGTTTAAGATTTAAAATATAAAGTAAAATGTTTTTCAAAAAAGGTAACAACTCATACACGACCTGTTCAGCTCTCAGTAACATTGGTGGAGAGATTTTCATGGAAGTCTGGATTGCGTTTACAGACCCTGATCTTTCAAAAGTGTACATATCGTTCCATCCTGATCTGAGGAGTCCCATTTAAATCAGTGCGTAAATGTCTGCAGGATCAGAGCCATAGTAGGTAGACTTGGACCCAAAGAGAACCATTTCTGGGTCTGATTATCAGTGATTACATGATCCTTGCTTTGTTTTCCTTCTGCAGCCTGCTGGGTACATTGGTTGCAGTGTTTACATCAATAAGAAATTTTACGTATGCTGCAACATCTATGTGGGCGGTTTGCTTAAGAGCCAGCTACATGCTTCTGTAGGAACTATGTGTGGCACTCTACTGCACCTGGTAACTCTACATATCTTAGAATGGACTGTGCTCTTTATACCTAAGACATGAACAAAAGCCTCTGCCAGCACATCGTACATAGAAGCAGGCTAGGTTTCTAGCACTGTTGGAAAACTGATTCAACAGCTGCTTGCATGGATCTTGATGCTGCAATGTGTTACACCATAAAAACTGCTGCTGTCTTCATATCCATGATTTTCACATACTGGAATAATAAAAATCTATTTCCGTTCTGAGAGAACTAGAACTACTGGTCCAGGAAATGACTGTTTTTGTAACATTGACAATAATTTCATCTTAGAAATGTTTTTAATTTCAGTTGTATAAATAAATATTATTATTGTTTCTGTCTGAATCTGGTTTTTTTTTTAAACAAAGTTTTCAACAGTAGCTCGATTATTTTTACAATGAGAAAACAGTCCTAATTTCTTGGAAGATTTTTTTAAACTTTTTTTAAGTTCTAGATTTTTAGCAAAAATAAAGATGCATCTTTTCTGCTTTAAGACTGATACTCACAGTTACTGCAGCTGTCAAATTATTGTGGTTTTTTTACAAAATTACATAGCTTTTTTTATACTTGCCTCAGATTTTCCCAGAAACTTAAGTTTTGAGTTTCTTCCTCTATGATTTTCTCCCTCATTCTTACAGTTCTTATATTTTATCAATAAAATTGATTGCAGCTCTTTTTTTTTTTGGTTGAGTTTTTTTTTTTTTTATTATTCCTTTTCTCAATGGCTGAAAATATTGTGTGGTTTGTTTCTTTTACTACTTGCATCAAATTAAGAGGCAGAGTACTGCTTAGTAACTGAATACCCTCCAATAAACTTTTTTGTACAAATTGTAGTCTCTCTGTGCAAAAAGATTTACCCATGCAAATGGAGTAGGTGGGTATTGTAGGGAAGCAACTAAAAAATTTTGGCAGCTTGAAGACATTCAAAAGCTATGTTAAAAGCAACCAGTTTAAAACATAAATTGCATTAAAATCCATGTGAAGGCTAGACTTTAGCTTATATTATGTTTTAAATTGCAGTTTTAAACATCTCTTTTGAAAGCCATAGAGGTGATGTTCCAATATTCATTATTCTTTTTTTTCTATTTTTAATAGGTCATCACACAACGAACTAGAAAAACATAGGTGAGTCATGAAAATAAACACTAATTATCTAGAAAAAGCATTGTCGATGTTAGGATGACCTTGTATAGACAGGGATATGCTGTTTAAATTGTGTCCTGAATGAAACATCTACACTTATAGCTGATTAATACTGTAGTTATAGAAGTATAATTTAATATGAATGATTTCTCTAGTTGTTTACTAATAAAACCTAAGAGTTATAAATACAATAGAAATTGAGATATCATGATTAAGATGTATGGATTTGGGGCTAGAGAATGAGCAGAATTACTTTACTATGTAACATTATTTAAAATAAACGTATGTATTATAGAGGGAGGATTTAGTCTTGCAACTCTTACCTTATATAAACTCATGCATCCAGAGGATTCTGCTCAGGCCTAGACACCAGGGCAGGAAGTGTTTGCTACGCTTTGAAAAACTATTATTTATTAATTAAAGAGATTTGCAAAATCTTTAGGCCCAGAATTTTAATAGCTTCTTCATGCTTATGGTAACAGCAGCACATGCAAAATTGTGTACAATTTTGAGGTCTGGACTCTTTTTTTTTAAAGAGGTTAGGCATTCTAAGGCATTTACTTCAGCTGAAGGCAATGTATGCAAACAAACTATGGCAATATAGAATAGGTGGCAAATATGGCTTGTGAAATTGTGCACACAAATCTGGTGCATGCGTCACACTGTGACAAGGGTGAATGACAGTTAGACTCTTAGGGTGCATCTACACATCACAGTTATTTCAAAATAAATGATCGTTCACAATAAAAATGCGAGCATCTACACAGCAATTCTGTTATTTTTGAAATACATTCAAAATAATGGATGGCTTATTCCAACTTCTATAAACCTCTATCCATGAGGAATAATGCTTATTCCGAAATAGCTATTTCAAAATAGCTGTATTATGGATGCTCCACTGCTGCTATTTCAAAATAGCTCCTCCCCAGGGCCATTCAAACTAATTACCCCCCAGTGGCTCCTGAGGCTTTAAATCAAGGTAGCATGTCCACATTAGGGAAGCCTGCCTTGGACTAATTTTGAGTCTTCCCTGTAGTGTGGACTCGCTATTTCAAAATAAGCTATTCTGGAGTATTTCTTCCGGAATAGCTTATTTCGAAATAAGTGTGCAGTGTAGATGTACCCTCACTGTATTGCATCCAAAAGGAAGGGTGATACTTGTAATTCTGACATTTTCTTCCTGATCTATCTCAAAATAGTATGAAGTAATTTAATCACAATTTTGTATTAAAGTTCCTGTCACCATGCTTTCACTTCTTGTTTCAGCCTCCTTGTCCTTGATGTTCCATTAAGTCTCTTAGAACTTTTCCCTATTCTGTCACTATCAATCTGTCCATGAGTATCTGGTTCCCCCATTCCTCTTTTATTATCTCAGCAGGTAGTTTCCTATTTCTCCCTCTGCTCTACTCCTGAGCACATTTAAGCAGCATGGTGTGGGGGAGGCATTAGCACTTCATGCAGGTGCAGGGGAGGAGTGGTTTTTTTATATAATATATAATCACATTTCAATTTCTCATGTTGAGTTCTGCAATGCGTCTTTTCACATGCATGTTAATATTACTTGCCACCATGGTATTTTCTCTCAGCAGTTTACTTACTTTCATATTGGAATTTGAAGATATAGCTTCTAATTGCATTCAATTAGCAATATTTAATTGTAATTATATACTGTAAGTCCTAAAGTTACACTGTTTTTCAGCTACCCTTAATCCAGTTTGCAAACATGAATGTGTGAAATTAAGAACATAAGAACGGCCTTTCTGGGTCAGACCAATGGTCCATGCAGCCCAGTAACCTTCTCACAGTGACTAAAGCCAGATGCTTCTGGCAGTTGGAGTTAGGGACACACAGAGCATGAGACTAATGTCTGACCATCTTGGCTAATAGCAATTATCCTCCATGAATTTATCTAACTCTTTTTTGTTCCCAGTTATACTTTGGCCTTCACATCATCTCCATGGCAACAGGTTCTGTGGATTGACTCTGCATTATGTGAAAAAGTACTTCCTTATATTTGTTTTAAACCTGCTGCCTTCATAATTTTATCAGGAGACCCCTAGTTCTTGTGTTATGTGAAGGGATAAAATAATCTTTCCCTGTTCATTTTCTTCACACTGTTTTATAGATTTCTATCATATCCCTAGTCACCTCTTTTCTAAGATGAACAGTTTCAGTCTTGTTAATCTATTTTCATGTAAAAGGAGTTCTGTCCCCTTAATCATTTATGTTGCCTTTCTTAGTATATTTTCCAATTCTAATGTATATTTTTTGAGATGGGGCAACCAGAACTGCACACAGTATTCAAAGTGTGGGGATCCCATGATTTATGTACTGGCATTATGTTTTCTGTTTTATTATCTAACCCTTTTCTAATAGTTCCTAACATTCTGTTAGCTCTTTTGACTGCCTCTGCACACTGAGTGGATGTTTTCAAGGAACTAAACATGATCCCTAAGATTACTTTCTTGAGCAGCAATAGCTAATTATGACCCAATAGTTTTGTATGTATAAGTTGCTTTATTTTCCAGCATACATTGCTTTGCATTCGTCAACAATGAATTTCATCTGCCATTTATTTTGTCACCTGTCATATAGTTTAAGAGATCCCTTTGTAACTCTTCACAATCAGCTTTGGAGTTAACTATCTTGAGTAATTTTGTATCATCTGCAAACTTTGCCATCTCACAGTTCATCCTCTTTTCCAGAGCCCTTTAGGTAACTAAACTCACTTAGTCCTTAAATTCTCAGGATAAAAGTTACCTTCTGCCTATGTTCCTGCACCTGCACTGCTGCCTTGCTCAAGGTGATTAAGTGCCTTTCTGCCACCTAAGCCCTACAGCAATTCATGAATGCGGATAGACATGCTTAAAGCCTGCCTGTCAGACTGGGTCCCATTCAGAATTTGGGTGGAGAAGGAAGAGGTGGTGCTTATCTTAAAGCTTGTAGTCCAGTGGTTAGGGCATTCCCTGGGATGTGGGTGACATCTTTTTGGTCCAGTGACTGTTTTTATCCACAGTCACTGGGACAGAGTCACATATTAAACTCTGTAGCCCAGTGATTATGGCACCCACCTGAGTGATGGGAGAGCCAGGATGCCCTGTCCAAAGCACCCCTTGGTTATTTATCTACGGTGGAACAGTTTCAACAGGAGAGACTGAGGGAAGCCAACATCAGAATATCTTGTAGGCCAGTAATAAGGTCCATTCCTGAGAGGTGGGAGACTCCTGTTCAAATCCTCTCTCCACCCTTAACAAAGAGGGGAACTGAACCTGAGTCTCCCGCATCCCAGGCAAGTGGTGAGCTAAAAGTTATAAGGTGGACATTTCTCGCCTCTGCTGTCATTTTATGTGGAGGCAGGCAGGCATCCATCTAACTCACTCCCATCCTGCAAGAAATGTCTATGGTGCTTAAGCCTGAAGTTGGCAGGTTTCTGTTTGTGAAACATTCACCAGAGATAGGCAAATCCCCAATCTAGGTTCTAGCCTCCAAAAGAGGGGCAGGGCTTTGCATTCACTCTGGCTGTCAGCATCTCCCATTGGCTAGTTGCGGTGGCTCCTTGCCTTCTGTGCTGACTTTTGTTGGTTGTATCCTAAGGTGCCTGTCTGTCTCCATTGCCATTCAGTGTATAGGGAGCCAGGGCACCTGCCTTGGCTTTGTGGATATCAATGACATTCCTGTGATTTTTCTACGCACCTAAAAGTTCTGTGTTACAATGCCTTAATCCCTTTGGAAATCTGGGCCCTAAAAATCTGGAGTCTAGTTTAGTCTTGTGCATCAACAGAAATGTTTATTAAATCCCAATGAGTAACGTCTGTGGAATCCTACAAAGAGAAATGGGTTTACCTAGGTGTCATTCAGGGCATAATTTGAAGACTATGAGGGTTCCCAAGTGTAACAAAAGGCCTAATTTAGCCTGCAAATCCTTATTAGTGATAATGGCATGAGAACACAAGATCCCAGACTGAGCTGTCAGTGCCGATAATTAGAAAAACAGTTTTAAAAAAATATTATACTGAGGACAGAATCTGTAATATTCAATAAACATGAAATTCCACAATGCCTTTTCTTAAAGTCTGTTTTGAGAGTGTAGCCAAAGGGATGGACTTAAGTTTCAACCCCCCAATTTAATGTATTTGCTGTTGTGGATTGAACTGGGGCCTCCACATATTTCACAAGTAATAATCTTTTTCTGAACAATGAGGCTTTATCTGCAAACTTTTTTTTGTATAGAAAGATGATGGATGGATGGCCTTGTTCCCAAATTAAACTCTCTACTTACTAAGCATGGTATGGTATATATATTCCTGTTACCACTTGTGAAATATTACCCCTTTTCATTCTCGTTGGCTGGGACATGTGCACAAAAATCTCTCTTAAATTTATCGCATGACATTTTTTCAGGGTCAATTAATTTTTAATCTGTTTTATTCTCTGAAGCAGATATGATGGTATAGCTTGCTGCAGACTGGTTATCGAAATCTGCTCTCAGTTTCAGGGAATTCAATGGGAGTTATGCGTGCCTATCTGAGAGCAGAATTGGGCTTGCTGTTTTGTGAAATATGCAGTTCAGGTTCCAGAAATAATGATAAATGTAAACATTTAACCTAGCAGATAATAAAAAATGCTAGTGAAAAGTATAACACAATCTCTTAGTAGTAGTTTAAATTGGATCAGTTCATTCAGTGCTTTTGGTGCACATTTTCTTCTTGCAAAAGACTGTGACATTCATAAGAATGTTGTATTTTTTATTAGTTTGTTTGGGTTTTGTTCTGTTTTTAATAGATTAAACTGAACTTTGTAGGTATATATTTTTATAGGTGGAGGCCAAGTCCTGTTAGACAGGAAGAGGAGGCTTCCAGAGAATTGGCTGTTTTGTTTTCAGTGTTGATAGCTATTTTTTCTCCTACAATTACTTATAGGTAGTCCATAGCGTGGCATGACAATTGTATCATACACAGCAGTGAAACCCAGAAATATGTTGTACAATCAATGGCCACAATTATTAAAAAGGGATGAGCAGGAGGGGACTGGCCTTTGGGGTGCATGCATGTGACCCAGTTTGTATGCTCTGGCCCTTGGACCTTTAAAAGCTGAGAGCTATAGTTGCAATTCACATGCCTGCTTTCCTAGATGGGATATAATTGCTCACTGTAAATAAATTGGGAGGGAGAAGAGCTATTTAAACTAAAGGACAATGTTGGCACAAAAACAAATGGCTATGAAAGGGCCAGGAACAAATTTAGGTTGGAAACTAGAAGATTTCTATCCATCAAATGAGTGAAACGGCCCCCAGTAGACATTATGGGGTCAAATAATCTTACTAGTTTTAAGATGGATCTTGATAAATTTATGATCCAGATTATATGATGGGGGTGCCCAGGGATTTCAGGGGCCAGTGATCCAGGAGGTCTCTTCCAGTCCTATGTCACTATGTAGTTGTGTGCTGAACAGGAAATCACACATAAAGCTTCCTGGCTCTTAGGCAGAGAAGGGAGACCTAAGGCCAGAGAAACAACTGATAGGAGGTTCTCTACACCTGCTAGGCAAAAGGCCCAAAAGGAGGAGTGCAGGAAGCAGGAACTGGCTAGGGGTAAACCTTGGCTGGGGATGGCTGTGAGCTCCTGGAAGGAATATAAGAACAGTGAATAGTGGCTGGGAAGAGCTACCAGAGGGGTAGGGTATGTCCTTTCCCTTCCTAGTTGGTGGAAACTAAGCTACTCTAAAGGGAGGGGCACACCCTTTTCCTTCCTGACTGGCCAAAGCCTCTGAGGGATTTGTGTTCAGTGTGTTTCAGTAGCTTTTGTTTTGTGACTGTTTTGTGGGTGGTCCATATTATACTCTGTGACATACCCCTCGTACCATCCAGACTAATGAGTAGCTTTGTCACACCTGCCATATAGCCAGGGGTGTACCCTTTACCCTGCTTTTCTGCTATAGCCTCCAGTCTGGATGACCCACAGGCAGCCTCCAGTATACAAGTCACTCCTAGCTATGTTTGTCTGTGTACTGGAGCCGATCAGCCACACCTTGGCTTTCTCTGCTTTGGTTATATTGTACAGTGACCAGTACGCTCCCAATCTTAGGTTCTTCTCCTAACCCCCAAAATGTACTATACAGCCAAACATCTCCTGGACAGTACAACTTTATATAAAATTGGTCATTTTATTAACAGAAATTATGTGCACACAGCTTGTTATCCCAAATGGAGTTTCCTTGACATTTCAATTAAAATCCACAGGATTCGATATAACAATAAAATAAGTTTATTAACTACAAAGAGAGATTTTAATTGAGTGCAAATTATGAGGCATGAAGGTCAGAAATGGTAACAAGAAAAATACTGAAAAACTGCAATTGGTGCCTAACTTAATAAAGCGTGTTAAATTAAAAGCAAAGTTTTTCTCTCCCCACACATTCAGCTTTCTCATCAAACTTCTTAGGCTGAGACTCCTTCACCACTTCAATAGCTACTTCCTTTGTTTCTTCTGAAGCTGTAATGCAATAGGCCGAGAGAGAGAGAGAGAGAGAGAGAGAGAGAGCAGTGTGGGCATATTATTTCAGGCACCCAAAGCAGTCAGTGGAGAGGTGAATCATTGGAAGGTGGGACAGCTGGGGATGCCCCAACTGGTGGCTCCTATCTTGCACTGGATTTGCACCCAGCTGGACTGGTGTGGGAGGAGGGGCCAGAGCTGGGGTCAGAGCCACCCCCAGAATCCTTCCCTGACTGCAAGAAGTTTCATCCCTAGGTGTCAGTTCCTGCCCCCATTGCTCCTCAGTAGGGCTGAGGACAGACTTCACCAGGCCTGGCATGGGGGAAAGGGGCAGCTGGTTCTGGGCCCCCAAAGGGGCAGAGCCTCAAGCATAAGGAGTGGGGCTGAGGGCTAGCCTCCAACAGCCAGCCCTTCTTCACTGCTGGGTGCACAGTACACAGGGCTCTTGTGGCAATTTAAAGGGCCCAGGGCCACAGTCTCCATTGCCACAGTAGCAGCAGTAGTGGCCAGGAGCCCCAGGCCTTTTTAAATTGCTGGGCCCCAAGACAATTGTCTCCTTTGCCCCTCCCTGCATTGGCACCTCTGTTCCTAAGCCACAAAGGGAGAGGTCACTGTATGGGGAGCTGCTCCCCTGTCTGCCAAGCCCCTGTGCAGCCAGACCCCCCCGCCCCATACCCAGAATCCTTGGCCCTTGTGCTGTGTCAGGATCAGGTACAGCCTCATCACTGAGTCAGCTTTTGGGAGGGAGGAAACGGTGAGCTATAGGGTGATCGCCCACCTCCTCATTGCCATGGTAGAGCTCCCCCATTTATTTACTGACAAAATATGCAGAATTTTGCAGAATTTTAAAATGTTGTGTGCAAAATTTTTAAATGTTTTGGTGCAGAATTTCCACGAATATAAAATGTCGTGTTTGTTTTTTTTGTTTGTTTGTTTGTTTTTTTTTGTCCATGCCTCTTTTCCTGCCAAAGAATGGCCACTTCACTCATCAGCCTTGTTTACACCTGGCTGAAGAGTCAGCTTGTTTTTTGTCCCTCAGGACCTGATTTGGCCATTCCCCATACTTCTCTGGAAAATATACTTTTAGTCATGATCTCAGGTTTTTTTTATAACTTCACATAAAACACTGCTATGTGCATTTTGCCATGATTGTATTGATCAGCAAATGATGAGTTTTTAAATGACATTTCACAAGGCATGCTTTGTACAAAGATTACTACCGTAGTGTGTAGGGTGTGGACACACAGGTACATTCCATCATAGGTTCCTAAATCCCTATTTAGGAACTTACATAAGTGGCTTGCCTGATTTTTGAAATGTCCTGAGCACCTAAAGGTGCCATTGAAGTCTGTGGGGGCTGTTGAATTAGGCAAGCCACTACTTTGAATATCTAAAATGGACTGAGGAAGCTAACCTCAATTTTCTTTTTATACATACCTTTTTATTTAGTAATAATAATAACAGTCTGTTATATCAGGACTAAAAAATTGAGCTAATCCTTTTGGTGTTGGTCTCTGACATCTGTGCTGCTTGGTGTAATTCAGGCGCGATTTTAATCTGATTCTGCAGGGAAATTTGAACTCATTATATTTTATTTGTTGGCTAGAAGCGGGCTGTGGTTTAGTTTATTTTTTGCATTTAGCACTGAAACCAATATTCAAACTTAGATGCTAATGTCTGGCACTTAAAACAGACTTACAGGTTTAGCTGCCTAACTTTTAGTGCTCAAGTGTAAAATTTGGACTCTCAACTGGTTCTGTCCTGCTATCACCAGACGCTTCATAAATATCCTGGGAAACAAGACAATTTTTGGCATGCATGCATGCATAAATAAATACTCCGAAAGCTTTTTCCATCTTACCACCCTAAATGGATAGCTCCACTGTCTTACCTGACCATATCCTGTCTGGTCCAAAGAAATACCAGTTTCATGCTTCTAAATGCACAGGGCAATAGAATGGAACTGTCTTTATGTGAAGACTCTCTATACTCTGTGGCAAGGTAAATCTAAATTCTGTGGCAGTGCCATTTTTAATCTGTAGTGCTCCAATATGGGAGACAGGGAATTCTGCAGCAGTTTGAAGGAAGTATTAAACACATGAAAGTTTAGGGTTTTATTTAATTAAATTTGGAAATGAGTAATAAAATCAGTAGAATCCTTTGTACTTACATATATTGCTATTATGTTCATTTCATTTTACTCTTGCCCACCTACATTTTCAGTTTTCTTTGTGTTTGGGACTGCAATATAACATCTAATTATTTTGCAGAGGCTGAAAGTTTTGATAGATAGGATTTAGGTGGTGTAGGAGAGGCTTGGGACATTGATCTGTTCACATCTTTGAGGAGGATTTTTAGCTTCCATATTCAGGGCATTACTTAGTCATTGCTGGAAGTTGTTCATTCCCAGGGAGTATCACAGCTGCCCTGTTCTGCCCCCAGCATTATAAATATTAAAGATTTCCACAGCTTAGACATAGGCAAAAAGCTAGAACTGCTCTAGGATTCACTCTGCTTATACACACACAGGTTCCCACCATTGCACGTGCATATACCATCTGCTCGCACCCTGTGACAGCTAAACTTGCAGATGGAGAGACCGGATTATCCCAAGGAGGATGGTCCCAGCAGAGAAAGAAGCTCATCTGGACATATGCAGAAATGTCAATGAAAAAAAACCCCTCCTTTTTTTTGACATTTGAAAGCTCTTATCCCAAATGTGATTTGTTTCTATTAACTGAAATGTTAGTTATATAAACTGAGTCAGAGGGCCTATTCTTCACGTGTGGGTGCGTAGGAGCAGGCATCTGATTAAAAATTGCCTGGTTTTCAGAGATGCTGGGCACACACAACTCCTACAGAAACCAGAGAGTTGAAGGCACTTGTCACCTCAGAAAACCAGATGTTTAGTTAATTGCCTAACTATAGAAATAAATGCCTACCTTTGGGTGCCCATGTTTGAAAACAGGGCTCTTAGCTACTACAGCAGCAACAACAACTGTCTCCTACCCTTGATCCTGGTGGAATTCCTGTTTGTTGGTGACATTTATATGGTATATGGATGACCCTTAGAAGTAAATACTTGGCATCTAAATATTTAACTTGCAATAGGATATTTTCCTTTCCATGATAACAGTAAAATACGTGGATCCATCTCTCTGCTTCTCTGTCTATTCAGCATTTACGGACACCATCCCTAATTAATCTCCATATCTAACTGGGCCTGCCTCACCATTAGCTTACTACCACCACTAAGGGAAATTGAGTGTTACAAGAATGCCTTTTTGTTTAGTAAAAAATCCCAAGAAGCACTCTAACATTTTTAGACTAAAATGCTTTCTGAGAGCCCTGTACTGTGCATTGCCGATGTAGTCTGTGTTGTAGTACAGATTTTCTAGCATTGCAGTCAGTTTTTTTTCTAGATCCCTTTGTCTTGGCAACACTCCAGAGACACAATGTCCTTGCTTAGCATTTTGATGTGGGGAAACACTGATAATTAAAACAGGTTTCAAGCCATGAGCTGATTTGTAAGCAGCAGCTTGCTCCAGGATGTGTGTTGTCAGTCGATAAATACACAGCTTGTGTGTGCTGAACCACAGTGTGTCTTGTGCCTGATTATGCACAGTATGTGTAGTACATGTTGATTGAACCCACACCCTAGGGGGGAGTATTGTTTAAAATAATAAAGTTAATTTCTAGAAGAATGGAGATGCCATTCTGTTCTCTCTTACGCTGGTATAAAACCGGTGTAACCACACGGACTTTAGCAGAATTACTTCTTAATATGTACAGTGGTATAACTTAGGGCAGAATCAAGTTTCAAGACATATATCCAGAATTTGTGTGTATAAAAGTAATGGAATTAAACCTACAATGTACCAGCATCTGAAGAAATACAGTCCTGCAATGGAAATCTCATTGCCCTGAGGGGCTTGTTGGGCTGGGCCCTCAGTTTCCTGAGGCACCAGACTGATTTACAGAGATTTGGGATTTTCTTCTTTGCCAATTTAACAAACAAATAAAACCAAAATTAAAACAGATAGATTTATGGAGCTGTGTTACATTGGGGAGCAAAGTTCCAGCATGTTAGCATGCAGAATGAGTGATCAAAAGGCTGTGGTGCAGTGGTGTGTCTTTTTTTTAATAACTTGGAAGAATTGAACCCATTAACAGTCTTGTTTTTGGAAAAGCTGTTCCCATGTATATAGTCATGTATGGATATTTGTGTGCGTATTTTCAAGAATTTGCATGGTTCTCTAAGTTGCTGTTTATCTCCCTGAATTACACAGGTGCCATGGGATATTTTAGTATACCACAGAGGAGGAAATCATCTCAACAAATCTTGTATAAATGTACCTGTTGCATTCAGCTGTATTTTTTTCATTGTACTAGATGTTGCCGGGAATTATTGCTCAAAATTCCTTATACTTCAGAGGCAGATATGAGGGTTGGCTTCTTTCCTTCTTCGATTCACTGTTTTGGTAGAACCACTTGTAGCTGTACCAAACATTATGGGGGTGGTGGAGGAAAAGTAATAAGGATTAAAATCAGGAATATGTTAAACAGAATTTCCTTTTATGCATACATTTAATATATATCACAAACTTTCAAAATTAATGTTACTCACAATAACAGAAGGTGGTGCTTTATTTCCAGCTGTAAGATAAATGGATACACAAACAAAAAAAATCTAGAAAATCTGGAGCCCTGCACATCCTACTCTCCTTCTCTCCCAGCACTTTTGGAGCACCATGAATCCTCTGGAAGTCCTGGGAGAGAGTGGGAGGAATAGGAAGTGTGGGGCTCAAGGGCTCCAGTGCACGAGAGTCACATGGGAAGCCAGACATGGGGTTCATGGGCTGCAGGTGGAACTGCACTGGGCTGCACGCGGCTCACGGGCTGCAGGTTGCCCACCACTGCTCTATGCCTTCGGTTCTCAAACTGTAGGTTGTGACCTCATTTTAATGGGGTAGCCAAGGGTGGCTTTAGTCTTGCTAGGTCCTCTGACCAAAGCTGGGCCCTTGGACCAAAGCTGAAGTCCAATCCCCCCTGCCTGGGGCTGAAGCCCTTGGGTATTGTCTCCACCGCCTCTCCCAGAGCACTGGTGCGTTGGCTTTGGCTTCACTGCCTGTGGCAGCAGGGCTTGGGCAGGCTTAGGCTGTGGTCCCCCCTCCTGCGGACAAGCAGTAATGTTTGCTGTCAGAATGGGTTTGTGGTGCAGTGAAGTTTGAGAATGCTTGCTCTGTGTGCTTAAGTTGTCACCTACCACTTCACACTGGAAGTTATCACAGGGAGTTCCTGCAATCAATATAATCAACAGGAACCCCATCCTGAGGAAGTCTTTCATGAATCCCCTCTTTTGGCTTCGAGCAACGCCCCAGCCTTTTCAAGCTTATGATCTACAGCAAGCTCCCTATAGGCCAGGACATGTCAACTCAAAGCAGCACCAGACCATGCCAAAACAGAAGATGCAAAACGCAAAGACATAGCTCCACTGCTACAATGTTCAACACCCGCCACAACACACCTTTCAAGATTCATGGGTCCTACACATGCTTATCACATGTGGTATACCTCATCCAATGCACTGAATCCCCCAAAACCAATTATGTGGGTGAAACCAGACAATCACTACACTTTCAAATGAACTCACACAGGAAAATGATGAAAAGATAAAACCACCACATCACCTGTGGGATAAACACTTTTCATACAGCAGTCACTCTGTATCTAACCTCGCAGTTCTCAAACCTGCACAACACTTTCAAAATACAAGTCTTGGAGCTTAAATTCATAACTCCACTACACACTAAAAATCATAGACCTAATAAAAACACTGGATTTATGGCTTATTACAACAATCTGTAACCCCCTTTTTTTGTCCTATAATTACAGGTGTTTTAATGAACTAGTCCACTTAGAATGTATGCTAAAGGACTATTCAAACTACTTATACTAAACTATCTGTTCATTTTTACATTTAATTGTGATACTCTGATTACCTTTCCCTGACCTGAAGAAGAGCTCTGTTTAGCTCAAAAGCTTGTCTCTGTCACCCATCTTGTCTCTCTACTATGTCTCTCTTCTGGCATATGCAGCCCTATGCTAGAGAATAGTGTGTGTGTGTGAATTGTCCATGTTCTAGGGAATTCCCTGAGGCTGCTCTTCTATCATATTGCTCCAGTGCTTTTTCTTCTGGTTTGCTGCTGGGTCAGTACTTGAGTGTTATTTAGGAAACATGGTGGAGTGACTATTCTTTGTTGTCTCTAAAGGGCAGCCATCAATGGTACTCATCTGTGAATTGACTGAAAAAAATGCTGTAGAGACTTTCTGCCAGGCACGGTTTCTCTACTGAGTCAAGTGCATCCCTTGAACAATGCAGTCTGTGTTCACCTGTCCCCAGCCTGCTTCCAAGCCCAGCTTTCTGGATGCTGGTGCCAACTTCCAGAGCTGGCCAAGAATTTATACATTTGTGGCATTACAGATATTTTCCCTTATTTATGTTTGCTAAAAGATTTAGAAATAGTTTCTGGTGTCACACAAATATTATTTTATAACATGGACAAGCTTCAAACTTCAGAGGAAAAATGCCCAATTCAAAGTTTTGAATCTGTGCCCAGAATAGGTGGTATTTAATGTAGTCCTATTCTGTGAGGCCTGAAGTATGCACTGAATACTAAGGAATGTAAGTTTGTATACAGTGATCTAAACTAGAAGTCACCATTCTTAAAAAAAGGATAAATACACAGGAGACTGAATATAATCACTATCCCATTTTTTCTGTGTCTTCCACAGGATGCTTTTGTAGTACAGGTTTAGGTTCCAAATCCTCAGTCGTCTTGTTCTGCTTAATAGCAGGAATATTTAAATCTTAAGATGCAAACTTTGACAATAATGTAATGAATTAGCTCATTGCAGAACGAGGTTATATTATAACCAACTAATCAACTGGATAGTATATATGTTTTTTCTTGTTTATTCATGGTCATTTTTCAGGGCTTGAAAAAGATACCAGTTGCCTACATTTTAGAAAACTATACTAATTGAAGCTAATAAAAATTACAGAGTTTCACCAGTGTGGTCCCTGGTAAGAACTCAGGGAATAGATAACATTCTACACTACCCCTTTCTACAGTTTCCATTTTTTGAGTAATCTTCCTACATGCTCAGCTACAGTGACCATCTCTACTTTTGCTCAAAGCTCTGAGCAAAAGTACAGTGAAACTCATGTAATTCATGTCAGTATTGGCCAGCAGTAAACCCTGGAATAATCTGAAAATTTAGGAACTCCACAGTTTCTGTTCACATTAGAATAGTGTTTCTTAAACTTTTTAAGACCGAGGAACACCAAACAATAATTTTTTTTAATGGGGAACACCAAGGATTTTTGTTGAGCAAAAAAAGGAAGCCTGCCCTTGTTCTCTCCGCATATGGTGACCATATTTTCTGAACCTACACCCCCTGGCCTCTGTTTACTATGCCCCTGACTCTTGGGGTCAAGATGGACACATGACCAGAAGTAAAAGTAACCCCGTCTAAGAACTTTTCCTACCATCCTCCTACCCATAGGGGATGACTTTGGCCCCCACCAAACCCTCTCTCCTCTGGTGCTGGTCTCTCCCCTGCAGGTGTCTGCCCTTCTGCTTCCCCCCAGAATCCCCTGGCACTTGCACCTTCCCTTACCCTTGCACCCTCCTGGTGCTTCCTCCTTCCCTCACTGCCCCTGCTCCCTTTCTCCCTGATTCGCATCCCCTCACCACCCTCTGCCCCAGTTCCTCTCAGCCCCTCTGTGCCTTCACACGACTTACTCCATCCCCGCCTTCCTCATGCCCACCCCTCCTTTCAACACTTCTCCCAGCATCTCCCCCTCTCCTTGCTTCCTCTTGTCCCCAAAGCCCTTCCCATCTTCTCCCAGCATCACACTGTCCCCTCCACCTTCTCTCCCTCCTCCTGCCCCTTTCCTCATTGTCTTCACTTGGCCCCCTGGCATTTGTCTCTCCTCCACCCTGTCCCTTGGTGCCTTCCCCTTTCTTCTCCTGCCCTGCCCCCCTCCCCTCAGCACAAGCCCCTTCCTCTCCCACCCTCCTTCCCCCTAGTTCTCTCCGAGCCCCTCCCCCACCTTTTGTCTTCCAGTTTGTGGGGCTGGAGTCTGTGGTCGGGCCCCAGAAGTCCCCACAGCCCTGGCCCCACCTGCTTCCAAGGCAGGACCGCTCGCCAGGCCTAAAGCTGGGCCGCCCGTGGTGCTAATGTTAGTGCCACATTCCAGCCCCCGCACCAGCTTTGGCTCCCATTAGGAGGAGCACGGGATGGGGAGGGGGAAGAAGCCGCTTCCAGATCTGGCTTGCGGAGCTTGGCAGAGCGAGCGGGTCCGTGCACTACTGCTCCCCCAGCGGAGTGGGAAGGGTTGGGGAGGGAGGAAGGGCCATGCACAGAGCACACCGGCAGAGTCCAAACGTACCCTGCTCTGCAGCGCTCCAGCCGAGCTCTGCGCAGTCTCTGCTGGGACTCTGGTGGCAGCTCCTAGGAGTGGCTCACCAGCTCCAACCAGCGCCCCTCCCCCTCCAGCAGTGGTGGCAGCTGGGCTGGCAGTGCACGGCAGAAGCAGTCCCACAGTGGGAGGGAAGGGCCACGCGGTGGGGGAAGGGGCGTGCCGGACAGTGGTGCATGCTGCATGGGAGCTCGGAGCTCTGGACACTGCGTGCCACTGGCAGCGGTCCTGGCTGCTCACGCAAAGCACCAAGGGAGCCGCTTAGGTGCTGGGTGGAGGCGGGGAGTTGCTGCTGTGCTGTGCTAGTGCTGGGTGTCTTTAAATCCGGGACTGTCCTGGAAAAAAAAGAACATATGGTCACCATATCTCCGCGGCACACCTTGGGCTGCCTCGCGGCACATGGGTGTGCTGCGGAATACAGTTTAAGAAACGCTGCACTAGAACATTATATTTGCAACCACAAGGAACAGAGAACTTATGAAACTATCTCCAAAAACTTAAAATTCTGAAAAATTGATGGTTTAAGTCCCCCTCTTCTTCAATCAAATGCATACACGCTCACAAGGAAAAGTTTTCTGCTCATCAAATGAACAAATGGATATTTCAAGGCCTGATCATTTTGTTAAGCTGAAGAGTACCCTACTATAAAAGCTACTGTAAAAGCCTTGTTTCATGCAACAGTATTGTCTTGAAAGAGCTCGTTTAGACTTTCATCCTTTCTAAACATAGATTAATTGGTTACCAGTCAGTTAATGATACAGCCGGTCCCCGATTTACAAACGCATCGACGTACGAGCAGCCACACTTATAACCAGCCTCCCATTAAGAGCGGCCCCGACTTACAAACAGCGATCTGCACTTATGAACAGCACGGTCCCATTGAAATGAATGGGGTCTGACTTACGAACATATCGAGTTACGACCAAGGGCTTGGAACGTAACTCGTTCGTAAGTCAGGGACCGGCTTGTATATTGGTCTTTGGATGAAATTGTGTTTTTAAAAACAATCAAAAAACTGGTCTATGCTCTGTATGTGACGTGTTTGGGTTTTTTTAAATGAGTAGAGGTCTAGCTTGATGTCAGTGGTGAAAATGTTTTCTCTTCTTTCTCCATTCCACTGTTGACCATGGTTTGCCAGTGCCCCCAGATCCTACAGGTAGTTCTGTTTCAGTGATGCAGTTTTGTCAATGCTTTGTGTTATACACGTTTATGGCTGCAGAACTGTGCTCCAAGCTAAAAGCTTTTGTTTTAAGAAAAAACAAATATCTGTGTTTAAGGCTGTGTCTATACTACAAAGATAAATTGGAAAAAGAAAGGCAATTTTCGGTACACAAATTGCGTATCTTTTTCCAATTTACTTCTGAAAGAGGCTTTCTACATGGGGTCAAATTTCAGAAAAAAACCCCTCTTTTGGAACATCCCATCTTCCTCATAAAATGAGATTTACAGGGATGCTGACAAAACATGTCTGCTTTTCCTATATTTTTTTCTGGAAAAGTAGAAGGGTTCCTTGGGTGCGGCAGAGCTTTTCCGGGATACCTCTGGTATCCCGGAAAAGCTCTGCAGTCTAGATGTACCCTGATTGCCTGGTTATGATGAAACGCTTGAAAATGTGAAACTGGTATTAACTGATGCAGGGTCATGTTCCTGAGTCTGCAGACAGCCCAAAACATTAGCTCAGGAAATATGAACAGCTCCAATGTGCTTCTGCCTCAAACCCATGCTACCTCCTATACCTTTCCAAATACAAAATCCCCACTTCATCCTTATCCAGTTGCCAAAACCTGCAGCTTCTTTCCAGATAGCTTCAACCATGCAGATACATGGAGAATGCAGAAATCTGCTTTAAAACACTGAAAATGTGGGAGAGAATAAAATTGCTATTACTATTCTATTAAAGTAAATAACACAGGGGTTACTGCAGATTGTATGACTGACTTTCAGATCTAATTCAGCTCTTTATATTAAATTAAATAATATAAAGTTTTCCTGTCTGTTGTGCAAGAGTTACATACACTCCACAGACCTTGCTGCAGATTTTAGTCTGGGGGCCCCATGAAGTCTTGTGTATGTATTTAAGGTCTGATTCAAAGCCTATTGAAATCAGTGGAGAGACTCCTGACTTCCATGGACCTGGACTCATACTTCATGTACACAGAACAACTCACAGAATTGAGGCCATAGTGGGAAAAAATGGTACATCTACAATAAAATATGCTATATCTGTTTTTTTTTGCCTGCACAGTAGAAGCATGGAGGTCTGCTATAGAGAACACTATTGACTTTTCAGTTTTTAGTTCTAAGTCACTAGACTGTAAGCAACTATTTCGCATATCCCGTAGCTATTCAAATGTTTAAGCACAGCACATTGGGTGCCTTGCCATAGTACAGTGCCTTAGCACTAAGAGCGGCAAGGAGTCCTGTGGCACCTTATAGACTATGCATCTGACGAAGTGGGTCTTTGCCCACGAAAGCTTATGCTCCAACACTTCGGTTAGTCTATAAGGTGCGATAGGACTCCTCGCCGCTTTTGCAGATTCAGACTAACATGGCTACCCCTCTGATACCTAGCACTAAGAGCTTTTCGTCCTCTTCATTAAAGCAAAATTGCTGCATAGCTGAAACATATTGTGAAATTTGAGTTAGACTTGGGATTCATGCTAAAGTATTTGTGTGTTGGAAATATTTATTGGGAGGGCAAAAAAATCAGGACCCTTTCTGATTGGGGCCTGGTCTAGGCCACAAACTTAGTTTCTCTAAAACCATTTCTTATTAGCAGGGCTCGACAATTACGGCAATCTACTCGCCCATGGTGAGTAGATTTTAGCCCGGCACGGTGCCACAGCGTGGTCTGCACATGTGCAGCATGCCAAACCGCACGGCTGGCGAGCAGGGCTCGCCGCCGCTTGTCAAGCCCTGCTTATTAGCATTGATTTATGTTTTCTTTTACTTACAGAAGACTTTAAACAAAGATAATTTTATATTTTATAGGCACAAAATAACTTTATCTAGCCTGTACAGTATTATTAGAATCATGATTAGGATATAGTTGATACTTCTTTTTCAGGAAAAGTATTATAGAATTTAATAGGGAGATACTGAGGGTATGTCTAGATTACATGCCTCTGTCGACAGAGGCATGTAAAATAGGCTACCCGACATAGTCAATGAAGCCGGGATTTAAATATTCCCAGCTTCATTAAAATAAAAACGGCCACCGTGCTGTGCCGGCTCAGCTGATTGTCAGCACAGCGCGCGAGTCAAGATGCGGATCGGTCGACAAGGGAAGCCTTTGTTGACCGCTCCCTTATGCCTTGTGGAACGAGGTTTATAGAGAGAACTTGTAAGGCAATTTACAGCAAAGCCCTTAGTATAACCATATAGTGTGACCAGGTGTAAAATATTAGTTGCTATACAGAATAATTCTATTAATTAAAAAGCTATTAACTGCAGGAGCAGACACAATGGTTCAAAGAAGAAAAGGCCTGATCCTGAAACATGTAAAACTTCTACTGACTTGACTTACTTTAGGATTGGTCTGTAAGTCATTACATGGTAAATATTCCATGAATGATTTCTAAAGGTGACCTGCATTTAAAAAAATTATATGAAGCTACTATATATTTGCAAAGTGACCAAATTCACATTGCTGTAACACTTCCAAACTCATTCCTTCTTAGTGAATCTCATTTCATTATACAGCATTATATAGGACTAGAAGACTTACCCAGCATTGCCCAGGTCTTTCAAGGCAAGGAGCTGGTGGTGTGGGGAATGCAGGAGTCAGGGCAGGGCCTTGGGGATGTGAGGAACAGTGCAAGAGGCTGTGTGTGTGTGTGAGAGAGAGGGGTGTGTGTGTGTGGAGAGAGAGAGAGAGAGAGAGAGAGAAAGGGTGGGGGTGAGGAGGGGCTCAGAGTGGGTGGGGAGGTCCCATCCAGCATGGAAATTTAGCACTCTTAATATCACTTGCCTATTTTGTATTTTTCTTATTGAGATTAGTGAAAATAGGCAAGATGGTTTCTGTCAGTTTCTCTTTCTGGCTACTATAGACATATGCTGCAATTTCTGAATTAAATAGTGCAAAAGAATAGATATTTTACAAATAAATAAAACCATTTCCACAGGAATTTCTGTATGTTTAATTTCTATTGGTATTTAAAGCTTTCTATGCTGAAGAATTTTATAAAACCTTATTTTGTCACTAAAGTCAGCAAACTTCTCTGAGTAGTCAGAGAGCAAGTAAGGTTAGTAAGACGGTTCCATTTTTATACATTTTTTCCGTATTAAAAATACAAATCCTGTTTATTAACAATCCTGTATATTCTCCATAATTTAGCTGCTTGATCTGTTGGTTCACAGTTCCCAGCCAATGGGAGCTGCAGGAAGTGGCGTGACCACCTCCCACAACTCCCACTGAGGCTACTTCTAGACTGCAGGCTTTTTGTGCAAGAAGCTTTTGTCGGAAGAGATCTTCTGCAAAAACTTCTTGCTGCAAAAGCACATCGAAAAAGCATTGCGCTTTTGCGAAAAAGAGCGTCCAGACTGCCTGGATTCTCTCTCACAAGTAAGCAGTGATTGCTATGGACAGAATGGCCACCAGAGCACCTATGCTTTTTCCTCTTCTCTCTTCTTGCGCAAAAAAAACCCTCTTCCCCATCCACACACACATTTTTGTGCAAAAGCCCTTGTGCAAAAAGGTATTCTTCCTTGTAGAATGAGGATTACCAATTGTGCAAAAACCCCTCTGATCTTTCGATTTTCTTGTGCAAAAACATGCTTGAGGTGTGGACGCACCGCGAGTTTTTCCGCAAACTCTGTAGTGTAGACATAGCCTGACTGGCAATAGTGAGTCACAGTCAGCGGCAGCTGTAAGCAGCTGTACCTGCAGACACTCAGGTAAATAAAGTGCCTGGTGGCCTGCCAGAGGCTAGCCCTGGCAAACTGTGTCCAGACAGTGGGCTAGAGGTTCCCCTTCCCTGTTTTAGATGTTACAGATGTATAAATAAGAACTCTCCCAGGTTGAAAGTTTTTGCATTTGTAGAAGTGTAGACTCTAAAACAGATCTGAAATGTTAAATAAAAGATCAGAATCTGGGCCCTGACTAAGCAAGTTGCTTAAATATTCCCATGTAGTGGACTAGTCATATTTAGAGTTAGGTGTGTACTTGGGCAAGTTGCTAAACTGGGACCTTGTTCATGGTATCATTTCCCATTTTTAAACTTTAGATTGTGAATGTAAAGTCTTGAATTTCAACACAAGACTTCATGCACATGCAAGAAGTCTAGTGGTGATCTTTCTCCAAAGACATCACATTTTTCAACAGAGTTGTCCTTTCCTGATTGGCTGAAGGAGGAAAAATGATCTCATATTAGCACTTTTTACAATTATGCCATTTTAATTTACACTTATAATGATTAGTGATATATATTAATCTCTGTGCAACCAATAAAAAGTAACGTCAGACATGCAGTACTATAGACATGTTTTGCACTTATGTGCATTTTAATAGTTCATCTGTCACAAAGAGTTACCGTAGTTTAGCGTATATAACCCACACTCGTGTATAACCTGCGGTTTTTCTTTTTTGTGTAAAAAAACCCTTGGATTACCCACGGACATGTATAACCCGCAGGTCCTGCATTCCATCCATCTGTTGTTAAGTAGCCATCCTGCTGCCAGCGGGGGGGAACGGAGAGCGCAGTGCAGGCAAGCTGGCCTGCCTGTGGGAGGGGAGCTGCACTCGCGCCCAGGCTCTGCGCAGCCGCAGCCAGGCGCAACCCACTCTCCTCCGGGTGGGGGAACGGAGAGCACAGCGCAGGCGCGCTGGAAGCTCATCAGGCCCTCCCTGCAGTGGAGCGGAGCTGACCCAATTCTAATGGGGCAGAGCTGCTTGTGAGTAAAAATAAACTTGTATACCCCGCGGACATGTATACCCTGCGGGGGGGGGGGGTTGTAAAAAGGTGTATAACCCGCGGGTTATATACGCTAATTTACGGTAAATTGTTTTTCTACATGTTTGTCTTTTGTCTTTGTTCATGAAAACTACATGTCCTTTTATGCAGTAAGAAAACATCATAGACTGTTAAATGTTGATGTTGAACATTTGTTCTAAATAGTAATTTTTAAAAAGTGTAAGCAATTTTTTAGAAGCAATTACCATGCTACCACTTAGGGATGTTAAATAGTGTTTAATCAGCTAATTGAGTAGTTGATGGAATTTCCATTGAGTACTCGATTATTTGATAAGGGAGGAAACTGTAGAACCGCAGCAGGATTAGCTCCTGTATTAGCTTATGTATTAAGAGCTGGGGGAACCAGGTGTGAGCTGTGAATCAGCTGATTCCCAGCTCGCGCTTGATCCCAGATGCTGCGCCTCTGCTTTTTAAATGTATTAAGAGCCGCCGGGGGACCGGGCGCGAGCTGATTCTCGGCTTGCACCCAGTATCCCTGTTATGCCTTTGCTGGCTACCCCCAGCACCAGCTCCCCCCCCCCCCCGCCCCTGTTGCTGCCTCTATCAGAAAAAGGCAGCAAGGCGGGGGAAGCAACTAGTTGAGTCGCTGTTCGACTATCCAATAAGGATATTCTTATTGGGTAGTTGACTAGTCGCTTACATTCCTAGCTACAACTGTTTGATATACTGCAGGATGTAGCAGAATTTAAATGAAAAGATGTATCTTTGCAGAAAATTATTTTTGATTGCATATTTGTAATTGTTGATAGATTGATTGCTTCTGGGTTCTTAGGACTGCTTCTGAATCATCTGTCCATTAAGACTTTACTCTCTGTTGAAAATGCCCATATGAAGAATGTTAATTTTAATTTCCCACTAAGACTGACAGAAAAGGGCCCAAAATTACAAACATTGTTTAAGTAATCATTTAGATATGCACTTTATTGGAAGGGCACATGGGAACTTCATATTGCCTCTTGTTCAATTGTATATACAAAAAAGTAGGAGTATTTTTTAAAATGCAGAAATATACTCATGGAATGCTTTGTTTTATCGTCTGCTTTGTTTTATCATCTGGTTCTAAAGTAAAATATTTCACAGACTATTCTGTGTGTCTACTGCCAGCCAGTTGGTGAAAGAAAACACAGAATTCTTTAAAGACATACTCAGAATACCAGCTTATTACCTTTTTTTTTTTACTGTAGGAAGCAGATTGTTGTGGCTAGAAGTGTTATTTATGAAGGAATGTTGTACTAAACATAACAGAATATGCTATAGTTGTAAATCCTAATATTACCCTTTTTGTTTTACTGTAAAAGGCATTCTTGATGTATGCTGAAAGATAGAACATATTCTTTTTGAAGGGGCATTTCCCCCCATTAGATAGGGCACAGGAATGGGAGTCAGGAGACCTAGTGCTCGATCCAGTTCCCATTTAAGTCAATTGAAAAACGTATTTTGACATGAATAGCAGTTGGATTGAGCCCATTTTCTCTTCCTGGCTTTGCCATTGATTCACTTTGTGACCTTGGCCAGGTTAAATCTACACCTCTATTTTTGTTTCCCCCTCTAAAATGGGGATAATGATTCATACTCACCCTTGCAAACTGCTTTGAGATCTAGATATGAAAAGCCCTACAGAAGTGCTAGTATTGTTATTTTAAGTGACTTGAAGCTTTGGGTCCTGAAGCTTGGAGAAGGTGAGAGAAAAAGAACCCATTGTTATCATATCAACTTCTATACAGAAAAGCAGATGGTGTTTGTATATAGCATATGCTATTACAGAATAATTTCTCTAGAACATTCTTCATTTTTAATAATTTCAGACGGGCTAAACTCCGGCTATATTTGGAGCAGCTAAAACAACTTGTGCCTCTTGGGCCAGATAGCACCAGACACACCACTCTAAGTCTGTTGAAAAGAGCCAAGATGCATATCAAGGTAAAAACAAAAATAGCCATCCATACTTCGTTTTCTTTAAAGTAGAACTTTCAGGAATGTGTATTGGTTGAAAAGGAGCTTTTTTTTTTTTTTTAACAGAACAGCCACATACAGTAATTCTGATTTCCCTATGTCCAGGTCTCTATTAAACACAAATGTTTCAACCTCTGGATCAAGTATTGTTTCATCAGAAGTAACACTTTAAAAATGACTTTGTACTCCCAAGGATATATAAAATGCTTATTTCTGTTTAGTCTCAACTGGTTTATTATAACCATAATGCACAAATCATTAATGGCTATTCTGATTTGTTGAAAGGCTGTTCATGTAAAGTACAACCCTATTCAGGGTTGAAATAACTGATGGAGTAGAAAGGCTTATGGCTATTAGTAACACCATATGTTCTGTACCTTGATAAAGAGATCTTCTTGTGTTTGGCAGTCATTAAAAAAGAACTGAAAGATGGCTCCTGCTTTCAGAATAGTTTTTATCTTCTTTACTAATTGAGTATAACAAAAATTTATTTAAAAAAATTCTGGGTTTATGTCCAGTATTGTAGTCATTCATTTGGTCCATTCCAAAGTTACAGCAAAGTTCAATAAGTAAAAAGAAGGTTCAAAGGGAATATGATACCCTACAGTAAAATATTTGAAATAAGATGAAGTCTGCTACAGCATTATATTAATAATGCAACTAACAGGAGTGGAGCATATAGTTGTCAAATATTGTAGATGAAGTTAAGTAAAGCCATCCTTGTTAATAAAAATATATTAGGCAGATCCTCAGCTGGTGTAAATAATTATAGCTTCATTTACTTCAATAAGGCTATGCCAATTTATACCAGCTGAGAATCAGGCCTCTCATAGTGAATGAAAGGCCATGAATGCTCATTTTGTTCTGGTCTGAGTGATCTACCTATATTGGGGCTTTGAACCACAAAATACAGAACTATGATTTGCTTTGAAAAGTGACAAATTTGAGTGATAAACATGGAAACATCATTCATAGAATCATAGAATACTAGAACTGGAAGGGACCTCGAGAGACTATCAGTTCAATCCCCTGTCCTCATGGCAGGACCAAGCACCATCTAGATCATCCCTGATGTCTGTCTAATCTGCTCTTAAATATCTCAAGTAATGGAGATTCCACAACCTCCCTAGGCAATTTATTCCAATGTTTAACCACCCTGACAGCTAGGAAGTTTTTTCTAATGTCCAACCTAAACCTCCCGTGCTGCAGGTTAAGCCCATTGCTTCTTGTCCTATTCTCAGAGGCCAAGGAGAACAATTTTTCTCCCTCCTCCTTGTGACACCCTTATAGATACCTGAAAAACGCTATCATGTTCTCTTTGTCTTCACTAAACAAGCCCAATTCTGTCAGCCTTGCCTCATAGCTCATGTTTTCTAGACCTTTAATCATTTTGGTTGCTCGTCTCTCAACCTTCTTCAATTTCTCTACATCTTTCTTGAAATGTGGTGCCCAGAACTGGATGCAGTACTCCAACTGAGGCCTAATCAGTGCAGAATAGAGCGAAAGAATGACTTCTCATGTCTTGCTCACAACACTCCTGTTAATGCATCCCAGAATCATGTTTGCTTTTTTTGCAGCACTGTCACACTGTTGACTCCTTATAACTCCTAGATCCCTTTCTGCAGTACTCCTTCCTAGACAATAACTTCCCACTCTATGTGTGAAACTGATTGTTCCTTCCTAAATGGAGTACTTTGCATTTGTCCTTATTAAACGTCATCCTATTTACCTCAGACTGTTTCTCCAGTTTGTCCAGATCATTTTGAATTTTGACCCTGTCCTGCAAAGCACTTGCAACCCATCTCAGCTTGGTATCTCTGCAAACCTAATAAGCATACTCCTTATGCCATCATCTAAATCATTGATGAAGACATTGAACAGAACCGGTCCCAAAACAGATCCCTGCAGAATCCCACTTGTTATGCCCTTAATAACTACTGTATGATAGTTAACCATTAATAACTACTGTCTGGGAATGGTTATCCAGCCAGTTATGCACCCACCTTTTAGTACCCCATCTAAGTTACATTTGTCTCATTTATTGACAAGATCACGAGACCGTGTCAAATGCCTTACTAAAGTCTAGGTGTACCACGTCCACCACTTCTCCTTTATCCACCAGACTTGTTATGCTATAAAAGAAAGCTATCAGATTGGTTTGACATGAATTTTCTTTACAAATCCATGCTGGCTATTCCCTATCACCTTACTATCTTCCAGGTATTTTCAGATTAATTTCTTAATTATGTACTCCATTATCTTTCCTAGCACAGAAGTTAAACTGACTGGTCTGTAGTTTTCTGGGTTGTTCTTATTTCCCTTTTTATCGATGGGCACTATATTTACCCTTTTCCAGTCTTCTGGAATCTCTCAAAGATTATAGCTATAGGCTCACATACCTCCTCTATCAGCTCCTTGAGTATTCTAGCTTGCATTTCATCAGGCCGTGGTGATTTGGAGACATCTAACTTTTCTAAATAATGTTTAACTTGTTCTTTTTTTATTTTATCTTCTAAACCTGTTCCATTTCCACTAACATTCACTATGTTAGACATCCCTTCATCATCAAACTTCTTGGTGAAGATCAAAACAAATAAGTAATTAAGCACCTCTGCCATTTCCAAGTTTCCTATTATTGTTTCTCCCTCTTCACTGAGCAATGGGCGTCCCCTGTCCTTGGTCTTCCTCTTGCTTCTAATATATGTATAGAATGTCTTCTTGTTAGCCGGTATGTCTCTAGCTAGACTGAGCTCATTTTGTGCCTTTGCCTTTCTGATCTTGCCCCTGTATACCTGTGTTGCTTGCTTATATTCATCCTTTGTAACTTGACCTTGTTTCCATTTTTTATATGACTCCTTTTTTATTTTTAGATCAAGCAAGATCTGATTAAGCCAAGGCAGTCTTTTGTCATACTTTCTTTCCTACGCAGCAGAATAGTTTGGGCCCTTAATAATGTCCCTTTGAAAAACTGCCAACTCTCTTCAGTTGTTTTTCCTCTTAGTCTTACTTCCCATGCAACCTTACCTACCACCTCTCTGAGTTTACTAAAATCTGCCTTCCTGAAATCCATTGTCTCTATTTTGCTGTCCTCCTCCTAGCATTTCTTAGAATCATGAACTCTATGATTTCATGATCACTTTCACTCAAGCTGCCTTCCACTTTCAAATTTTCAACCAGTTCCTCCCTATTTGTTTAAATCAAATCTAGAACAGCTTCCCCCCACAGTAGCTTTCTCAACTTTCTGAAATAAAAAATAGTCTCCAATGCGGTCCAAGAACATTCAGATGTCAGTGCAGCTAGAAACAAATTACCTTTGCTTGCTTTTCTCTCCTTGAGCACTCTGAATATGTGATGAATCCCCCATTTTGAGAAAATGAACAGTTTTTCTCTTTAAAGAATTATACTAAGCCTATTCTTCTCGAATTGCTACTGGATTGCTTCTCTCCAGCAGGTGTAGAGGCTTTGCAGATTGTCAGCACTACTTTTCTGAAGTAGTGGCTGGGTCTGCTATTGTAGCTGCAATGACTGATCATATGAGAGCCCTGTCTTCCTTCCATATTGTTAAAATGGCAGCCACTCTAGTTGATTTTGAACATTCCATTCTTCTTCCCCAGCAGACTGATATTTGCATTGAAGTATTAGACAGAGTTTTCAGACTCTCTGAATTAAGAATTGAAGGCCAGAGTGTTCCTAACAACTCAAGTTTGTGGCAGATCAGTGGCAGCTGGAGAAAAGGAAATCTTTTCAGTTGGGCTCAGGTAGTCTGGCAAATAAACAAGTATAAGTGGGCTAATTTCTTTTCCAACTGTGTATATCTGTGTATAATAGAAATACAAATGGTGCCTGGGCTTGCACAAGTCTTCATGTGAGGCAAATGTCCAAGATCAAAATTTCAAATTATTCCTTCCTTCAAATGTTTTAAGATGGCTACTCTGAAATATGGATGTGAATTGTTAACTATTTAAGCGGTAACCCTCACCCTTAATGGGGTGAAGCTTACCGGTTTCGATTAACCAGTGGTGGCTGAATCAGCTTCCCACCTGCTGTGGGCAGATGGCTGCTCCAGTGCTGTGGAGCCTTCATAGGCAGGGGTGCTCTACCTGGCCAGAGCAGCCCCATCTGTGATGGGCCTGGCTTAGGCTGCTCCAGTGGTCTGGAACAACCCCTTCCATGGTGGGCCTGGCCCGGGCTGCTTGGGTTGGAGCAGACCCTGCCTGCAGTAGGCCTGGCCCAGATTGCTACGGCAGGCCTGGCCCAGGCTGCTACAGCAAGCCAGAGCATCCCCTGCCACCAGTGAAGCCTGTCTGTGGGCCCACTCCACATGCCTTCCTTTTAATTGGTTAGCCCATTAAACACTACATTTAACTAGTTAACCAATTAAATGGGATTTTATATGGAATCACAGAATACTAGAACTGGAAGGGACCTTGAGAGATCATCAAGTCCAGCCTCATAGCAGGACCAAGCACCATTTAGATCATCCCTCATAGATGTCTATCTAACCTGCTCTTAAATATCTCCAGTGATGGAGATTCCACAACCTCCCTAGACAATTTATTCTAATGTTTAACCACCCTGACCTCTAGAAAGTTTTTCTAATGTGTAACCTAAACCTCCCTTGCTGCAGTTTAAGCCCATTGCTTCTTGTCCTGTCATCAGAGGTGAAGGAGAACAATTTTTCTCCCTCCTCCTTATAACACCCTTTTAGATACTTGAAAACCGCTATCATGTCCCCTCTCAGTATTCTCTTTTCTAAACTAAACATGACCAATTCTTTCAGTCTTCCCGCATAGCTCATGTTCTTTAGACTTTTAATCATTCTTGTTGCTCTTCTCTGGACCTTCTCCAATTTCTCAGAACTAGACACAATACAGCACAGAGTAGAGTGGAAGAATAACTTCTCATGTCATGCTCACAACACTCCTGTTAATGCATCCCAGAATCATGTTTGCTTTTTTTTGCAGAAGTGTCACACTGTTGACTCGTATTTAGCTTGTGGTCCACTATGACCCCTAGATTACTTTCAGCAGTACTCTTTCCTAGACAGTCATTTCCCATTCTGTATGTGTGAAACTGATTGTTCCTTCCTAAGTGGAGTACTTTGCATCTGTCCTTATTAAACTTCATCCTATTTACCTCAGACCATTTCTCCAGTTTGTTCAGATCATTTTGAGTTTTGACCATACCCTCCAAAGCACTTGCAACCCCTCCCAGCTTGGTATCATCTGCAAACTTAATAATCATACTCTCTATGTGGTCATCTAAGTCGTTGATGAAGACATTGAACAGAACCGGTCCCAATAAAGACCCCTGCAGAACCCCACTTGTTATGCCCTTCCAGCATGATTGTGAACTGTTAATAACTATTCTCTGAGAATGGTTATCCAGCCTGTTATACACTCACCTTATAGTAGCCCCATCTAGGTTGTATTTCCATAGTTTATTGATAAGAAGGTCATGCAAGACCGTATCAAATGCTTTACTAAAGTCTAGATATACACATCCACCGCTTCTCCTTTATCCACGAGGCTTGATATCCTATTAAAGAAAGCTATCAGATTGGTTGATGTGGTTGGTTCTTTACATATCAATTCTGGCTGTTACCTATCACCTTATTTTCTTCCAGATGGGAACATGGTGTCAGCGGGGACTGCTTGAGCCCCGTTGACCCTGTGCTCCCTGTGGCACTTCTGGTTTTAAAATGTACAAGAGCCCCGTGGGACTCTTACATTTCAAAGACTTAAGGCCAGCCCGTGGGGACTGCTTGAGCCCTCTCTGGGCCCTTGCTCCCTGCAGTGCCCACCAGGCTCTTGTACATTTCGAAGGCTGAAGCTCCACAGTAGGAACCCATGTGAGCAGGGACTGCTTCAGGCCCCGCTCGCTCCATTTCCCCACTGCATCCCAGCTCCCCCCCCCCCACCGAGATGGTGCTGGAGGAAGCTAACTTTTAAGCCAGCTCCCGCTCCTCACCCTTTGCTGCCTCTCTTTGATAGAAACCGTGGGAAAGGGGCAGGGAGCGACTAGTCGAGTCACTACTCGACTATCTGATAAGCTTATGCTTATCAGATAGTTGAATAGTTGCTTACATCCCTATTGCAAACTAGTTCTTGCTTGTTATCTTATTCTGTATTATTCTAATATGGCCTATTTTTCATGTGTTTTTGTTAACGATTGGTATAGTGTGTGATGGGTTGGATCACAGAAGTCCCCTTGGGATTGTCAGCTGGTGTGCTGATCGTGGCACTGAGCCCACCTTCCTGACCTCTGGGGCTCTCCATCACCCTGTCCTGCTGAGCCAGAAGCTCTGGTCTTCCCCAGCGAAGGCACAGAGTTGGGGTAGCCACACACTAGCAGAGCAACACAGATGCTAAACCAGCTCACTTCTGGGAGGGCTCAGCTATAGGGTGTTGGCAGCATCTAGAAATGCAACTGCCCCCCCAAAGGGACCATATCCTCAAATATATCCATCTTACTGTATATCCTTTTATACAGATTCAAGGGATCGTAGGCTTTTGAATGATAGGCTAGATGACCTGTTTTGCATAAAGCATCTTTGAGTTATGCATATTCATAAGCTAATTTTTGTAATGTGGGGTGGGGGGACCCTGTGACACAGTGATTTAAGTATTTCCCTGACTAATGCAACAATAATTGGGCCTTAATCTGAGAAAGCCTTGCCAGTTGCTTAGCAATTTCTAAGGCATATTTTCCAAGTGTGGGTGTTCTATCATGGGCCAAACTCACTACTGGCTTGCATGGTTGAAACTCCTGAAGTCAATGGAACTAAAGAAAAGATTTTGGCCTATCACATATATTTGTATTGTTAAACATTACACACATATATATGAGAAACGTAGATCAAAATATTTTGAAAAATGTTACATTTTTTAAATTGGTATAAATTAATTATTTAATTATGGATTTTTCACCCCCAAAGAAATTGGAAGAACAGGACCGAAAAGCTCTAAATATTAAAGAACAGTTACAGCGGGAGCACCGCTACCTCAAACGCAGATTGGAACAGCTATCTGTGCAGGGCATGGAACGTATCCGCACTGACAGTATGGGATCAACAATATCCACTGATTCTGAACAAGGTAATCTAACAAGAGAGGTCTCCTGGTTTATTAAAACTTTGGACCAGCTTCTGCCACTCTTACTCAAATATAGCAGTGCCTTATTCTGCATACAGTCCCATTGGAATCTGTTCAATCTGTGTAAATTCTTATGTCATCAGTGGACTAATTAAAAAGTAAGGTTATTACTTCACATAGGTAATGTACAATCTAGTTGAGAGTATTTGTAAACAGGTCGTCAATGCAAATATTAAAAATGAAATTTACTCCAATATGATAGATCATTAAAAACTCTTGTCTTCTATATTGTACATTAAAATTTGTATTCATAATTAGATTATTGAAAGTTTGTTTATTTTAGTATATCTAATATATAAAGGAGAACGTTTGTAAGTTTGTGCGCTAATAACTTGGACACTATAAGAGCTACCGTAACCAAACTTTGCATGGGATAACCTTTCATCCAGGAGAAGATTTTAAGGGACTGTGGGATGGTGAGAGACCGACACCTCTCCCCAGGGCTGCACAGAGCTTGGCAGTGCGGGGAGAAGCGGCTTCCCAAGGGAAGCGGCGGGACAGTGACTCACTAAGGCCGGCGGAGGGATAACCTTTCATCCAGGAGAAGGTTTTAAGGGCCTGTGGGAGGGAAGAGATGAGAGACCAACGCCTCTCCCCAGGGCTGCACAGAGCTTGGCAGCGCGGGGAGAAGCGGCTTCTCAGGGGAAGCAGCGGGACAGTCACTCACGAAGGGCGGTGGAGGGACAAGGAAGTGGAGGGCAGCCTCAGGCGCGCGGCTCCCTTCCCCCTCCCTCCCCTCAGGCTCCTCACCTCAGTTATATCAACTGTCAACTTATATTTCAACAATGTATACTGACTCTATTTTTCAGTAACTCACTTTAATTATTGAACAGATTATATTCTTTTTCCTAAAAAAATTTATCAATACACAACAAATTGCATTTTTTAGCCCATTTTATAAAAATATTATGCCATTAAAAAAAAGGCAGCTAGGAAGAAAGACTGCAGGTGCAAAAGAATGGCTTTATCAAGAGCACCTGAACTGTAGAAGAGAGGCAGATTAGTCTATATTTAATCCCTATAGAACTCAGTGCAACTTTTCTACCCTTCAAAAAACAGTAATGGACTACTGTTTTTCTAAATTTTGTTCCTCCACTTTTCCGAGCAACGCCGGGTAACTCCAGCTAGTATTGGTAATATATTAGAAAATGTTTTATAATGTAGATATATAATAGTTAATATAATCCTTGACTACATCACATTTTCCAACTGCTGTAGATCATGGTACTTGAGACTAAGGGCAAGACCTCAGGTGCTGTAAATCTTCATGAGTTTATTGAAGTCAATGGACCCATCCTGATTTTCACTGGTTGATGATCTGGCACATGATCTAGTAGCTCATTCATCACTTTCTATGAGAGGATGTGAGCAGCACTGTAACAAGCCAGGATTTTAAAGGCAGTAAACCATACAGAAATGTATGAGAGTATTGGGAACTATCTTACAAATTCCTGTATGCCATGATTTTAATACTACATTTTAGGGACTGTTCTCTCCTGATTAATGTGATGAGTTCCCACCAACATTAATGGAAATTTTACACCTGCATCAAGAGTAATATCCCCTACTAGGAATTTATCTTGTCTATTGCTTCCTGTATTGCTTTTTTACATTTTGAGTGGAAGTTACTAATAAAGGATATAGTCAGTGTTTATTTTCTTCAGAGGTAATTATGTCCTTTTTGAAAATAGATCTCAGTCTTGCGAGCTGTGACTTAAGGTGGCATGTCCAATATAGCTTATAATTTCCTGGTTTTGATAATAGTTTTTGTTTTAAGTATCTGCAGTGCAATTTTCTTTTCCATATGCATGTACCATACTGGTGCCTTGGACTTGATCCTGCACCTTTCTAACTCAGTGTTAATTTTGCTAACCCTGGGAGCAGTATTGAGCTTTTGGGGCTAGATGCAGATATCCTTGGTCAGTATGAGTAACACTTTAGCCCAAAAGTGGTCTCTTTGAAATAAATGGGACTGTTTGTAAAACAAGGTGCTACTTCTTGTGAGCAAAAATATCAGATTCTGGCTCTTTATTGAGACATTTCTTCAGATGGCTTGTAAGTCTCTAGCACTGCTTGTCTCCTGGTTGTTCCATGTTCTTCCTTCCTTGGACGATAAGTAAAGCTATTGACATTTTTCAAACAAACAAAAAAACCCTGTAGTGAAAAAACAGCCTTTTCTAAATCAGAAATTATAATTAAAATGTTTTCAATTTTTCCAAGGAAGCTGGAAGACAAAACATTTAATCCATTTTTTATTCATCAGTTTACCTTCCCTTCTCATTCACCTGTTTTTCAGGCAAAATTAAAAAAGGATAAAGGTGGAAGGAAAATAAAAAAAGATTATTTAATAAAATAATTAAACATCAAATAAACAAAACATTGTTCTACTTCAAGCCCTATGCAATGAAAATGACTTCAAATTGTCTGAAAATTTTGGCCAAAATCTGGGGTTTTTAAATTCTAGGTATAATAATACATTAGGCAGTTTGTACTGCCACTCAGCATTTGTAGAGCATGCATTTTAGCCAATTTAAAAAAAAATTGAGTATTACTTGGTTAGAATTCTTTTTGTGAAGGATTGGTAAAATGGGCATATTTTCTCTTAAATTATATTAATAAACTGTGCTTTCTGTGGAAAGCACTTTTCAGACCTGGATATACCTGCAGATTTTGTCAAGGATGATACTCATCACTATATTTTGGGCTGTGAGATTCAAAGTATTAGTCATAAAATATGGATCTTTCAACTCTATGGTACCACCCTTGTTGGTTGTTAATTACTCAAACTTGTTACCAAATGATGGCTTTCCAGTGGCTTCTGTGAAATGAGTTGTTGGTATTAGGGATATAAGCAACTAGTCAACTATCCGATAAGCATAAGCTTATCAGAAAGTCGAGCAGTGACTTGACTAGTTGCTGCTTCCCCCCCATGCTGCCTTTGGTGTCAGAGGCAGCAAAGGGAGAGGAGGAGCCAGTGCTGGGGGGAGCTGTCTTAGAAGTCGGTTCCCTCTAGCACCATCTCCGTTGGGGGCAGGGGAGGCAGAGGGTGGGGACCAGGTGCAAGCTGGGAATCAGCTGATTCCTGACTTGCGCCTGGTCCCAGACACCACGACTCTGCTTTTTAAGTGTATTAAGAGTAGCCAGGCTCTTAATACATGTAAAATGCTAAAGCGCAGCGGGGGAACCGGGTGCAAGCCAGGAATCAGTTGTCCCAGCTTGCACCTGGTCCCCCCGCTGCACTTCAGCCTTTTAAACGTATTAACCACCTGGTAGCTCTTAATACATTTAAAAGATAGAGCCGCAGTGGGGGTTAGCTCCCGGGGCCTGGAGCTAACCCCGCTGCAGCTCTGCAGTTTCCCCCCTTGTTGACTAATCGAGTAGTTGATGGAAATTCCATCGACCAGTTGATTAAATGCAATTTAACATCCCTAGTTGGTATCAGTTGAAATCACAGTGGACAGATTGCTATACCACAGTTGTCACTAACTGTCAATTTTGGTAGTGTCATCAAAGATTGCTGTATTAAATGGTCTTGTGAACGAAACTATTATTTTTTAGCTCTACAACACGCCAGAGTTCAGGACAGTTATGAGAAAGCCCTTAGTGCTGATGTCATGCTGTATTTGTTATGTGGATAAGTATGTAGAGAATTTAATTCCTAGGGCTCTCAGTCTGGTACTTTTTACTAGCACTAAATTTAAAAACATATTTTGAGAAAATTAAGTGTGATTTGAGTAATTAGGCTTTTAATCACATGTTCAATATCAGTCCACAGTAACTGACTGTATTCCCTGCATTTCTGAAAACCTACCATTTGTGTTTCATTTAGAAGTAGACATTGAAGGAATGGAATTTACACCAGGTGAAATGGACAGTATTGGAAGTGCCAGTGATGCTGAAGACCACTACAGTTTGCAAAGCAGTTCAAGTGATGGTGGCTATACACATTCCCACAGACTTAATGCCAGGCTCTCATAATGCCTGAGTTACCAATTCAACTCAGGACCATCTAACTGAAGCACTTATAGAAGAAAATTCCAGAGGTGTCAACTGCCACTCTTCCGGGAAACCCCAACCACAGCACTCTGAAATGGAGGTTTCGTACCCATGGTTCCCTGCACTGTAACCACAATATTTGATATTGTAAATCATGGTTTTGTTGCAGAGAACTGTGGTTAGGTACAGTTGTGACTTAAAGCTAGCTTGATGTAGCCATACTGCAAATTTTAAAAAATCATATCATTCCATGCAAGAAGTATTACATTCAAACTGTTGGAAGCATATGATGGCATAAGGAAGTTTAATAAGAAAATCATTTTGATTTTGCAGAAACCATTTTCAGATATTGAAGAATAAATAGAATCTATGATGTGCTAGTGAGTGAAAGCTATAAAAAAATCAACTACTTTTTTCTTGTTTTTAATGAAAAATTATTAATGCTTTATAGCAGGCTGTAGAGTATAAATTCTTTTACTAGTTATGTTTGAGAGAGGCAGACAGAAAAAAATCTCCAAATCTCAGATGATCTTTAGAAAAAAGATCATATTAACAAGTCACTACTGTACTTCAAAATGGAGAGGAAAAAAGCCAGCTCTAATAATGACTTCATGTGGGATTCTCAACTTTCTTTTGCTTTTTGTGTTCAACAGCCAACCATCAGCAAATCATTCTCGCGATAATAACAGAGCTAGCACACAGCAACATTGCAGTGTTAACCTGTTATCATGGAAGAGATGATATTTGAAGCATTTCAGTATTTTTATAGAGAATACAGATCTCAAAATGATCCAGATTTTGATAATTAAACCTCTCCTTACAAGGAATGTTTGCTAAAGTTTCTTTTTTTCCTATTTATAGCTGCCAATACATTTTTATGGAAGGCATGGCTTATAATTACAGTATTCAGCTAGAGGATAATTAATCATTTTTCTTCTTTTGCACGCTATGATTGCATTTTCTATTCTTAAAGTGCAAAAAAATAAAGTGTATGCTGTAAAACAGCAAAATTTATTTAGTACTCATCAAGCTGTTCAGAACATATTTACCTAAATTGTAGCAATACTACGAAGATGTATTTTAATACAACTTTGGCTTAGTGAAGTCATTAGAGCTTGGCTTGCTGGGTAAGAAAAAAATGGACCAGTCTTTGCATTATCTGTATAAAGAAGGTCTTTTAAAAAAAGAAAAAAAAAAGAAAAGAAAAAAAGCTATAAACACTTTTAGAGAGGTGATTTTAGCAAGTGTAGTCTATATTTCCTGTAAGAGATTTTGTATTATATTTTCCTAAATGTTCTCATTTACTTGTATAGGGAGGGGAATGGTACAGACCCAAACCAGAGTCTCAGGGACTCTTCACCCTTGTCATATTGTGCCTTGGTGACCATTTATGTGTGTCTCTCCTTTTTCATTGTTTAAAGGCAACTAAGCTTTGTTTCTTTCAAGACCTTCTGTTTGAGTGGTCAGTTGTCCATCTTATTACAGATGAAGCAGAGAGTTATAAATCCTCTCATGTTCCATCCATGTGGCTTTTAGTACAATTGTAAGATTTTGGTGAGGGTTAACCATTAATTACATTTTGCTTCATAGAGGCCCTTCCTTTAATTCCTTGGCATACAGATTTACATTTTGTTAGCTTTTTGAGCCAGGGTCTCTGTGAGACCAATATTAAATGGCTATGGAAATAAATGTATTGTATAATGCTATAGGATGTCTAACTGTGGTACCATTTTAATATTCTAATATAAAGATCTCATGACATACTGACCATAATGATCAAAACAAAGATTCAGTTGTTCTTTCAACATTAGACATATGTGGCCTCCCTTTGGTTCTTACAACACAGAGTAGAAATATAAATACATTTTGTGGCAGCTTACAATCCTTGTTTGCACTCTCGCTTACTGCTTGGAACTTGCCAACAAGGAAAATGTACACTTCTAAGTTACATAACCTAATTTATGGCCATCCCTACTTTGGCTTTGGGGAGGAACTTAAGGTTATAAACTCTGGCAGCTGAATAAAAAAAACCAACAATTAACCTTTTTCTGTGATGCAGGTTTTGGTATTATGTTGTACACCTTTGCATATTACTAAAATCCTCGTTGTTGGGGAAGACACACAGCAATATACTCGTTGTGTGTAGCTGACAAGCAGCAGATATTACTAGCTCCTTTGGTGCATATGTAACTAATTTCCAAATCTGGAAAAATCAAGTGTTTACTTTAACACACGACTGTTAATGGGAAAAAAGGCTAGTATATTGTTGCTGTTCATTTATTATATAATGAACACATTCATGAATTGTAAAGTGTTTCCTTTCATGACAAGCAGCTCTTGCACAGAACCTCCTAATAAAAAGAGATTTGAAACTCACAGAAGGAGAGTAGAGATTTTAAATCCAACATTGTTGTACTTCATGTTGATCTGAACTTCTCCTTTTAAAGATGAATGTGCTAAATTAATGAGTTCTTCCACGCTGGGTATCCATGGCTTTGTAGATCCTATATTTTCAATAAAAATTACTCCAATAATCTGAATGGAAATAAAAAGGGTTTTATTTATTTTTTTTTCTTTTGCATATTTCTACAGTAACCAAGACAAAAAATATGGCTTAATTTTCATAAAGTGTTTGTCTTAATTAAAGTCTGATGCAATATAACACTTTCAGACATGGGACCCATTCCTGCAAATCTTTCCTAACAAAAGTAGTCCCATTGAAATCAGTGGCATAACCAATGTCCTATTTGCATGAGTAAGGGTGTGCAGGATCAGATCAAAAGCCCAAACAATATCATTCCCATACTAAAGTGCTGAGAACTCTATCTATTGCCCTTTGATTTCTGTGGTGACGGGTGGTGACGGATGGAGCCCTATGATGCTGTTCCAAAACATTATTCTCCACCCTCTTCATCAGTGATATTAATTATGACATTACTTTATGGCATGCCAACTAGGGATGAATACAGTTTCCTGTTTTTCTTAAATAATTTTAAAGTGGATGTTCGCTATTGTTTTTTGTGAGAGTAATTATTGGGGCTGTGATCAAAAGAGGCGGAGTGGGAATTGGGAAGAGGTATTTAATCATTTTCTTGGAGTAACTGCACTTAATCCAATCATCCTGCCCTGTTGTGTTATAATGTTTTTAAAGTTGAGAATGTCACATTTCTGAATTTCTTTCTTTTGCACTATCTAATGTGGAAAGTTGTGACGTCTACAGAAGTATGGTGCTGGAGCTTTGCTCTCATGAAAGAAGGCCTAGAGAAAATTGCTATGAAATTCTCTTTGCAGAATTTTCTCAAATTGTTCCATAAAGGTATGAGAAGATTTGACTGTTCTTCTATCCATGGAACAAGGAGGAATGTCTGCCTTCAGAACCTGCAGGTCCCAGTATCTGCAAGAGACCTCATCATAGCCAGGATCTGTGCCTCTGCACTGGTTCTGGTGCTTACTGTTCGCCAGCTCCTCAGTTCCACTTGAGTCATGTTGTGTTTTCTCTACAGGGGTGAGGCAATGAAAAAGTCAAAATGCTTGAGGCAGCAATAATTTTTCCAAGATTTCCCACAAGATTTAGGGGGAGAATGCATATCCCCTGACTCCCATCCCACCCCTCCACAGCTGTGTTTCCACAATTTGATGAAGGACTGACCAACCAACCTGCCCTTTTTAGGGGTCAAAAATCAGGAGCTGAAGGGCCTCTCCACATAGAGATCTAAGGGCATAATCCTATGCAAGAAATGAATCCTGTATTTCCTTATGTAAATCGCCTACTGACTTCAATACAAGTTTTGCCAGAATGAAGAGTGCAGAAATGCCTCCCAGTTCCCCCTGTCCCCCCAAAATCAGTGACAGGGCTAATGTTCATTTCTGGTATTTACAAGAATATTAAATGTTAATTTCTTATTGTAAAACTTTCTTCAAATTTGGAAGTATGTGCTAGGACCTGGTACAACTCCTATTTTAAACGAGAGAAAAGACTCTCACTGACTTGAATGGGTATTGGATGAGATACATCAATTGCAACTTAAATTTTGGCAAACAGGTAGTTTGTAATTATCTAGAGAGTACATATGACAAATGGAGAATTTTGTTTGATATTTATCTAGCTTTGATTTTCTTCTTACCATAAGTTCTATCAAACTAATGTTATGTTAGTATTTTCAGTCAAAATGATAAATTAATCACAACATTTAAAAAAATGGTAAGAGATTGTGTGCATGTGAGTTTGATCTATAAGTGTTCTCTTGTATACTACACCAAAGCTTGCTCAATTGTGGAATATAGTTCCTGGTTCTTTTGCAGTTTTATAAAACAGTGTATACAAGTAGGACAAGTGATCTCTTGGCCCTTTAATCAATGTTAATTCAAATATTAATCTATTTAATTATCACAGTGTTTTCTTCCTCAGATGTCACTTGCATATGCAAAATAAAATGCTTCTTGAATATGAACCCAACCAGCACAATCATTGAACAAAAGATACCAATTTTATATATTTGTTTTGTGAAGACTTAATGTTTAAAAACTAAATTTCAGAATCTTTCATTACATTTATTTACTGTGGGAAGCTAGTGCCTTGTGTTTAAAAAAATTGTGTCAAAACATTCAATCCATCAATCCAACCCTTTCCAAAATGGAATGCAATGACTAAATTTAGGTTTATTTTTTAAAGGAGAGCTGTATTTATTTACTATAAAGCAAAATATATAAAATTAATCAAATATGAGAGACATTTCACCAGCAATGAATATGTGTTAGTGTGGTTGGTTAGTGAATGAAAGGAATTCCTAATTGATAGTTCCAAAAGAAATATCTAAGTTATGTGTACTAACTACTTAAAATGTAGGCAGAGTATAAAGTGGGAACTACTAGAAATAATTTGGGCTGTCGTCATCCTAAATTCTAGAAATAAATACCAACAAAGATTCCTGGTGACCCAAGTACACCTATAGAATAACTTGGTAATGAATCACAGTGAAGGCAATCTTAACTTCAGCCATCAACTTTGCATAGATGATGCGGATATAAAGTATGGTGACATTCAATGCACGTGGTTTAAAGGGTCTGTGCAATAAAAAGTCTTACTGAGTGATATTTCACTATGTGTGAAGTACATGGTAGGCACTGAAAAAAATCCTTCTGCTGTGGAGGTTATGTTTCTGGTGAAATTCTAAAGGTGTACTGGGCACATTCTGTGCCAGAGCCATTGGAATATATATCTGAAAAGGAACGCTTCATAGTTTCTAAGATGTATTATACTGTAAACATTCATTTGTACACACATACATTGTGCATGCTACACTCAGTAGCACACACTGAAGTAATGTGTTGTATCATTTTTTCATTGTAATATAAATACAAATTTTTATACCTGAGATTTGTGGTGGTTTTCAGTTTTAATTTTTCTTCTTTCATCATTTGTTTTGTGTGTGTACTTTTCCTTTTCCTTTTCCTTGCAATTCATTTCACCCAGGGTTAATTAATAAACATTTTATAAAAAGCTCATTGGGTGTTCTGCTCAGCAAAAATTCCTTTCATGTCTTCATAGTGTTGTTAGTTTGAAGCTACCATTCAACTGTAAGTTCTGATAAAAATACTGTCCCAAATCAATATCCTGCCAAATTCCATTTTAGTCAATAGTCAATACTATGAATTAATCAGGACCATTATTGTAAAAGAGTTAATAGAATCATAGAACCCTAGAATTGGAAGGGACTTCAAGAGGTCATTGAGTCCAGCCCCCTACCCTCACGGCAGGACCAAGTACCATCTAGACCAGTGTTTCTCAACCAGTGGTATGAGTACCGTTAGGGGTACTTGAGAGAAGTCTAGGGGTTTTTGTCAACACAACTGAAATTTGGAGAAAACTGAATTTTTGTTAAGTTTTACAGCGCTTTATTATTTTTGTACTTTTTACACCCAAAAATTTCATCATCAGCCCGACTACGATTAAGTTGTTTAAACAAATGTATTGCAATGGTGGAAAAAATTGTGTGTGTCTGAAAACTGTAGGTACTGGGGATACTTATAATTTTTTTTTAAAAGGAGTACTTTATTAAAAAAAGGTTGAGAAACACTGATCTAGACCATCCCTGATAGATGTCTATCGAACCTGCTCTTAAATATCTCCAGAGATGGAGATTCCACAACCTCCCTAGGCAATTTATTCCAATGTTTAACCACCCTGACAGTTAGGAAGTTTTTTCTAATGTCCAACCTAAACCTCCCTTCCTGCAGTTTAAGCCCATTGCTTCTTGTCCTATCCTCAGAGACCAAGGAGAACAATTTTTGTCCCTTCTCGCTGTGGCACCCTTTTAGATACTTGAACACGGCTATCATGTCCCCTCTCAGTCTTCTTTCCAAACTAAACAAACCCAATTCTTTCAGTCTTTCCTCATAGCTCATGTTCTCTAGACCTTTAATCATTCTTGTTGCTCTTCTCTGGCTATTTTTTCTTAACATGGATGCCCAGAAATACAGTACTGGTATGCATATTCTAGGGTATTTTGTGAGAAACCAAACAAAAAAATAATACATTACTCTAAGTATGAAGAAAATATAACCCTGCTTTATAATCATTCCATCTATATCTAAAGTATAACCAAAATGAACTGTTAAAAGAACATAGAAAGCAATGTGTTTTAATAAACTAAGCATGGAGATCATCAATAGTGGCAGATATCCTGATTAAAAATTGAAAATTTGGCCTTCTAGTGGGAAAACAAATAGAAATATATCAATTTATCATGCACAAGCACAACAGTTATATCATTTCATATTGACTTTGGCAATATGATCTCACTTGTGTTTGTTCTACAGTGATTCCTACCTGAAATTCTTGTGCAAGTTTATGAAAGATGTATTTCAACACATCAGAATTTAGGTTTTAACTTGTAATGAATCACAAGAAATTTGTCAAATTACCATTAGCCTTGATTCAGATCAGTTGTGTATCAAACTGAAAATCTATGTTCTGCTGTAGAATCATTAAAGATTCTTGTACAAAAACATACGTAAACCTTCAAATCTATTAATTTCAATAGAGCTCTGAAAATGCAGGTGGCCCTGAATGGGTACAAATGGCAATTTAGTAAATTACTAGATTATAGTAAATTGATCTGTATAATAGAAAAATTTAATCTTAATTTGTTATTTTGAACTCTGCATATTTTGGGGGCAATAGTAAGTTTAGGTAAGTAGTAATATATGTGAGTTGGGGTAATGAGTAATCAACAATAATGTGACAATACTTTCTTAAATAGCATGTAGTTTGTGGACTGTACAGGCCTAATCTTTTAATGTATTTATAATTTATTTTCTTTATAGTCAGAGTAAGATTGATTGCCCAATTAACGATGGACTGTTGCACTGGTAAAATACTCGAGGGAATGCTTTGAAGTACTATAAATTGGGCAAACATGCAAATGAAATTGTATACCACTGTGCAACTAAAATTTGCAAGAGCCATAGATGGTAGATTAGTCTTATGATGATGTAGCCAACAACTTCTTTTAGAATAACCAGTTTACAGTGGTTTTAAAGGAATGTTTCAACTATTTCACTCCTTGTTCTGTACTACCTATAGCTTTTGTAATAGTCTCACTTCCAAAATTCTTTTCAGCTTCAAAGGATAGCAGTAATGAGACCCTTCTCTCCCCAGGCAATTATGGGTTGATGTGTGAGCTAGGGAGGAGGGGCTGGTACTAGGGTGGGTAAGCAGGCAGAGTCTGAGTCAGTGTGGTGGGGGCTTCTTCCCTCTTGCCCATGAAGTGCTGAGCTCCAGAGCAGCATTGCAAGAGTCTAAAAAGCCATAAGCCATAAGCACAGCTTTTTGCAATGCCCCTTCTTTCGTCACCCTGATTGTGAGAGTGGAGAAGAGCTACTCCACAATTTGATGCAAGAAGAGCCAAGGAAGCAGAAGGGAAGGGGCAAAACAGCAAATTGCATTTCCCATTTTCTGCCTTAACTCCTAGTTTGTGTTATAGAAAACAAGTCAACTTGTAACAAACGAAGACCGCTTAAGGATAGCAAAAATGATTTTTTGATCAGCCCAGCTATGGTTTTACTCTGACCAGAGTCCAAAAGATTAATCCTCCAAACAAGCCAACTTCATGCATGGTAATTATACTAGTTAAACCAGTATCACAGGTAGTAAGAGGTACAGAGGATAAGTAAATAGGGACCTGAAAAAAAAATAGTAAAATATAAATGATGCCATAGTCCCATTCCCTTTTTCTATTTATTCATTTTAGAGCTGAATTTTGCTCGCTTACATACCAATATCAATCAAGAAATTATCTCAAAATGTACACTAGAGTCTAGCTTTCTCCATTTTCTCACTACCATTCTGAATGGTATTGGTAAATTTCTGTTATAAAAGAAGTTTTTTGTTTAATGCAACTGCATTGAAGTTTGCTTGGAAATCAGCAAACCTAATAAAATATGGGCACATTTATTTTGCATATGAAAATTTGCATCCACTGCTCAAGGCAAATAATATGCATTGTGATTTTTTTAATATCAGCAAGGTCTCAGCATTGGATATCGATTGTTCCTGTAGATTTTGCTTGTGGTTTGGTTGCCAAACTGTTTTACATAGAAAATGTATCAACATAGACTTGTTAAAGACTTCTTAAAAGCTCTATATTTATAATAAAAATTAATCCACTTAACGGTGTGTTCTGCACTGTTACATTAAGAGAGAATGGCTGATACAGCAAGGATCTGCTTCAAGGATTCATTAACTACTGTCGTTTGCCTGCACTTACAAGCAAACACTTAATAGCATGTCTGTTTGAAAAGGACTGTTGGGAAAAAGTCCAAAAAAAGTTGCTATATAAGTTACAAATCATTCAAAACTTATTTCAATGTTTTCATTTCAGTTGATATTAATCACTGTCTTGCACAGTAAATATTCCAAAGAAACAAAAAGCCAATGCCTTCCCATTAGTGTACGTGTTCATGAGATAACAATCTAGCACTGAACAAAATATGGTATTAGAATATAGAAAAGTAGTATTTCTAAACTGACTTTCTCTTTGAACAGTAGCTACCACAAACTTTTCCTGTCTTCTTGCCTGCCTAGTTTCCTGCTGCAAGTTAAATGAAAATACACGCCTCCATATCTGCAACTCATGTTTATATATCTTCACTCTTATCAAAGGCAATAATGAATGACAGTTTTTCCTTACAAACTGCAGTGAAGGTCAATTATGAGACTTGGAATTAAAATAAGAATACACAATGGTTTTGCAATTGTAACCTATTAGGGAGCTTAATGAAGCAAAATCTCTTTCCAGGTAAAAGTTAGTGACAGAATGGTAAGGAAGATCTCATTTGATTCATAAATATCTATAGCTCCATAATTTTAATGGTGTTATCCTCTTCATTGTGCTGAGGGAAATTTGCCTTCACTCCACCAGTTCCAATGTCCTCTGGTTGGTGGGAAATTCAGATAATATGTCATTGGAAATGAGTATCAACTTTGCATTGTGTGTGAATGGTCATGACACATCTAGAACTATTATACTGATATATATCTGAGAAAACATTTAGGAATCAATTACATTAGGTGATCTTTTTAAGATACAGATGCACTCCTTACATAAGGATAAAAAGACATTGATCTCTGATAACCCTATGGAAGTTAGCCCTGACATACAGGAATGAAAACCTTTAGCTGTGCTTACATAACCCACCCAAGGAGTGTGGTTCACTGTCCCACACAGTGGCATCTAGACCATGGCAACAGATAAGAACAAGAGACCTCTACAGCAAAAGCTGAGAGCCAGCTGACTTCTAGCTCAGCCAATGAGGCTCCTAGACTAAGTTCCAGAGGTCCCAGATTCAAATCTGCCTGGTGGCAGTTACTGCAGACTACAGCTGTGGACCCAATCAGGTGCAGTAAAAGTGCAGATTGCAGATCTACTCTCACCTCAGGTGCTCTGGGCATTCGGGTGTTTTGTTTCAATGGGAGTCCAGCCCAAGCGCTTATCACACAGGCAGGGGCAGCCTCACCTCGCTGTGTAACAAACATGTCACACTCTCATACGGAACCTAGGCATGACTCCAACAAACTCCTTGGGCTCTGTCACCCTTCTCCTGCGGCCGCCTCAGGAAAGGAGGCGCAAAGGAACTCAGCCGGCCCCACCTCCGCGGTACTGGGAAAGGCAGTTTCTGCGCAATATCCGGCGGACGGAGAAACGTGGCATGCTGGGTATTGGAGTCTGTGCAGGCTACTCCGCCCTCCGGCGAGCGCTGCATTCTGGGAATTGTAGTCTTCCTCCCTCCCTCCCCACTCACTCACTACGTGGGCGGGAAGTTCGTGGCTGGCTCCCGTCCCAGCCTAGAACTCCTCCCAGCGCTTCCACTTCAGAGGGGCATCGCGAAGCCGAGGCGGGGCTCGTGCCAGGCTCCGCGCCCTCATTCTCTGCGGGGGAGGGGCAGCTTTCAGCGCGAGGCGGGAGTTTGAATGGCTGGTCGCCACCAACCGCGCGGTGAGTAACGGCCTGAGGTGCGGCCGGGCTTGGGCCTCGGCCGTGGCCTCGCAACCTCCAGGCCGGCCAGCGTCTCCGTTCCCTTGAGGGGCGACGGTTGGTTGGCCACGTGTCCCTCCCCGGCCGCCTTTCAACTTAGCGGGAGCGCGCGGCCGGGATGGGGGCGGGTCTTACTCAGCCTCGCTCCGCCAGAGCCTGACGCGGTTGCGAACCCCACCCCCGTAGCGGGCGAGGTCTGCGGAGCTGCCTGTGGCGTGACCGAATGAAAGCGGCCGTTAGAAGACCAGCGGGGGGGTTGGGCCCCTGCTTTGTAAGGGGCGTTTTTTCCCTTGCTTGTGCTGAAGTTAAGCGTGCTGGGGTGCCCTGGAACTCTGCAGGAAGGCGGGCGGGAGCACTAGGGTGATGCCCTCGCGATCGGCAGCGCTCCCGTCTCGCCAGTACCTTTTCTGACACCTCGAGAACTGTCGTGCGCCGGAAGGAGCGCATGGGTACGGCGACCATATTTTCTGAACAAAATGAGGGACACGTTGGCCCCGCCCCTGATCACGCCCCCGTTTGCCGCTGCCATAAGGAGTCCCACCCCTGGTGGTAGTATTCCGGGTCAAGATGGACACATGACCAGAAGTAAAGGGTGTCATGTGACCCCCCCCCCCCCCCAAGAACTCCTCCCGCTGTCCTCCTACCGTTAGGGATGGATTTGGCCCCCACAGAACACTCCCCCCCTCCCCCCACAAGGCAACTATCCTGTAATTGCATTAACCCAATTTGCACTGCATTAACTCAGGGCAGTGTTCCCTCTACGATTTTCCTCCCATGAGCGGAGTGAATTTTGTCTTGTGCACCAGTATAGAGTTCGTGTGCGCTTGTTTGGAGGTGTGCCACTGTGGCACCCAAGTTATTAATAAACATCTTCTAAACCTCTCCCTTGCCCCTCAGCTGCCATGTCTCCTAACCTCCCCTCACCCCATCTGCTCCCCTGGTGCCTGCTGCCACCCACCCCTCACCCTCCTCTGCTCTCCTGATTCCTGCCCTTCTCACTCCCCTCAACCCTCCTGGGACCTGCCCCCCTCTCCTGCACAAGCTCTTCTCTTCCTCCGTGCCCACTTTTCCTTTAGCCCCACTCTGATCATCTGTAGCTACTGATCCCCTCTCTTAACACCTCCCTCTACCCACTTGGCCTGCCTCTGTCCTCTGGTGCCCATCCCTCCCCTCCAGTGTCTGCCCTTCTGCTTCGCCCCCTGGTACCTGCGCCTTCCCTTACCCCTGCACCTTCCTGGTGCCTCCCCCTTCCCTGACTGACCCTGTCCTTCTTGCCCTCTTTTTCCCTGGGGCCCACTCCCTCACTACCTTTTGCCCCAGTTCTTCTCACGCCTCTCTGTGCCCTCACACATGACTTGCTCCATCCGCATGCCCACCCCTCCTTTCAACCCCCTTCTCCCGACACCCACTCCTCCCCTCTCCTTTTCCTCCCTCTCACCCCCATTGTCCCTCCCCTTTCCTCTCCTAGCATCACCCTGTCCCCTCTCCCATCTTCACTGACACCTGCTCTCTCCTGCCCCCTCCTGCCTTTTTCCGCATTGTCTCCTCTTGTCCCCCTAGTATTTGTCTCTCCTCCACCCTGCCCCTTGGTGCCTTCTCCTGCCCTGCCCCCTCCCTCTCCTCAGCACACTCTCCTTCCTCTCCTCACTCTCACCTCCCCCTTAGTTCTCCCCTGCTCCTTTCCTCACCTTCTGCTTTCCAGTTTTCAGGGCTGAAGCCTGTGGTCTGGCCCAGAAGTCCCCTGCAACCCTGACCCCAGCTGCTCCCAGCTGCTGGGGCCCCCTGTGGTTCTATTTTTAGTGCTGCAGTCGAGTCCCCACAGGCGGCCCTGGCTCCAGCTTGAGTCAAGCGGCAGCTGCACAAGGTGCATCCTAGTGAGGCTGCCCTGGCTGGAACACACCTTGTGCAGCTGCCGCTTGACTCCAGCTGGAGCCAGCGCTGCCTGTGGTGCTATTTTTAGTGCCGCAGTCCAGTCTCTGCAGGCTGCCCCGCCGCAGCTGGAGTAAAGCAGCAGCCGCATGAGGTGCATTCTGGTGAGGCTGCCCAGGCTAAAACGTGCCTTGCACAGCTCCCACTTGACTACAGCTGGTCGCAGAGACCCGGACTGCGGCACTAAAGTGGCCCCCTCTCCAGTCCCGGCACCTGCTGAGCTAAGCACGCCTTGCCCCGCAGTGCCTCAGCTGGGCCCTCTGTGTCTCCTGCTGGAGCTCCAAGGCAGCCCAGAGGAGGAGGAGGTGGGGCTGCCGGATCAGGACCCCAATGCGGCAGAGGTCGTCCTGTGGGGGGAGGAGAGGGGAGAGAGAGGAAGGGGGCCATGCGCTACCAGAAGCTGGCCCACCTGCCCTACGTGTCTTGCTGGGGGGGAGTGGGAGGAGGCTGCTGCTGCTCCGCGTCAGTGTCCCATCAAGTAGTGAAATGTCTGGTGGGACTTTCTGGGACATTTCACTACTTGATGGGGCACAAGGACAGAGCATTTAAATTCGGGATAGACCTGGAAAAAACGGGACATATGGTCAGTGTATGCATGGGGCATGGAGAGCTCCCAAGAAAATCAGTATATGCCTCTGGGGACCCCAACAAGTAGTCAAGCAGAAGTAGCAAGGACCGTGAATTGACATTGTCTTGGTACTTTTAAGGTACTTTTAATAGATAAAACAAAAACCCCTTTCAGGCTTTACATGCCCTAAGTGAGCAAAAGGGTACAAATCGGTGGTTTGGCTTCTTACCTGGTAAGCATCACTCTGCTGGGTGGCATACATGTGCATTCGAAGCGAGGAGCTCCTGGGCCTCCAAGATCGCGTATGGGCTTTGGAAGTCAGGGTGGCTGAATTGGAGAAGCTAAGGGAGGCCGAGAGGTATATAGATGAGGCTTTCCAGGAAAATGTAGAACTGTCCCACCTCCAGTTAGACAGCTCCTGTGCCCTTAAGGGGGATGAAAGTCTCAGGGAAGAAGAATTGCAAATTGGAGCAGAGGAAAACAATTCCATAGTTGGGACCCTCCTTCCAGATGATGATCTGGTATCCTCTCACACGGAGGATACTTCTCTGGAGGAGGGAACTCCATTTATTAGGAAAAGGCAGATATTTGTAATGGGGGATACGATCATTAGAAACGTAGATAGCTGGGTTTGTGATGAGTGGGAGAACTGTATGGTGACTTGCCTGCCTGATGCAAGGGTTATGGATCTTCTGAGACATCTAGATAGACTTATGTGTAGTGCTGGGGAGGAGCCAGTGGTCATGGTACATGAAGGTACCAATGACATAGGGAAAGGTAGGAGAGAGGTTCTGCAAGCCAAATTTAGGCTGCTAGGAAAGATATTGAAATCTAGGACCTCTATGGTAGCATTCTCTGAAATGCTTCCAGTTCTACGTGCAGGGCCAGGTAGGCAGGCAGAGCTTCAGAGCTTCAATGTGTGGATGAGACGATGGAGTAGAGAGTAGGGGTTTAGATTTATTAGGAACTGGGAACACTTTTGGGAAAGGGAGAGCCTATACAGGAATGATAGACTCCACCTAAACCAAAATGGAACCAGATTGCTGGCATTTAACATTAAAAAGGTCATAGAGCAGTTGTTAAAGTAAGGGCTGGGGAAAAGCTGACAGGTGCTGAGGTGCATATGAATTGGACAGAGGCATCTCTTAGGGCAGTGTTTCCCAATTGGTGCTCCATGGAACCCTGGGGTTCTGCGAAGAGCGGCACTCCCCCGACCCCTCTGAAAGAGAGAGAGCCGGTTAGCCAGCTTCTTAAAGAAGCAGCACACTTGTGTCCCCTTCCTCCCTGGCAACGCAGAGGCATAGCGAGACGGGGGCAGCGGGAGCAGGCACACTAGGCGGGTGCCGACAGGAGTGACCCCACATTACCCACAGCAGGGAGGGAAGCACTTCCCCTCCCTAAAGGAGCCGGCGTGCGCTACCTGAACAGCTGGGGCTGTGGCACCTGGCAACTTAGTTCTGCCACCTTTCTGCACGGTGCGGGGGTTGGGAGAGGTCAGGAGACCCGGGTCAGCGCAGCTCTGACTGTGCAGGCAATGCGCTCTGCCCTGGGACTCACTGCGCCCTTCCTCCCCCCCCCCCCCCGCAGGACGGCATCGTGGAAGTAAGTTGCTGGCGTGCAAGAGCCCCTGCTGCTCAGGCAGTGCTCACGCCAGCTGTTTGGGGAGAGGAAGTGCAGTCACACACTTCCCCTAACCCAGAGGTGCTGCAGGATTGCCAGGCAATGGTCCCAGCTGCCCCTGTCCCCTGCCCAGACCCCCCCCTCGAGTACCCTGTCCCCTGCCTCCACCAGCACTGTCCCCAGCACCCAGCATCACCCCGTCCCTGGCCCCAGCACCTTGCCACCCACCACAGTACCCTGTCCCTGGACCCAGCACGCTGCCACCCACCCCAGCATCCAGCACCACCCTGTCCCCGTCCCCAGCACCCTGCCACCCATCCTAGCACTCAGCAGCACCCTGTTCCTTGTCCCAGCACCCTGCCAACCACCGCAGCACTAAGCACCACCCTGTCCCTGACCCCAGCACCCTGCCATCCACCCTAGCACCCAGCAGCACCCTGTTCCTTGTCCCAGCACCCTGCCACCCACCCCAGTGCCCAGCAGGACCATGTCCCTGACCCCAGCATCCTGCTCCAGCACCCCGCCACCTGTGCCAGCATCCTGCCACCCAGCAGCACCCTCTCCCCGGCCCCAGCACCCACTAGCACCCTGTCCCTTGCACGCACCAGCACAGTTGGGACCACATTAGTGAGACTTGGGGGGTTTTTTTTGCATCTCACTTGTGTGGCCCCAACTGACTTTTCTGTGGGTCAGTGACTTTTGACTCAAAACAGGTTCCTTGCCCCTCTCATAAATAAAGACAGTGCTAAAACCTTTTGAGTTTGACATAATATTTTATTTAAAAATGAAGCCTGGCCAACATGCCCCCAATTGGGGCCAAATTCCCACTTCACTGCAGCATCATAACACTCCTGCACCACCTGACCTCAAATCTGAGCCTATCATACAGTGGAACCCCCTGTCCTCTTACATCCCCAAACTCCTGCATCCCCACGTCCTCAGTCTTCTGTCACAACACTCCTGCACCGTCTGCACATGGCATATCTGTGTCCTGAGTCCATCATACTCACAGCCTCCTTGCCCTGAGCCCCTCACATATCCAACCCAAACTCCTGCACCCACATCCACAAGCCTGTGACTTGCTCGGCACCCTAACCTTCCACCTAAGGCCAACACTCCCCAGCCTGGAGCCCCCCTCCCCAACCCAGCATCCCCTTCTCCTGCATCCGGATTCCCTCCCAGAGCTTGCACTTCTTACCCCTTCCCACACCCAAATCCCTCATTTCCACCCCAGAGCCCGCACCTCCTGTCTCAACCCAGTGAGAGTGTATAAGGGCTGGGGATGGCAAGTGAGGCCTCAGAGGGGTGCGGAAGGAATGTGATTTTCATGGTTGGTGGGTTCCCTTTTTTTTTTTTTTGCTTGACAAACCTAGGGGTTCCTTGAAATTCTGAAAAGGGTTCCATGACCAAATAAAATTGGGAAACACTGTCTTAGGGGAAGGTCTATAAATAGAGATGCTCTATATTCTAATCAGAAGGAAAGGATGAAAGATGATAAAGTATGGATCAGATCACATAAGACACAATCAAATGAAAAAGAGTCTAAGACATCAGGAAATGGTCAGTCCTGGGACCAATCCTGTTCAACTTATTCATAAATGATCTGGAGAAAGGGGTCAGCAGCGAGGTGGTAAAGTTTGTGGATGATACCAAACTGTTTAGGATAGTCAAGACAGAAGCAGACTGTGAGGGACTCCAAAAAGATCTCGCCAAACTGAGTGATTGGGCAACAAAATGGCAAATGAAATTTAATGTGGATAAGTGTAAAGTAATGCACATTGGGAAAAATAACCCCAACTATACGTACAGTATGATGGGGGCTAATTTGGCTACGACAAATCAGGAAAGAGATCTTGGAGTTATCGTGGACAGTTCTCTGAAAACTTCCACACAGTGTGCAGCGGCGGTCAAAAAGGCAAATAGGATGCTAGGAATTATTAAGAAAGGAATAGAAAATAAGATACAGAATATCTCACTGCCCCTGTATAAAACTATGGAACGCCCACATCTTGAATACTGTGTACAGATGTGGTCTCCTCACCTGAAAAAAGATATTTTGGCCTTGGAAAGGGTTCAGAAAAGGGCAACTAAAATGATTAGGGGTTTGGAACGGGTCCCATATGAGGAGAGGTTAAAGTGACTGGGACTTTTCAGTTTAGAAAAGAGGAGACTGGGGGATATGATAGAGGTATATAAAATCATGAGTGGTATGGAGAGGGCGAATAAAGAAAAGTTATTTATTAGTTCCCATAATAGAAGAACTAGATGACACCAAATGAAGTTAATGGGTAGCAGATTTAAAACTAATAAAAGAAAGTTCTTCTTCACACAGCGTGTAGTCAACCTGTGGAACTCCTTGCCAGAGGAGGCTGTGAAGGCTAGGACTATAATAGAGTTTAAAGAGAAGCTAGATAATTTCATGGCGGTTAGGTCCATAAAAGGCTATTATCCAGGGGATAGAAATGGTGTCCCAGGCCTCTGTTTGTCAGAGGCTGGAGAAGGATGGCAGGAGACAAATCACTTGATCATTGTCTTCAGTCCACCCTCTCTGGGGCACCTGGTGCTGGCCACTGTCGGCAGACTGGCTACTGGGCTAGATGGACCTTTGGTCTGACCCAGTACGGCCATTTTTATGTTCTTATGAAATGGCAGACAGATAAATAGTCATACATTTTAAAGTGCTTATACACAAATGCTTGAAGTCCAAATAATAAGATGAGTGAAGTAGAGTGCCTCATATTAAAGGAGGATATTGATATAAAAGGCATCACAGAAACTTGGTGGAATGAGGACAATCCATGGGACACAATCAGACCAGGGTATAAAATATATCGGAAGGACAGTACAGGTTGTGCTGGTGGGGGAGTGGCACTATATGTGAAAGAAAATGTAGAATCAAATGAAGTAAAAATCTTAAATGAGCTAAAATGTTCCATAGAATCTCTATGGATAGTAATTCCATGCTCTAATAATAACAATATATCAGCACAGTGCTTTTTTTGTGACAGTACATACATCTGACGAAGTGGGTCTTTGCCCACGAAAGCTTATGCTCCAATAATTCTGTTAGTCTGTAAGGTGCCACAGGACTTGTCGTTTATGCAGATTCAGACTAACATGACTGCCCCTCTGATCCTTGGAAATAGTAACCATAATGTAATAAAATTTAACATCCCTGTGGTGGGAAAAACACCCTAGCAGCCCAACACTGGCATTTAATTTTAGAAAGGAGAAATACACAAAAATGAGTTTAGTTACACAGAAATTAAAAGGCACAGTGACAAAAGTAAAATCTCTGCGTGGAAACTTTTCAAAGACACCATACTTAAATGTATACCACAAATTAAAAACACAATAAGACATGGTCCCCAACCTTTCGGGGCTGCTGGGCATCTGGGGGTGGGACCACTCACGCGGCAGGCGTCCGGGGGTCGGGCCGCTCACGCGCCGCATGCCTGGGGGCCGGCACCACCCATGTGCCGTGCACCTGGGGTGGGGGCCGCCCATGCACCGTGCGCCCCGGGGCTGGGGCCGCCCATGCGCTGCGCACCGGGGGGGAGGCCGGCCCAGATCATTCGGCGGGTGCATATAAATGCCCCGGCGGGCGCCATGGCGCCCACGGGCACTGCGTTGGGGACCACTGCAATAAGAGAACCAAAAAAGTGCCACCATTGCTTAACAACCAAGTAAAAGAAGCAGTGAGAGATAAAAAGACATCTTTTAAAAAGTCAAATCCCAGTGAGGAAAATAGAAAGGAGCATAAACTCTGTTAAACTAAGTGTAAAACTATAAGAAAAACCAAAAGGGGATTTGAGGAATAGCTAGCCAAAAACTCAAAAAGTAAGAGCAAAATGTTTTTAAGTGCATCAGAAACAGGAAGCCTGCTAAACAACCAGTGGGGTCCTTGGGTGATTGAGGTGCTAAAGGAGCACTCAAAGACAATAAGGGTATGTCTACACTAGCTCGTTAGTTCGAGCTAGGTAGGCAAATGAGGGCAACTGGAGTTGCAAATGAAGCCCGGGATTTAAATATCCCGGGCTTCATTTGCATGTTCCCGGGCGCCGCCATTTTAAAACCCCCCTCATTCCACGAGGAGTAACGGTAGTTTGAATTAGGATCTTTAGTTCGAACTACCTAGTCCGTGCCGCGTGTAGCCGCGGGCACGGAATTTGGACTAAGGGGGATTTAAAAATGGCGGCGCCCGGGAACATGAAATGAAGCCCGGGATATTTGAATCCTGGGCTTCATTTGCAACTCCGGTTGCCCTCATTTGCCTACCTAGCTCGAACTAACGAGCTAGTGTAGACAAACCCTAAGGTAGTTGTGGAGAAACTAGATTAATTCTTTGCTTTGGTCTTCATGGCTGAGGATGTTGGGGAGATTCCCAAACCTGAGCCATTCTTTTTAGGTGACAAATCTGAGGAATTGTCCAAGATTGAGGTGTCATTAGAAGAGATTTTGGAACCAATTGATGAACTAAATGGTAACAAATCACCAGAACCAGTTGGCATTCACCCAAGAGCTCAGAAAGAACTCAAATGTGAAATTGCAAAACTGTTAACTGTGGTTTGCAACCTATCCTTTAAATCAGCTTCTGTACCTAATGACTGGAAGATAACTAATGTGACGCCAGTATTTAAAAAGGGTTCTAGAGATGATCCTGGCAATTACAGACTGGTATGTCTAATGTCAGTGCCAGGCAAATTAGTTGAAACTATAGTAAAGAATAAAATTGTCAGACACATAGATGAACATAATTTGTTGGGGAAAAAGTCAACATGATTTCTGTAAAGTGAAATCATGCCTTACTAATTTACTAGAGTTCTTTGAGGGGGTCAACAAATATGTGGACAAGGGGGAATCCAGTGGCTGTAGTACACTTAGATTTCCAGAAAGCCTTTGACAAGATCCTTCACCAAAGGCTCTTAAGTAAAGTAAGTTGTTATGGGATAAGAGGGAAGGTCCTTTCGTGGGTTGATAATTGGTTAAAAGACAGGAAACAAAGGGTAGGAATAAATGGTAAGTTTTCTGAGTGGAGAGAGGTAACTAGTAGCTATTAATTTGCTAGTCGAGTAGTCGATGGAGTTTCCATTTACTACTCGACTAGTCGATAAGCACTTCTGCATTCCGCCTTTGAAATGTACAAGAGCCCTAGCAGGGGCTCTTGTGCATTTCAAAGTTGGAACACCGCGTGGAGCCCAGGGCCAGTGGGAAGTCCCACTGACTCCGGCTCCACGTGGGCACTTCCACTTTGAAATGCACAAGAGCCCCAGCGGGGGATCTTGTGCATTTCCAAGTGGAAGTGCCGCATGGAGCCTGGATTCAGAGGGGGACTTGTGCTGGCCTCAGGCTCCGTGCTGCGCTTACTCTTCGAAATCCACAAGAGCCCCGCTGGGGACTCTTGTACATTTCAAAGCTGGCACGCTGTATGGTAACTGGGGTCAGCTGCTCCGTGAGGCGCTGCTGCTGTCAAATGCTGTGAGGAGCCTGCGGTCAGCTGGGGAGTCCCCAGCTGATTCCGGGCTCCAAGTGGTGCTGCCACTTTGAAATGCCGCGAGGAGCCTGATGTTGGGCTCCCCGTGGCATTCAAAGCGGCAGTGCCACATGGAGCAGCTGACCCTGGGCTCCGTGCGGCACTACCACTTTTTAAGTACTTTTAAAGTATCTGATAGAGGGCTTATCTAGACTGCAGAACAGTCGAAAGAGGATATGCAGATTCCCCGGGAATTTGCATATCTTCTTCCGATGGCACTTTCGAAAGCAGAGCTTTCAAAAGTGAAAGTAGTTTAGACGTGGCTTTTTCGGCGAACCCCTTCCTTTGTTGAAAAACCACTCTTCCTCAAAAAATGAGGTTTATGTGGCTTTTCGACAAGGGGGGGAGGGGGTCACTGAAAAAAAGCCGCATCTAAACTACTTTCACTTTCTATTGGAAGAAGATATGCAGATTCCACAGGAATTTGCATATCTTCTTTCGACTGTTCCGCGTAGTCTAGATAAGCTGGGTGGCAGCAAGGGTGGGAGCGACTAGTCGACTATCCTGTTGACTATCTGATAAGCATTTACTTATCGGATAGTCAACTAGTCCTTTATATCGCTAGTAACTAGTGGTGTGCCCCAAGGGTCTGTCCTGGGAGTAATCCTATTTAACTTATTTATGCATGATCTAGAGAAAGTGGTAAAACAGTGAGGTGACAAAATTTGCAGATGATACTAAACTGCTCAAGATAGTTAAGACCAAAGCAGACTGTGAAGTGCTTCAAAAAGATCTCACCAAACTAAGTGATTGGGCAATAAAATGGCAAATGAAATGTAATGTTGATAAATGTAAAGTAATGCACATTGGAAAAAATAATCCCAACTATACATACAATATGATGGGGACTAATTTAGCTAAACTACTCAAGAGAGAGATCTTTAAGTCATAGTGGATAGTTTTCTGAAAACATCCACTTAGTGTGCAGCGTAGTCCAAAAAGCAAACAGAATATTAGGAATCATTAGAAAAAGGGATAGGCTTATCAGATAGTTGACTCTGGGGCTCTTGTACATTTCAAAGGCTGAGGTGCTGCAGGCAGTGCAGGACCAGTCCCTCGCTGGCCCTGAGCCTAGTAGAGCTCTAGCTACAGTTCAAAGGCAGAGGATCCCTTATAGACTAAATTAACTAATCAAATAGTTGACTGGATTTCCATTGACTATTCGATTAATCTAAATTTAGCATCCCTAATTGGCATTGGAAAAGGTTTAGAGAACGATTAGGAGTTTGGAATGGGTCCCCAAGCAATCCTCTCCCATGGTGGGCTGGGCCATGCCTGGCCTGGTTGGAGCAGTTCATGCCACAGGAAGGGGGACTGCTCCAGCCCGGATAGGCCTGCTGCACCATGGGTGGAGGCCTGTGGGATCCCCATTAAGTGGTTAACTGTTTATGCATAATGTCTGACTGGTTAACTGGTAAAATGGGATTTTGCATCCTTATTTAAGATAAGGGTGCCAGCAGTGAGCACTGTTTGGTGCACCAGGGAAATTAGGGTATGTCTACACTACAGCGTTATTTCGAAATAACGTGTCTACACACAAAATGCATTTCGAAATAGCGTTTTTCTGTTTCGAAATAGCATGTCCACACTAAGTGGACGTTGAATCGCATTTAAGGCTGGTTGGAACCAGTTGCGGCAGGGCATCAGGTCAGAAGTTGCCTCGTGGCCAGCGCGGCCAGCAGGGCACCCTGGGAAGGGCTGGAGGCCCCCTATTTCGAAATAAGCCTCCACACAGCGCTTATTTCAAAATAGCAATTTTGAAATTGGCACTATTCCTCGTGGAATGAGGTTTACCAATTTCGAAATAAGCCCTCCGCTATTTCAAATTAATTTTGAAATAACGGAATGGCTGTGTAGATGCTAGGAAAGTTATTTCTAAATAACTTTGCTGTGTAGACATACCGTTAATGTTTTTCATGGTAAAGTGTGCCTGCCTTTAGTTGCTGATTATTCAGATGTCCTTCTTTAAAAAGAAAAAATGTTGGTGACTTTGTTATATTGTAATGGAGCCTGGCACACCAAAGTATATCTGCTGGATATAGTTAATTCATATTTTACACTGAAAAATAAATGTGTCTTTATAATCTTTAGATGTGTGCACCTCCTCCCAAGGTGCCCCCAACACTGGGAGCTCTTATTATTTGTAATAATTCAAAATGGCTTTACTGAAGTACTTCTTCCCTGTTTCCAAACAGGAAATAATTGATGGAAATAGGAGTGTTGAGAGAATAATAAAAAGGTTTTAAAGGACAAATTTCCAGAGTCTAAGGAAAAAAATCTTCAAAGTAATATACTGAAGTGAAAGGTAACTAAAGATATTTTTTGTGTTATCACATTATAAAATATTGGTACATCTTACACTTTTTCTGGTACATTTTACCACTTTATCTGATATCTGTTCTTGAACACCAAGTTCTAGAAGCTGTGATTCTAGGATATCTAATTGAATATCTGGATTGTAGGGAAAGCTTTTAATTTAAATCAAGCAGTTTTACATAGAAGTGCTTTAGTTTCTTAGGTTGTAATCCTGCAAATACTTATCCGCTTGCTTAACTTAACTGTCTTGTCACAAACCAGTTCTACAAGCCAAATACCCATAGAGGCACTGGCATTACAATTCATCCACAAATTCAATTCTCTCATTGATAACCTCCTCAATCGAGATAATGGATGGCTGGGACATTATCAGTCTAACATTCAATGAAGGTGCCAACAGCTCTTTGTGTAGATTCTTGCATTAGTACCCTTCCTATCTAATTGCTATCCTATGATCCTTATCCGCTTCTTTGACTATCCAATTTTTAGATGGCTATAGGCTACTGGTTTTGCCTACTTGTTTTTCCCTTTGGTATTTTCATACCCTCTGATCCTTGTTTCCTGCCCCCTTCCTTTTTTTCCTTCCCCCTCTCTGCCTTCTCCCCTATTTATTTTGGGTCTGCACATCCTAAACTCAAAACTCTGGTCATCTGAAGAAGTGGGCTGTGTCCACGAAAGCTCATGATACCATCTACATGTTTTGTTAGTCTATAAAGTGCTACCAGACCATTTGTTGTTTTTTAAGTTTAACTAACATGAGTAGTGCTCTAAAATCAGTGGTATATTCACAGTAGTGAAGTTAAACAATTATCCACTTGCTTAACGGATTTGAATTTCACTTGATATCCAAGCTACAAAACAACTGAAAATATTTTTGTTAAATGGCTATATTTAGAAACTAATTTTTATAGTTCAATGATGGATAATTCAGTTTAACAAATGTGGGGGATATACATTATGCAAACCTTATTAGCATGGTATTTCTTTTTGTCATCTGACATTTGCTTTTTTCTGTGCAGTGCCTTTCTTATTAAAATCACTGAGAACGTATTTTAAACAACTTTTTTTTATTTACCATTGGACTAGCAGACAGACTCAAGATTTTCCTTGTGTTTGGATATATTTTTAAGGCTACTGATAGATCTTTATATTGATAGCAGCTGTTGCTTTTAATCATGAACTGTGGAAATCAATTTGTGGAAACTCTGAAGAAAGTTCGTTATCCAAAAGTTGATGAGCTTAATGGAGAAGACTTTGACTGGTTGTTTGAAACTGTGGAAGATAAATCATTTTTGGAGTGGTTTTGTGGAAATGTGAATGAGCACCATGTGTTAACTGAAAAAGAACTGCAAGCTTTTGATGCTCTTCTTAAATCTGGCAAGCCCATTTTAGAAGAGGCAGCTTTGGATGAAGTTCTTACAACCTGCAAGACCTTGGATTCAAAATCCAGTAGCATGGAAGAAGGAGAAGTCCAGAAGCTAGAGGAGGAGTTTCAGGCTCTTCAGAAAATTAAAAACCTAAAAATTCATCGTCGTAATAAGCTTCAAATGATAGCCTCAACAAACAGCCATATGTCACTGAAGTTAAATGATAAAGCAGAAGAAGCAGTTAAAATTCTGAAAGAAGGACAAGGAATTTTCACTGCTATAAATACTAAGATAAATAATGAACTTCACTCTCTTACTGATGGAATTAAGAAGCTGACCTTTTTTTTCACTTCAGACTCAGAACAAGGCTTAGGTCCTCATCCAGTATTTTTATCCCAGCTTGCCTTGGATAAATATTTGTGTCAGGAAGAGCAAAGCACTGCAGCACTTACTTCATACACAAAAAAACAGTTTTTTCAAGGTATAGCTGAATTGATTGAAAGCTCAAATGAAGACAATTTCCAACTTGTAGATATAAGCAAACCATTAGTTTGTGATGAGAATAATGAAGTCTGTAAGGAGAGAGTAGAGATGGCTAGGCTACAAATGGCATATATTTGTGCTCAACATGAACTGATTCAACTCAAAGCTAAAGATCTAAGCATAAACTCAGCATTACAATGGGCAGAGACTAATCTTCAATCCTTAAAGAACAAGGTAACCTCTTAATATGTAATTTTCTTTCTAGTGAAAGTTTAAAAAAAAACAGACCTATTGCTCTGGATTTAACAAAAGAATAATTGATAATTATTAAATTTTTAACTTAAATTGTATCCTTTTAATGATGATAAAATTTAATACTTAACAATGAAATAGCACCAGATTCTGGTGCATTTAGTGAAATATAACTTCTTAGGTATCAAATGTTATGAGCATTATTTCTCCTAGCTTTCTGAAAATGTAATTCTAGAAATATTTTTAAATAGCCCGTTTGTCCTTTGATTATGTCCTATATAGATCTAATGAAATCAGCTATATAAAACAATGTAGAACCTACAGCATGTATATAATATTAATACAACAAGGAAAGGATGAAGTTGAGTTTAAAATGTTTTGTTGTATATTGGGTAAAAATTAAAATAGTAAATATTTTCCTGCCCTGTTTCTTGATTTAGCATAACTTTTTAATACCCCTATACCTTTTGCATGAAGAACTTTACAAAATACTGATTTGAATCTGGTAGAAATGTGAATGGGTAACTGGTTTACCTATTACCCAGTAAGCATCACCCTTAATGTGTGATCATGGGTGACCAATAGCGTAAGTGGGGGAAGGCTTTGCCTTCCCAAACTGCCTGGCATGGCCGGAGTTCTGGGGATGGAGTGTTGCTGCCCCCAGCACCCACCCTCCCTGGTACTCCAGGCTGGGGAAGCTGGGGACACACGCCACACACCTTTCCCATGCTCCAGAGGCCAGGGAGGCTCGGGTTGGGCATCCTCCACCCTCCTCAGTGCTCTGGAGAGGCTGAGGCGCACGTCCTCTTCCCCCTCCCTGTGGTGGTGGGAGTGCATATGTGCTCTATGCACTGCCCTGCTTCTTCCCCTCCCCTTCTCTCCCCCCCCCCCCCAGCCCTAGCTGCACCCCCACCCATGCATGTGATTTGGAAGCAGCCCCCTGCCTGCAGAACACTGCAAGTGGTGGCTCCTCCAGCAGCCTCGCATGGGTGTGCCTGGACATGAAGCAGCGGGGGCAGGAGGAGAAGGCTGTTGGTTCGGTGCCCCTGCCTCCCCCTCCCTCCCTGATGCCGCCACTTCTTAAACATGAGTAAAAAACTTCGTAGTCCTAGAATATATCCTTACAAATACTTTGTTTTGCTTTTTATAGAATTTTGGAAAAGAAGAACACCTTGAGGCTAGAATTTCCAGTTTAAACAGTGAAATTTCAAAAGTAAAAAATCAGCTAACTCAAATAAATAATGAAATATTACCTTCTTTGGTGAAGGAGAATGCACAGCTATTGAACATGCCTGTGGTGAAAGGAGATTTTGATTTGCAGATTGCTAGACAAGATTACTATACATCAAGACAAGATAAAGTATGTAATCAGTTGCTAAAACAGAAAGCATCATTTGAACTTCTTCAGCTAGCCTATGAAATTGAGTTGAGGAAACATCGGGATATCCATCGTCAACTAGAAAACATAATACAAGATCTGAAACAGAGCAGTAATTCCCTTCAACAGAGACTGGAGATGATGTTGGAACCATTTATATCTCAACATGCAGTGCCAAAGAACACTATTGATTCAAGGGATAATGCCTCTCAGAGGTAAATATTGTACAGTGGTTGTCAGACTTTGATTTATTTGAAGTATTATGTGGGAACTGATAAGTTGCCTACCATACGCCATTATAATTTCCTTGCAGTCTCTTAATGAGAAGCTCTAATTAGCTGCAGCAGGCCTTTGAACTCTCTACTGGGGACAAAGCCCTGGGGCTAGAGACTTGCTTTTACTTGTCCTATGAAACTCTGTTTAAGTCTGGCTGAAATAGTTAACTGTTCAAATTGCCATTTCCCTGCTTCCATGATGTTGAGGAAAACATCAGTACTATGCTAGAATAACTGAGTGTGACTGTTATAATATCAGGCTCAGCTGTAGGTGGGGCAACAGAACACACTGAACTTGGGTATACCTCGTACTGGCTAGAGCAGTGTAAAGAGGGAGAGTACTAGGCTGGGATGAATTGCCCTCTGGATCAGGCATGAGACCCTATCAGTGCAGTCATACCCTTTTAGGGTGCCATCTAGGTCAGGATATTCCCACCTCAAGGAGGTACAGAGCTGGGTTTGGCTCTCCCCAACTAATCCCAGGCTCAACATAGCCCCAGTGGCCACTGCTCCTGTCAAGACTGTTCAATAATACTCTGGCACTTTGTGTACAGAAGATGAGGGCCTGTAAAAGACTTTAAAATTCCTTGCCACTGAAGGCTTCTGTTTAAAAAGTCCCCAAGGTCACAATTTCCCTGGCCTTGGTTTGGTATTGCTGCCAGCACCCAAAATGCAAAAACCCCTTTGAAAGGCTAAGAAGGTGCATTTAGGAATTCCTTTCTGTGGGTTACCCTCAAGCTCTTTAACCATCCCTCTGGGGAGAGCTTGAAAAACTCTTAATTTCTTCTAGTAGTATGGCTTGCAGCCTTAGGCATGTGCATAGAGAACGTCCTGCCTTCTAGGACACAGGAATCAGTTCATGGTCTTAAAAGGGTGATTATTTTTAACAAAGCAAAGAAAATGCACTTGGTCAAACATAACTTGGTTGCTACGTGTTACAGCTGAAAAAAAAAAAGATTAAAACACAGTATTGCTTCCCTAGGGTTCAGTTTGGAAACTTACAGTATGAGGGGGTAGTTAGATGTGCTCAGCGCAGAGAATTCCAACAAGTCCACAATAAAGAGGATAACCTGATCACATCTGACTAAACATTCCCTTTTTCTCACATATCTGTAGTTCCAAGATTTAGTTCTTTCCTAGCCATGGCTGTTGCTGCATTCTCCATGCCTGTTTTCCTGGCTTAATGCATGTTTCCCAGTTCTGCTCTCATCACACAAGAAAAGGAAGGTCACTGCTTCCAGTTCAAAAGCTCACCCTCTAGTTCCATTGGCTCTCCTGGCCTCATGCCAACTTATTTCCTGCTTCTCTAGCATTCCTGGGACCTCTCTAGGAACCCACTATCTATGGTTTTAATCCTTACAGGCAAGGGCAATTAAGGCTAGGTCCTAAGAGTTAACTGAGAGAGATATTAGCTAATTGAATGACTGCAGTGTCCAGAAAAAGGTGTTACCCTTCCCATCCTCACAGCCCCACACTGGAGTAAGAGGATTCTTTAGCTAATGTAGCTATCTAGTCCTGTAGCTCAAGTGGTAAGAATGTGGTGGAGTGCCGTAAGGTCAGGACTCATACTCTGCCGATAAGACTTATTGAAGGCTTTTGTTCCAATTGTATATTTATAGACTTATTTTTACTTTTTTTTCTTTAAAAAAACCTGTTTACATACCAAAACAATTACATTAACTGAAACATGTTGGTTATAGTGAATCTTTCTGAAGATAAGCAAAGTTGGATTTATGGTTCCCCGTGCAACTTTAATTCTGCTTTCTTGGTAATACTACATGTGTATTCACAATTTGAGTTTCATGATATTTGGGTCTTACTTAAAACCTCAACTTTTTAAATAAGAGTAAAATTTCAGGTTTTATTTAAAAAAACCAACAACAACAACAAGTCGTGGTTGTGCGGAAAAGTTTGAAAACCAGAATAGAGTGCACCCTAAATGTTCAAAAAGGCACATGAAAAGAACATTTTTTGGCTTAAAAATTATGAGTCTTATAAGTAAGTCTATCTTATGATTTTGGGGGACCTGATTCATGAGTATTGACTGTTTGGAGTTAGGGTAAGTACGATACAGTAGAAAATTGATTCTCAACCTGTGACCCATGGGTTGCTCACGGCCCAGTCAGCACATATGTCCTAATTGCCATACAGATCGTATTGGATGTGGCTCACAGTAGGGATGTAAACGAGTAGTCTAGTATATGATTAACCAGTAATCCTAAGCTTATTGGTTAATCATCTTGACTACTCGCATTTCCCCCTCCCCCCCCCTTGCTGCCTCTGTATCAGCTCAACAGCCACCAGTCCAAAAGTAGTCTGATTTACAGAGATACTGAGTAGGGATGTAAACCATGCATAAAAATATACAACAGATTGAATTTTGATAGGTTAATCGCAGGGCTGCCAGCTGCTCCAGCCCAGCCGGGCCCCCAGCATACTGGTTAACATTTTAGACGGGATTTTACATCCCTAACATAGAACAGTAAAAGTGTACCAATTCAGATGCATCATGTCTAGTAAAGCAGTGATTCCCAACCTTTTTTATGCTGTAGACTGGCAAACTACTTCACAAACTTTTAGTGGACTGATAACATTTTATTTGCATATTCATTGCACACCCAGGAGTGGAGGGAGGGAGGGAGCACAGAGCCCTGGCCAGGCTGCTATCTTACGTTGGAGGGGGTAGGAAGGACGGAGCATGCTGCCATGCTCTTTTTTCTTGTGCATTTCAAAGATTAAAATGCCACGTGGGGCCCAGGGCCAGCGGGGAATTTCAATCTTTGAAATGCATAAGAACGCCTGCTGGGGCTCTTGTAAATTTCAAAGGCGGAACACTGCCCTAGTCCTTATTGGCTAATTGAATAGTTGGTGGAAATCTCATTGACTGTTCAATTAGTTAATCGAAATTTAACATCCCTAAGCTGAGTATCTAGCTTTCTACCATTTACAAGAAGGAACATATTACAAATTCACAAGTATTATATATTTATAAGGGATACTTAAAAATTACTGCTATTGGAGAATTTTTTTAAAATTCACTCCTGTCTAAGGATGTCAAGTAGTATTTAATAAGCTAATCGAGTAGTTGATGGCATTTCCATTGACTGCTCGATTAGTCAGTAAAGGGGCTAGCTCCCGGGGCTAGCCTCTACCTCCCCTGGTCTTCCCCTGCCCCCGTGGAGGTGGAGATGGTGCTGGGGAGAACAGCACCCCCCAATACCAGCTTCTGCTCCCTGCCCCCTTTGCTGCCTCTGATACAGTAGTAACCTAGGCTTATCAAGTAGTTGAGTGGTGCCATAGGCTTATCAGGTAGCTTACTTGACTAGTGGCTTACCTCCCTAGTCCTGTCAGAATCATTTTTATACCAATAATTCTTAAGATTACTACAGGATGGACCTCCATGATATGGCATCCTTGAGACCTAGCCGGTCCCAAACAAGGGAATTTGCTGGACCGGGGAGGTCCCCTGTCACCTCCCAGGCACCCGCTGACTCTGCTTCTGGCCCCAGCTGGCTCCCACTGCTGTTAGCCAGCTGTGCTGCTGGCCCTGGCTCGACCCCTCTGCCCTGGACTCCAAGCTGTGCCACCTGAGCCCCCTGCTGCAGGGTTCCCCCGCCCCCCACACACACACTGTGGAACTCTCTGCATCACCTGAGCCCCCTGCTGCACTCCCGGTTACACCGCCAGGGGCTCATACAGAGCTGCTCCCTGTAGTGATGTGCTACTGATAGAACCCTAAGTTCTCCCTAAATAGCACATCACTACAGCGAGCAGCTCTGTACAGACCACTGGAGCTCCTTGCACCGCCTGAGCCCCCTGTGCCATGGGACTCCCTGCACTGCCTGAGCCCCTCCCATGGGACTCCTGGCTGGGCTTCTAGAACTCCCTGCACTGCTGGATCCCCTGCCATAGGGCTCCTTAAGCTGCCAGAGTCCCCTGCCACAGGGCTCCCAGCCGCATCACAGGATTCCCTGTGCCGTCTGAGTCCTCTGGTGCTGTGTTTCCTGCATTGCCTGAGCTCCCTGCCCACCACTGGCCTCCCTGCCCCTGGGCTCTCTGGTCCAGGAACATCCCTGGTCTTGCTGGACTAGAGAGTCCCAGTTTAGGGAGGTATAACCTATATAGCTGAATAGAGAGAAACTTTTCTGATTTATTTTTCCAGTTTATTTAATGTATTTGAAGTACAGATTGGACCTCCCTGATCTGGCACTCTGGGGACCTGACCCATCCTGGACAAGGGAGATTGCTGGAATAGGGGAAGTCGGGGGTGGGGGAAGTGGGCAGCCTCCCAGCTGGCTCCTCTCTCCAGCCTTCTGGCTCCACGAGCTGCAGCAACCCTACTGGAACTCCTGGTGGCTCCACAGCTGGCTCTGCTCCAAGCCACTGGCAACCTCTGCTCCTGGGGCTCTCTAGTCTATAACATCTGTGGTGCTTCTGGACTATGGATGTTGCTGGACCAGAGGGTCCTGGACTACAGAGGTTCAATCTGTACTTTGCAGTTACTTTCATTGTTTCCCTTCCATACAGGCAGTCATTTTTCTTATTTGTGAAGACTTTTTTCTCAGGGAGATTTATTTTTCATATTTAGGAAAATGCTTGCTAAAGTACAAAAATTGTAGTCCTCAAACTACTTTTACACTATTTGTTTTTTATTAACTAGATTTCAGGTTAACAGTGCCTTTAATTGCAGCTTGAAATGCTTCATACTGCTATCAGTCAAGGCTTAAACCAAAAAATTAGAGTGGGCTAGAAGTGACCAGAGGCAGCTCAGAAGTTAGCAAGATGTATCACTCTGACCTTGTTGGGCAGTACTTGCCTTTTCATCAGAATGACTTTCTAGAGATTTGTGCAAGTGATTAGTTAAGTCAGAGCTATTGATGGCATATATATGTACTGAATTTTTTTTAAAGATGCATTTGCTTCTCTAACTTTTGTCACTATAGGCTATACGAGCTTTTGGAAGGAGAGAATCAGAAACAACAATTGTTTAGAACACATGAAGGCATGGAACAACTATCTCAGAAATTAAAGCAAGACATTACTTCAGTGCAACATCAGCTATCAGTATCATGTCAAGAACAATCCCTCTTTTTGTCTAAGATGGATAGTGATTTAGATACACTTTGTGATTCGCTGTATTGTGGAGGAAATCAGATTTTACTTAGTAACCAGGTAAGTTCTTACTGTAGAACATCACCTATTGCTGCTTTAGTAAACGTATTTTACAAAGGATTAGTTATATGGATAAAAAGATCTGAACATATAGTAAAATCAATTATTTTATCTATTTCACTAATTAATTCTTCCTTTAGTATTAAAGAAGCAAAAAGCACATTTTTTCCCAATATGTAACTATCATATATAGGTCATTCTCGTTAGCTGTAGCAATTTAACAACTGGTGTATATCTCTTTGTGTAGGTTATGTGTTTTTCCCCCAGACTATATTATGCCATAAATTGCATCTATGAATTTTAACAGAAAAACTTAAGATGTTTCTTTCCTGCTACTGTGGTATGGTTTGATGGAAATATATGGGCTTGAAATACAGTACTAAACTATCACTTAAACCTATAGCAGTATTTTTTCTTGGCAGCAACTCTTTCTAAGAATGTCTTTGTTTTGTGTTTGTGTTGTGCGTAGTGTAGTGTGGACCTGGCTCATGGTGGGGATCCATGGTACAAATAATACAAATAATAACACAAGCAGCTTAGACATTTGTACTGAGTGCTTATAATCAGATGAATAGCTTACCTATGCTAAAAGGAGTAAGATAATTCAAGCTATTTTAAATCAATGAAAGATGGAAAAATACAGGTTCCAATAATCTGGTTCTACTTAAATCTAAGTATGAGGACTATTTTGTAGAATTGTAACTACTTTTAATGTGAGTTACATTTTTTACTATTTTGATCCAATACCACACTGATGGATATGTGTGATACCCTTGTTCACATTACGTACTACAGGTCGAACCTCTCTAGTATGGAACCCTCAGGACTTGACTGGTTCCGAATGAGAGAAATTTTCTGGATCACAGGAGGTCAATATTGTCTAGCAGTATTACCAACACTTTCACTGCTTACTGTGCTACTTAGAGGACATTTAGGGGTAAATTAGAGCTAAATAACAGCACAGCACACTGAGAGTTAGGATTGGTGGCGGTAAACAAACTTTATGGGACTGCAGGAAACTTGTCCAGACCCATGAAAAGTGGACATCCACTAGACTGGACGACTCATGTTTCTGGACAAGAGAATTCTGGATTAGAGAGGTTCAACCTGAAGCTGTCTCTACTTGTAATCTCAGTTGACTAAGTCTATTTGTACACTACTCAGTGTGAATAAGGGTGTTACAGTGATGGTGGGCTGCCATGGGCTAACCTTGGTGAACCGCATCCATCCTGGAGACTGGTATTTGCCCACCGCTGCTGTATTTACCTGCATCTCCACAGGTACAGATGCTTGCAGATCCCGTTGGCTATGGATTGCCTTCTCAGCCAACGGGAGCTGCAGGCACCCATATCTGGAGGTGCTGGTAGATAAAACAGTGGCAGCCTGCCAGGGGCTAACTATGGCGAACCACCTCTGTTTTACAGCTCACCCCTGTGTTAATCTGGCCCAGATGAGTTCTACAAATTAAATGAGATTAATTACCTTGTGCTTTTATCTTCTTTTCATTAGGCATTTCCTAAGTGTTGTGCAAACATGCCTCCAAAAGTGAAAATATTTTTTGTTTTAGTTGAATTAATGTATCAGCAATGCAAATATAATAATTTCCTTTTTTAATTTCTGTTTGTTAGGAACTAACAGAGCAACTTTACCAACTGGAAGCTAACTTAAATAAACTAAACCAACTTATTATGGATCTTCTTGCTGATGTAAAGGCCAAGAGAAAGATTTTAGAGACAAATATGCTTTGTCAGATGGAAAGAAAATTGTATGTGTATTTTTTCAAAGATGAAGATTACTTGAAGGATATTGTGCAGAAACTAGAGCATCAGTCTCGGGCTCAAACCATTGATCTAGAGAATTAAACGTTAAATGCATCTTTGTTCTGCTGCTAAGATACGGAAATATTTAGTGTAGACCGTTTTATGATTCAGTGGAAAAACAAACTTTAGATAATAATATATTAGTTTATCAAAGATAGCACTTACGAGCCTCATCAAGAACAGACTGTAAGCTTCTTTAGAGCTTTTGACATCCAGAGACTGAGTTCATAGTTCAGCTTATGAGGGTTTGCTTTGCAAGAGAGGGAATGCATCAAGTATCTATCTCAGTTACTCACTGGTTATGATACTCCTAGACTACATATTGCCCTCTGTTACTTAGTGTGCAGAGTAAAATGAGGATTCCTGCCTCCATGGTATGCTTTTCCTTTGCCTTCATATGTTATGAAATCCTCTTCATATGTGCTCTACAAATTTAGTGCAGAGGGGGAACCAAGGAACAGCTGCTGAATATAGTATGCTTCCTTCTGAAGTAGACGCTTTTCATAATGGGAAACTTTTAGAGTAACTTAGGGTATGTCTACACTAGCTCGTTAGTTCAAGCTAGGTAGGCAAATCAGGGAACCGGGGTTGCAAATGAAGCCCGTGATTTAAATATCTCGGGCTTTATTTGCATGTTCCCGTCCGGCCGCCATTTTTAAATCCCCCTTAGTCCGTCCTGCCGCCATTTTAATTTAATTTAAAGGGGAATTTAAATCCCCCTTTAAATTCCTGGCCGGCCGCCATTTTAAATCCCGGGCTTCATTTGCAACCCCGGTTCCCTGATTTGCCTACCTAGCTCGAACTAATGAGCTAGTGTAGACATACCCTTATATCCTCTCAGAAGATTGCAGGATAAAAGATGCAGTTGTGCAAAAGTGACAGCATGAATGGGTATAGACTAAGTGTCTGTGCATTAAGGATGTTAGAGCGGTTATTTGGCTAATCGTGTAGTCGATTCAAATTGTATCGACTACACGATTAGTCAATAAGGGGGCTGCTCTGCAAAGCTGCAATGGGGGTAGCTCCTGGAGCCGGCTCGAGCCGGGACTGAGGAGTCTCGGCTTGTGCTGGCTCTGGACCGCAGTGGCTGTGCACTTTAAATGTAGTAAGAGCTGCTTTTACTATATTTAAAATGCAGAGCCACAGTGCAGGTAGCTCCCTCATGCTGGATCTGGGACTGCTCGGAGCAGCCTCTGTTTGCGGCCAACCCAGGCCACTGCGAACAGGGATTGCTTGTCAGCAGCAGCCCTTGTCTGTAGGGGGCCCAGTTACCTGCTGGGACCCCCACAGACAGGGGCTGCTGCTGGAGCAGCCTCCCCTACCCCCTTACCCCCGATGCCTCTGATGCCCCACCACACCTCTCATACAGAGGCAGCAAGGCAGGGGACAAGCTAGTAGTCAAGTATTCCACTCAACTACCCAATAAGCTTATGAGTATTGAATAGTCGACTACTCATTTACATCCCTACTTTGCATTTTGTCTACAAACTGTTCAAAGTCTCTGAGATTGCCCTTCTTTCCCCTTTGTGCTACTCTTCCAAAATTTTCCTAGACTCTTGAAGCAAGAGCAAGAATTTTGAACATGCCTTTTGTAGCAGAATGTTCCAAGGATGTTTGTGTTCAGCAGATTTTCTGCTGTGATCTACTTCTTTTTTGTCTCATGCTAAAATTTATAGTAACACGTATAAGTTTCAGAATCTTTTAATAATTCTTCCAGACTCACTAAATATGTAATAGAAAAAGATTTTTGACTCAACAATATATATATATATATATATATCAATCACAAACAATATAATAAACTTCTTATAGAGCAAAGAGAATTAAATGTGATTTTACACAGTTGTGCCTTTTTTTCTACTGTGTCCACTGGATCTAGATCCTGATGGGAGCGACAATTCTGTTTGCTTTCAGGGCATATACAGATTTCTTCAATAAATGTTGGTTGGATAAAGATGAGCAAATTAAGCCTGACAATTTTTTAACAGCGAGTAACATTTTTAGTGTATAAATAACATATTAAATTTTGTTTTTATTGGCAGAATTTTATTTGGTATTACTTTCCATGTTTAAATGTCTAAGAATGTAAATATTAAAATATTTGATATTTGTATGTTTGCACTCTGTCTTTTTGAACCCTATAAAACATTTAATCATGTTGGCCATCCATACTAATAAATCGTATCAAGGGTAAAATATTACAAATTAAAGGAATGTATCCTTTTACACGCTTTATAAAAAAGAAAAACCACAATGCGTGCATTCATTTAATATTAAGGATGAATTTTAAATCCACAAACATAAGAACATTTCTACATTACGATGGGATTGGTTGTGACAAGAGTAACTTTATATATTCTGATCCAGGGTATCTTGCATCTTTTTCCCTTCCAAATTCTAATCTAATCTAGATCTGTCATCTCAGGCAAGACTGATCCCTCCCACAAGAGGAAAAATTCTGCATTTAAAAAACCTCTTCCTCTAGTGGGAAGCTACAGACCTAAGATACAATTTCTTGACTTTTTTTTTTTTCCCCCTACCTAAGGTAGGAAAACAGGCTTGGTCGTGACTGTATTCTTCTAATCATGAGCTAAGATGAGCTAAAAAAGGAGAAGATATTACATGGTTATAGAATTTGATTTGGAAATGTGCTTGTGATGTGAAGGGAGCTAAGAGTGGCCAGTGAATAGTTAAGACCTCTTCAGGCTGTAGTGTCCAATATGATAGCCACATGTGGATATTTGGCCAGTTGAATGTGGCTAGTTGGCCTGTTGAGTGTGGCTAGTTCTGAATTGGTTGGACACCACGGTCTTGGGGGAATATGTCGTTTAACCACTACTGAACTGCCTGTTGTATCCACTAACACTATGGGGTTTGAACCCCAGTTCAGAGTTTGACACCTAGAAATACTGTAACGTGTGCTGTATAAATATTTTTAGTATCAATCTTGTCTATGTTTAAAAATGTTATACATACAGGAGGCCCTTGCAATTCATGGAATTGCTGTTCACAATTTCTCATATTTGTGGGTATCTTCCATTCCCCCCCGCCCCCCATTGCACACTATCCTTTCTTCTAGGAGCAGGGAGACATGTCTGGGGTTGGGGCTTCTTGTGGGGTGGCAGCCGTGGTCAGAGCCTCTGCCCCACACTCACTGCAGTGGGCAGGGGCTTGGGAGCAGCAGGCACCCCCAGTATTCACAGATTTCGCCATTCGCAGTGGTGTCAGGAATGCATCTACTGCAAATGGTGGGGATTTTATTATGTTATCTGAGTCTCCAAGCATAACTTACACCAATACAATCTTCTCTACTGAATTATGAAGGATTTTGTTTCTGATGCTTCCCCATGGGCTATGTGATTTACATTCTGTAATTGTGTTGCATCCAGGTATTAGAGAATGTGATAAAATACAGGTCAATTGAAAGATAAGATTCCAGACCAGTAGTAATATTTGTGAAGATTTTAACATCACTGAGAACTGAAAATAATTTTACTTGTTAAGAGCAGAGTTTAATATATTTTACATTTTTTTTTTTTTCTGGTGGCAGTTGATCACATAACCAACACTTAGGGTATGTCTACACTAGCCCCCTAGTTCGAACTAGGGAGGCTAATTAGGGTGACCGAAATTGCAAATGAAGCGTGGGATTTAAATATCCCGCGCTTCATTAGCACGTTCCTGGGCAGTCACCATTTTGGAAATTGACTAGCCCAGAAGAACTGCCCGTGTCTACACGCAGCAGAGAAGGGCGATTCCGAAATAAACCCCTTACTTCGAATTACCAGTTAAACCTCAGGTTTAGGGTTACGATACTTCTCTGCCGTGTGTAGACAGAGAAGTTCTACATAGTTCTTCCGGGCTAGTCAATTTCCAAAATGGCGACCGCCTGGGAACATACTAATGAAGCGTGGGATATTTAAATCCCGCGCTTCATTTGCAATTTTGGTCGCCCTCATTAGCCTCCCTAGTTTGAACTAGGGGGCTAGTGTAGACATACCCTCAGTGTTTATATTTAGTGATCTTTATTTTAGGAAAAATGATGAACTTTGTGGCCTGGTTTATATTAGACCGTGTGGGTTGGCTTAAGGTATGCTATCGAGCTATGCAAAATGTGTAGCTAAATTCAGCTTATTTTAAGACGAGCCTCCACATAAAATGAGTAATACCAGACACAGCTGGTGGCTGCCCTCAGCATTTGATTTGGGAGCATTAGACCTGCTAAACTGAAGGCTGGAGGATCGATCTTCTCTGTAGTGTAGACATGCCATTTGTTAGATAATCAGCTCTTCATCTTTTAATGATGTTTCAGCCTTCTGAGTGTTTTTTGCTTTTAGGCTTAAGACTTAAATACTGTTTTTATAGGGGGGTTATGCTTTACTGTAAGGACAGAAAGTAATGAATATATGCGTGCATTAATTTTAGATCTTCACTAGAAAACAATGGGAGATTTTTCAAAGATACATGACGTTGATTTGGTGCTTGTCACCAATTCTTAAAGGCATTGTGCGTCACTGAATACATCTCTTAAAGGCTGTCACTTCCTCTTATTGAAAATCTGTTGGTAACGTTTTTCAATCTGTTTCAGTGCTTGCTTCTCTTAAACTATTGGCAGATGCCAATATTCGTAAGAAACCATTTGACAAACCAATGTGCATACATGGTGATAGGGGAAAAATCAATTTGAATATTGATATTAAAGCCTTTAGGTCAGGTGTTTTCCACTTATTAACCATTTTGGACCACATATTAGGGATGTAAATAAAGTGTAAAAACAGTAATTGAGTAACATTAAAATTCTATTGTTTACAATTTTAAACATTTAACTGGGGAACTAGGAATGTGAAGGTGTTGTGGCACCCCCCATAATTTTCCCTGGGTTCCACACTGCTGGTGCCACACCCAAGGCTCCCCGCTGCTGCTTGGCATCCTGGTTGCCAGCCGCATGCCCATGTTTTGTTGCCTGTGCCTGGGGTCCCAGTAGCCAAGAACCCAGGTGCACTTGGGTTGGGCAGATATACAGCTCAGGTGCACTTGGGATATACCCAGGTGCACTTGGGCCGACTGCATATACAGCTCTCTGTGTTATATGGGTTGCATCCGGGCAATATACATATGTCACATTGGCTACTACTGTGTGCTGATTTGGCTGCAAGCAGGCCACAGCTTGAGAGCCACTGCTTTAGGTATAGGGCGGATATACTATCCATTATATATACATTATACATTCCATATTTAGTCTTACATAGTAGATGTTAATTGTTTCATTATCTTCATGTCTCTAATATAATATACATGTGATATCTTGTGTTCAGGATTGATGAGAAAAATGAAGAGTTGCAAGGAGTACATAGGACATGAGCTTTGTAAGGTGCCATTATCAAATATTGCTGAAAGGATTATGTCAGCTATGCGGTCTGTTCCTTTAGAGGAAGCCCAGAATAGCAGAAAAAGTGAACAGAGTGAGTAACTTGTTCAGTTTTTAAACTTAGCTGCATATTATGTATTTTTGAAAATTGATCCTGAAAATGGAAGAAAGACTTAAGGGAAAATTACCTTTCTAAATACTTTTGCTTCATGAGGATTGAAGTACAGTTTCAATGGTTTTACATAGAAGTTTCTCCAACACCTAAGGCCTTGTCTACATTACTTAACTTTGACAAAAGTGAACTTTCATCATCAAAACAATGGAGTACACACTGAAATGGTCCTTCCACTGATGTAACTCTCCTGCTGTACCAGCATAATAAAACCACCTTCATGAGAGGTGTTGAACTTTTTGCAGTGTAGTTGAAGTGATGCAGCATCAGGATTGATAGAGTGCTTACTAATGTCATTCTAGTTGGTTTCAGAAGATGTCCCACAATGCCCATCATGAAGGCTCTGGTCATCAGTTTGAACTCTGCTCCCCTGTAGGTACACAAACATGAGCCCTTTTTCCATTTAAAGGCCTTGTTTTTTTGCTATGGACTGTTAATACAGCATTTTCCCAGCTCGCTTTCCACAACTGATGCACTCCCACCTGGAGTACACCGGAGCTGTTGAACCTTCTAGGTTGGTGGGGAGAGGAGGCAATGCAGTCTCAACCTTGCTCAAGCTGTATGACCTTGAATATCTATGGACAGGTTACTTGTGGCATGCTGGACAAGGAACATGAAACAGATTTACCTGGTATTGCCCGGGTCCTTCAAGGCAGGAGGCTGGCTGTGTGGAGGGTGCAGGAGTCAGGGCAGGGGCTGGGGGTATGTGAGAGTGAGAGTTGGGGATGAGGAGGGACTTAGGGTGCAGGGCCCATCCAGCATGGGCATTTTCTCTCCCCCTTCCTCAATTCCCCCTTCTGGCTCTCAGGTATTTTCTCCCGCCGGGGGCCTCCCCCGCCCTGCCCTGCTGGCATTATGGCCAAGGGCTGGGAGGTGAAAGGGTTTGGGGCAGGGCGGGCTACTTACCCAGTGTGCTGGCAGGCAAGATGGCGAAGCCCCAGCCCTGCTAGCAAGTTCCTTGGTTGTATGGCTAGCTGTCTCCTGCAGGCTCACTGCCCCCAGTGGCCACTCTCATAGCACATCCCTCTGAACAGCAGCTCCTCTCTTTTCTTGTTATGGAAAATAATACTTTTCTTAAGGCTTCCATTTGTCCTGGCACAACCAAACCCTGACCTTGCTTTAAGTTAGGAGAAGAGAAACCTGCATACCAAATTTGGTGGCCCTAGCTTTTACCGTAGACACACAGACTGTATAGATAGAATCATAGACAATATTGGTTCTGAGCATTCCTGAGGTGAAAATAGTAATATCCCTGTATTACAGACATGAGGTTCAGAGAGATGGAGGGCAACTGCCAAAGTTCACTTAGGACAAAATCTGTGGCAAAGCAGGGAATCATAAGTCTCCTGAGTTTCTAGGTCAATGTCCTGCTGACTGAACTATCCTTCCTTTTTTCCCCATCAACCCCAGTGTTTGGGGATTGGGACTGGCAATTTGTTCCAGATGGATCCATCACTTACTGCCTCTCTTTCAACAAGAATGCCAGAGCAACAACAATACTGTAGATTTAGGGCCCTGTAACACCTATGTAGAGACTTTGCTTTTGCCTTGTGGCCTAGAGCATGGGATTATCTCAGCTCTACCCTATATTCCAAATTTAGCTGCTCGGGTTTGGTGCAGAGGAAGGGAGGAGAAAAACAATGCAATTATTTAATATGAAGAAACGTGTTGATGTAGAAAGTACATTATTTGGGAATACAGGAGACCCCCGAGATGTGACTGCTCGAGTTCCAACCCCCCGCACTTATAACCATTTTTGTAAGTGTGGAAGGGGCTGGAAACCGCCGACTTGCGTCCTCGGCCTGCATTTACGACGGCGCATGGCGCCTACTGTAAATGTGGGTTCAAGTTACAACGCCCCCAACTTGTGTCACTTCCTCCGAAACCAATCGCATCGCAAGTCAGAGGCCTCTTGTACTGCATACTGCACTAAGTAGTGTGCCCTCAGTCTTAACCATATTAATCTGAAAACTTCATGTTAGGAGCTTGGACAAAGAAAGCAGTTAAAGTGGTGCCTTTTTGGTCAGCTTTCTTGTTCATGGTGACTGGAACTATACAGGTCCCACTCTGTACACTTGTTCAACCTCAATAGTTTTACTGAGGGGTTGCACCAGTATTACAGAGTAGAATTTGGCCCCATATGTGCAAGTCCCCTTGGAAGTCAATGTGCAAGCCAATGGTAGATCTAGTAATAGAATTACATTGGAGTCAGAGCTGAAAATGTGTGCACTGACCACTTTCTCAAGTAAGACTGCATTTGTTTTAAAGTATTTACAAATTTCATGGCACTACTGAGAGCTGTTGAGAAATGACCCACAGTTAACCGTTTAAAACTGTATATCTTAATCCCATTTAAGAATATTGTTAAAGCCTACAATTATAGGTTGTTGTTCTGGAAGGGACCTTGAGAAGTCTAGTCCCAGTTGCTGTGGCAGGACCATGTAATCATAGACTATTCCTGACAGGTGTTCGTTCAATCTGTTCTTAAAAACTTCTAATGATTGGGATTCCACAGTCTCTCTGGGAGCCTATAGGAAAGCTTGACTACCTTTACAGTTTACAAAGGTTCTCCTAATATCTAGCCTAAATCTCTTTGGCAGCAGATTAATTCCGTTATTTCTTTTCTTACCTTCAGTGGACATGGAGAACAATTGGTCACCAACTTCTTTATATCAATCCTTAACATACATGAAGACCGTTATTAGGTTCCCCCTCAGTTGTCTTTTCTTAACATAAACAATACATGGGTTTTTTTAGAGGTCAGGTTTTGTAAACCATTTATTATTTTTGTTGCTCTCTTCTGCACCATCTCCATTTTGTCCATGTCTTTTCTAAAGCTTGATGCCCAGAATTGGATACGCTACTCCAGCAGAGGCCTTACCAATGCTGAGTAGAGCATGACAATTACCTTTCTTGTCTTGCATAAAAAAGCAAGCAGGGTCAGTGTTTATCAGGGGTGGGCAATAACTTTTGTTGGCGGAGGCCACGCCAAGATTTTGGAAAGTGGTCAAGGACCACACTTTTCTGTGGAGGGGTGCATGGGGTAAGGGACTGGGGTGAGAGGAAGTTTGGGCAAAGGAGGGGGTTGTGACTTGGGTATGGGATAAGGGTGTAGGGTCAGGGAGGGGGTATGAGTGCAGGAGAGGTTTCTGGCCTGGGAGAGGGGCACTAGACTGCAAAGTCTGGGACGGAATTGTGACCTGGGAGAAGGGGAAAATAGGGTGCAGGCTACAAAGGGTGTGGGTGGTGATGTGGGGCAAGGGATTGGGTGCAGGTCTGGGAGGATGTTTGAGTGCAGGAGAGGATTCTGGCCTGGGGCAGGGGTGTAGAAGGAGATACAGGGTCTGGGAAGGCATTGTGACCAGGTGCAGGGTGTGTGTGCGTGCAGAGGGTTTGGATGGTGACCTGGGGGAGAGAGTTGGGGTGCAGGAGGGACTGGGTTGCCAGAGACAGGCTCTGGCTGGGAGGCGCTTACCTAAGAAAGCAGCCAAGGCAGGCTAGGCTCCCTGTGTGCTGCAGACCCAGATCACTTAAACTGCAGGCTGCTGCCTCCACTTGGCTGTCAGCTCCGGGAGGAGGAAAGAGACTTGTGCTGCTCCCATCCTCAAGGTCAATCTCTCAGCTCCTATTGGCTGGTTGTTTCCAGCCAATAGGAGCTGAGAGATTGACTGGGGTCAGTCCCTATTGGCTGCTTGCTTCTGGCCACTAGGAGCTGAGGATTGAGTTGGGGGTGGAGAGATCATACTAAGCTTTCCTCTCCCTGCAGAGCAGAGAGCCTAAGGGACTGAGCTTTAAACTGCGCAGCTACATGCCTGAGGGTTACAGCAGTGCGGTCTGTGGTCTGGATCCGGTGGCTTGGCGGGCTGGATCTGGCCCTCGGGCCATATTTTGCCCAGCTCTGGTGTATATACATGTAATCTTGTTTTGTATGATGTTGCTCTGGAACTTTTTTAATGGAGTTTGCTAGCTGAGCACTGCCTTCAAAGACAGCCAAATTAATAGAGTTCTTACTCAAAGAAAAATAAAACATTAGGAACTGTACCATAATCATGACACAAACATCATCTGAATGTTGCATTGCCATGAGGTGGACTGACGAGAACATATTATTGATTCCAGGCCAACAGCTGGTAGTGAAGATCTGTTTCTGACCCATACATTTCCAGTTTTTAACTTTTTTTAAAAAGTGCCTTTCCTGTGTATGTTTTCCTTTCCATAGTGCACTGAAGTAGTAACCCCATGTCATGCTTGAATGAAACTCTCTATTACGTTTTGTTATTTGCTTCTTGGGCAGGTGACTGACCCATCTGAGAAAAAGATGCCTCAGGAGTAACTAAAGCAATATGGAAACTTGTGCTTGGAAAAAGAATATCACAATTGGTCATCAGTAATATCTCTTGACCCATGCTTCAAAAACTCAATGAGAAAACCATTAGGCTACTTGGTAAATTGTATCTTATATATGATGCAGTAGTAGCTGGAAGGTTCATTTGTTATCCAGGATGTAAGTCTAGGATGGTGTCAGCCGGTGGTCAGGGCAGTGAGTGGTGTGTGTGAGCTATACACCCGAGACTTTAACTGCTAGGTGTGGGGTCCCTTAGCAGTGGGCAACCTGGAGGAGGTTGACGGGTGCCCCAAAGAGTTTAACGTCCGTGTCTTTACTGCTAGGATCGGGATCCTTTGCAGTGGGCAGCCAACAGGCTGACAGACGCCCCAGAGTTTAACAGGGAGAGCTTTACACCTCAGACTTTGACTGCTAGGACACAAAGTCCCGTCGCGGTGGGCAGCCTGGGGAGGCTGAGAGGTGCCCCAACGGATCTGTCCCCTGGAAGCGACACGATCCAACGCTCAAGCTCTCCCTATATCTGTCCCTTATGACCAGCTGGAGTTCTTTTGTTTGTGTTCGGTTCGGGTACAGCAGCACGGGTTCAAGTCAGAAACTCAAACCACACTTGCTTATTTGTAGGAGAAAGAAAAGAAAGAAGAAAGAAAACTTCGTTCAATATATATATTTAAACTTATAAAGTGAATGAGGGCACAATCTTATTTTCTTGTTTACAATAGAAGTGAAACAGGTTGATTAGAGAAACTTATAATAGAGTAACTAAATTAAAGTGTACACATAAGAAACACATTGCAGGTATAATTCTCACCCCTGCGTTCCAGACTTGGCGTGGCCAGCGTCTTTCTCTCAATCCCTCGGGAAGAAGTAGGGCGAGGCTGGGCGTCCCACAGACCTCGGGAGACAACATATACCTGCCAGCAGGTATAGATTGGAGCTCAAATGGGGTGGGCTACTAAACCCCTCTTTATACCCCTTGGGTCACGTAGGCTTCTTCCTGGTCTCAAGTGGCCAATTTAGGAAAAATGGCTTTGAATGCCAAGTTTCCCACGGAAGGGTGCAAAGCATAATTCACACCTGGGAAACTGCAGACAATGGGCACTCTAGTATGTGATGGGCGAAGATTCCTCTCCTGGGACAGTGTAGGCGTGTCAATTACTGGTGCTAGCCATCAGGGCAGCAGGAGGGGGGGCCCCTCCGGTTATCAGCTAGCCCATTTACTGTCTGGTTTCTGTTTATTAGAGTCAGGGACAAGCAGCACACCTGCATTCCCAGGGCATCAAAGGCTGACTGCCTTTCTCTTGCTCTCTGGGGGGGGAAAAACAAGATGGGGTTCATGTCTGGCTACAGATGGTAGTGATTTGTTCCAAAACATTACATCTCTACATGAATCTAAACTGTCCTAAGTTGGCCTTTTGAAGTCATGCTTTGCATATTATTGCTTGTTATAACCTGTATACGTATCTCTCAATTTTTTAAACTGTCAGAACTATAAAATCATAAGAAAAAGAAAAAGCTACAACAGTAGATTTAGTTGTAGTTGTAAATTTATGTAATATAATTTACACAAACTGGATGAGCATCTAGGTTTCCAATTTGAGAAATGTTAAAAGAAATAATCCCTGGACAAAGATTGCAGTTTGGACTTGGTGTGTTATTAAAACTTACCTACAAAATAAAAGGATACAAATAAATATGCAGCAATATCCGTATCGCTTTTTAATGTTTTGCCCTCTAAGATTCCCTCCTCTTAAAGGCATAAACTTGCTGCATCTAGTCTGCTCTCAAGCCCCTATTTGCTTGAAAATGAGGGACTACATTCTAGTGTAGGTTAGGAATGTAATAGCATAAACATTTAAATGGTTAACAGATAAGCCTAGGCTTATCATTTACTGTTAATGGTTACATGCAGGCTCCTGCCCCCCTTCCAGGGAGCCAGCTGCCACCCCACCCTGCTGGCTCTGTATCAGAGCCTGTGGGGCAGCTGCTGGCTCTCTCAGAGCAGGGTTGGGAGCTGGTACGCTTAGGGAGCTGGCTTAAAAGCAGTCTTCCAGTGAACACCGGCTTCTGGGGAGCCTTTGAAACATGATTACATGCTGCAGGATAAAGCTTATACTGCAGAGTTTGCAGCGCAGCCTGCTCCTGCGCGGTGGGGACAGCCAGCTCTGTAGAGCCCACAGCATGTAACCATGAAACTGCTTTCTTTTTCGAGTTATGTCCCCGTGGGTGCTCCACTGTAGATGTCGGGTCATGCGGGTGCCGCAGATCAGAGTTTTCTTGAGCAGTGACCTGCTGGACTGAGCAAGCACAGTATGCGCTTTGTGCCGTTCGCTCCTTTTTGATGTCTTGCGCAATCTGGCTCCCATCAGTTCCTTCTTCGCCGCCCATGGTTGCAGACAGAGCGAACCTTCTCTCCTCAGGGAAATCCTGACAGGAATAGTATATAGTTGTTAGAGTTATAGTTAGTCATAGGTCTTATAGTTACAGTTAGTTAGTTAATATAGTTTAAAAAAAGTTCTTTTATCTTCAAGTAGTTTATAGTTAACTATGCCGGGTTCCCCTGGTTTTAAGAAATGCGCCATGTCGGCATCGGATGGCCATGCCGAGTGCATTAAGAACCTCGGCAAGGCTCATGTGCCTCAAAAATGCGCCCATTGTGCCAAGATGGTAGTCAGGGCACGTAAGAAAAAGGGAGAAGAGACTAAAAATGTTCCTCTTTGACAAGGGACTTCAACCACTGGAACATTCTCCTGTTGTTTCCACTCCACCGTCTCCAAGGGCAGAGAAAAGAAAAGTAATTTCCCCGCAGTCGGCTCCAGCCCGAAAAAGAGCCAGGTCGCTCTTTACCGTCAGCACGTGTGAGTGTCGGTGATAAGCCAGGCACATGGCAGCCCCCAAGCACAAGTCGTTCTCAGAGTTAAAATCCCAACAAAAACCCACAATGGCACTGTCAACGGTCACAATGGTCCGTCAGTCAACAGCAACAGCTACTTTGGTGCCGACAACAGCAGCGTCGGAACCGCATGTGCCGGCGACATCAGCACCGACTACTCGTGTAGACGACATCAGCACCGCAGACCTTGGCACCACACGCTTCAGCACCGGCCATTCATATGACAACCTTGCCCCCACCGAGGGCTTTGTCAAAATCAGCACACGCATCCTCGGCACCGTATGCCTCATACAGCCCTCCGGCACCAAAGAAAGTACCCTATAAATCCACAATAATACCGATGAGCCTTGAACCATTGACATTTTCACCAGCACCGTCCTCAGCACCGTCCATATGCTACTCATCTACCAAAAGACGACAGGGGTTGTTCCCCTCATGAGCAAACTAGATGTCACGCATCGAGATACCGTTTATCACCGTCCCCTTACACAAGATACCTACATCATTCTCCTCTTTCTTCTTCAAGGGTATCACCACACTCACCATGGTCTCCACATCTACCGGTATACCACCAGATGCACTACAGGACCAGCCATCCATCCCACTACGTTTCTTTGGTGCGGTCTTAACTTATAGATGACATAGCCCAACATATTACCAGTATTATTTTCGACACAACCCACCTCAACATACTTTATCACCACTCTGGCTATGACTATTCTTGCTGTCACAGTCACCAGGCTTCCTGTGCTCCCTCAGTTTCTCTGCAACCCTCACATAGTCATGGAGTCACAAGATCACCACTCAATGCTCCCTTTACGGCTCACTGTTCTGAACCGGAAGAGGGTCAATTATCAGAGGTTGAGGTGAAGGAGCACCTACCAGATGTATCACAACTGACCAATCGTCATCATCCCCTGACAGAGTGGTCATACCTGGTGATCAATCCCCTCCTGATGATCTTAGGCAATTTCAGGAGCTTTTTAAGAGGGTGGCTGTATCCCAGGATATCACCTTAAAGGAAGTACCAGAAAAACAACACAAGTTGCTCAAGAATCTTCAAGCATCACAACGGGGAAGAATTGAAATACTGATTGACATCATGGAAGCAGCTGATGAAATTTGGAAGACTCCAGCATCAGCACTGCCAACTAAAAAAAGGGCATACAAAAGTTTTGTTTGTCCCTCCAAATGGAGCTGACTTCTTATTCTCCTACCCTCAGCCAAATTCATTGGTTGTCGATGCTGCCCAGCATAGGTCCAAACTACCTCAATACAAGAACACAGTGGACAAAGATAATAAACTCATAGATCTTTTTGGCAGGAAACTATATTCTTCCTCGACCTTACTCCTGCGCATAGCCAAGTATGCAGTGCTACTCTCTAATCATAACTTTGATAATTACACCAAACTCACGTCCTTACTAGAGCACTTACCTGACTCTAAGAGACGCATACTAAAGTCCATAGTTCAGGAGGGCTATGCTTCCTCTAGGACAGCCCTCCAAATAGCACTTGACTTAGCAGACACAGCAGCCAGGGCTACTGCTACCTCAGTAGTTATGAGGAGAACCTCCTGGCTACAATTGGCGGGGTCCCTCGTGAGCTGCGGTCGAAGATCTTCATTTCGATAAACAATAATTATTTGCTCCCCACCTGCTTGTCCCTCTTCAGGGACCCCTCTCACTAAGACCTACTAAAAGCAGAAGGTACAGCGATTGCTAAGCCTAGGAGCAGTAGAAATAGTACCCCAGGACTTCAGAGGCAACGGGTTTTATTTCCATTATTTTCTCACTCCAAAAAAGACGGGAGATGGAAGCCTATTTTAGACCTCCGAAGATTGAATCAGTTTATGAAAGCAACGATTCAAGATGGTTACCCTAGTGTCAATAAAACCAGTGTTAGAGAAGGGAAACTGGTTTGCAGCCCTCGACCTGCAGGATGCCTATTTCCACATAACTATTTACCCCACGCACAGATGGTTCCTCCATTTCATGATGGGCACAGATCATTATCAATACCGGGTACTACCATTCAGCCTTTCCTCGGCTCCCAGAGTATTTTCAAAGACATTAGCTGCTGTCGCGGCTTACCTTCGCAGACAAGCCGTGATAATTTTTCCATACCTCGACAATTGCTTAGTGAAAAGCACATCGGAACTAGACACGCTTCGCATGGTTGTGACAATCAAATGAACATTTGATTTTTTGGCCTTCTACTCAACATACTCAACATACAAAAATCAATGCTGCAACCTATACAAACTCTAGAATTCATAGGTATGCAGCTAAATTCGATATCCGCAAGGGCATACCTCCCCATACAGTTTCTACAGTTACCATCAGCCCTACAGTCTCCATACTCACCTGTCTCCAACTTATGGGTCACATGGTGCTACAACCTATGTGGTTGACTATGCCCACTTGCACCTTCACTGTTTTCAGCATTAGCTTGCGACGGTCTATGCTCATTGCAAGAAGCAACTGCACACATGGGGGTCTCCTTCACCTCGTGTTTTACGATCTCTCGCATGGTGGACCAATCCTGGCAATCTATTAGCAGGTGTACCTTTTCATGGGAACCAACCATCTGTGCACATAACTACTAACATGACCCTTCTTGGATGGGGTGCCCACATGAGTGCCATGTTAATATAGAGATGATGGACCACACGAGACTTCTTTGCACATCAATTTATTAGAGCTTTGAGCTGTATTCAACAAATGCAAGCATTTCATAACACACATTCAGGGAAAGATCATCAGAATATTAACCAACAATATGTCAACAGCGTATTAAATCAACCGACAGGGAGGTGCCCGATCTCCCGCTCTATGCACAGAAGCGGTCCGATTATGGAATTGGTGCATACAAAACAACATCACCCTTGTAGCTTCATACCTGCCAGGGGTAAACAATACAACAGCGGATACCCTCAGCAGACACTTTGCCCCAGACCATGAATGGGAACTATATACTCGGTCCTCCAATCCATCTTCCAACGCTGGGGCCTTCTGAAAATAGGCCTCTTCACTTCCTACAAAAACAAGAAGTGTCACCATTATTGCTCAAGAGTCGGCATTGGGCCAGGGTCTTTAGGGGATGCCTTTCTTCTCAATTGGAAGGGCCCGCTTTTATATGCATTCCCTCCTATTGCACTAATTCCCAGTGTGCTCGAGAAGATCACCAGAGACAAGGTGACAGTTATTCTTATAGTACCATTTTGGGCGCTTCAGATATGGTTCCCTTATCTCTATCTGATGTCTCCTCTGCCTCCTTACCACCTTCTGATTCAACACGATTTCCTGACTCAGAGCGGAGGAACCTTACTCCACCCTCAGGCACAACTCCTGCACCTTGCGGCATGGTTCATTGCTGGTTCTGCCAGGAGAAACAGCAATGCTCTGACCAGGTGAAGGAAGTTCTTTTGCATAGCAGAAAACAAGCAGTCAAGGTAAATTATCTCCAGAAATGGCATAGATTCCTTGTCTGGTGCGCTAACAAAAATCTAGATTCCGACACGGCACCATCACACAAAATTTTGGACTATATACTGTCCCTCAAGACTGCTGGTTTAGCTCTATTTTCCTTAAAGGTATATCTTTCAGCCATCACTGCATTTCACCAGCGAGTGGAGGGATGGTCAGTCTTCGCCCATCCCATCACAAAGAGATTCATAAAAGGCCTTTCTAATCTATACCCACCACACAGGCCACTACCACCATCGTGGAACTTAGAAATGGTGCTAGACACTCTTACCCCCCCATTGTTTGAACCCCTCGCTATGTGCCCGCTGTCGATCTTGACGCTAAAGGTAGTCTTTCTACTGGCAATTACTTCTGCCCATCGAGTTAGCGAGCTAGCAGCCTTGATGGCAACTCCACCTTATACCATCTTTAACAGAGACAATGTGATACTACATCCCCATCGTTCATTTATTCCCAAGGTCTGTTCGGATTTTCACATGAACAAACGTATCATACTTCTTTCGTTCTACCCTAAGCCACATTCCACAGCAAAGAATGCAATATTTCACTTACTGGACGTACGGAGAGCCCTTGTATTCTATATAGACAGGACTAAGTCTTTCCGCAAATTGGATCATTTGCTCATCTCTATAGTGGACCGCAATAAGGATGCCTGCTTTCGTCACAACGCATTTCTAAGCTTATAGCGTCATGCATCACACAACGTTATCTTTTGAGGAATAAACCACTACCTCAAACAATAAGAGCACACTCCACAAGAGCGATGGCCACTTTTACGGCTTTCCTTCACAGGGTTCCCCTTAGGGATATCTGCAGAGTGGCTACGTGGTCCACCAATGATACATTTATGAAGCATTATGCACTTCTGAAGACTCAAAATAATGACACTACTGTGGCCCCCATGGTCTTATCTGCCGTTCTAAAGCCATAATCTGAGGCCCACCTACCACTTAGACTGAGTACTGCTACGTATTCACCTACAGTGGAGCACCCACGGGGACATCACTCGAAGAAGAGGAGGAAGTTACTCACCTTGGTGCAGTAACGACGGTTCTTTGAGATGTGTGTCCCCATGGGTGCTCCACTACCCGCCTTCCTCCCCGCTTCGGATTTCTCTTTATATTTTACAGATACCAGTGCGGACTTGAGGAACTGACGGGAACCGGACCGCGTAAGACATCAAAAGGGTGCGAATGGCGCAAAGTGCGTGCTGTGCGTGTGCGGTCCGGCAGGTCACTGCACAAGAAAACTCCGATCTGAGGTGCTGGGACGACCCGACACCTACAATGGAGCACCCATGGGGGGACACATCTCGAAGAACCTTCGTTACTGCATCAAGGTGAGCAACTTCCTCATTTTCAACAGTTACAGAGATACCTGCTTTATAACATCCCTAGTATAGGTCCATTTTTCTGTGATATTATGTTGCTCGGCTGCCCGATTTCTGTCATCACTCTCTTCTCTCCATATTTAAAATGAGAAATTAATGGAATTACTTTTTATATTACAAATTTAGACAGTTTACAAAATTTTTTTTGTAAGTGAAGAAGAGACTTTGGATATATAAACAGTAACTTGTAAACTTGAAGAAAAACAAAAATAGAGTACCTACTTCTAATTAGTATTGTCCTACTTCCTAAAACTTGATAATTTTAAAAGCAAACTTACAGAAAATAAAACATTTTGTGAAACCACGTTCAACTTAGTAAACAAACTCTTGATTATTCCTATTCCACAATTTGTAAAAATAAGCTTATAATTTGTGTTCTGTTCTGGGAATTTCCTATGTTCAAGCCTGTTAATTTGTATCATAATTAAAAAAGAAGTCAATTCTCATGAGCAGGTCAACCTGAGATGCAGAGGAATCACAATTTTCTGTTTAACTGTTTTTCCTGTAAGACACACACAATTCAGCTTCTGAGATAAACCTTTGAGAACTCCTTCTATGGAGAGACTTTTAGACCATATTTTATTATAATATATGTGGAATTGAATGTGATTTTGCTAATCTCTTGGAAGTGTCAGTTGGAAATATTGTGTGTCTTTCTAAAATATATCTTCTATTTCAGCCAGAAATTATGGGCTTGAGGTAAGTAAAATTCTGCGGCCTCTAGTATGAGAATAGATTATCAAAATTCCAACTTCTAAAATCTGTGAAAGCAAAGATAGGTTTATACTGCCATCTAGTGACATGTTTTCAGACTGCAGGAAAAGATATATAAAACAGATATAGGTGAGATCCACTGAACAATGAGGAAGGTGCAAATGGGCAAAACTAGAGATTCCCTTGGAATACAATCTGGAACGTTAATGGATTATTTCTTAATTGGATTAGATGAGATGCTTAGCAGAATTAGAGTTGCAATTTTTCTCATTCAATATTGTCAAGTGATCTTCATTCTATAATTCAACAATGAAGTATAATTTATATAATATTTGTTAGCTTTATGTTTTCAGTGTCTTGCCCTACTGAGGGAAAGGTCCCACTTACTGCAGTAGGAGTTCTACCTGAATAAATACTTCAGAATTTGGCCATCTAGTTGCTTCTAAATAAATGATAGAACTTTTCTATTGATTGCCTGTTATTGTAACAGCAGTCTGATATCGAAGATATAAATAAACCTAATTTACATTATAAATACAAATATTCTGTATATTTTATGGTGGAGCTGTAGTGATACAATAGTTAATATTGTGGAAATGTTATATTTTGACAAAACTGTTAAATGGTTATTTTTTTCAGAAATGTAAAAGTGTATGTGTGGAGAGAGGAAACTATTGAAATTAATATTCACATTGTGTTGAATTTTTGTGTTGGTTTGGTACAGATCATTTTGATACATCTGGAATATATAGATGGATAAAAGATAACTTAAAATAATTTTTAATAGGATGAGGACTGTTTTGGGTGTCTTTTGCCCAAATATATAAATTCCAAGGGGTCTTATTTTTGTCTCACAAAATATTATCCTACTTAGTAGATGTAATAACTAGAAGTAGGTACTCTTATGCTTTTCCTCAAGTTTACACATTACTATTTTTTAATTTTGTCTACACAAAGCAGACATATTAAACTGTCAAAACTATTATTGGAATGTAATGAATGCTTTCCGGATTTCACTTAATATATATGTTGGCATATAGGAAAGCAAGGCAGCTGCTGCTGTTTCTCCCCTCTCCCAACCTTGGGGATTACCGGGGGAGCCTGGCATGGGGCAGCAGCAAGAGTCGGGCCACTGTACTCACCATGGCAGCAGGAGCCATGGAAAGTGGAGCAGTGCAGCAGCCTGCTCTGTTCCACTCTGCTGCCATCTTCCAGCCAGATTGGTATGCTTTACCGTGGCAGTGGGAAGTGGAGCACCCCAGCTCACTTTGCTCCTCCAAATGATGTAAGGCTCAAGAGAGTAGAGGAGAGCATGCATCCTGCTGCTATGGTGAAGTGGAACATAACGGGTTAGCATATGGGTGGGGGAGCGAAGTAGGCTGCTGGGTCACTCCGGCTTCCACTGTTGTATGTGAATTGTAATTTTTCAGATGCTTATAACTCGCCCAAATTTGAGTGGATTTTTCGCAAGAATGGGAAAACACATATCCTTGACGCCAGGGCTTGACCTCTGCCAAATGTCAAGCCCTTGGGACAATGCACAGAGACATTAGTGCATCTCAGCTAAAGTTGTAAGGATTTTTTAAGGGGGAAAAATTTCCCTGTATAATTATCCTAGGAAACAATTGAGTCATTTTAGCACCATTTTTTTTTTTTAATATCAGCCTGAAACGTACAACTGGCAGAGAAAATTACAGTGCAAATGCTTAAAGTTTGGTGAAGTTCAAAGCAAATGAATATAGGGTCTTACTAAAGAAAGTTTTAGGACATCTTAGAGATAGGCATTGCTGCCATTTCTGGCTATAGTATACAAATACTGCCTCTTTTTTTTTAAGGTAATACTGAGAAGAAGAATGAGTATAAATGCAGAGAAAAGAAGAGAATGTTGAAAAATGAAATGGCAAGTATACGGTAAAACTAAAGAAAATTCAGATTGTATTTTTTGTCATTAAATTTTATTACTACAATCTGTGTGTGTGTGATGTTAGTATGTATGTGTATTGTCAGTTATCCATTCAGATAATAGACATCTTTCCCTTGCTTTCTGTCTTACATTTTTCATCCAGTTATCAGTGAGACTCTCTAATTCTTCTTCGAGGAGTCCCCGTGGGTGCTCCACTGAAGGTGCTGGGCTTGCCCCGGCGCCGCAGAAATGGAGATCTTTCGCTGTAGCAGTAAGTACCCTGCCGGACCGCGCACGTGCGGTGGCGTCTCGCGGCATTCACACCACTCTGAGCGCGTGCGCGGTCTGGCTCCTGCTAGTTCCTCTCGACCACCTCAGGCTGCAGACGGAGCAACTGCCTCTTCTCTGATTCTTCTCCTTCGCGTGAGATCCCCAACGCTTATTTACCCACAGTTTTTGAGATTTCCTGTTTATCTCCTCCTTGTTCATTGACCCTTCTTTCCTAGTTAAAAAAAATAATAATTTTTTTTCCTTACCTCACAGTTCGTTCCCTCCTCCTCACGTACCCATCCTCTTATCTCGGCCCTTCTTCTCTGTAAATAGTTATCCTAAATTTACTCGTTAGTCCGTTATTCTTTTAAAAAAAAAAAGAAAAAAGAAAAGAACAGAAAATAAGACATTGTTTTCATCGAGTTAACCTTTTACCCCAGACCGCAAACATGCCGTCGTCAACAGGGTTTAAAAAGTGCGACTCATGCCAAGAGGCGAGGCCTGCATCTGACGGGCACTCATCCAGTATACGTTGCCTCGGGGAGGCACACGTCCCTCAAAAATGCCCACATTGTTCAAAATTGACAGCAAGGGCCAGACGTGACAGGGAGAAGAGGCTGCGCATGCTGCTATTTGATAAAGCCCTCCAGCCGTTGCACTCAGAGGCAGCCGCAGAACACCAGCCACACAAACGCAGGGCTTCTTCGCCTATCTCCTCTCCTCCTAAGAAATCGAAAACATCCCCGACAAGATCCTTACCTAATATCCCACGCCCCAGGATCAGCACAGGGGATAAGCCGGGGACTTCAGGCGTCGAGAAATCGCAGCCAAAAACTTCCACTGCGTCAAAAACAAAGAAGCCGACTCAAGTGGCACCGCCACTGGCACTGAGAGTTTCATCGGCACCGCCTCCAGCTACGTCCTCGGCACCGCCGAATATACTGGCACCGAGAGCATCCTCAGCACTGATACCTTCGTCGGCACTGGCGCCACCGGCACTGCCACGGGCCCTGATGCCACCGGCACCGAGGGAGCTTCCCCATCTGAGCCACTCTGCGGCACCGAGCGTTTCAGCGCTGGCGCCGCCGATTACTACCGCAAGCGGCACCGCTGAACCGGAGTCTACTACTCCACAGCGCTGAAGCTGCTCACCGTCCTTAGCCTTCTTGCTGGAACCGTCCCCCTCTCCGCCACCACCGAATCCCCCAGGCCACTCCAGGAATACCGGCACCGGTCTTATTCACCTCACGATAGGCCGCCGTCGCCCTTCTTGACTTCCTACAGGGATGACCATCACAATCATTATAGTCACTCCTCCGGTTCTCCATGCTCTTACAGGTGTTCGTACACCCAATCCTGATCACCTCGCTCCCCTCGTATTCATCACTGGCATAGGTGATCACCTCTGGATAATCTCTACTGATATGACTACAGACTTCGCGATTCCTGTAGCAGGTATTCCCACTACCATAGACCACGGTCACATGGAAGATCATCCTACGAATATTGCTCCTCCAGACACTCACCTACACCAGCCCCGCCCACAGCAATGGGGCAGCCACCGTCACTGCCAGACTTAACATCTGAACCAGACGATACCCACCTCATTATCGATGATGAACCCCCGGAGGTATCTCCAACCGATCACTCTTCATCACCAGACAACGCGGTAATTCCTGGGGATATCTCTCCGCCCGACGATTTCCGTCAATTCCAGGAGCTGTTTAAGAGGGTGGCGGTGACACAAGAGATCAAAATGGACGAACTCAAGGACAAACAGCATAAACTGCTCAAGAATTTACATCCCCAGCATAGAGGACGGCTGGCTATACCCTTGGACGATGCTATCCTGGAGGTCGCCAAAGAAATTTGGCAAACCCCAGCCTCCGCACCACCGGTTAGGAAGAAGACAGAAAAGAAATATTTTGAGCCCCCGAAGGGCATGGAATTTCTTTTTATTCACCCCCCACCTAATTCTTTAGTAGTCGACGCAGCCCACTAAAGACTCCTCAATACAGACACATCTCAAATGATCGAGACTCGAAAAGGTTAGACATATTAGGGAGAAAGATATATACATCCGCCACACTTATGCTGAGAATTGCGAGTTACTCAGTGCATCTTTCGAACCACGTCTTTGACACCTTTGGCAGACTTACTCCACTGATGGACCATTTGCTGGATTCTAAATGGCCGATATTAAAATCTGTGGTGCAGGAGGTGCTTCCCTCTGCAAGAATGGCCCTGCAAATGGCAATCGATGTCGCAGACACAGCAGCATGGTCCACGGCTACTGCAGTAGTTATGCGCAGGGCTTCCTATCTGCAAGCAGCAGCGGTCCCAAAGGACCTCCAAAGCAAGGTCGAGGACCTTCCTTTTGATAAGGACAGACTTTTTTTTGAAAAGACTGACACCGTGCTCCATTCCTCGAAGGATTCGCGCACGACCCTCCAAACGTTGGGCATGTACGTACCTTTCCAGCGTAGGTACGAATATCCATATGTGCAACAACACTGGCAGCAACACCAGCAACACCAGCAACGAAACTTTGAACAACAACACCCTCGTCAAAGACCACAAAGACACCGAAACCTTAGTAATAAGATGCAAAATCCCTTGAACAACAAACAGCAGGTTTGATGCTCTGGTCGAGGGTACGCAAACAACTGTGTTCGACAGTATCAATCCCCACACCCTCACTTTCCATCACCATCTCACCCAATTCTATCAACAATGGGCCTCCATCACGACGGACAGATGGGTGTTAGAAATTGTTCGCCCATTCCGTTCCTGACTACCCCTCCCACTACCTGCCCCTCCCCCCCTCGTCCCTTTTCAGGGACCCATCTCATGAAGCACTGCTACAGGACAAAGTTGCACATCTACGGTCACTGGGAGTAATCGAACCAGTCCCCGACAACTTCAAGGGCAGAAGCTTCTATTCCCACTACTTTCTCACACAGAAAAAGTTGGGGGGATGGCGACCAATATTAGACCTGCGACGGCTGAACAAATTTGTACAAAAACAATGGTTCAAAATGTTAACTCTTGCTGCTATAATTCCGGCCCTAGAACACAACGATTGGTTTGCTGCCCTCGACCTCCAGGATGCCTATTTCCACGTGGCAATCCACCCAGCCCACAGGAAATTTCTAAGATTTACAGTAGGCGAACATCATTACCAATACAAAGCCCTGCCGTTCGGCCTTTCCTCCGCCCCCAGGGTATTCTCAAAAATCCTTGCGGTTGTTGCGGCTCATTTGCGTCACCAAGGAGTAATCATATTCCCCTATTTAGATGACTGCTTAATCAAAGGTCGATCTTGTACCGAGACGACTACAATGGTCGCTGTGGTCAGACGCACCTTCCACAAACTGGGACTTCTTATCAATGACCAAAAGTCCACTTTTCTTCCGACTCAGGACTTAGAATTCATCGGCGCCCATCTCGACGCCATGTCAGCAAGGGCTTATCTACCCCTCCAAAGATTCAGCGCTATTCAGGAGCTGATAGGAATCGTTCAACACAGTTCCACCGTCCAGGTTATCGCATGCCTCCGCCTTATGGGTCATACGGATGTCACTACTTACGTGGTACGTCATGCCAGGCTCCACTTTCGCAGCCTTCAACTCTGGCGCGCCCAAGTGTACAACCATACCAAGTATGAATTACACAGAACTGTGGTTCCTCCACATTCCGTTCTCACGTCACTCACATGGTGGACGAACCCCAGAAATCTCCTCACTGACATACCTTTTAAATAGCAGCAACCATTGTACCACATAACTACTGACGTGTCCCTTCTAGGATGAGGTGCACACATAGGCACAATGTCAGTACAAGGCCAATGGTCGCCTTCAGAGGCACTTCTTCATATAAATCTCCTCGAGTTGCGGGCAATATACAATGCCTGCAAACACTTTCAAGATCAGATCTGCGGATCTACGGTGAGGATTCTTACAGACGACGTAGCCGCTATGTACTACGTGAACCATCAGGGAGGGGCTCGATCCCGTTCCCTATGCAGGGATGCAATCCAGTTCTGGAACTAGTGCATTCACCACGCAATAACACCTGTGGCATCTTACTTACCTGGAGCTACAAACACGATAGCAGATATCCTTAGCAGACATTTCACCCAGGAACACGAGTGGAAACTGCACAACGGAGTCCTCTGCCTTCTCTTTCACCGCTGGGGTACTCCCCCAATAGATCTGTTTGCAACCCATCGCAACAAGAAATGCAGAAAGTATTGTTCCAGAGCAGGCATGGGCCTCCCTCGGTGATGCCTTCTTGATCAGCTGGACCGGCCCTCTCCTGTACGCTTTTCCACCAACCCCTCTGATTCCCAGAGTCATCCAGAAGGCGAAATTGGACAAGGCTTGAATCATCTTCATAGCTCCAGCATGGGCACGCCAGCATTGGTTCCCCTTCCTTCAACGCGTGTCGCCTCTGCCACCATTTCCTCTTCCAGCCTTCCCAAACCTTCTCACCCAGAACAAAGGGTTGCTACAACATCGCCAGCTCCATACGCTGAACCTGACCGCATGGCTCCTCATTGGCTAAACCCCATGGAAGACCTCTGCTCTTCACAAGTTAAAGATATCCTCGTTCACAGTAAACGACAAACGACTAGAATCACTTACCTGTAAAAATGGCGTTGTTTCGTATCTTGGTGCACAACTCACGATGAATGTCCGGAATCAACCCCGCTTCCTGTCATTTTCGACTACTTACTCCACCTAAAGCAAACAGGATTGTCTCTGTCATCGCTTAGAGTCCACCCGGCAGCCATTTCAGCCTTCAGGCAACCTATTGGGGACACCTCTCTGTTTGCACATCCGATCATGAAAAGATTCTTCAAGGGCCTGATTAACCTAAACCCTTCTCGGGAGCCCACTCCCTTCCCCTCCCCCCCGGCATTTAGATGTCGTGTTCGAAGCACTGACCACTCCGCCATTTGAACCACTGGCTACCGTGCCTCTCCGCTTATTAACCATGAAAAGTACTTTTTCTCCTTGCGATTACTTCGGCACGCAGAGTGAGCGAACTATTGGCTCTCATGGCGATCCCACCGTACACGATATTTAGCAAGGACAGTGTAATACTGCATCTCCACCCTAAGTTCATACCCAAAGTGTCATCGAGTTTCCACATAAATGAACTGATTGTCCTCCCTTCCTTTCATCCGAAACCACATAGCTCTCCAAGGGAGGCAGCCCTCCATACTCTGGACGTTAGGAGAGCCCTAGCATTTTACATAGACCGTACCAAAGAATTTAGGAGAACAGACAATTTGATAGTTTCCCTGGCTCATAGATCAAAAGGGCTACAGTTATCCTCCCAGTGTATCTCCAAGCTCATTATCAGTTGTATCACCGAAGCATATGCCTCGAGACACATTCCTCTCCCGATACAGCCCCGAGCCCATTCTACAAAGGCAATGGCAGCCTCTATGGCATTCCTTAAGGGTGTCTCTTTGAAGGACACATGTAGAGCAGTGACTTGGTCCTCCCATGTCACTTTCGTTAAACATTATGCCATACATCAAGGCAGGTTCTCAGATGCTGTGGTGGCGTCAGCAGTGCTCTCTTCAGCAGAAAAATAGGACTCCGATAAATTTTTCCCTCCTTCCTGCTGTTGCGGCACTGCTGCACAGTCACCTTCAGTGGAGCACCCACAGGGACTCCTCGAAGAAGAAAGCGAAGTTACTCACCTCAGGTGCAGTAACTGTCGTTCTTTGAGATGGTTCCCGTGGGTGCTCCACTACCCGCCCTCCTCCCCGCTTCGGAGTCCGTTCTTGTTTATTATATCTTCTAGATTCCGAGGTGGACTTGAGGAACTGGTGGGAGCTGGACCGCGCACGCGCTCAGAGTGGCGCGAACGTTGTGGGACGCCACCGCGCATGCGTGGTCCGGCAGGGTACTGCTACAGCAAACGATCTCCGTTTCTTCGGCGCTGGGGCAAGCCCAGCACCTTCAGTGGAGCACCCACGGGGACCATCTCGAAGAACGACAGTTACTGCACCTGAGGTGAGTAACTTTGCTTTCTATGTCCTTTTTCAGCTCATTCTAATGACTCCCAAGTTGTCTCTAGTTGCTTCTCCATGAAGAAGCTGGTATTGCTTTTGAGGTGCCATTTCTTTCAACCCTTAGTGTAATATGAAATCGATTTTTATCTTGCTTTTCTGTGGTTCTTGGGGATAGCGGTAGTCAGCCATTGGAGGTGAGTGTTAAAGGTTATTTTGTGCATATATAGTCAACCTCATCCCACCTGCAAAATATACACATGCAGAAAAGCATATTCTAACTAGCAGAAGAACTATAGTGAGTAGAGAATGAAAGGAGATGTGTCCCCAACTGCTGATTCCTATATCCAGCAGGAGCATTTCTTACCCTAGGTGCCATAATTTGGGTCAGTCTGGATTGCAGTATTGCCAGCCCCAAGTGTTCAGCTATCATGAGTCAAACCTCCTTTGTTTCCAAAATGACATTTTTAAAATATAGTAAATTAATCATTTTGTCGGTTCTGCTTTTTAGCCCTTACAGGAGAACTGGCACCCACAATTTTATGTGTAATACTTTCAGGTTCATAATTCAGTTTTACATGTACACAAACTGAATACAAAAAGGTAGGACTCTCTGCTTGCTGTTTGGCAATAGAATTCACTGCATCAGCTAATTGAATGTTTGGGTATCATGCTAAGGATATTCTTTCTATCTAAGCCTTAGCAGTGTCCTGTTGGGCACAGGAACAATTTTTATAGTGGGGAATGCTGAGAGCTATGCAGCCAACTTTAACCTTTTATATAATGGAAATCACTTCAGGCCCGTGGGTGCAGCAGCACCTCTGTCCTCCCACACATCCTTAGTTCCAGCACTTATGATTGGGAATGCTGGTACAGCCTAGGTTGGGGCAAACTCTTTATTGCGCCCCCACCCCCTACTCCATGAATTTCAGACCAATTCTATTTGTCTTTTTCCCTAACCAGATACCCATCAGTCAGAATCATTAGCTACATTGATGGCAGCCAAGCCACATACAAGAAGGCAGATTTTTCTGTTTGTATTTGGTTATCAACTTTTGTCTCAGAGAGTGTAGTTTCAGACTAGAGAATTCTAATAGTTTGGTTTTATAACTTTGAAGTTAGGGAGCCTGAGGAATAATTTGAGGAAGGAGAAATTAAAGTCACATGTTTCGTACCCTGCTTGATAAATGAGGTGAAAGATTGAATGGGTATGGAAAAATTAGCCAATGAAGACTGTTTCCAGGTCATAGATAAAGCACTTTGGTATGGATGATGGAAAAGCTTGGACAGCTGCCATTCATACAGTTTTGCAATTAACTTCGCACTTTTCATGAGCCCTGTAATTCACTTAAATATGACCCCAACAGCAACAATTGAAAAGTAATAGTAATTTTATATTATAAATAATATAAAGGAGCAAAGTGATGTTTAAAGGGGTGCATATTTAGTCTTTATAGTGTTCTCTCTTTGTTATATAGTCTTGTTAAACTGAATCTTTCTATCTTAATAGAACTCATCACATGCATAATTTATTTTAAAATGAAAGTAAAACAATATAAACATTTGGGTTTTTTTCTACATAAATAATTTTGAAAAGCTTTTCAGGAAATGGTTAAATTGATATTTATTTAATTTTCTGACCTATAATAAGTTGGTGAATAGTTAATCCATTAAAAAGGTTTTGATTCTTCCAGGAGACGCATGATTCTGTAACTGTATCATTAAATATGTCTACCGCCACTGCAGAAAATAGTCAATTGGGCAGTACAGAAGTGATGGACAAAATGTTCTGTAATCAAGACACCAAGATAGTGAAATCAGTATTGCCTTCTTCTAGTGTGAGGAATTCAGTAAATTACCAGGATGTAGTCCTACCAAAATGGGATCATATAGAGAGCAGCTCTTCAGTAAAAAGAAAGAAAATTAAGGATAGTGAAAAAAATAAAATCACCTGTCTTAAAAGGAAGCAGGACATATCTACTTATTGCTCATACAAGATGGAACAATGGTTACCAGTGAAAGAAGATGTTAATTCACATAAAACAAAGTATGATTGGGCTTCTGAACCAGCAGAATCACCTGAAAAAACAATTTGTGATATCAGAAATTTGGAACATGAGGAAAAAAGTCAGTTAATCACGATTATAAAAGAGGCAGTAGCTCTGGTAGTTACTATGGTATTTCAAGATGGTTCTTCACAGCTGAGCTCGGATGAGGTTAGTGGATATTAATCATATTTTCTTAATTTGATAGAAAAGGTTTACACTAGAGCTGTGAGAAATGTGAGAAACGTGTCGGATCTGAGGGTTTTGTTAAGCTTTGACAAGGATCAATAAATGGTTAGAGAGAACTTGGCTAATTTTTCGGGAATTGCAAAATATTGTTGCAAAACAGGGTGAAACATAGAGGTTCAAAACAAAACTCATGGAATATAGAACCATATGGGTAAATATGTTGGTGGATATACAGATCAGCTCTCTCAAGGAGAGGTTTTAATGGTGCTGATGGTACAGAGAAGCCTCAAGTCAACCTGGGATAATGCTTGAGGATTTCAGAAATCCACATAAATGATGATTCTTTTGGCTTAATTAAGAATGTTATGATTGCCTTGCCAATCATTGGTCTGTCTCAGGTGGTCATCTCTTAAGGTTGAACACACTAGCTCTAATGTTTGGGTTAAGAGTAGCACTGTCAATTAACACACGTTAATGCCTGCAATTAATTCAGGGCAGAATTAACGCGTTAATTTTTTAACGCGTGTTCATTGCAGACGTTTCTGCAGCGCTGCCCCTTTGAAACGCCACTGTGGCATTTCAAAGGGCTGCACTGGAGCCCAGGGTCAATTGGGGACTCCAGTTGATCCCGGGCTCCCATGGTGCTGCCCTTTTGAAACTCCGCGCTGGCATTTCAAAGGGGCAGCGCTGCTCGGTGCTCGGGGACTTCATCTGATCCCGGGCTCCCAACGTGCTGGGACAGTGCCGCACAGCTGATCCCAGGCTCCGCTTGTGCTGCCCCTTTGAAACGCTGCTGCAGCGGCATTTCAAAGGGGCAGCACAACGTGGAGCCCAGGGGCAGCTGGAGTCTTATAACAGTGTGATTAACAGCCCTAGTTGAGAGTGCATTATAGAAGGTTGGATATTACCCCATGTCAGCTACTGATGGTGTCCTTTGGTTTGAGGTTGGGGTACACATATCCTAACTGGAGAGGGACCTGATCTGATGGTCCTTGAATGTTGGTTTGAACCTAGAGTATTTTCAGGTACCCTTAAGGGACATGGTTAATTCCCAAATGACTACTCACAATGATTAAGAGTTTTTTGTCTTCTGCTACTGATACACTGGTTCATAATAGCCACCCCCTTTGCGGGCTTTTCTCTCACAGATCTGCAGTTTACAAATGAAAGGGAAGATGAGAGAGAGCCTGTAGAGGAGGTCTTGTTCTAAGTCAGCAGTTTGTGACAAACAGATTTCTTAAAGATCTTCATCTTTCATTTCCACACAATGGAGTTTGGAAAATCTCACCGTGAAGATTGTAACATTTAGAGTTTAGTGAATTGTAGCCCCTCTCCATTTAGTTACAAAGTTGAGGTTTTCTTGTTTAGAATCCTGAGTCTTCTCTGCTTCCGTTTCTGTCAATATAATTCAGTATGTTATAGAGTTGCTAGGGGGACTATGAGTTAAAGCTTGGCTGTTGGGCAGTTTTCCTTTCTGACAGTATACGAAGATTAATAATATTGGATTCATTGTTGACAGAGATTGTCAACATTTTGTTTTTGAAGGCGACAAGATAGAGGTGGTTCCTCAGAACGACTTTGTTATTCCAGCTTTCAAGAAACTAATTCTTCAAGTTGCTGTCAGTGAATATCCTGTCTCATACTTTGGGAAGGCCACTGAGAAAGTTGTGGAGGGGAAACTCTTGCAGTGAGGGGAGGGAGTACTTCAAGGCAGCAGTGCCGCACAACTGAGCTGGAGATCAGCTGTGTGGTGCTGCCCCTTTAAAATGCTGAAGTGCTGTGGAACCTGGGGTGAGCTGTGGAGTCCCCAGCTGATCCTGCTAAAATGCTGCTTGGACTCAGCTTGTGTTGAGTGATGCTACACTTCTTGTTATATGCCTGTGTATGGAGAAGAAACAGAATTGGTTGCTTATCTTCTCCTAGCAGTCAACAAAAATGAAGTGCTTATGCTGATTCAAGTATATTATCTATTTTTCATCATGTGTTGTACTGATCATGAGGTTTTCCCTTGATAGCAGATGCTAGATGGTGTAGATGGAGTGTTTCATTAATTGCTCCATTCTTGTGGGCATTTTTGTTTCTCTGGTTCCTTTCCCATATTCTGTGGGCTAGTTCAGGTTCTCTACAGAACTTATATGTACAAATAAAGATGAACTAATCATTGGAAGTTGGTGGTTGCTTAGAGAGATCATGATCATGATTGATTCAAGATGAGGGAAAACAGAGAACAATTCCAACCAGAAATATATATTGGTGCTTCAAAAGGGCTAATTTTCCCAAACTGAGGAATGTTTTGAGTAAAATTATTTGTGAGGAAAAACTTAGACAAAAATACAATGTGTATTGATTTAAATCACCAATTTTAAGCATGATTTAAATCAAGAAGCAGGATATCTTGAATAAGCAGTTTTAATCATCTAATAGAGTCTGGTCCATGACTAGAGCTTGTAGGTGCTAAGTCAAACAATTATAAGCCTATCAAACAATTATAAAAATTGTGATTAATCATGAGATTAAAATGTCAAGTTTAATTATAGCTTAAGTTCTAAAGTTTTATATTGTTTTGTTTTTGTTATGTAAAAATATTCTACATTTGTAAGTTGCACTTTCAAAATAAAGAGATTGCACAACAGTAATTTATATTAGCTTAATTGAAAAATACTGTTTCTTCTCTTTCTTTTGATGCAAATATTTGTAATAAATAAAATAAAATCAGTATATTTCTAATACATTTAAATTGTTCTATAATTGTTTAACAATAAGATTAAAGTAATGATTATTCACAACTAATTGTTAATCTAATTAATTGTTTGCATTAATTGTTTGAATTAAATGCCATTAATTGATAGCCCTAAATATGTTTGTGTGTTAAATAAACGTAATGAATATAACACTGGATCTAGGAAATTATGGAGATTTCTATATACAATTGCATAAAATCTTGTGAGGAGAAAAATACTACTAATCTTAATCAATTATACCGATAGGGCCTATTCTCATCAGTAAGAGGAATTGTTGTATTAATAAAGAGACAGGCAGACCAACTTTGTTCTTCCAGTGACTCTTCAGTTGCTAATCCCATTGTCTGGGGTACCTGTACCAGAAATGACAAGTTTATTTATTTAAAGATAGAGCACTCTTCTGTTTCGGAGCACGAGGAACAGGGTCATAAGGAGTATATCAGGTGAGGGAACACAGAGTAACCATTTTGCTCTATTTTTTAATCTGTAGAGATGTAGGTAGCCATGCTTGGAAATTGGCACAATGTTGAGACAGAAAAACCTAAGCTTTAAATTTTGTGTGTCCTGTGGGGCTGACTCACATTCCAAACCCTCAATGGTTTAAATGGGTGACAGTGAGCACTGTTCAGTGCAATTCAGTAAAATAAAAGAATCCCTTTCTTTTAAGAGTTCTTAAAAGTTAAGTTTTATTAATATGAAATCCCAGCATCAGGTTTTCATTCAGATTATGAAGTGTGCAAGTCATCAGTGTACTACTGTATACAATAGATCACCTCTATAAAATCAGTGTATCATTTTTATGTGGAATCATTAGTATTTAGACAAAACCTATACCTATTAGTTGGATGCTACTTAAAGCTTTGTTTAACCATAATCTTTTTTTGTTTGAGAACTCCTTTTAGAAACATACTAGTTTAGATTCATAGCAAAGCCTACATAAAACTCCCTAATTTTTATAACTGTGCATAATAAATTCTTAAATACAGCACTGTAAACAGCGTAAGAAGGATGAAAAGCAGTGTGATAAGTTTATACTAAGGTATCTTATAGCAACATTTAAATATTTTGTACAGTGTTAAAATATTGACAATTTATTTGCAGCTTTCAGTAACTGTTTAAATCATGATTTCACTAATCTGCTTGCATAAACTGCTGATTTAATCGGCCTTTAATTAATTAATTAAATTTATCTGATGAGTCAGAGAACTGGATTCTTCTTAACTGCAAGTTTCTTCTTTAAAGGAGCTTGAACGCAGTTAGGACACCGAACATACCTTAACTCTTCTCTGTAGTGGCACCATGAGGGGGAAAATACCTTTTAATCTAACCTGTATCCACAAACACTAAAATGCCTTAATCATAATTATATGATTGCTGTATGCTGCCACTAAAGTTACATTGCATTGGGTGCAATAATTATATTTCCAAATTTTCATATGCTTATATTTCTTTTCAGTTCAGGAATTTCCTTGATTTATAGTGCTGGTTGGAGTAATAATTACATCCTATAATGTAACCTATAATTACATCCTATAACCTTTAAATTGCTGATATATACCATCAACCTGGACTCATTTTAACATAGATTTTTGTTTGGGAATGTAAATAAATTGTGCACTATATTTGGAACACTTAAAAATTTCTTCTGAGTCTTACAAATTCAAGAGTAACTGAAATATTATTGAAGTATATCAACTAAATTGTCATTTGAAAACCTTAATCACGTTCCACAGAAATCTACATAATGTAATTTGCATTCAGTAGCATGGTAAAATGAAATGCTCAGTGAATTTTTTATGTTGCACAGGGAAATACTATTTCAAATATTACACCGTACTGTTATTTGCTTCAATGCAAAGGATTTCTTGAGAACCCTGCTTCGTGTTTATGGCAATGATATTAACTGGAAACAAGGTAGGAGAGTGCACATCTCTTGGCTAGGGCACCTGTCCTTATTCCTCTGACTCTCACAGAGGTCTGGCATTTGAGCTCCTGGCTTAATGAGGTTCTTTCAGCTGAAGGTAACCTCTTCATTTGGGATATGTTAAGAACAGTTCTTCTTTGAGTGCTTTCTCTATGGGTGCTCCATTTCAGGTGTAGTCCCTTCAATGGTGGTCACCAGGTTCATCTTCCAAAGGTGGGTTTCTCCCCAGGTAGAACTGTTCATGAACAAACAGAACAGGAAATGCTGTCAGTTTTGCTTGGTGTGTGGGCATAGTCCAGGCTCTTTCTCTGAGGCTTTCCTGTTCCCATGAACAGATTTCCTATCCTACACTTTTTGCTGCAATACCTCTAGTTCACAGTGTCCTTCTAAAAGTCAAATGGGAGAAGATGAGAGTTATTTTGATAGCCCATCTTGGCTATGTGAACACTGGATCTATTGGTAGCAACTCCAATCTTGTTCCCACTCCATCTGGACCTAATTTTACAAAACCATAGCTGGTTGCTTCACCTGAAACTTGCTTCCTTGCATGCATCCTACATGCCTGAACAGTGAAGAACAGGCCTATTCAGAATAGGTTCAGCAGGTTGCCATGAGTGGTTGCGATTAAGCAAACCGCCCCCTTCCCTTGAGTTCGCTAGGACTGTGCAGAACTCTGGTCTGCCCCCTTGCTTACCTGGGAAGTCGTCAATAAGTTTAGACCAAATACCAATTTGTGTCTTAATCAATGAGCATAACTTTATTGATGTTGCCACTTAATGAATAACAGTCAAAAGATAACAGCTGAGAATTAAAAAGAAAATAATAAAAAAAAATACAAAAAGCAAATTGTTTCTGCTAGTGTGATTACAAGGATACTTAGTGACGTCAGCTAATTCGTTATCTAGTTTTTTAATTTCTTCTAGATTAATTTTTAAAAGAACTGCAACTATGAGGATCCTTGATCTTATAGCTTATCAAGATTATTTTGTTTTTCTTTATTTTTTTAGAATCTTTTTGTTAGGTTTTTAGACTCTTTTTTTTAGACTTTTTGACTCGTTTTGTTAAGTTTTCAGAGTCTTTTGTTAAGTTTTTTGACTCTTTGTCAGATTTTTTGACTCTTTTTGTTAAGTTTTTCAGAGTCTTTTGTTAAGTTTTTTGACTCACCCGATGAGGTGTAGCAGCATCTCTCTACTGGCCAAGTAGAGGATGACGAATGCTGTTACGATGCCTGCCTCGGTATGGACCTCCTGCCTCTTGTCGTTAGAGAGCAGCACGTGAGTTCAGTTTCCAGAATGAGTTGTAGATGATGAGGTACCCGCAGTCGTTACTGCAGGGTATTTATGGCCTGATGTCTCATTGTCTATTCAGTTCTGTGGTTAATTTGAGATGCAAAAAATTTTTTTCTCTTACACCAAATTTGGTGTGTTGCTTAAGAGCTGGCGACTCAGATGAGGATTTTTACTCTTACAAATTTTACTGCTTATCCTACATTATCATGTTTCATAACACATTTCCTAATACACTCCTTCTTAACAGCAAAAAAAAGCAGTACATGTAGTCTGCAGTTAGGCTACTTCTTCTTAAACATAGCTGTCTGTGCTTTTGCTATGGCTTAATTTTAAAGAGCTGCTAAGCATATATGACACAGGTCTTAATAGGTATTAGGAAGCTGTCCACTCGGGCTACCTACCTGGCCAAATAGAAGCGCTGTTTGATGTGGGTGTCTCAGCAAGTGCTCTTTCTCCAGCTGGATCTTTCCTTTCGTCTGTCTTGGACTACTTGCTCCATTTAAAGCAGCAAAACCATGCCCTCACATCTATCAAGGAACAGCAGCAATCTCAGCCTCCCACTCCCCCATGAATGGCTGCATGTTTTCTCAACCTTGTGAAGTCGACTGCTCCTTCCTCCGCATGGGACTTAACCTTGGTTCTGTTAACTCACAGCCCTTCCCTTTGAACCTTGAGCATCATGCCCCCTGCTGTTTCTCTCTTGAAATGAGACTGTCATAATGGCCATCACCTCAGTCAGAAGGATCTCTGAAATCAAGGCCCTTATGCCATAGCTACCAGGCCATTTTCTTGCCAGATTTCTTCCCAAAGACTCACAAGAACTCTGAGGAATGGCATCTTCGTTCCTTGGATATTAGGCATGCCCTCACTTTCTATATTATGAGGGAACCTTCTGCAAACCCATGCAACTTTTCATAGCAATAGCAGAAAGGGCTACCTGTGCCAATGGCAGAGTAGAGGGCTACATGTGCCAGTCCTGAATAACCACCTGCCTTCAAGCTAGCCATGAGCAGGTGAATGTCCTGCCTCTGTCCATCTTAACTGATTGCTCCACAAGAGCCCAGGCTTCATCAGCAGCATTCCTAGAACAGGTCCCAGTCCAGGACATCTTCAGGGCCATAACCTGGTTTTCAGGACATACAATGCTATCACCCATCAGGCCAGAGATGATGCCAGATTCAGTACAGTGATATTGAAATTAGCATGTCCATGAACTCCGAGCATACCTCCTGGGGTACTGCTTGTGAGTGACCTAACATGGAATAGATATGAGCAAGCACTTGAAGAAATGGTTACTAACCTTTTATAACAATTATTTTTTGAGATGTGTTGTTCGTGTCCATTTCACAACTCAACTTCTTACCCCTCTGCTGGTGTAAGCCAACAAGAAGGAACTGAGCGGTTGCACGGCCAGCAGGATCTCTTGTACAAGCTCATAAGCATGCGGCATCAGATGGCCCAACCAATATAAGTGAGGGAAAAAACTAAGGCAATGGTGCATGTTGGGCACATACAACTAATATTGAGTGGATGTGAGCAATACATCTTGAAGAACTGTTATAAAAGCTCAGTAAAATGTTTTTTAGTAACCAGAAATGAATTATTAAAATAGGTGGGTTTTTTTTTTTATAGTGGCCGATTGTGTTGTGTTAGACCCAAGGATTGCTGCATGGCTGATAAACCCCAGTGACACTGTCCCCTCTTTTGAATATTTGGTACATAAGCATTTTGAAAAGCCTGTCTCAGAGAGAAAAGTGAATATGAATGCAGATTCCTTGAGAAATACATTGGTAAGTAGTTTGAGAGACTCATAGTCAGATAAACAAAAAGTGAAATAGTAAAGATATTTAGATACTATGCCAGATACAATAGAAAAAAATATACAAAGGAAAATATGTGCAGGGTTTTCTTTTAAGAACGAAGACTTACCTTGGTTAGTAATATATGCCAGAGAACTGGTATAAAATAATCAGAGCTTGTACTCTCAGGCCCAGTGGAACCAGCTCCTAAATCCTGGGGCACAAACCCTAAATTCCATATCAATATTAATTAATCTTACTACCATGAAATCTTCTTTGTTCTCTCCTTCCCCTTCCCTGGATTCCAACTCTGGCTCTCCAATGCTCTCCTGCCTGTTTTCATGGAATTGAACAGGGTACATGCACCATAATCTAATTAATTCTTCTTTTTGAGGTGAGTTGAATAGAAAGATGAATTTGGACGCAGAATGCTGGTAGTGTGACAAAATACAAGATGTTGAGCACTAGACTGCAGCAGAATGGTCAATTCCATGCCAGAAATGCTGAATTCCATGACATCTTGGGAAAATGTCAAATTACATAGTCACAGAATCAAGGGCGACTTTATGTACAAATCCCCACCACAAGCACAAACACAATCTGTGAGTTATTCACTGTGAAGGGGTGTATCATCCCCACACTGGGGCTGAGGGGTTAACTTGGCTCACCTGGCTGAGGAGGCCTCACCCTCACAGCCCTACTGGGCATGCTCCAGCTGGAGGCCAGTTATAAAGGTATGTGGAGCTGCTCAGTTTGGACTCTCTGCTGCCGGAGAAGGAGGTGCTATTGCAACCCTTGAAGAGGAACCACCAATGACCAAGCTGCAGTGGTCAGTCAGAGGGAGACTCTAGGGGAGGTCCCTGGTACAGAGGGAAGTGCTGGAGAGAACTACTTGGAAGACACTGGTAGGAAGTAGCCCAGGGTAGGGAATTGAACCCTGGGAGCTTGGTGTGTTGTGTTGGGATTCTCTGCCAACCTAGTGGTGGTCCATTCTACCACTGACAGGGCCCTGGGCTGGGATCCAGTAGAGCAGGTGGGCCCAGCTCCCCCTACCCCTCCTCACCTTCCCCCCGAGGGGGCACACACCTGTTGTTACTGACTCTGGCTGCAAGACCACACTGCCCTGGGAGAGAAGGGCATTACTATTGACTCTGGCTATTAGGCCATGCTGCCCAGAGTGAGAGGGACATGGCTACAAACTCTGGCTATTAGACTGTACTACCCTGAGAGAACGGTGTTGTCACAGACTCTGGCTGTTAGGCCACATGGCCTCAAGAGAGACAGGGACGTTGTTATGGACTCTGGCTGCTAGGCCACACAGCCCTAAGAAAGGGGAATTATTACAGACTCTGGCTATTAGTCCACACTGCCCTGAGAGAGAGGGATATGGTGATAGGCACTGACTACTAAGCCATGCTACCCAGTGAGTGACATATGTGGACTGGAATGCTATTTGAGGGTTGCTGAGTGCCCACTGTCCTCACTCCTAGAGGGCGGGCAAGACGCCTCACGGCAGTCTCACACAGTATAATAGATGTTTTTGTTTATTTAATGAAGCTTTTCTTAAAAAATAGAATTCTTAATTGTTAGCAATGTTTCAATAGAAACATTCCACAGAAAAAATGATTCTGGCAGTAAAACTGTTTCATGGACAATGTTACTGATCACTGGTCAGATGGATGAAGTTGTGCATTATGGAGACATATGTGGCATCAAGTTCACTTATTCCTCAAGACCTCTGAGATCTCTAGCTATACCATGGGCAGAAAGGATGTGTACCTCAACTGAGGAAATAGGCAGGGCAGTATGGTCTTCTGTTAACAGTTTTATCAAACATTGGAAGATAGATTTTCTCTTCTCTGCAGTGGCCTCCTTTGGAATGAAGGTATTTCATGTGGTAATACAAAAATAACTTGCCATATGCTTTCAAGCAGAGTTCTCTATTTGTCTATTTTTGTCCATTCTTATAATTACTACTTTACTTTCCAAGCATCATATAATTGAGGCTCCAGAATGAAGTGCCTTACCTGATAATCTCCTTTCTACTAGAAGCCACTTCCACAATTCCACCATCCCTGGTATGATTCCAATAGCTAGAAGACAACATTTATTTTATGTCTACAGTTTGTGTGTTAGATAGTGAAAATGTACAGTAGACTGACTGGCATTATTGTTACTAATCATAATGTAAGTGCATGTACACAGCATTTGTGGAGTGCAGCTGGAGAAAGGGGCATACCCATCATGGGTTATGCTACAACTCGGAACTGCCTCCATTTTTTTGGAGAGGAGGGGAGCAGTCCAAATGTCACAGAATTGTGGCAGACACTGCTAGAATAACAGAAATGATCAGGTAATAAACTCTCCATTTTGTAGGCATGATGGTAGAACTTTTGTAAAGACACTACTCAGTGCACCACAGATAAATTTACTTACAGGACTTCAGGCTGGGGACTTGTTGCATATCTAACTGCATCCAACAGAGTGGGGAGAAAACTCCCTGGAGTAAAACAGGAAGTTAGGCACAGGAAAGGAGCATGGCTCCATCCCAAAATACTCTGGATAATCCAGTTAATTCTACCATAATCACTTTACTACAAGAATTTTAACTCTAGCATCAAAAGCACAGTGTTACAATATTATCTCTTAAAAGTAAGTACACCTCTTCAATCTTCATGCTCAGATTGTGTTCCCATGTGCAGTATATAAAGTAAGGAATACAATAAGTTCTAAATGTTCCAGATCATTACTTCCCAAAGAGGTCTTGAAATTTGTTATCAGTGCCTCAAAAATATTGAAAGAGAATAGAATAGAATAGAAACACAAGGAAAAGCTGTCATGCTGGTTAATTGCTTAGTATTGAAGTAATCTTACTGGTTTTATATTGGTAATTGATTATTCTTGTTTTTTTTTTAAAATCAGCATCACAACTTGATCCTACACTTGAAGTTACTTTACACTGTAATGATGGACCTGGCTGGTGAATTACAGGCAAGATTTTTGTGACATGGTGGCATAAAAATTGTACTTACATAATGATATAATGAATAAAAAAATGTGACTTACCTTTAATTAAAAGTAAAGTTAGACTCTATATATAACAACACAAGGACTCATATGTTAAACATTATTAGACACTAAATCTGTGAGTGGTGCTGTTTATAGTAACAGAGGTACTCCTACGATTTAGGGTGATGTGTGCTAAGTGGGGTTTACACCGATATTGAAGTGATGAGAGCTAATGAAGCTGCTTTCAGATCACAGTGGGTATCTACACTGCAACCTCCCACCTGGTTCAATAGGCTTACGCTAGTTCTGTTTGAGCTAGCACATTTAAAATTGCAGTGAGGATGTTGCAAACTGGGTAGTGGCTGAGTCCAAACCCTCTTGACCCTATGTCTGAGCTCAGATAGTTCATATAAGCTGCTGCTAGGCCATAACATCTTCACTGCTATTTTTAGCTCTCTGGCTAGTGTGAGTCTCTCAGTATATGCTGGGAGGGGTACTCCCAACTGCTGTGTAGACATAACCATAGAATGTAAGGCCAGAAATGATTACCAGATCATATAGTCTGACCTCCTGTATATCATGGGCCATCAGCACCATACAACTACCAGCACATCCCAAGTCCAACAACTGAAATTAGACCAAATTATTAGGAGTCTAAACTTCAGACCATTACTCCAGTTTGTCCAGTCATTCTGAATTTTAATGCTGTCTTCCAAAGCATCTGAAAGCCTTCCCAGTTTGGTATCATCCACAAACTTTATAAATGTACTCTGTATGCCATTATCTATGCATATAATGGTCTGTGTAGTATGAACTTACATTATCATGAGTATTTCTCTCTATATATCACTTAGAATGAGGCACACGTTCTCATCATTAGCCTTATTGTACCTCTCCCAACTGTTATTCACCGTGAGTAGTATTTCACTCCACATGTGGTTCCATTTAGTCAATAGTACTATTTGTGGAGTTATGTACTACTCATGGTGAATAACAGTATCACACTCTGGCCCAATTTAATAATTAAAATAATTTTACATTGAAAAGTTATTGTGTTCTGCCTTACCAGGATCAAGGCTTGTGGAAACTCTTTTGCACTTTGGAGATTCCTTTGATAAAAATTTTGGCAGGTAAGAAGTATGAATGAAAATAAGGTTGTTCAATTTTTTCAGACAGCATTTTCTAGTAAGATTTATGTTGCTTAATAGTAAAATGGAATGTTACACCTTTTAAAGCAACAGTTCCCAACCTTTTCCAGATGGGGACCCATTTTGACAGTTCAGGAAGACTTGGTGACCCAGGGCTATTCAAAAAATGTGTGAATGGCTCCTTAAGAGCCACCTGGGTAGACACCTGGAAACCCTTTTGAAATGTAATGGAGATCCATATTTGGGTCCCGACCCATAGGTTGGGAAACCCTGTTTTAAAGTGTTATATAATCATAATAATATAATACATAATCATTTTCACAATACTTCTCTATTGCTATTTTCCTCATTTTACACATGAAGAAAAAGTGCCTACACCCAAAACTGTCAAACTTGGGTACCTCAAGTTAGGCACGCAGATAGTTAGGTAACTACAAAAGCATACCTCTTGAAAATCAAGCCATTTTTCTAGGTATTTAAATATGGACATAGGTGCCTCATTCTGAACTTTGCACCCAAGTTTAAAAAAATTGTAGCTCATGACTTACACAGGGTCACATGGCATGTCAGTAGCAAAACTGAGAGTAGAACCCATGAATTCTTGGTTCCCAAGATGGTGCTTAGTCCTTTCAGTAGTACAGTTTGGATATAGCATTGATGTGTATAAGATTTTTTTTTTCAAAATTGTATTTTGTTCTCAGTTACATACTTGTATTTACAGTGATGGAAACCCACAAAATGTATGTGAATAAAGAAGAACTAAAAAGAACATCAAAGATCCTAGGGGTAAGCTATTGCATTTCCTTTTTTGAAATTATGCAACATATAGCATAAGGACCAATCTTCCATTGACAGGCAGAGGACAAGAGTGTAGTTAGAAAATTATTTTAACGTTCATTTCCATTTTGACTTTGTAATGTATTCTACAATTAACAGTCTTGTAGCCCATAGACTTCTGTTGTTTTGAAAGTTCAAATATAGTCCTGGGTCCTCTGATATATTTTAACTAACGATGAAGATAACTTTACGATTTTATATAAAAGGAAGACATAAATCCATTTGTGAAAATCCTTTATAAGAAAACTACCAAATTCACCCTACCCTATAGTATTAAAGTTCTGAGCAAGCACAGGCTATGAAATACTTTTTAAAGTAAAGTTTTTAATGAGCATTTCTAAACATACAGTTAATAATAGCCATGTTTCTAAAAAGCAGCATTATTTGAGTCTCTAGCAACGTGGAGCTCTACTGGAAATAGATACTGCCTTCTTTTAATTCTGGCTTAACTATCAAAAGAACATATACTTTTAAAATGTGTAATTTGTAAACAAAATGTTTAAATTAAACATTAAAGTATTTATGATTATTTTGATTGTGTTGAACTTTGGGTAAAAACCCTCAGAACAATTCTGATTAACTCCCAAAAAAACTTGCCCAATTGGGGCACATCTACTCAGCAGGGCTAAAGGCAAAATAAACTACGCAACTTGAGCTATGTCAACACAGCAGGAAGTCTGAGAGAGAGCACTCTTCCTCCGACTTCCTTTAATCCTCATAAAATGAGGGTTATAGGAGTCGGAGTAAGAAATCCTCCATCTCAGCATTATTTCAACATTATGTCAAAATAATTGCTTGCTGTGTAGATGCGGACTATGTTATTTTGAAATAATGTCAGTTATTCCGAAATAATGCTGCTATGAAGACATAGCCTTGGCTACTAAGAAACACGCTGATGCATTTTCTTATTCTTACATACAATAAATACCCTACTTGACTATCCTGTTAGGTCCCATCTTATATAGTCTGCCATTTCTGGAGTTAGATATTGAAAGTCACTTTTTGAGTGTGCAGAACATGACTTCTTGAGCCATTTCATTCTAAAGGTTGTTGGTATCATTATGTTAGTGGGAAGAACTGGTAAAATATTGAAAAGAATCTTGCAAAGAATCTGAACTTCACTTTTTCCTGGTAAGGTTGTCCTTTGAACCTCCATGAAAATTTCTCCACAAAGTGGTTTTCCCTTTTCATATTAATTAAGAAATATCCCTTCCTTTATTTTTCCTAAACTATCCTCCCCAAATGTGATCACTGCTCTTCATTTTCTCTACATTTCTCCGGGGTCATCAAATATAATTTAGGCAGGCCTTTATGCAAGCTTAGAAATACCGATATACAGATGACATCCTTTGGAAAGCAAATTAAGAGGTTAACAGTGGATTAAAACTCTCATTAAGGGATGCCGAGAGAGAAATGGGGTGAAGTAATATTTTGTATGGGACAAACTTCTGTTGATGAAAGAGACATGCTTTCAAACTATACAGAGCTCTTCTTCATGTCTGGGAAAGGTAATCAGAGTATCACAGCTAAATACAAGGTAGAACAGTTTAACATAAGGAGTTAACTCAGGCTTTGTCTACACTTGCAGCATTAAAGTCTTACCACCACAGCGCTTTAACATGACAGTCGCTTTAACATGCGACGCCAGCACTGAGACAGTTCTCTCCCAGTGCTGTAGGAAAACCACTTTCATCAGAGGAGTAGCTCTCTGTGCTAGGAGTCTGTCTACACTGGCAAGTTACTGTACTAAAACTTGCTGCACTTGGGGATGATTTTTCATATCACTGAGAGAGACCATTTCATTACAGTAACTTGCCAGTGTAGAAAAGCCCACATATTGCAAGACACCATTCAAGATGAAGTGAGCAATTAACACCTCTGCCATTATAGAGCACAAGAAGGTTTGTGGATACCAAATTGTTGTAATGAGACATACAGTGTCTCTATTGAATCCACGATTTTAATTCTCTAGCAAAGTTATTAATTTAAGCTCCCAAGCTCGTGTTTAGATGGACAAGGACTGAAAGGTCTGATATGGAGTGATCCTTCTGTGAAAAGTGTGTGTTCATGGATGATAGTGTGTTTTCTGTGTGAGTTCATTTGAAAGCATATTAATTGTCTGGTTTCACCTCATAGTTGTTATTCGGACATTTAGTGCACTGTAGGATGTACACCATGTGTTGTAATAGGCTTGTTTAGTACCCATGGATCTTAAAGTCTGTTGTGTGGGCTGTTGATCATCGTACCAGTGGAGATATGCTTTTTCATCTGTTATAGCAGGGTCTGGTACCACATTGAGTTGGTGTTTCCTAGTTTACAGGCCAGAAGAGCAGGGTTTGGAAAATATTTCATATGTGATCCCCATCAAATCTGAGTTGTGACTGTTTGATAATACCCCATTGGGGTCCAGTGGGGTGGTAGGTGACAACTAAGGAAGTATGGTTGAGTTTGTTTTTTGTATTTAATGTAGGCTCTCTTGGGGTATTTGGGTGGCCCATACCATGATGCAGTCAATATCCTTGCGGAGCGTAATAGTGTCTTCAGTCCCTCCCCTTGTATATGGAATAGCTATACCTCAGGGTTTTCATCGTCCTTTCCTTCATACTAGAGGGGGTTGTGGGGTGGAAGTGAAGCTTATGCCCCTCCTGCAATCAGGGAAGTTGGTAGGGGAACCAACCTTCCCACTCCACTAAGTTCTGATCCAGGGCCCTATAAGCCAACAGTATGCTCTTAGAGCTGTCTCTCTTGATCGCTTCCTATCATCTGTCTGCCCCCACCTCTCCAACTCTAATATAGGCTAAGAAAAGAAAAGGCCACTAAACCTTCAATTCCAGCCAGACTCAGCAGCCTGTCCTCTTTCTCATAAGGGTTATTCTTTGGCATCTTTATTCAAGAGTCCTCAGAATAGGCCTGTCTTCCTCCCCAGCCTTCCTTTTTTGAGCTAAGTTGCTTCCTTTCCAGTTCATAGAATCATAGAATACTAGGACTGGAAGGGACCTCGAGAGGTCAAGTCCAGTCCCCTGCCCTCATGGCAGGACCCAGTACTATCTAGACCATCTCTGATAGACATTTATCTAACGTGCTCTTAAATATCTCCAGAGATGGAGATTCCACAACCTCCCTAAGCAATTTATTCCAGTATTTAACCACCCTGACAGTTAGGAACTTTTTCCTAATGTCCAACCTAAACTTCCCTTGCTGCAGTTTAAGTCCATTTCTTCTTGTTCTATCCTCGGAGGCCAGGAAGAACAAGTTTTCTCCCTCCTCCCTTGTGACACCCTTTTCGATACCTAAAAACTGCTATCATATCCCATCTCAGTCTTCTCGTTTCCAAACTAAACAAGCCCATTTCTTTCAGTCTTCCTTCATAGGTCATGTTCTCTGGACCTTTAATCATTCTTGTTGCTCTTCTCTGTACCTTCTCTAATTTCTCAACATCTTTCTTGAAGTGTGGTGCTCAGAACTGTACACGCTACTCCAACTGAGGCCTAATCAGCACAGAGTAGAGTGGAAGAATGACTTCTTGTGTCTTGCTCACAACACACCTGTTAATGCATCCTAGAATCATATTTGCTTTTTTTGCAACAGCGTCACACTGTTGACTCATATTTAGCTTGTGGTCCACTATAACCCCTAGATCCCTTTCTGCCGTACTCCTTCCTAGACAGTCGCTTCCCATTCTGTATGTGTGAAACTGATTGTTCCTTCCTAAGTGGAACACTTTGCATTTGTCCTTATTAAACTTCATCCTGTTTACCTCAGACCATTTCTCCAATTTGTCTGGATCATTTTGAATTTATGACCCTATCCTCTAAAGCAGTTGCAACCCCTCCCAGCTTGGTATCATCTGCAAACTTAATAAACGTACTCTCTATGCCAATATCTAAATCGTTGATGAAGATATTGAACAGAACTGGTCCCAAAACAGACCCCTGCGGAACCCCACTTGTTATACCTTTCCAGCAGGATTGTGAACCGTTAATAACTATTCTCTGAGAACGGTTATCCAGCCAGTTATGCACCCACCTTATAGTAGCCCCATCTAAGTTGTATTTGCCTAGTTTATTGATAAGAATATCATGCGAGACCATATCAAATGCCTTACTAAAGTCTAGGTATACCACGTCCACCGCTTCTCCCTTATCCACAAGACTCGTTATCCTATCAAAGAAAGCTATCAGATTGGTTTGACATGATTTGTTCTTTACAAATCCATGCTGGCTGTTCCCTATCACCTTATTATCTTCCCAGTGTTTGCAGATGATTTCCTTAATTACTTGCTCCATTATCTTTCCTGGCACAGAAGTTAAACTGACTGGTCTATAGTTTCCTGGGTTGTTCTTATTTTCCTTTTTATAGAAATAAGAGCAGTTTTATAGAAAGAAGGGACCATGCTCTTCAGATCTGGAAGCGTAAGGCTACCAGGGCCCATCCTTTAACCTCTTTGGGCCCAATCTGGGGTTTGTACACCTCATCATGGGGAACAAAACCAGTGCTAGCCATCCTGGGAGGAGAAGCAGTGTTCTTTTCAGACTCTCGGGCCATCTAGCAGGCTATTAATACCATAAAAGTATTTACACCATTACCCCTCTTCGATTGAGTAATCATCAAATCCCAGAATATCATGGTAACCTCCAGCCAGCAGACATACCTACACATACTGTCTACCCCAACTATCCACTCAACCCCCATGACTGTCCAAATATAGGAAGCAAGTGCCTTGCAAGAAACTCTAATAATAATTTTTTAAAAATATCTTTCCTTTCAATCACCGACCACCACCTATGACAACTGATGATTTTAAACAATTCCAAGAGGTGTTTAAAAGAGCTTGTGATACCCTTGGGAGAGGTTGCAGAATCTCAATACAAGCTTTTGGATATTTTATAACCGTCAGCCTAATTGAAGGTGGTCTTCTCCATAAATGAGGCACTCATGGATCCAGCCAGGATCATCTGGCAGACTCCTTCAACAATACCATACTCTTGTAAGAGAGTGGACAAGAAGTACTACATCCCCTGTAAAGGTCTGGATGAGGTGATCCACTCTCTGCCAGGATGGCATCTCCTCCTGATTGTTTTGGGGTCTAATATCTCACCAAGTCAATGTCCCTTCCTGCAGTTTCACACCATAGCTCTGCCTTTTTCTCTGGTTCTGTGGCTATACTCACTTTTTCTCTGGTTCTGTGGCTATACTACCTTCTGCAGCCTCTTCAGTAACTAAGTCAGTTCCCCTTGCAGGGTATCAAAGTATTTCCTGGCTAGCAGTCCTAGGCAGTCTTCCCATTCACTATCTCCATGCCACTCCCTCAGTGACTAGCAAGGAAACCTGGGTCCACTATCTATGCTGAGTTCCATCTCAGGGAGCCTCCAGCCAGCAGTCAAGGCCTGTTCCCTTCTACATCTTCCAGCCTTTTCCTGATCCCTGTCTTATCTGCCTTATCTTATCTGCCTGGCTTCCCCCCTCTCAGGCTTGCCAGTTCAAATGCACATCCCTTCTCCCAGGGAATGAATGAAGACATTCCAAGCTGTCCCCCTCTATTTCCTGACTTTATAATCCCAGCTCAGCTCATTCCTCCTCAGCTGGGATTCCTCATTCAATCAGGGGATTGCTTAGATACTTGATTCCTCCTATCTATGGCCTGTTGGGTTAATTAGCCTTCTTCTCTGTTTGCATTAACCCTTTCAGGGCAAGTGTGGAGTGAATACCCCATCACAGGGACTTAAACACATAATTGCCTTGAGGCTAGGCAATATAATTTCAAGTTGTTGTTTTAGTGCTAATAATGGGTGGTTGGAGAATTTTTACAGCTTTGGAAGAACTTTTCCATGGCTGGCGTTGAAGATTGGACATTAGTCCTGAAACCTCCAGAAGAACGTAAGATTACCTCCGAAGTCCATAGATATTAATCATTTGTGATGAATCAAACTGATAATTTTGTTTCTGTTAAATATTTCTCAGTTCGCCTCCATATTAGGATTCATCCTATTCTACAGAGATTAGTTTAAGCCCTGCAGCATATCACTTCCAACTTTATATCAATATTTATGATATCTCTGGATATTTTTTTATCCATATAAATATCCAGTCCCTTTTTGAATGCTGCTAAGTTTTTGGCCTCAGTTATGTCCTGTGGCAGTGAGTTCCACAGTCTCATTACAGTATTTTCATCCGTTTTAAATTTGCTACGCTTCTAATTTCATATAATTTCCCTTGTTCTTGTGTTGCAAGGCCATAAGACAGAAGTGAAGTTCCTGATCTATCTTCTTTATATTAATCATTATTTCATATACTTTTATCTCATCCATTCCTATTTGTCTTTTTTTCCCTAAGGTAAACAATTCCACATTTTTTAGTTTCTTCATATGAGTTTTTCTGTTCCATTGATCATTCTTATTGCCCTTCTGTGAATATGTTCTAATTTTGTAATATCCTTTTGAATTGATGTGGTAAGTGCTGCAATAGAGTATTGTGGATGTGGTCACATCTATGATTTATATAATGGAATTGTAGTATTTGTTCTATTATTCTTCATTTCATTTCTTATGCATCATAACATCTTGTTTACTTTTTTTGACTGCCACTGCACATTCAGCAGAGTTCTTCACTGGGCAGCCCACATAATAATGCCCAGGTCTCTTTCTTGAGTTGATACAATTAATTTAGAAATTTGTAAAGACCATGAGTAGTTTAAATTTTTCCCTCTGAACTTAGTTTGCCATCATGTTACCATTCACTTAGGTCTCTGAGCCCTGGTCTACACTAGGGATTTATTTTGAAATAACCCCCCTTATTTCGAAATAACAAGCAGAGCATGCACACTACCAAGCCCGTTATTTTGAAATAAGGGGCTCGTGATTTTGAAATAATAATTCTGGCTTTCCTTGGGGAATAAGCTTATTTCAAAATAGTTATTTTGAGAGTTATTATTTTGAAATAATTTCCTAGTGTTGACATGCGCTGAAGTTCTTCACAGTCCTTTCTGGCCTTGATTTACTTAATAACTTTTTGCTAATCACTTCTCATTACTCACCCCTTTTCCTGATTTTTAATAATTATGTTAAACCAAATATAGATAGCCCACAGTGATGACACATACAGTCATCAAATTGCAAATAAGTAAAAATAGATCTGGATGCTTGTTAAATTAGACTGCAACTGTAAATTAAGGGAAATAGTGCAAGTGGAATAATTATAATGTACCAATTTTATAGTTGCGATTGAAAGAGCTTGAGCAGGAAGCCCATCGAGCTGCTGGACAACAATTCCTATTGACCAGCAGTAGTCAGCTGAGAGAGGTACTGTTTAGATTGCTATCTTTCTTCAAAAAATTAACACTATTAAGTATTATCTGAGGAGAGGGATTATAAAGCAGTCATGCGCACAACTTTGGAAATCTTGTCCTTATTGTATTAGTTATGATGTTTTATGATGATGATGGGGGATATGTTACCAACTTTCTCACAAACATAGTCTTGCCCCTTTTTGACCTGAGCAAAGTTCAAGACCTTGGGGATGTTCCAACAATTGGGAAAAGAAATTGGTGGAGTCTGGCATTTTCTTTGATGACGTCTTGTTTATTTTTTTTACAAGGAATGTATCACGTTCTATGTTTCTGAATGCAGAAGGAACCAAGAACAAAATAAGCAATTTCTTAGCTTTCAGCCCCTATGCTTTATTAGCCAAAACCAGGTCCAAAAGTTATTTCACTATTTTTTTCCAGCATACACAATTCTTCCACCCTGGCTTTTTTTTCCTCACCTCCCCTCCCCCCTCCCCACCCCGGCCACGTTCTTATCTGTTCTCTGTTTCTGTGTGATCTATCTTCATAGACCCCAAAAAATTCAGCTGAAATTTCCTATAAAGGTTCACAACACACCATTTGCCATAGGTGGGGGCTTATGTTTACTGTCAAGTTAACTGAAAGGTGAGTTCACATCTGCCATTCTCAGGGGGGTTTTAATTCAGTCCATAACAAGGTTTCCCCCAGGTCATGGTAATAGCAATACATAGTGACTATCTGTTTAGGAATCTTTAAAATTAAAGAAAAATCCTGTTTGCTTTTTGTTAAGTACAACAATTTTACAAATATTTAACATTTTCCCCATTTTGTGCTAGTTCCCTCTTTGCTACAGTATGGTTTTTATTTTCTATGAAGTTTAAGGCCAGAAGCACAACAGTAATGCTCCATGATGTTTCAATTTTCAAACATTTCCGTCACATGGAAATATATAATTTTTGTTAATGTAGGTATTGTTTGAAAAACTAAAACTCCATATGCTGTGTGAGAGAGTTCCCAGAACTGAGATGCAGCATCTTCAATCCACTTCTGAAGTTGTGGTAAGAACTGAAAGATTTTAAAAACGTATACCTAGTTTAGCATTTGCTAGCATAATAAACTCATAAATATTTATTTGTTGTTTTTAAGTTTTAAACTTGATTCACATTTATAGTCCTGTTTACTTAGTTCAGGAATTCTCAAATTGTTTTATATAATGGAAAGAGATGTCTTATGGATGAACTCGCTCATTTTACATAAGAACATAAGAATGGCCGTACTGGGTCAGACCAAAGGTCCATCTAGCCCAGTAGCCTGTCTGCCAACAGTGGCCAACACCAGGTGCCCCAGAGGGGTTGGACTGAAGACAATGATCAAGCAATTTGTCTCCTGCCATCCTTCTCCAGCCTCTGACAAACAGAGGCCAGGGACACCATTTCTATCCCCTGGCTAATAGCCTTTTATGGACCTAACCTCCATGAAATTATCTAGTTTCTCTTTCAACTCTGTTATAGTCCTAGCCTTCACAGCCTCCTCTGGCAAGGAGTTCCACAGATTGACTATGCGCTGTGTGAAGAAGAACTTTCTTTTATTAGTTTTAAACCTGCTACCCATTAATTTCATTTGGTGTCCTCTAGTTCTTCTATTATGGGAACTAATACATAACTTTTCTTTATTTGCCCTCTCCACACCACTCATGATTTTATATACCTCTATCATATCCCCCCTTAGTCTCCTCTTTTCTAAACTGAAAAGTCCCAGTCACTTTAACCTCTCTTCATATGGTACCCGTTCCAAACCCCTAATCATTTTAGTTGCCCTTTTCTGAACCCTTTCTAAGGCCAAAATATCTTTTTTGAGGTGAGGAGACCACATCTGTACACAGTATTCAAGATGTAGGCGTACCATAGTTTTATACAGGGGCAGTAAGATATTCTGTGTCTTATTTTCTATCCCTTTCTTAATAATTCCTAGCATCCTATTTGCCTTTTTGACCGCCGCTGCACACTGTGTGGAAGTTTTCAGAGAACTATCCACGGTAACTCCAAGATCTCTTTCCTGATTTGTCGGAGCCAGATTAGCCCTCATCATACTGTACGTATAGTTGGGGTTGTTTTTTCCAACATGCATTACTTTACACTTATCCACATTAAATTTCATTTGCCATTTTGTTGCCCAATCACTCAGTTTGGTGAGATCTTTTTGAAGTTCTTCACAGTCTGCTTCTGTCTTGACTATCTTAAACAGTTTAGTATCATTCGCAAACTTTACCACCTCGCTGCTTACCCCTTTCTCCAGATCATTTATGAATAAGTTGAACAGGATTGGTCCCAGGACTGACCCTTGGGGGATACCACTACTTACCCCTCTCCATTTTGAAAATTTACCATTTATTCCTACCTTTGTTTCCTGTCTTTTAACCAGTTCTCAATCCATGAAAGGACCTTCCCTCTTATCCCACGGCAATGTAATTTACACAAGAGTCTTTGGTGAGGGACCTTGTCAAAGGCTTTCTGAAAATCTAAGTATACTATATCTACTGGATCCCCCTTATCTGCATGTTTATTAACCCCTTCAAAGAACTCTAATAGATTAGTAAGACAGGATTTCCCTTTACAGGAACCATGTTGACTTTTGCCCAACAAATTATGTTCTTCTACACGCCTGACAATTTTATTCTTTACTATTGTTTCGACTAATTTGCCCGGTAGTGAAGTTAGACTACCGGTCTGTAATTTCCAGGATCGCCTCTAGAGCCCTTTTTAAATATTGGTGTCACGTTAGCTACCTTCCAGTCATTAGGTACGGAAGCCGATTTAAAGGATAGGTTACAAACCACAGATAATAGTTCAGCAATTTCCCATTTGAGTTCTTTTAGAACCCTTGGATGAATGCCATCCGGTCCCGGTGATTTGTTCACATTAAGTTTTTCTATTTGTTCCAAAACCTCCTCTAATGACACTTCAATCCAGGACAGCTCCTCAGATTCATCACCCACAAAGGACGGTGCAGATTTGGGAATCTCCCTAACATCCTCAGCCGTGAAGACTGAAGCAAAGAAATCGTTTAGTTTCTCCACAATGGCTTTATCGTCCTTGATTGCTCCTTTTATATCTCGAACGTCTAGGGGACCCACTGGTTTTTTAGCAGGCTTCCTGCTTCTAATGTACTTAAAAAACATTTTGCTATTTCTTTTTGAGTTTTTGGCTAGCTTTTCCTCAAAATTTTCATGATCACATAACATCCCTGTGGATTCTACAGAAATAATATAAGAAAAAGTAATACTAAAAAGTGTTTTGGACTTTTCTGGCTATCTTTTGATGCAATTTTACATCTGAAAACCAGGAAGAGAGCTGTCAGCCAGCTTTTCAGGTAATTTTCTGCTGACCATCAACAAGTACTCTTTGCCTCTGGACATTGAGATCCCTTGTCTTAGGTGAGTCTACACTGCAGGGCTTAACTTGAAATAAGCTATACAAATTGAGCTACGTCAATTGCGTATCTTATTTCGATATAGGAAGCGTCTACACAGCACGTGTTTCGAAATAAAGCACTCTTCCTCTGATTTCCCTTATTCCTCATACAATGAGGGTTACAGGAGTCGGAGTAAGAAGTCCTTCAGCTTGACAGTATTTTTACACTATTTCAAAACAAATGCCTGCTGTGTAGATGCAGACTAAGTTATTTCTGAATAGCGCTAGTTATTTCGAAATAGTGTTGCAGTGTAGCTGTACCCTTCGTTGAGTTCTGTGGCTATTATGTGTGTGGTAAATTTGACTAACTATATGCATGAAAGGCTGGGAAGGTGAGAAAAATTGATGGCATAACTTAGAAAAATGTTATAGTTGAGACATTTTATGGAATACAATTGGAAAGACAAAAATATGGACCAGCTTGGAAGGATTAGATTTTAATCAGTAAATGTTGGTAAACATCAATTTCACCATCCATGCACACAGAGATTGATAAAATAAATTTACTGTAAGGCAAAGTAAGAAAAATGATACTTCAGAGCTCTCTTCCTGGTTTTCAGATATTATTGCTGTAGAATCCATAGGGATGTTATGTGATCATGACAATGAGTGAGTTCATTCATAAGACATCTCTCTCCATTATATGAAACAATTGAGAATTCCTGAACTTAGTAAACGGGACTATAAATGTGAATCAAGTTTAAAACTTAAAAACCACAAGAATCTTCAAATGTGTCTTACTAGCACTTGTGGAGTCTTCAAAAAAGATAGGAAAACTACTTCATCATATTTTCAGTACATTCTACCAAATCTATTTCCATTTCACAAGCAAGGAAAAATAGAGCTGCTTAGGAAAAGAAATCTGCAAACTTGCTGCTAGTATTTCCATATATTCAAAAGAAAAATGCGGAGTGGACATCTAATTTATCTCTTAAGTTAGTCTTCTTTGATTCGCATGTTTCTAACTTTTCTCTCTTTTGGGGCCTACACTGCCTCTGAATTTCTAACAGTTGGAGCCCGGTGAAATGTGGGGTTTTTTAATATTTTTTGTTTTTATTTGTTGACAATGTTGCGTTACCTTGTTTTGTCCACTCTTCCCATCACCCACCCCTCCAGATGTCATCTCACCCCTTCTAATCACCCCAACTTCTGCCTGAGCCCCAGGGAACCCCATTTTAATATCAACAGCATTCCTCTCCCATGGTGGCCAGCATCCATTATAGGCTCCCTCCCTCCTCTATTCCATGGCACTGTGGAGAGAACCATATGTGGATTTCTCCTTACCGGGCAGGCTCAAAGGAAGCCGAATGACCACTGACACCACCCTTCTCACTGCAATGGCCCCCTCACTTGTGCATATTCATGGTGCATATGTTTCTCTGTCCTGTATTCTGTGCTGTTGCCAACTCCTCCGGTTGACCCAAACCAAGCTCATCCCCTCACACTCATTTCACAATTATGCCATGCATTCACATGATCCATATGGGAGCCACCATTACTTGGTGTGCTCTGCTTGGTGGAAGTTATACCAATAGCTCATTGTTTGCAGCTGTGAGCGCTGCCATTTGTAACTGAATCTTTGGGGAGCAGGGAGGAGATGTGGGGCTTTGTTTTATAATAATTTCTTTGTTTTATTTCATTTTTGTGTTACTTCATGTTATTTAAAAAACACAGGGCCTCTATCAGCAGTCTGTTCCAGTTGGATGGGCTGCCTGTGTATAAGCATAAGACAGTTTTATCCTTATCTTTTAATTTGGATATTTCCTTTCCTTTGTTAATATGCTTGCATTATATCATAAGCTGTAAGGGTTAGAATTTATCTACTGATCTTGCAGTAGAATTCTTGACATTGCTTTTGTTGTTACTTATGGGCATGGCTACTCAAATGTCAGTCCCAGAGTGGTGTCTTTCCTGTTATGGAAAAGCAAACATACAGGTAAAATCAAATTAACTTAACTAAAACTAAACTTAAAATTTATTTAAAAAAATAACTTTTCAAGGCATCTGAAAGGCGATGTTACAGAGCCTAGAAAAGTAGCCTTCTACTTTAGACTAGGTTCTGTACTTCCTTCAACCATAGTGGAAGTGCAGACTTTTCATTTATACTGCCTTCCCTTCTACAATGAGATAGGAATCTAATACAGACACTGGCTGGTTCTTCTTCGAGGAGTGTCCCTGTGGGTGCTCCACTGTAGGTCTTTGGGGTGCCACTCCGTGCCTAGTCGGAGATTTATGGTAGCAGTGCTCTCCGGTAGGTTACGCACGCGAGGCAAACGGTATCTGCAGTGACTCTACCACGCATGCACAGCCAACCGTCCCTTCAGTTCCTTTTCTGTTGCCGCCAGTGTTGGTTGGAACCACAGTTGCTCTCCAATTTCTTTTTAAAGTACTTTGAAATGTTGAAAATTTCCTTGTTACTCACATAGTTAGCGTTACAGTTCTTTCTAGTTTATAGTTAAAGTTTTTTCTTCAAATTAAAAAAAACACAAGCAAACCTCTTTTCTACTGTTATATGGCTACCGTTTTTTGGCCTCACACTCTTAGTACTTGCTTCAGGGGGTAGCCGAGTTAGTCTGTACAGAAAAAACAACAAATGGTCTGGTAGCACCAGCAATGCCCCACTGCTATATATATTGGACAAACTGGACAGTCTCTGCAGGAAAGAATCAATGGAAACAAATCAGATATATGTAAAGGAAACATACAGAAACCTATTGGGAAACACTTTAATCTTCCTAATCACTGTTTAAAAGATCTTCAAGTAGCTGTTTTGTCACAAATCAGTTCTACTGACCAGATACACAGAGAAACATTGGAATTAGAGTTCATCGTCAAATTCAGTTCACATGCTAATGGACTCAATTGTGATGAAGGTTGGTTGGGGCACTACCAACTTAACAGCCGATGAAGGTGCAAACAGTTCTTTGTGTAGACTCCTGTGTCAGGAAGGATACTATCAATTGACTTTGATTCTTATCTGCTTCGTTTTAACTACCCAATCTTCAGATACTTACTGATTCTCTCAAGCTCCCTGTTTCCCATCCTCCTCCTTTTTTCCCCTCCCCTTCCCCTCTCCTGTTTATTTTTGGTCTGCACATCCTAAAGTCATAACTGCGGTCATCTGAAGAAGTGGGCTGTGCCCACGAAAGCTCATGATACCATCTACGTATCTGCTGACATTCCCCAGGATTCAAATATTGCCTCTCCTGCAGCCTATCTATCCCCATTTCAGACCGACATTCCCACTGTGTGCACTTGGGTCAGGCACACGCTACTGCACAGCATTGTAGGCAGTTAATGGCTCACATGCAGAAGGCACGGGAGCTTTAACTGAAATTTCTATTGCCCAAGAAAACAGTGCTCTCAGACCCAGAGCACTCCTCTCCCCTGTGCCAGCCATCCCCCGTGACCATGTCTGAAAGGACCATGTCTGTTAGCTCTACCTTGAGAGACTCTTTCTCCAAGCAATCTAGGAAGAGATCTCATTCCTCTGGGAAAAGTGACTCTCCTCAAAAAAAAAGGGAGCAGTCACCCAGAGTACCCTCTGCTCCAACCCCTGCTATGGCTCCAAACTGGGAGGTTCCAGGACCATCCAGCACCAACAGTTCCTGAGGGTTCAAGGACCTTACAAAGCCGAGTACCAAGGTGCCAGGTGAAGCCAAGTCTAAATTGGTGCCCCCGGCACCATCAGCACACACATCGATAAGACCAAGCCATCTTTGGCCAAGGACCACTGGCATCGAAGAAACCTAAGCCTCATATGGTACCATAGGCATCCATGCCGCCCCTGGCACTGAAGAGGCATAGGCATGTGACACCGATGGTTCCCCATTAAGCACCGCAGGTAGCAGCAATAGTCTCATCTCAGTAGCTGTCAGCACCGCAGATGCCAGTACCAGTTCCATTCATTACTACGAAGGAGCTCAGGGTATCATTGGTATCCAAAACTCCTCTGTTCGGCATACCTTCATCTGGTCCTGTTGGGACCCATTGGCAGCATTTTGAGCCCAACATCCACAGCAGGTGCAACCCCATACATCAACGGCACCTTCCTCTAAAGCAGCATCCATGCCATCACTTGACAGGTCAGTCTATCAAGAAGAGGAGGAACTAGCATCTAGTGAAGAGGAGTCTTCTGTTTCCTCCCATTCCCCAATGCACATATCCTCCTCTTCTCCTGATAACACTTTGATGCCTCCGCCCCCCATGGCAGGAGACAACTTTCGCACTTTTCAGAAACTCTACAAGCAGGTTGCAGAAGTCCTTCAGGTCTCCCTGGTCAGCCTTCCTGAAACTCAGCACAAACTGACCAGCGTACTCCAGGCCTCACCTGCCTCTAAACTTGCCTTGCCTTACCCAGCGCCTATGGACCCTGCCAGGGTCATATGGCAGACGCCAGCCACAATACCACCGGTCTGCATAAGGTCTGACCATAAATATTATGTGGTCTCACAGGGTGTGGACTTTTCCTACCTATCCCCTAACTCTATAGTAATAGATTCCATTAATCAGAGGGGCAAACAGAGCACCATGCACATCACCCCATATGATAAGGAATGGAAGCACCTAGACCTCATGGGGAGAAAGGCCTACTCCTCGTCCTCACTTCAGCTCCGTAAATCAAACTACACGGCAGTGTTGGCAAAATACACCCACCCTATCTTTGAACAGCTTTCACTCTTTATTGACAGCTTATCTGAAGGTAAGAGAGCAATTCAGAGCCAACATAAATGAGGGCATGCTGATTTCCCGTATGGCCCTACAAGCCACCCTGGACGCATCCGATGCAGCATCACAATCGATTATTACTGCCATTGTGATGAGAAGGTCCTCCTGGCTTCATTTGTCAGGTTTTCCATGTGAGGTACAGGCCATGTTAGAGGATCTCCCCTTCCAAGGATCAAAGCTGTTTGCAGATTCCACAGATGCGTCCCTCCATTTACTTAAAGATTCCAGGGCGACACTGAAAACTCTTGGCATACATATACCTGCAGTCAAACAGAAACAGAACAGATATTTTAATCAAAGATATAAATCTTTGCCCTTCAATCAAGCTTAGAGGCATTTTGACAATAGGAGGAGGCAATGACAAACTAGATGAAGACAGGCCCCTGACCAAGCTGCTATGTCTCAGCCGTCAACCTCGAGACAAACGTTTTGAAGATCAGGTTGAGAGTCTGATAACACCTCTCGTCTAGAGCAACCTCAAACCCATTTGCTATTCCATCGCTGCCTACTACCTTCCTACTGCCACTGGTCCTCTATCACGACCGATAAGTGTGTGTTAGGTGTCGTGAAGGGTGGATACTGCATTCCCTTTTTTACTATCTCTGCTTCCCACCCTCCCTCCCTTCCTGCTCATCCAGAAATATAATTTATGCCATCATGTGCCAACAGTGTATATTCTATGTATATTGGACAAACTTCTCAGACACTTCGCCAAAGAATCAATGCACACAAAACAGACATCAGACAGTTTCACAAAGAAAAAACAGTTTCTTGCCATTTGAACCGGCCTGGACATTGTCTCAATGACCTTACTACCTGCATCCTGCTTCAAAGAGGCTTTAACACAAGACTTCAAAGAGAAGCCTCTGAACTGTCATTCATGCTTAAATTTGACACTTTACGAATGGGGCTTAACAAAGATGCTAATTATCTCACCCATTACAAAGATAGCTTCCCCAATTATCACCTCTAATATCATTACCTCATAGACATTAACCTTCCCCCTCATCCCCCCTCTGTTCTAAAATCTGATTTGTCTATTTTATATGTGTTCACTTTTTTTTGTTTGTATCCCTTTGGTATATATGGTCATGCCAATTTTCTTCCACAATTTGATCTGAGGAACTGGGTCTGGCCCACGAAAGCTCATCACCTAATAAACCATCTTGTTAGTCTTTAAAGTGCTGCATAGTCTTTTGTTCCATCTCACAAGAGCATACTACTCCAAGAGATCGAACATCTTCTCCACCTAGGGTCCATAGAACCTGTACTCCAGCAATACAAGAGAAGGGATTTCTACTCCCATTATTTCCTCAAAACAAAGAAATCAGGAGAGTGGAGACCAATTCTCGACCTTAGAAGACTCCACCGACATACATGACATCAACGCTTCAAGATGGTGACTCTAGCTACGATAAACAAACTTTAAACAAAGGAGATTGGTTATTGACTCTTGACCTCCAGGATGCCTATTTTCATGTATCCATTCACCCAGCATATCGGAAATACCAAAGATTTACACTTGGCAAGGCACATTTCCAATACACAGTGCTACCCTTCGGACTCTCCACATCCCCAAGGGTCTTCTCAAACATCATTGCAGATACACACACAAGGAGTATCCATATTTCCCTGTCTCGACAATTGCCTGATAAGAGCAAACACAAGGCGAAAGGCTCACAAAGTGGTCTCCTTAGCCATAGCTCTGTTCCAGACTCTGGGCTACAAATAAAATCTTTTCCAAATGCAAGTTCCAACCCAGCTCAGACTATAGAATTTATTGGGGCTTATCTTGACTGTGTGCGGGCAATAGCCTCCCTTCCGCAACAGAGATTCTAGTCTATCAAGGACCTTATCAAATTGCTCCAAAGTCCCAGCCAGAGCTTGCCTCCAATTACTTGGCCACATGGCAGCGGCCACATCAGTGGTGGCACATGCCAGATTACACATGAGACCGATGCAGCAGTGGCTAAGAACAGTATACAGACCTCATTATAACAATATCAACAAACTGATTTCAATTCCAAACAAAATCAAACAATCACTAAACTGGTGGGAGGATCCAAAAAATGTGTGCGCTGGGGTACCCTTCCACAGAAGTCCCCCAATGAGATCCGCACAAACATTCCCTGCACATCAACGTATTAGAATTCAGAGTGGTACGCTACGCATGTCAACACTTCCTACAGCTGATACGGGGCAACACCATATAGATTTTTATGGACAATCAAACCACAATGCAGTACATAAACAGGCAGGGTGGAGCCAGATCTCACCAGCTATGCAGAAAGGCAGTCTGCCTATGGTCGTGATGCATAGATCAGAATGTCTGCATATAAGCTTCTTACTTCCCAGGCAAGGACAATCTTATGGCAGACACCCTGAGCAGGAAGTTCAGCTCCAACCACGAATGGGAGACAGACGACGACATATTACATATGATTTTCAAATGCTGGGGGTTCCCCACAGTGGACTTATTTACAACCAATGCCAACAGGAAGTGTCCACAGTATTGTTCACATGTGGACATTTGGCTACATTCCCTGGGAGATGTGTTTACAGTATCTTGGAATGCATCCCTTTTATATGCATTTCCTCAGATCCTGATTCTTCATCAGGTGGTCAACAAGATAAGAGCAGATGTAGCATCAGGAATATTTATCGCTCCAGCATGGCCACGACAGACTTGGTACACTTACCTGCTTCACATGTCCAGGAAAGCTCCATGGCGTCTCCTGCTAGTTCCCCATCGTCCTACACAGCAAGATTGTCAAATACAGCATCCATCCCTCTAGATCCTTCACCTCCAGGCATGGTTCCTCAGTGGCTGTCCTCAGTAGAAGCAGCATTTACAGATCAAGTAAAACAGATTTTAATAAGTAGTCGCAGAGCAACAACAAGAAAGTCTTACCTCCACAAATGGCACAGATTCTCCCTCAGGGTGGGTCAGAGATCTGCAAATCCATCAATAGTTGCACTATCCAATATATTAGAGTACCCTTTTAAGCCTAAAACACTCAGGTCTTTCGTTTAGTTTATTAAAAGTACACCTCGCTACCATAACAGCCTTTCACCAACTAATTGAAAACAAACTGGTATTTGCCCTCCCAACAGCTGAGTGCTTTTTAAAAGGCATTCAAAACACATTCCCACCAATTAAAACTCCAGTTCCAGCCTGGGACCAAAATCTGGTACTTCATGCTTTCACCCATGCAACATTCGAACCTATGGCTACGTGCTCAATGCTTCACCTCTCAATGAAGGTGGCTCTGCTGATCACTTTTATATCAGCCAGAAGGGTGAGCAAAATTGGGGTACTAATGGCTGACCCACTGTTCACATTATTTCATAAGGAAAGGGTGGTTCTGCGGCCACACCCAAAGTTCTTACCAAAGATACTTACCTCCTTTCATTGCAATGAACCTGTGGTGTTACCTGTCTTCTTTCCAAAGCCCCAGGTGACCGCTGAAGAAGCTAAACGGCACATGCTTGATGTGCACCAAGTGATTGCCTTCTATTTGGAAAGGACAAACACCCGCCTTCCCATTATGGGTACTGCTTTATAGTCACCTAAGGTGGAGCACCCACAGGGACACTCTCGGAGCAGAAAATAAGGTTACTCACCCTGTACAGTAACAGAAGTTCTTTGAGATGGTTGTCCCTATGGGTGCTCCACCACCCTCCCTTCCTCCCCTCTGCTTCAGACATATTGATTTCTCCTTCTGGGGATGAGAAGGAACTGAAGGGACAGTTGGTTGCACATGCATGATAGCGGCACCACATGTGCCATCTGCCTTGTGTGCGCAGCCTATCAGGGGGCATTGCTACTGACTGTACTGACTAGGTGCACAGCGGTGCCCCAAAGACCTAAGGTGGAGCACCCACAGGGACAACATAAGAACAAGAACATAAGAACATAAGAATGGCCATACTGGGTCAGACCAAAGGTCCATCGAGCCCAGCATCCCATCTGCCGACGGTGGCCAATGCCAGGTGCCCCAGAGAAGGAGAACAGAAGACAATGATCAAGTGATTTATCTCCTGCCATCCATCTCCTGCCCTTGTTATGAAGGCTAGGGCACCATACTTTATCCCTGGCTAATAGCCATTTATGGACCTAACCTGCAAAAATTTATCAAGCTCTTTTTTAAACCCTAATAGAGTCCTGGCCTTCACAGCCTCCTCGGGCAAGGAGTTCCACAGGTTGACTGTGCGCTGTGTGAAGAAAAATTTCCTTTTATTAGTTTTGAACCTACTACCCATCAATTTCATTTGGTGTCCCCTAGTTCTTGTATTATGGGAAAAGGTAAATAATTTTTCTATAATCACTTTCTCCACACCATTCATGATTTTATATACCTCTATCATATCACCCCTCAATCGCCTTTTTTCCAAACTGAAAAGTCCCAGTCTCTCTAGCCTCTCCCCATATGGGACCCTTTCCAAGCCCCTAATCATCTTAGTCACCCTTTTCTGAACCTTTTCTAATGCCAATATATCTTTTTTGAGGTGAGGAGACCACATCTGCACGCAGTACTCGAGATGTGGGCGTACCATAGTTTTATATAGGGGAAGTATGATATCTTTTGTCTTATTATCTATCCCTTTTTTAATAATTCCTAACATCCTATTTGCCTTACTAACTGCCGCTGCACACTGCGTGGATGTCTTCATAGAACTATCCACTATAACTCCAAGATCCCTTTCCTGATCTGTCGTAGCTAAATTTGACCCCATCATGTAGTACGTGTAATTTGGGTTATTTTTTCCAACATGCATTACCTTACACTTACCCACATTAAATTTCATTTGCCATTTTGCTGCCCAATCACTCAGTTTGCTGAGATCTTTTTGTAATTCTTCACAATCCCTTTTGCTTTTGACTGTCCTGAACAACTTTGTGTCATCTGCAAACTTGGCCACCTCACTGCTTACCTCATTTTCTAGGTCATTGATGAACAAGTTGAACAGGATTGGTCCCAGTACTGACCCCTGGGGAACACCACTAGTTACCCTCCTCCATTGTGAAAATTTACCATTTATTCCCACCCTTTGTTTTCTGTTTTTTAACCAATTCTTGATCCATGAAAGGACCTTTCCTCCTATCCCATGACCACCTAATTTACGTAAAAGCCTTTGGTGTGGGACCGTGTCAAAGGCTTTCTGGAAATCTAGGTATATTATATCCACTGGGTGCCCCTTGTCCGCATGTTTATTAACCCCTTCAAAGAATTCTAACAGATTAGTTAGACACGACTTCCCTCTGCAGAAACCATGCTGACTTTTGCCCAACAATTCGTGCTCTTCTATGTGCCTTGCAATTTTACTCTTTACTAGTGTTTCTACTAATTTGCCTGGTACTGATGTTAAACTTATCGGTCTATAATTGCCAGGATCTCCTCTAGAGCCTTTTTTAAATATTGGTGTTATATTGGCCATCTTCCAGTCATTTGGTACCAAAGTGGATTTAAAGGATAGGTTACAAACCACTGTTAATAACTCCGCAATTTCACATTTGAGTTCTTTCAGAACCCTTGGGTGAATGCCGTCTGGTCCCGGAAACTTGTTACTATTCAGCTTATCAATTAATTCCATAACCTCCTCTAATGTCACTTCAATCTGAGTGAGTTCCTCAGATTTGTCACCTAAAAGGCTGGCTCAGATTTAGGAACCTCTGTAACATCCTCAGCCGTGAAGACTGAAGCAAAGAAATCATTTAATCGCTCCGCAATGGCACTGTCTTCCTTGATCGCTCCTTTTATATCTTTATCATCCAAGGGCCCCACTGCTTTTTTAGTGGGCTTCCTGCTTCTAATGTATTTAAAAAACATTTTACTATCATTTTTTGAATTTTTGGCTAGCTGTTCCTCAAACTCTTTTTTGGCTTTTCTTACTACATTATGACACTTAATTTGGGAGTGTTTATGTTCCTTTCTATTTTCCTCACTAGGATTTGACTTCCACTTTTTAAAAGCTGCCCTTTTCTCTTTCACTGCCTTTTTAACATGGCTGTTTAGCCATGGTGGTTCTTTGTTAGGTCTCTTACTGTGTTTTTTTATTTGGGGTATACATTTAAGTTGGGCCTCTAGTATGGTGTCTTTAAACAGTTCCCATGCAGCTTCCAGGGATTTTAGTTTAATTACTCTCCCTTTTAGTTTCTGTTTAACTAGCTTCCTCATTTTAGTGTAATTCCCCTTTTTGAAATTAAATGCCAGAGTGTTTGACCGCTGCGGTGTTCTTCCCAACACAGGAATATTAAAAGTTATTATATTGTGGTCACTATTTCCAAGCGGTCCAGTAACAGTTACCTCTTGGACCAGATCCTGCGTTCCAGTCAAGACTAGGTCGAGAATCGACTCTCCCCTTGTGGGTTCCTGTACTAGCTGCTCCAAGAAGCAGTCATTTAAGGCATCAAGAAATTTAATCTCTGAATCCCGTCCTGAGGTGACATGCACCCAATCAATATGGGGATAATTGAAATCTCCTATTATTACTGTGTTTTTTATTTTGGTAGCCTCTCTAATCTCCCTTATCATTTCAGCATCACTATCACTGTCCTGGTTAGGTGGTCGGTAATATATTCCTAATGCCATATTCATATTAGAGGAATGAATTGTTATCCATAATGATTCTATGGAACATTTTGATTCCTTTACGATTTTTACTTCATTTGATTCTATATTATCCTTCACATATAGTACCACTCCGCCACCCGCACGACCTGTTCTGTCTTTCCGATATAATTTATATCCCGGTATGATAGTGTCCCACTGATTGTCCTCATTCCACCATGTTTCTGAGATGCCTATTATGTCAACTTCCTCCTTTGATATGAGGTACTCCAGTTCACCCATCTTATTAGACAACCATCTCGAAGAACCTCTATTACTGCACAGGGTAAGTAATCTTCTCTTGCCTCTCCCTCTCCCTCTCCCTCTCTCTCTCTCTCTCTCTCTCTCTCTCTCTCTCCTCTTTGACTGGAATTTTGAAGTAATTCTTTTCTCACTGATGAGTTTGCTGCCTTTCTTTTCTTCCATGAGAGATTTTCCATCAGCTAGTTTAAGTCTTCCTGTCTCAAACTGAACTCTGAAGTCCACTTTACAGCCCCTAGAAACTCTAGCTGACCACTCTGGACATACTCTAGTGAGTCTAGTCACAGTCTGACTCCTAACTGCTACATTGTAAACTAGCATTTCTGAGTGTCTTTCTGTTCATATGTTGTTACACCATTCTCTTTACCATGTACATCAGCACCTGGATGGAAATATACATACCCCAATTCAGGGATTTTCTGCATATTATGACAAGCTGAGGTTTATATCTTCAGAAAAGTCCCATCCTGTCCCACTTCTCAACTTCTAGAAATTCTGTTCAACCTTTATTACTACTCTTAACTACTACTACTAAACTAGATTGTATTCCAGCCATCTGTAAATCAGTCAGTATTTTAAATGATTTATTAAGCTTTTTAACATACCAACATTTAAATGAAGAACTAGCACACTATTAAGTCAAATTCTTTATTTATTTCCTAGTTAAATAAGCTGCAAGATCTTCATCCATTGCCTAAGATAATTTTAGAATACCGACGGGTGAGTTTATTTTTCATAAATGATGTATTTGCATTGAAAGCAAGAATTAACAAAACAAAACTATAGCTTGTCTGAGGACCTTTTGGTTAGCATATAATTTCAAGTATTTCTTTAAATAGTCTTCACTTTTTTGAGCAGTAGGTAAAGTAGGTATGAGTTCAAAAGTAGGTTTAGTTTGCACTAGATTTTTTTTGGTTAATAGCTGAAGCCACACATTTTTGTTAAATATTTGTTGCACACAAACAGTTTTAGAAAATCTTACAATAAAATTGGTTTGGAGTTACACTGTACTGCCAATTAGAAAATCTGGACCAAGAAAAGAGCTCAAGATTGTAAGTGAATTTTATGATATGTTGCTATTTCTTATTTTTGCAATAATCTGCTGACAATCCACCACAACATTGGTTCAGAATGCCCATTTCAGTTAACAGTTAGGTTTTCAGTAGGGTCTGGTCTACACTAAAGGGGAAAGTCAACTTAAGATACACAACTACAGCTGCGATATTTATGTAGCTGGAGCCGGCGTATCTTAAATTTTGTTTTCAGGTCGTCTACACAGTAGGAGGTGTCAACTTCCCTTACTCCTCGTGACAAGAGGACTACCTGTGCCAACGGGGGCACCCTCTCAGTTTGAATTAGTGGGTCTTCACTAGACCCGATAATTCAAATGCTAGAAGATCAACCTGCAGAGGGTTGATCTTCTCCGGCGTGTAAAGAAGCTCTAAATGTGTTTTCACAGTAAAACTAAAAAAATCAGTCTTTGGTTTCCTTCATCCTTTGTTTCTGCATTTCTGTGCGCCAAACTTTCATACTGAAACACCTGCATAGCCAGCTATTTAGACTAGAGATAAATATTGAACACCATTAAAGTCAGTGTACTGAGCCATTATTCTTTTGATTTAGATAATTCTCTCTCTCCCTCTCCCTCTTCCTCCACACATACACATACATGCTAAACTCTTTCTAATTTAGGTTCACAAGATAAAGTCAACCTATGTGGATGGACTACTTTCATGCATGAAAAAGGTAATACTGTAAAAAAGCTCCCCCTATCAATTTGAGTATGCCTATATATGATGGTTTGAAACCATTCTTAAAAGTTTTCTAAAATTATAAAATATTTTTATGAAAAATTTAATTCCTGTTTCTACTTTATATGGAAATCTTATTACCATAGTGTATAGGCTTCAGAGTAAAATTTCATTTTTCACATATTGACTTCTGCAGCAACATATCTCATGTTTTTATATTTGGATTTTTTTGTACTCAACTAAAGGGATTTATTTCATCTACATGGAATCAGACAGGAACTGTGACTGGCAGAATTTCAGCTAAGCATCCTGTGAGTCTTTTTTTTTTTTTTTTTTAATATATATTTTCAATCAAAGACAGTATGGTGAAAATATATTTCATTGTGAACCATGTCCAATAGAGGGCTCCAAGTCAGCTAAATGAAAGTATACACTCCATTTACATGATTTTGCTACATGTTGTTTAATATGAATAAAAATTTCCATGAGCGTTTTCCTTTATCTATTAGAAGAGTCAAAGAACTAGCAATTGCAATATTGTATGTAGATGGGAGATAAGAACAAAATATAATTGTAGTTTAGACCAAGATTACATTAAGTAATGCTGACAACTACATTTAGACAGAGAATTATATTCACTGCTTATCATTTAGGTTACCTAAAATAGGAGAGAGGTGTTATAAATCCTCAGTTCTGAGCCATGTAGCTTCTGGCTGCTGACATTGTTAGAGCAATTAGTGAAGACTTTTGACCATTGTGCTCTGCCAGGACAGCAAATCATACCCACACTTTGTAACATAACCCTCCATGCCTTTAAACCGATGTATAAGATGATATTTTTCTTTAAATTTTTCTCTAATTAATTTCAAGTTTTATATCAGCATCTTTATATTTATTCTTTTTTCTCTTCAATTTTATACTTTAATTCTTTATTCCTCATATCTGGAGCTGTAGATTGCCTGATCATATCCATTATGAGCCCCTGTTTTTAGTTGCTCCTAATTTTCCAAAATTTTCATGTTTTTTCTTTGAAATTCTGAGGCCTGATCTCTGCTTCAGGGTGACTTTTTTATTTAAAAGGCATAAACAAAACTCATCTTCCATTTGTTTAAATTGCAAATAGTGAGTTTGATTTGACTCTTGAGTCTGACATGTATTTGTGACTTTGGTCAAGTTACGTAATCTCCTTTCCCATTTGTAAAATTGTAGTACAATGAGCAGCTTGGATCTTTCTGCTAAATAGGTCAGCGGGCCACTGAGCCACACACCAACCGAAGGTCTGTCAATGTTGCACGTATTCTTGGGACTTTCATGTCTTAGACCACATCAACTTCACTGGTTCAATAAATGGCAAAATAAAATATGTAGCAAATCTTACCTTATCAGTATGAATGTTAAGTGTATTTGAGTTAAAATTAATTAAATTTTGCTATCTTTAATTAATCTTTAATTAAAATTTGCTATCTTTTTCTGACATATACTACCATTTTACATTAACAGAAAAAGGAGAAAACTTTAACCCTGGACTATGAGTATTTAAAATAATGTGCAAAAATTATTGCTAATAGCTTTGGGGAATATGAAGATGAAAAAATGAGGGAACTAAGACAGAAACCTAAAGAGAGATCGTCATTTAGAACATCTTAAATATATGTGCTAATTGTTCTTATTTTTCTTATGTTAATTTAAGTCTGTCTGAATTTCATTTTACATTGTAACCTAATAAGCTTTCGAGCTACACAGAGCTTTTCAAGTCTAAGGAAGGTAGTTAGAGTGTCATAGCTAAAAACAAGATAGAGCAGATAGTTCAGCATAAGTGATTAACACATATTCTAAGGGACCATTCAAGGGGAAATGACCCATTTAACTTCCATGTAGTCATAGGACAAAAAGGAGGACTAGGGATTTGTTGGGGGTGGGTGGCCTGTCCCTGCTGGGAGACCGGGCAAGGTGCCTCACCCCACGTTTTGGCTCCGGTTTGAGCCTCTGTCGGCTGGGCATTAAGGCTCAGCGGCCTAGTCCGTAGTGCCCTCAGTCGGTATGGCCAGACAGCCTAGTCTCTAGTACCCCAGTCTATAGGGCAGTTTATATGCCCCTAGCCTGCAGGGCAGTAAGGTCCAGCAACCAAGCCTATATCACCCCGTTCTGTGGGGCAGTAAGGCCCAGCGGCCAAGTCTGTATCACTATCGGTTTGCCTCCCCCCTGGGGATTGAGGGAGTTGGGGGTAGGGAGGCCCGGGCCCTCCCTCTCCACCAGGCCCCAACCCAGGGTCCTGTCAGTGGTAGGTATTTCTCACCACTGTCTCGGTGGGGAATCCACCCGAAACATGCCAAGCTCACTGGGAGGCCTCCAGCACTCTGCCCTGGGCTACTTCCTACCCTGGCCCACCGGCGTATTCCCCACCTGTGTCCTCCCGCTTAGTAGCTCTCCCGGTCGTCTGCTTGCCACGGTCGCTGCTGCCATGGTTGGGGGGTGGCTGCTGTGGCGGAGGTGGATGCTGTTGCTGTGGCTGCTGCAGCTGCTGTGACTACTGTGCTGCAGTGGCGGCTGCTGCTGCTGCTGGGCCAGTGGGGCAGCTGCTTCTGGGCTCCGGCAGGAGCGTCTTCCCCTCCCGTGGTTAGCCCCAACTGAGTTGCTCCTCTGGCTTTTATACTGAGCCTGCAGTTGGAGCATGCCCAGCAGGGCTGTGGGAGAGGGGCCTTCTCAGCCCAGTAGACGTGGTTAATCCCTCCCAGGCCAGTGCAGGGTTGGTACACCCTGTCACAGGGTTTCAGATTGTTGTAATGAGGCATAAATATAGTGTCTTTATTAAGACCATGGTTTTTAGTGTCTAACAAGGTTATGAATTCAAGCTCCCAGGCTCATCTCTTGAATGTGTTGTGTAGTTTTCCTTTGAGGATGAAGAGTGATAAGTCAGATATGGAGTGATCACTTTATCAAAAGTGCTCACCCACAAATGATACGTTGGTTTTGTCTACAGGGTTTGCATCTGTTATTTCTGTCAGGGTGTTGTGCCCCTTGGAGTTGGTGTGTCCTGTTATGTGGGGAGCTTGCTTTTGCTGATGAGCTAGGAGGGTTTGGGTAGTTGTCTGAAGGTCAGAAGCGGGTTTCATAAAAAATCAGGCACAGGTTGTAGTTTGATGATACTTTGTATGGGCTCCAGTGTATGGTGACATTGACAACTATGGATGTGTGGTTCGGGGGAGTTTCTATATTAAAGTAGGTTCTCTCAGGGTATCGGGATGGCATGTTCCATGATGCAATCTACTTCTCTTTTGGATTGTTCTTGTTTGGTGATGGTGATTTTGAGTGTTATGGTGTATATTCCAGATTTTCTCCTCAGAGCATATTCTTTGGTATAAGTACCTGGCTGTAGACAACAGATTTTTTTGGTTTTGGTTTGTTTTGGAGTGATTACGAAACCTATGAAGAAAAAGGTGGTGATCCATGGGTTTCTTGTCTGTAGGATTCATTGTTGAAGTAACCACCCCAGAGTAACAAAAATGATAAAAGATTTAGAAAACATATGACCCATGAGGACAGGTTAAAAACCTGGGCATGGCTAGTCTTGAGAAGATTGAAGTGGGCACCTGATCATGGTCTTCAAATGTGTGTGGGACCATTACAAAGAAAACAATGATAGAATTCTAGGTCCAGTGAAGGTAGGAAAAGAAGTAATCAGTTTATTAGTCAGCAAGAGAGATTTGTGTTAGATGTAAGGAAAAATTGGCTAACTATAAGGATAGTTAAGTTCTGGAATAGATTAGCAGGCGCAACTTAGATATTTGTCAGGGATGATCTAGGTATACTTGGTCCTATTTTAGTGTGGGGGGGATGGACTAGATCCGTTTTCCTTTGAGGATGAAGAGTAATAGGTTACATATGGAGTGATGACTCCATAGATCTTGCATGATCTAAAAATAAAAAAGGAGTCATATAAAAAATGGAAACTAGGACAAATAACAAAGGATGAATATAGGCAAACAATACCGGAATGCAGGGGCAAGATTAGAAAGGCAAAGGCACAAAATGAGCTCAAACTAGCTACAGGCATAAAGGGAAACAAGATGACATTCTATAAATATATTAGAAGCAAGAGGAAGACCAAGGACAGGATAGGCCCATTGCTCAGTGAGGAGGGAGAAACAGTAACAGGAAACTTGGAAATAGCAGAGATGCTTAATGACTTCTTTGTTTCGGTCTTCATCGAGAAGTCTGATGAAGGAATGCCTAACATAGTGAATGCTACCGGGAAGGGGGTAGGTTTAGAAGATAAAATAAAAAAAGAACAAGTTAAAAATCACTTAGAAAAGTTAGATGTCTGCAAGTCACCAGGGCCTGATGAAATGCATCCTAGAATACTCAAGGAGCTGATAGAGGAGGTATCTGAGCCTCTATCATCTTTGGAAAATCATGGAAGACAGGAGAGATTCCAGAAGACTGGAAAAGGGCAAATATAGTGCCCATCTATAAAAAGGGAAATAAGAACAACCCAGGAAACTACAGACCAGTCAGTTTAACTTCTGTGCCAGGAAAGATAATGGAGCAAGTAATTAAGAAAATCATCTGCAAACACTTGGAAGATAATAAGGTGATAGGGAAAAGCCAGCATGGATTTGTAAAGAACAAATCATGTCAGACCAATCTGATAGCTTTCTTTGATAGGATAACGAGTCTTGTGGATGAAGGAGAAGCAGTGGATGTGGTATACCTAGACTTTAGTAAGACATTTGATACGGTCTCGCATGATATTCTTATCAATAAACTAGGCAAATACAATTTAGATGGGGCTATTATAAGGTGGGTGCATAAATGTCTTGATAACCATTCTCACAGAGTAATTATTAACGGTTCACAATCCTGCAGGAAAGGTATAACAAGTGGAGTTCTGCAGGGGTCTGTTTTGGGACCGGTTCTGTTCAATATCTTCATCGACAATTTAAATATCGGCATAGAGAGTACGCTTATTAAGTTTGCAGATGATACCAAGCTGGGAGGGATTGCAACTGCTTTGAAGGACAGGGTCATAATTCAAAATGATCTGGACAAATTGGAGAAATGGAATGAGGTCAACAGGATGAAGTTTAATAAGGACAAATGCAAAATGCTCCACTTAGGAAGGAACAATCAGTGTCACACATACAGAATGGGAAGCGACTGTCTAGGAAGGAGTACGGCAGAAAGGGAAAGAGGGGTTGTAGTGGAGCACAACCTAAATATGAGTCAGCAGCGTGACGCTGTTGCAAAAAAAGCCAGCATGATTCTAGGATGGTCCAGAGAAGAGCAACAAGAATGATTAGAGGTCTAGAGAACATGACCTATGAAGGAAGACTGAAAGAATTGGGCTTGTTTAGTTGGGAAAGAGAAGATTGAGAGGGGACATGATAGTGGTTTTCAGGAATCTAAAAGGATGTCACAAGGAGGAGGGAGAAAACTTGTTCTTCCTGGCCTCTGAGGATAAAACAAGAAGCAATGGGCTTAAACTGCAGCAAGGGAGGTTTAGGTTGGATATTAGGAAAAAGTTCCTAACTGTCAGGGTGGTTAAACACTGGAATAAATTGCCTAGGGAGGTTGTAGAATCTCCATCTCTGGAAATATTTAAGAGTAGATTAGATAAATGTCTATCAGGATGGTCTAGACAGTACTGGGTCCTGCCATGAGGGCAGGGGATTGGACTCAATGACTTCTCGAGGTCCCTTCCAGTCCTAGTATTCTATGATTCTATGATAGTGGTTCCCAACATTTTTTATAATGGGAACCAGCAAACCCATTCACAAACTTTTGGCTGTCCGGTAACATTTTATTTGCATATTTTCATATTCATTCTGGCTCCCAGAGCCCCCTGATGCCAGCCCTAACCCCTAGAGTCCCTACCCCTCCACTATCCCCAGCGCCAGCCACTAACCCCAGAATCCCCTTCACCCAACACCTCCAGGGCCAGCCTCCTGCCCTCAGAGCCCCTCAGTGCCAGGCTTCCATCCCAAACACCTCAATGCCTGTCCCTCGCTCCTTAGAGCCCACCACCACCAGATCCTCCCCTAGTGCTAGCATCCAGTTTCCAGAGCCCCACTGTACCCAACCTTCCCAGAGCCCTCCCCAGTGCCAGCCCCCAGTCTCCAATATTAGCCCCGTCTCCAGAGCTCGCCAATGCCAGCCCTGACCCCATAGCCCCCCAGTGCTAGCTCCCCAGTCTGGACACCCCAGTGCCCTCCCAGTGTCAGCCCCCGTCTCTTAGAATGCCCTAGTACTAGCCCTGCCCCCAAGGCTCCCAGTGCCTGCCCTGCTCCCCTCATCTAGCCCTGTGCTGCCTCCTAGCCGCCAGCTGAGTGCTGCTGCCCAGGTCTTGGCTGCTCTAAGGCTGCCATGCTGGGATCAATGCAGCGCTCCTGCCACGCAGCAAAGCACTCTTCTGAGTCTGGGAAGAGACCCCGCCCTGCCTGTCACTGGCTGACTGAGAGGCCGGGCAGGACATGCCTCTCCCAACAGCTGTGGCGGAAACATGCACCCCAGCCCTGGCTCTCAGAGCCGGCGCAGCCCAGCAGCAGGCCATAGACCGGCAGTTGGGAACTGCTGAACTAGATAACCTCTCAAAGTCCCTTTGTTCTCTATATTTCAGTAATTTACGGTAACTTTCCAATAGTCCTCCTCCAGGCAGCTCCACAATTCTCAAAAAGCTCCTTTTTTATGTTGAGTGAACTAGACTTCACACAGAATAGATCAGCATGGCCTGTAATCAGTACATGTGACCTTTTGTTGTGTTTTTGTTGTTCTATGCAGTAGCGCTCACATTATTCCCTCCAGCTCCATGACTCAGTTTAGTTTAACTTTGTTCTGTTTTTCCTCAATGCTGGTTTTTCTGGAGCATGATTTCTTCACCTGCACTATAAATATACAGTGCACAACTGATTCATTTCTCACTAACAACAAAAAGCAATATATAGTAATATAGCACATCCTTAAACAAGAATGCATTTTGGTACTGTGATTTCTTTCTGTAGCGTTGTACGTGTTTATTTACAACTGGGTGACTGAATACATTTTGTATGTATAAAAAGCTGAAAATTAAACAGTATATTATAGTATCATATCTTTTCTAGTTATCCTGTTTTCATTCTGGTGCAGATCATCTGTGTTTATTATAAATAGAAGTAATGGGATCTCTTTTCAGAGCATATGTTTATAGCTCAATACATTATCTTCTTGAACAAAATTATATGTTGGAATTTTATCTTCCATTTCTTCATGCTGCTGTTTTTATTTCTTTTGTAGTTAATCATCCTATTAAATGTACTGACTGACTAAATTCCTAAGCTAGCAATGACAAAAAAATTCACTTGCTATTTTCTCAGTCTATCATAAGATATTACTTTCAGTCTAATAATATTTATAGCAAAAATAATGGATGTTAGTAAGATATCAGTGTGGAATAACATTAATTGCAGTAGGGATATACAAGTACCTTGCTTTTTAATTAAAATAATAGTTGCTAGTTTATCATATATCACTGTTGCAATGATTCTGTAAAATAGATGTATCTTGATAACTACTAATGAAAGGTTGTATGATTAGTTTTTCCATGTTTCCTTGCTTTTTCCTTTTTCTTGTGTCTTCTCTCATGTTCAGGATAGAGAACATGGTAATGTTCCAAAAATTTACAAATACATTTTAAATTATTTACTCTTTTTAATAACATCAGGTCTCCAAAGAGTATTTCAAAACTAATGTAAATGTATGAACAAACTGAAATTTAGCCAAGCATACATACTGATTGACAAGTGCATACTGTATGATTAAAAGATCCTATTGTCTTTGTTATGGAAGATACTTACTACAGGTAGCGTGTGCCCAGAGTACATATGCAATGAAACACCTGATGATGATAATAGTAAACAAGTGTGTAGCAACTACTTAGCGTGCTGAGTGGCGTTATGTGCATTTGGAATTTTTGTAAATTTATAACCAGTTGATTTGCTAATTTTCATTTAGTGAAAGAATTCTCACTATTTTTTTCTCCCTCTTTGTATTGCTTTTGTTGTGTAAGCTTGGACAATTCCTTGGCTGCACTGAGCACAGGAATAAAAGTTTCCCTAAGCCAGGGGTGGGCAATAATTTTTGCCATAGGGCCACTTCAAAAATTTTTAAAGTAGCCCCAGGCCCACCCCTCATGGGGTGGGGCCTAAACAGGAAAGGGTGGGCCTAAACAGGAAGGGGCAAGGCTACCCACCCCAGACCATGATTGGGCTGTGGGTGGGGGAGCCCCTTTGCCACCCTTCACACTAGGCACCCATGCGCTGGAAGAGGCTTGGCACGCTCCCCCACCCCCAGGCCAATCAGGGCCTGGGGGTGGAGGAGCGCAGAAAGCCTCCTTCCACCCTGTGAGGAGCATGTGGCACTTAGAAGGGCAGGGCGAAGGAAGCTTCACGCAGCTCCCCTGCCCCCAGGTCCTGATCGGCGTGGGGGCGGGGGAGCATGCAAAGCCTCCTCTGCTCTCCCCCCTGTCCTGCGAGCAGCGCACGGCGCTTCAAAGCGCCATCTGCTTCTGGCAGGACGGGAGGAGGCTTCGTGCGCTCCTCCGCCCTCAGGCCAATTAAGGCTGCTCGCCGGGCGGGGGCAGAGTGGAGAAGGCTTCAGGTGCTTCCCCGCCCCCAGGCACTAATTGGCCTTGGGGTGGGGGAGCAGCAGGGCCCTTTTGCCCACCCCTGCCCTAAGCACTGGGACTCCAAGTACCAACTATGTTCAGTTCAGATTTATGTGATTCTTAAATTCAGTAGCCACAAAGGGGGTGAATTTTACCTAGTGATTTTTTCAATGTTTGACCTATCAAGTTTTGATAAAAGTCTTTGCTTAAATCTGTTACAATTGTAACTCTCAGCAAGAAAGACTATAACTGTGAGTCCCCAAACACTGACCCATAGAGGGAAGTGAGGCGCTACACCCTTAGTGGCAGCCAATATGAGCTGGTCTTCAGAACAGAAACTTGAGAAATCATCTTTGTGTAAGACAGCTTTGGGTATAAACAACGCTGATCTTCTCTAGAAAACATAAGGGAGGCCATCTGCACCGATGACCCTAACAGAGAAAATAAGAGTAGGTTCTTTATGAAGGAGGGCAAGGGTGTACAGTACACAGATGCCCCAGTGGGAAAGAATAGATGCCCTGGGGGAACTGGGGAGTCAACTTCGAGTGTGCAAAAGGCCTCCTGCAGAGCTTTTACAATTGCTGCACAATTGCTCATTTGCAAGTAGGGAGAAGAGAGAACTTATGAGGATTAAGAAAAACTTCTATTGGCCCCATATACAGGAATCAAGAAGTACTGTAAAACTTACGAGTTCTGTAAAAAGTAGAAGAAACCAACAGGTCACCACAAGGCTCTGTTGTAACCTTTACCTGTGATTAAAACAGTTAAAGTCTGCCCCTTACCACTCAGAATCAAATTGGACGTCTTAAGACTATGCTAAGAATGTATGGCTGACCCTGGTATAGTACCTTTCATAAGGATGAAATGTGTTTTAAAGATCATGTGAATTTCTTGCTAAAGTTAGTAACAGATTTTTTTTTTATATATATAAAACAGCATAACTCACCCTATATTTTTTCCTATGCCTCACAATTTTATAGGGAAAATGACATTGCACAGATTAGATATTAAAAGGATATAATTTTAATTAGTATTTGGAAAGAACTATGCCATGCTGTGACTTTTTTTGTTAGCAGCTGCTTATGGAGAGAAGCTCAAAGCCCTCTTAGTTCAGTGTTTTTAAGTCTGCTGTTAACAGGCTGAAACCAGGACTGAGAAATCCATTCTGAGAGGAATGTATACATCAGCTGCTTGTCTGAGAAATATTCCTGTTCTTAAAATTTGTCAAGCGGACACCTGCTTTCATTTTAGAATTGAATCAGATGCTTGGTTCCGGAGACTAAGTTTCTGTCCTTGTTTGACTACTTCTGAGCAGTTCTGCTGAATCATTATACTTCTGACTTAGTATAATTCAGTATTGATCTAAAAAGGTAGTTCGTGAAGGAGGAAAGAAGGTTACTTACTCTGCAGAGCCATAGAAACATTTTTGGGGTGCCTTGAGCCAGAAAAGAACTGAATAGGGATACATAAACAGCATTTATTAGCCTCAGGTCCAAAAGTGAAAGTAAGTCAGTGCACCCTGGTATATCACTGTGGCAAGAAGGAGCCAGTGGGCTGGGGCACTTCACTGCAGGAGGTAAGGTGCACTCCCAGATGGGCTCCCGGGGCTCTCTTGCAGGCTGCCATACTAAGCAGCAGGTAGGTCAAAGGAGCTGGCTGGGGGGTACTCCTGCCCCCCACCAGTCTGGGACTGCCCTAGCTCATTTGGGGGGGGGCAGGAGAGCTGAAGGCCCCCTACTGTGATCTCTGCCATGACGCTATTGCTGTTCTTCCCCTTCCCATCATTGTTAGGGAGCGAGAAGAAAGCAAGGTTTGCTGTATTCCTCTCCTCCTGGCTGGTGAGGGTGAGGCAGGCAGAGGAGTGAGTGACCCACACTGTGGTCTTTCCTGTCACTCCCTGATACTGATGGAAAGGCAAGAGCAAGTAGCCTCCTGGTACAATTCTTGCAGGGGGTGCCTTCAGCCTTCCTGCCCTCCTTAAATGGCACCCGGGACCCTCTCATTCCCCCAACCTCAGTCCCTTGCCTGACCCCTCCCCCCACTTCCAGTCTACTGTGACAGGTACTGTCATATTACCAGCCCTCTGCTTGGAGAACCCCTTCCCCCCACCCTCCTTCAGAAGTGTGCGATACAACAGTACCGTTAAGAAATGTAAGTTACTTTAATCCTTGCTCAGGTCATAAATTATCTAGATCAGTGGTTTCCAACCTTTTTCGAGCATACGGATCCCTTTTCATTCTATTACAATTTCACGGACCCCCTCCCTCCCGGGGGAGAAAAGAAAAGTATCAGGCCTGCTGCGGTGGGCCCGATCCTTATTTTTAAACTTTCCACAGACTCCCTGCAGTAACATCATGGACCACCAGGAGTCCACGGACCACAGGTTGGGAACCACTGATCTAGATATTTGCAAGGGCAGAAGTGCCCAGTACTGGTTTCATTGTTATCAGTGGTTCTTTGGCTTATGAGCATGGTTTACAACTCCTACAGCGTGACTCTGAAGAAGCAATATACAAGAGCCAATTTACTGTTAAGTACTTTTCTTTTCTTTTGGAAACACAATAAGCCATGTATTTAAAATACCTTGCCAAGAAAGTCCCATTGAAATGAAACATATCCTTTTTAATGCTATTTTGGAGCAGAAAAGACAAGGGTAGAAATACACATCCACAGCCTCATAACAGTTATACAGTGAAAAGAGAGTAGCACATTTTAGAAAGTCTTCATATGATAAAACTTTTCGTTAGGAACAGATGATACTTTTTCTATGCATGATTAGAAAGAATTCTAGGATACTAATGCTCTATAAGTAGCATTTATTTAAATTTAGGCATGGAAATAAATCAAACAATGATTAATACACAATCTAAAGTTTTCTAAACATTTTCTGTAGATGAAAGAATACACTTTAGATGATGATGCTAGTACTGTTATGCACAGCTAGTACTGTTATGCTAGTACTGTTATGCACAGCTATCATGTAAAGTAGATACCAATGTTGGGTAAGCAGTGTGTGTATCATGAAATGGGCAAGTAATGTTACAGCATACCTTAACTAAGAAAAAATGGGTCTTTATTGGAAAACACCTTGGAAAGAGGCATATAAGTGACACTTATGCCCTGCTTATTTGAGTCATATAGTCAGAAGGCTTCTTTTGACTTTATCTAGAAGCAAAAAGCATTTTTCGGATAACTACGTTGTGACATCTTCACTAAAATAGTTTAGTGGTAGATTGTCTTAACAGGAATGAGAAATTGGGGACTGACTTTGTCTAAGCATATTCTTAGACCTTTGGATCAAAGCAATTCAGTGTCATATTTTTTAGCTGATGCATTGTTTTGTATCACTCAGATGTGCTGACATGTTGATAGAGAAAGTCAGGGCACACATGCCATTTGTTACAGAAGATTTCTGTTCTTTGAGTATCTGCTGTGCTCAAAGCACATTTTACTTTTGGATCATGTTATTTTTTATTTATTTGCCCTAATACTGTGCTGTCACAAGATGGCTGTGATTGCATTAGTACTGTCAAAAGGGTCTTGGACTTCTTTATGTATATAATGTCAATTTCTAATGTCTTTACAGTTCTTTTACTGCTGTTTTAAACATTAAATGTGCTAGAATGAAGGTTTCAGTGATTGTGAAAGGATTGGGATCTACATCCTTGGAGACAAAAGTGCTTTATCTACCCTTTTGGGAGTTTTTATTAGCTTTTGTTTTAAAGCAAATAAATTCATGGAATCATAGAAATTTAGGGCTGTCATGGACTTCAAGTGGTCATCTAGTCTAGCCTGCTATGCTGAGGCAGAACCATGTAAACCTTGACTATCCCTGGGAGATGTTAGTCTAACCTGTTCATAAAATAAAACCAATGAGGGAGATTTTACAATCTCCTTAGATAACTTGTTCCAATACTTAACTTGTAGTTAGAAAGTGTTTCCTAATATCTAACCTGAATTTCCCTTGCTGAAAAAACAAAGCCAATTACTACTTGGTCTATCCTCAATGAATATGGAAAACAGTTGATCACCATCCTCTTTATAACAGTCTTTAACATATTTGACTTTTGTCAAGGCAAAATATACCCAGGTTTTTTTTAACTTTTCCTAATAAGTTTTCTAAACAGTTTGTTCATTTTAGTTACTCTCCTTTGTGCTCTATTCAGAATTGGACCCACTACTCCAGTGTGCTAACAGAGAACAAGCATACTGACAAGCAGTTGAACAAAAGAAACTTTGAAAGCTCTTAATTATTGGTATGGTAGTTGTCTGTCTGTCTGTCTGTCTATCTATCTATCTGTCTACCTAATATTTATTATTATCCCATGGAGCTGCCTACTTCCCACCCCTACACTGCTGCCTCTGAGCGAGCACTGGCTCCTGCCTCCCCCCATGTGTAAACTTGTAACCGCTGAAAAAATCAGCAGTTGCACGTTTACAAAAATAAACTTTTGCTAACATCCCTAGTTCCTATGATGCTATGCAGCTTCTAATATGGTTCCTCCCCCGCGACCTCTTAATATGGTTCCCTCATTGGCACCGAGCCCCTTCTCTTCACTGCCAGCACTGAGGCATCGTGGCAAGCCAGCTTCCATGAGCCGACATAGGAGTTTGTCATGGCACTGTTCACCAGCATTGTTGGGCTCTGCTCACATGTGGTCAGCATCAAATTACACATTGGACTTAGAGGTTGGGTCCTTTGTGTCCCGCACCTCCTGGCACTGTTCTCAGCACTGAGATTCTTTGTCAGTTCAGGCACAGGCTCGGCCACCACAGCAACCAGCACCGATGCAATGGCCCTTCTGGACTCCATGGGTATATCACCAGAGCCAATGGCAGAGCCCATCTTTCAGGGCTGCCTCAGTGGCACTGTCAGCCCATGTGGCATCATCAGTGCCAGCTTCAATGCCGGTCCTCCTTTCAGTGCTGGAGGCACAGGTTGGGCCATGTGACTTGGCACCAAAGTTTCCCATGCCTGCTCTGACCCAGGAGGATCTGCCACAGGAGGGAGAAGTGGTCAAGGACCCTATTGCTTAGAAAGACCCCCCCACTCTGTGGTACAATCGTCGTCATCACCAAACAAAGCAGTCGAGGGCACATCCCTGTCCCCTGTGGTCCCCACCATTCTTCGGAAGGTGGCACAAAACCGTAGCCTCCTGTCAGAGGAAGAGGCTGTCCTTTGTGGCTGTCCTCTCAACTGAGGATCCAGCATGAGTCACCCTTCCTATTATCAAGGCCATCCAGATGACCACCAAGGTCTTGTGGTAGACATTTGCATTCATTGTGCCCACAGCCATGCGTGTGGAAAGGTGATACTTTGTGCCAGGGCAGGGCTAGGAACACCTTTTCACCCACCCCCAGCCAGGATCTCTGGTGATGAATGCTGTGAACACAGGGAGTGTCAGGGGCAACCAGCCCCATCCCCAAAAACAAGAAGCTAAAGAGCTAGACTTATTTAGGTGTAAGGAGTATTCCATTGGGGGTCTCCAGTTCAGGGTCTCAAACTAACAGGCACTCCTTAGCTGATATGACTTGAACTCCTGGAACACTTTCAGAATTCCAGGAGCTCCTGCCTTTTGGAGGTGAGACAGGAATTTGCAGTGGCAGGGCAGGAGAATCTACCTCACTGTGTCTAAGATGGCGCTGCAGGTGGCCTTGGACGCAGCGGAATCGCTGGCCCTTATGATGGCTACAGGGATTGCCAGGAGGCATAATTGACGGTTGCAGGTGTCTGGTCTCACACAAGAAATCCAACGTATCATCCAGGACTGGCCTTTTGATGTCTTGGGCCTCTTTGTGGAGAAGATGGACTCCACTCTCCACATTTTGAAGGACTCCAGGTTCACCTTTAATCTCCGGAGATTCATATGCCTGCCCGGCAGTGCAAACACTTTGAGCCTTAGAAGCCTGCCTGGTTTTTCCCTAGTCCTCCCAGACAAGACCAAGGGGACCATAGGTTTTGGCACAATAACAGAAGGGGACCTCCTTTATTTTCCTCCAACTAACACTTCTAAACAACTCTCCCCCCTCCCTCCTCAGGTCCAAAGCCTCAATGTTGAGAGTGCACTTGAGGACAGAGCACCAGACACAGTTCCGGATCCTGTCCCTTAGGGAATTTTTTCCCACTTCTACTATGCATGGTCACAGATCACCTCAGACCAGTAGGTCCTGAGCACGGTAGGAGTGGGATACTCTAGTTCCCTTCCTACCATCTCTCCTCACCGTCTCTCTTCAGGGATCCTTCTCACAAGCACCTTCTCATACAAGAGGATCTATCACTCCTTGTGCTAGGTGTGGTACAGGAGGTTCCTCAGGAGTTCAGGGGTAGCGGTGTCTACTCCCCGTATTTCCTTACCCCCAAGGCCAAAGGGAGTCTTTAAGGGTGATCCTGGAGTCCTGGATCTCAGGAACTTAAACACCTTAAACACCTTCATATGAATACTTCGGTTCCATATGGTCTCCCTGGCCTCCATTATCCCTTCCTTGGATCTCAGGGACTGGTACTCTGCTCTCAACCACAAGGACACATACTTTCACATTGCCATTATCCTGGCACACAGACAGGTTCCTGCAGTTTTTTGTGGCTGGCAGACATTACCAGTTCACAGTGCTGCCATTCTGCATGGTCATGGTTCCAGTTCAGAAAAGCACTTATGTACATTTTAACTTCAAATGTGTGAATAGTTCCATTAACCTCAAGGGAAGTTAAGGACATGGAAGTAATGTAAGTTATAAGTTTTATTTATCAGAGTGTTCTTTAAACTGTAAGAACAATACTTACAGATTACTGGAAAAGCAAGCTAGCCATATTTTGATTGGATTGGAATGTTATTTTTTCAACCTTTTTAAACAGGATCCATAAGGAATTCAGCAACATTTAATGTTATAAAAACTATTATACTTATGTTTAAAAAACAGAAAGGTATAGGGTGGCCAACAAAAAATAACATCGGTACTAAGTTATGTATTGGTTAATACATGTTATTTTCTTATGAATGCCATAAAATGAAACAGACTAAGAAAGTAACTGTCTAATTTTGGGAGTGTGTAGGGTAACTAAGAAGTGGGCTGTGCCCACGAAAGCTCATGATACCATCTACATGTTTTGTTAGTCTATAAAGTGCATTTGTTGTTTTTTTTTAAATAAAATGGTTTATAATAGCAATTGAACTTCAAGGTCATAGTCAAATCAGACTATTGAATACTGATGCTTCCAGTCAGTAGTGTGGTCTGCTCTCTATATGTGAAAACCTATTAACAAAAGTGATTTTCTCCACATTATATAAATCTAATGCAGTCTAATACCATAGGGTAATCTGTAAGACAGCTTCATCACAAGTCATGCCAAGGGAGCCAAATGCCTCCAGCAATGAAAATTTAAATGCATACAATACATACAAGTTGAGATTTGTTGAATTTAAACACATTGTTTAACACAAAAAGAAGTATCACAAATAAAATTCCAGAAGTAGAAAGCATATAAATACTCCTTTCTCTTTTTCCTGTGATTTCTTAAATATCTTTGTTCCTAGAAATATTTGATAAAAATAGTGCCTAATAAATATGTGCACTTCTTGGTTATGATACATCGTGATTCATTGTACTATTCTAAAGAATCACCAGATATTCTAAAGCACAAAGTAAACTAGGTAAAGTAACTAGGAGGTGTGAGATGTATATTTTTTCAAGACTGGCTAAAGACATTAGCCTTTAACGTATTTAAGCCCCACTCTCTTGACATAATGTGAGGTTCCTTTGGGTTAGAGGAACTCAGATTTGGTCTGACAGCTGTTTTAACACGTCTCCATGATCAGTTCAGAAGTTAAGCAGAACTAGCTTCCTTTGTGACGTGAATTATTTTAGTACCAGAGATTTTTTTTTTTTGGTTCATTCCCTGCACTGTGTTTATTTGTGACCTTTATAGAAGAGTCACAAGAGAGAAAAGGTCCTTGAGTTCTCTTCCTTTACAATGCAGACCCATAAAAGGGCTATGGACAGCTGCCCCTTTATTAGGGGTTCTGAGTAAGTGGAAAGAACTGTTTGATGACACAAGGGAGCATATGAGTAGTCCCTTCAGTCAGTCACTGTTTTCCAGAACATTCAAATTGTACCAGGGGATAAAATGGTGTCCTTGGCCTCTGTTTGACAGAGGCTGGAGAGGGATGGCAGGAGACAAAGCGCTTGATCATTGTCTTCGGTCCACTGGGCACTGGTGCTGGCCACTGTCGGCAGACAGGATACTGCTAGATGGACCTTTGGTCTGACCCGGTACGGCCGTTCTTATGTTCTTATGTTCTTATGTACCTAAGGCACTTGCATAGTTCAGAAGTGTAGATATATGCAGACATTCAGTCCAAATAACCATTCTTAGCAGTCTCAGAAGTGTAGCCATGTTCGTCTGTAACTTTAAAACAACAAGCAGTCCTGTGGCACCTTAGCCCTGGTCTACATTTATTTCAAAATAACAAGCAAAGCATCCACACTACCAAGCCCATTATTTTGAAATAAGGGCTGATTATTTTGAAATAATTACTCCTTCTTTCCACAAAGAATAATGCTTATTTCGAAATAGTTATTTTGAAATAGTGGGATTGTGGGTGCTCCACTGCTGCTATTTTGAAATAACTACTCCCCAGAGTCAAAGTAATTACTCCCCAGTGCTTCCTGGAGCTCTAAGTCGGGGTTGGCAATAATTTTTGGCCGGGGGTCACTTCAGAAATTTTTGAAGTGGCTCCGGGCCGCCCCGGAAGGGGCAGAGCCTAGAATGGAAGGGGCGGGGCCAGGATGCTTCTGGGCTTCCCCACCCACAGACCATGATTGGTCTGGGGATGGAGGAGCCCCTTTGCCCCCCCCCTTCCCACTAAGCATCCATGCTCCTGGCAGGGCGGGTAGAGGCTTCACACACTCCCCCAGCCCCCAGGCCAATTAGAGCCTGGGGGCAGGGAAGCGCACAAAGTTTCCTCCGCCCTGCCAGGAGCATGTAGCCCTGCTCCCGCCCTGTGAGGAGCGCGCAGCACTTTGAAGTGCTGCATGCTCCTCACAGGGCGGCAGTAGGATGGAGGAAATTTCACGCACTCCTCCTGCCCCCAGGCCAATCAGGCTTGGGGGCAGGGGAGCACATGAAGTCTCCTCCCGCCCTGCAAGGAGCACAAGGCACTTCAAAGTGCCACATGCTCCTCACAGGGCCGGGGTAGGATAGAGGAAACTTTGCGTGCTCCTTCCACCCCCAGGCCAATCAGGGCTTGAGGGTGGGGGAGTGTGTGAAATCTCTTCCTGCTCTGCCAGGAGTGTGTGGCACTTCAAAGTGCTACATGTTCCTGGCAGGGCGGAGGAATATTTGAGCACTTCCCTGCCCCCAGGCCCTAATTGGCCTGGGGGTGGGGGAGTGGCAGGGCCTCTGCGGGCTGGATCAACCTGCTTGGCGGGCCAGATTCGGCCCGCGGAGGCCCTTTTGCCCACCTCTGCTCTAAGCCAAAGTAGTGCGTCTACATTAAGAGAGCCTGACTTGGACTAATTTTGAGGCTTCCCTGTTGCGTGGACATGGTATTTCAAAATAGTTATTTCAGGAGTTATTATTTCAAAATAAGTTATTTATTTTGAAATAATTCCTAGTGTAGACATGCCCTTAGAGACTAACAAATCTATTTTATCATGAGCTTTCATGGGTAAAACCCACTTCATCAGATGACTAAGTAACCTTTATTCACTTCCTCGGTGAAAAACCTATAATCACCTCTGAGTATCTGACCTCCTTTACCCAAAATGTTTATGGCTACATTAATGTTTTTTAGTATATTTTTATTCTTTAGTACTGGAAAAGGTAACACAAGGTCGATCTAAATAATGTCCTTTTAAATCTGTTGAAATATTACTTAGAAGACACAAAAATGAGTTTTCTTTACCTGTGACCCTATTGACTGTAAATCTTGCATCCTGATTCTTATGTAACTATAATGTCATGATACTCTGCATGAAAAGTATCAAATTAATATACCACAAGTAGGATTTAAATAGTTGTTTTTTATAGTCTAGTTGGATATTTTTATTAGCTGTTTTATTGATTGATTGACAACCCTTTCATTCTGCAGAAAATTTAAAGGCTTGACTATCTGTATTTGAAAGAGAGGTCAAGCTGGAAAATAATGAAATAAAAATTTCAGAAATGCTGTACATAACATATGCACAAGAAAATAATCTAATCTCTGCTATCTCAGTGTGGATTGCTTCCTTTATTGTAATGAATCTAGAAAAGAAAAGAAGGATGCAGTGGGAATTTTTTTCCAGGAACTATCAGAAGATTTTATATTCATCCCAGTTTATTATGTTTGCAAAACATGTCTGCAGCCTTTTGATTTTCAGAGTGATAAGTATCATTGTATAACCATTTATTAAAAAAGAAACATTATACAGTAAAAAGCTTTGTTATCTGGCACTTAATTAATTGGACAACTTAATTAACTGTCATTTCTGATACCTGCCAATACAAATCTTCAGTCTAGTGACTGGACTAGTATGCTGCCCAATACATTATGCAGTTGCACATGCTGTGCTTTTCTTTTATGCAAAAGAGGCAGAAGACAAGCAAGCAAGCTGATAACATGCAGCTTCCTGGGTGTGTCATAGAGTCATTACAGATTCAACCCAATCTCTTACACCTTCTACATTTACAGTAATTGGTGTTGATAATGATGAGCCTGAAGCACTTCAAGATCCTGAAGTGCCTTCTGACTCATTGTCAATGGCCCTAGTGGCCTATAGGCGCTTGTGGGTGGTGACCCTCCCTGTGCAAGATGGGGGCAAGCCACCCCTGCTTATTCTAGCCCTGTCTCTGGGGGTTGGGACGCCCAAGTCATGGTGATGAGGCTTAGCGCCGGTGCTCAAGGGGGGTCCTGGCCTACAGGGCTCCATGGACCTCTCGGGAGAGTCTGCTTTCCCCTCCATGGGTCCCCAACAGGTAGCTGGTGGATGCGGGGCTGTGCCCTGCTCTGGTTCCTGCTACACTATGGCGGGTTCATGGGGTAACCATTGCCAACTAGTCTATCGCCCTTGGTCCTTGCCTTGACATGGCTCGGAGTAGGTTTCGGTTGGTGGTGGTGGCGCTGGTGTTGGTATTGGTATTGGCGGGGTAGGGGGGCCCACCCTCTCCACTGGGCCCCGTCCCAGGGCCCTCAGGACAGAGGCTAGTCCTTCAGGGGATCCCCCGGAGCTGATTCTGGCACTCACCCTGGTCCCTGTTAACTCCCTTCTGCCCTGGGCTGCTTCCTACCCCGCTATACGCTTCGCCTTCTGCTCCACCCTCGACCAAGGCTTCCACGCCTTACCACTGTGCCACTTCCGAGGTCTCCGGGCCGAGGTAGAGTCACCGCCCTCAGGATGCTCATGGCAGAGTTAGCTTCGGTGGCCCACAGGCCCCTGGCTCTGTCGCTCCCTCCTGGGGAGTCCTTCACTGAAATGGCAGCTGCTGGTGATCCTGAGGCTTGCCTGCGTCTCCCAGTCCCGAGCCGGGGAACCTCTTTTGCCTTGTAGGCCCTCCTGGGGCTGCTGCCGCTTGGGGTGGCCTTCTTCTGTCACCTCTAGCCCAGCCTCTACCCCCACGCCTTCCTGGCCGTGCTCTCTCCCCAGGGCTTCCAGTAGGCCGGTCTCCCTCTCTTCTCGCCACCCTTCCCCTGACGTCGGCCCTCCCTCTACCTCCTGGGCCACTCCTTCCTCCCTCTGTGGCCAGTCGCCCACTGCATCCGCGCTCCCGCCGGCCTCCCCCTCTGAGCGTGCTGACGCTCCCTTTGAATGGCCCTATGGGCCATTTGCGCATGCATGGCAGCGTTTTGGTGTACCGCGGCCAGCTCCGAGAGGGGGCGGGGCGAGGGTGCCCTGTCACACTCATCAAAGAAAGATTAAATTATGTTCAGTAGCATTTTAGTGTTAAGTGTATTTTTAGTGATCTGGATGTGCGCCATATGCTGCCCATAGCAATATGTATGTTATAAGATACTGTATAGAAAACTTTTCTGTATACATCTAAGTTCTTCAAGAAATCAGTTACTCTGCCATGCAGTAGTACTATTGGATTGGAGAGCACCTGTATACTGTGTTATAATGTATTCATTTTATTGTATTCAAATTCTTTGAAAAATTGGTATTCCTTTGGTAACAGTAACCAGAATATTAAATTAACTGGCACCCGCCATTCCCCAATTATGCTGGCTAACAGAGCTTTTACTATATCTTGAAGTCAGGACCTATTCATGGACTAGTAATCAGTGCTAAAAAAAGTGATAATGTATTTACTGTTCTAAACATGAAGAGTGGGAGTGGTTGAACGGTTCATTTCCCCTGCCCCTGAGGAATGCAGTTTAGCCCATCTAAGTATTCAAAAATATTTTTTACTTTTTTAATTTTTATAGTTCTTTTCAATTGTTCAATATTTTTTCTATTTATCAAAATTTAAAAACATTTTCTCAGCATTTTTTTTCAACTTTTGGGAATAGTTTGCATTGCTGAAACTGCATTCATCCTCCAGAAACCACTTGAGCTTGTTGGAAACAGTAAGGAAAAATGGTTCATGTTCTAGTCATCATTTGTGATAGTTGAAAGTAAACTATGTGACCTTTCCTCAAATCTTAGGGTCATTTCATCTCTCGTTCCAAGTTACTCATAGTCTGTGATACCTTTTGAGATGAGCAACTAATATGTCCAGTCTTTTTCCTGTCACTGCAACCAGACTAGAAAAATTGGGACTTATAATTTTTTACCAGTGCTAACAATGGAGGAGACTAACACTGAGAGTTGAATTATATGACACAACAGTTAATGTTAATAGTTAGTATGTTCTCCACATACCTATCTCCAAAGTAGGAATTATCAAAGCAAAATCCAGATATGAACTGATTCATGGTAGACATAGAAAAGTATGGCTTGTCCATCCTTTTCTACATCTACTGACCATATAAAAGTTATGCTTTCCATTGAGAGATGAACCTAATGTTTTAATATGGCTTTCAGAATAGCAAAAATACATTATATACTAGAGCTGCTAAAAATCAAATTTAGAAATATCTGTGAAAAAAGACATTTTGGGAGCATTTTTCAACCAGCTCTATTAAACACCTTTTTAGATTATTTCTATTTCTCATTACATTAAAAATGAGCAAGAATAATTAGTTCAGGAATTTATTATTCAATAAGATTATGTCTTTTACCTATGTTATGTAAACTACCTTCATTCTTTTTCTTTGTGCTCACAGCACTGCTACTTACATTGGCTTCTCCTTGTAGTAATCTTAAAACTTTCTGCTTAAATCTTTAAGGGTAGAGCATTTAAATCAGGGTAATGTACCAGTTGTATATAACCCAATTTATATTGTCATTTGATCCTCTTCCTCCCATCCTATCAGACAGCAGCATTGATGCTCACTATTATGACTTTCTAGTGAAGACACATGACTTAAGATCAGTTAGTCAACTGTAGTATACTAGTTAAGATCTGTTTCACCTCTTTCCCTCAGTTGTTTGTTACTTGTCTGCTGGAGGCATGGAGAAGAGTTTACCTCGTGTTTCTGTCTCACTGATCTTCCTTATTTCCTGTCTCCTAGCAAGAAAACACACAGTAAACTGAAGGGGGCAGAAAAGGAGAATGAAGAAAGAATTATAAGAGAATTGTCAAAAGAAGCAGTTAAAAGAAGATCCATTTTTCCTCAACTTTGGTCCTCTCCCTGTCACTTGTGGCATGAATTCTGGAGGCGTTCAGAGACCAGCTGGTGGCTTTTCAGTGAGTTAGCCCCTTCACTCCACAAAACACTCTTAAAAGTCTTGAGAACTAGTCCCAAAGGGACTGACTGGCTGATGATCCTTCTGTGGCTCTCAGTAGGTGAAGATTTTGCCGAACTTTTGTTTCCTCATACTCCTTTCAGATACAATCCTTTCATCTAGAGGCCATAATGATTCCTTTCACTCCCTGGGAAAATTACCCCAAAGGCAGGAGTTTGCACTTTGGCAAGTTGTTTCTCTGTATAGTCACCATATGTTTAACAATATTATTTACAATTAATCCCATATTTTATTATCATAGTAATCACAGCTACTTCGTCTCCAAAAAGACAGCCATGTTTCCCAGTTACTTCTCCAAGTACTTTACCCCCAGAGCTCTGTGGATGGAAGCATTCTTTAGGATTGGAGCACAGAATAGAATTACTGATTATCATAGTGTTACTGAAGATAGACTAGGACAGAGGTCATCCTGCTAGCTCACATCTGACCTTGTTGTCACTGGCTCTCCAAAATGATGTCCGATCACTTTGTCTGTAGAAACTGACTTAGACAAGATCTCATAGTTTAGGGCCATATTAAGTTTTCTAGTCCAGAAAATCCAGCTCCAACTGGCTAGAAATTGGACAGCTCTAGTGTCTACAGAAATACTTATGTTGTGTGACAGGCACTCAACAAACTCCACAATTTCTGAAATACTACCTGTTTCAGGAGTACCTTCTCGCACTGGGAGGAAGAGAAGCACATTAATATTTATTCCTGCTTTCTTCATTCATCCTTATGTCTGCAGGCTTTTCTTTGAAGGTTTTTTATTGGCCTTATGGTGAATTCCCTGCTAGTGCATGCTATCACTCTTCCTGAGTTACCCGCATCTTTATTCCTGTCTCCTTTGTGGCCTCCTCGAAGGAACCTTACACTGCAGACTTCTGCAATTCATTGTGATCGCTCAGCAGATCTGACTTCAGTACAGCACCTGCAGTTCTGTTGTCTCTAGGCAATGACAAGGTTATCCAGTGGCATAGCCAACTTTTTCATAAAGTTCTGTTTATTTAGAACAAAAGACATTTCAGAGAAAGTGCCTCTCAATAAGCAGCTTATGTGCATGCCTAGTTTACCAGGTGGTAACCCTTCTTCCACATGGAGACCATGGCATGATTTAAATATTTCAGATACTCAGCAGTGTCTCTCTCTCTGGTCATGGATTCATGTCACATCTTGGGCTGAATGTGAGTGATGATTTACTCATTTTATACAGTTTCAAGTCCTTGTCATCTTAGGCCTCTTGAACCTGGTCAAATCAATCTGTTGTATTCATTGGGGTGGGGCATGGGGTAGTAGAATCTTCAAAAGACTCATTACTTGTTTTGTTTCAGTGTTGGAGATTTGCATGAATTACTCTCTCTTCCCCAAATGTCTTTAGTTCCTGGAGGAAACATCTGTTAACTCAAAAGCAAGGCCATAAAGATACATACAACGTTTATACAGTTGGTCCAATAATCTTTGAACCGCATGATTCCATAACATTACATTTGTCATACATGCTTCAATAGTTGTAACTTTTGTTTATTTTTAATGTGTTTATAGGTTTCATATTTAAAACTATGGGAGATATTTCCCTGAAGCTATTCACTTTAAAAGTAGCATATTTAGCTGCTGGGACTTCTACTTGTAGGATTGGAGAATTAAGATCCCTTGTTATTTCTCTGCATTATCACTGAATTTTTTCCAGAGGTGTTCTTCTTTCACTTGGAGTTAACCTTTGAGATTAAACCGATTTTCATGTTAATTAATTGTTTAAATTATCCTATGCACAGAACCCTGTATTTCATAGAAGAATGGGTTACACTGCTATTACACATAAAGTCAAGGTGTAAGTTTTCCTTTTCTTGTACACAGTTATTCAGAAAATTTAAACACTTTTTGTCCGAAGGCTAGAAAAGGTCCAAGCTGCATGCAAGATTTCCATTGTTTGCTGGGAAAGGACTGCAAACTATCAGTATATTGTAAGCATGTATGTTGTACTCTTCTTTCACATACATCTCTGGGAGTGTTTACACATCAGTGTTATTTCGGAATAACGTGTTATTCTGAAATAACAACGAGCGTGTTCTACACAGCAAACCATTATTTCAAAATAATAGTGAGTTAGAGGACTTCTTACTCTGGTTTCTGTAACCCTCATTTCTTGAGGAGAAAGGGAAGTCAAAGAAAGAGTGTTTTTCCTTTGACTTCCTGCCACGTAGACAGCTCCAAAAGCCGAATTAAGCTATTTTGACTTGAACTATGCAATTGACGTAGCTGAAGTTGCGTAGCTTAATTCTACTTTTACCCTGCTGTGTAGATGTGCGCAGGGAGTGTTACTTGTAGTGGGTTCCTCACATATTCTGTTTTTTCTCATTCTTGCCTTTACATGCTTTTCAAACCAAGGGAAAGGGACTTACATACCACAGTTAATTGACAGAGCTTGCTTCCTTCTTCCTGATAGATGGAGCTTGATAGTTATGGCTCTTCTGAATAATATGGGTGAACAGGGCTTTGACCAACTGCATTACCTCTGAGTAATATTTTTTCCTTTACAAAAAATTTTGTCTGTGGCTTTGTCCTCAATGAAAATGTATGCCTTTAATTTTTTAGTAGCCACTAGGTGGCAAGTACACATGTCATACCAGTTACTTGGGACTGCGTGGTCACGTCTACACTACACATTTATTTTAAAATAAATGATTTTGGAATAAAAACTCCGAAATAGCTTATTTAGAAATAGCACGTCTACACTACAAATACCCATTGAAATAGCACTGAGCTATTTCAAAATAGAGAGTCCACACTGATTAGATCCTGAATAACATTTAAAGCTTCCCCCCTGAAGCACTTTAGGCAGGGCATCAGGACAGCAGTCACTTCCTGGAGCTGCTGACTGAGGCTATCTGAGCCTTATGCTTAAAGGGACCCCCCTCCCATACAGTTGTGTCTCAGGCTCTTCACCTTTGCTTACCTCCTTGAGCAAAATTTTCTCACTGTGTGCTCTAGTTGCCCTTGTCCACCAGAGTGCAGCTGTACTCCCTTTGGACCAGGCTGTCAGCCATCTGGCCATAGACATTGTCATTTCACCGTCTGGTGTGGGGATCCTGGAGGTTGGACCAATCCCTCCCAGATCTTGATCAGGTCCAGGATCTCCACTTCAGTTCATGAGGGAGCTTTCATCTTTTGCCCCCAGGCAGGGGCTTCTGTAGCCTAAGTGTCTGCCAGCTCCCTTGCAGCCAAGGGGGGCTAAGATGGAGTGCAGGGCTCTGCCATAGCAGCAGGGAAAGCAGTGATGGCTGCTGGTGTGAGGCACAGGGCTAACAGGGCCTGCATTGTGCCACAAGCCCTTTCCCTTAAAGGCTGCAGGGGAAGGGTAACTGATAAGTGTGGACACAGTGGCCAGCAGGGTACCTGTGGGAAGCCCTGGAGGCCACTTATTTCAAAATAACCACAGCTGCGATGTCTACATACACTCTATTTTGAAATAACTATTCCTCGTGAAATGAGGGTTACAGAGTTTGGAATAAGAAGCCCATTATTTCAAAATTATTTTGAAATAACGAGCTTGCTGTGTAGACACTCTTTTTAATTTCGAAATAACACTCTGTGTGTAGACACGCTCCATATGTGCATTAGTTCAAAGCTCTGGTGTTCCCATCATGACTTTGATCACTGCCATACTTTCCATATTTATTGTACTGCCTACTGTATCTCTTTAAATCCTACAGACATGACCTTGAGTAAGCTATCTTTTTCACTGAAACTATTTGTCTCAAAGTTCTTCTAGAAATGTTAATAGCCAAGTATTATTTTTATTTTTCTACATTGAGGTCATGTCTATACTAAACAGAGGATCAATGCTGTGGAGGTTGATCTTCCAGCATTCGATTTAGCAGGTCTAGTAGCAGGTCAACATGTAAGATGCAGCTCACTGGTCCAAACTTTACATCTCCTCTTTCATGATATTTAGTTGAGCTGTAAGAGAAAGTGGTTGAGGGCCATGCTCTTCCAGGATATTAATGGTGGAGGTGTAGGGTCCGGGATGCAGGTTGGGTGCAGGACAGAGCTTGGGGTAAGGAGGCAGGTGTGATATGGGGCACTGGATTGGGGCTGCAGGGGGTTGGATTGTGACCTAGGGGAGGGAATTGGAGTACAGGAGGGGTGCAGGGATTTGGCTTGTGAGCTAGGGCAGTAGAGGACTGTGATCTGGGTGTTGTATCATGCAAGCAAGGTACTAACAAACCTCATCAGGACTTTATTTACCAAAAGTGGAGCCTCTTTACAAAGCTGCTGCATCCCTCAGTAGCTCTCACTCAGCCCCTGCCAATCTTCTCCCCACTCCTTCCTGTTTCCTGTTTCCTGTGCTTCCAGACTCCTAATAGCCAATGCTCCCAGTTCTAATAATTACAAGCAGCCTCTAAAACACCACACTGGGGCAAGGGATTGGGGTGCCAGATCTGAGGAGAGATTAAAGAGACCAGGACTTTTCAGCTTGGAAAAGAGGAGACGAAGGGGGGATATGATAGAAGTCTATAAAATCATGAGTGGTGTGGAGAAAGCGAATAAGGAAAAGTTATTTACTTGTTCCCATATTATAAGAACTAGGGGCCACCAAATGAAACTAATGGGCAGCAGGTTTAAAACAAATAAAAGGAAGTTCTTTTTCACACAGCGCATAGTCAATTTGTGGAACTCCTTGCCTGAGGGGGTTGTGAAGGCTAGGACTATAACAGGGTTTAAAAGAGAACTAGATAGATTCATGGAGGTTAGGTCCATAAATGGCTATTAGCCAGTATGGGTAAGGAATGGTGTCCCTAGCCTCTGTTTGTCAGAGGGTGGAGATGGATGGCAGGAGAGAGATCGCTTGATCATTACCTGTTCGATTCACTCCCTCTGGGGCACCTGACATTGGCCACTGTCGGCAGACAGGGTACTGGGCTGGATGGACCTTTGGTCTGACCCAGTATGGCCATTCTTATGTTCTTATGGGTACAGGAGGTGGGCAGAGGATTTGGGTATGTGCAGGGGGGGGCAGAGGATTGGGGAAGGGAGGGACTGGGATGCCAGGAGCCTTATCAGTCAGTGCTGTTTCTGAATCAGCCTCCCTGCCTGCTCCACCCCCGCACAGTCTGTAATCATGAGCTCAGGTGGCTGCCTGTTATTGAAAGCTCCCATTGGCCAGTTTTTGGCCAGAAACCAGTCAATGGTATTGTTCTGGGGGCGGGAGCAGCTTCTAAAGCTTTTCCCTGTCCCCTCCAGAGTCACAGTTTTTAAAGAAAAAACACCCCATATCTGCATTTTTGAGCGGCATGCGGGTAGGGTAAGGCTAGTGGGGAGCCTGCCTGGGGCTCCCCGCAGTGTCCGTGGGCCAGATCCCCTGGCTTGGCAGGCCAGATCCGGCCCATGGACCATGTTTTGCCCAGGCCTGCCTTTGGCCTCTGATGATAGGACAAAAAGCAATGGGCTTAAATTGCAGCAAGGGAGGTTTAGGTAGGATATTAGGAAAAACTTTCTGTCAGGGTGGTTAAACACTGGAATAAATTGCCTAGAGGAGGTTGTGGAATCTCCATCACTGGAGATTTTAAGAGCAGGTTGGATAGACATCTATCAGGGATGATCTAGACATTGCTTGGTCCTGCCGTGAGGGCGGGGGACTGGACTTGATGATCTCTTGAGGTCCCTTCCAGTTCTAGGATTCTATGATTCTTCATTTGGACTTACAAACTGTGATCGTCTGTACGTGTAATTTACTTTTTTAATCTCTCAATAACTTTTGTTCTTTTTTCTTAGCTAATAAATCTTTATTTAGGTTACTATAGAATTGATGTACTGTATTTGATGTAAAATCTGAAATATCAATTGATTTGGGTAAATGACTGATCTTTTGGGACTGGGAGAAACCTAAGGTAGTGTGATTTTTTTTTTTTTTAAATCATGCTTTATAAGAAAGTTCCATTTGTCTGAATGGCAAGTAGATTGGAGAGGCTAAGGAGACTGCCGGTGACTCTGTGGTAAGACTGGAATAGTGATCCAGGAGTTTACATTTGTTACTGGCTTGGTGAAATCTAATTATAGAACATACCATCAATTTGGGATGTCTGCCCTTGTTTTCTGACATTCTGTCCAGAGATAGGCACTTACAGTAGTGAGCTATTGCAGACAATGTGATGCCTACCATCAGAGAATTTTCCTAGCAATGTCCACTTCATCCATGCGTGCACCTCCATTCCCCTTAATCTCTTCACTGAGGATATAAAGGAGTCTCCTGGACTATCACCGTTTCCCCCTTTTGCCCCGCTCCCTCCCCCCGTCTTACTGCTTGTGGTCTACGACAGAGCTTCAGTGTTTGTGCTGCCTTCTACAGAGCTATGGGTTGCATACTGAGGATCTCTGGCTTCAAAAACTGTATTGACTGCCAGAAACAGACACTCGTAAAGCTGTTATACACACAACTGTGATGAAGCATGGGCTGTAATAGCAGAGATAAAGGAGAAACAAGACAGAACTGGGAGGGCAGGAATCAATCATTATCTTAGAAGTGTAGATCACTAAGGGTACGTCTACACAGCAACATTATTTCGAAATAACTAGCATTATTTCTAAATAACTTAGTCCATGTCTACATAGCAGGCAGTTATTTCAAAATAATGTCAAAATACTCTCAAGCTGGAGGACTTCTTATTCTGACTCTTGTAACTCTCATTGTACAAGGAGTAAGGGAAGTCAGAGAAAGAGTGCTCTATTTCGAAATAAGAGCTGTGTAGACACTCCCAAATTCAAAATAAGCTATTTTGAAATAAGCTACACAATTGATGTAGCTCAATTTGCGTAGCTTATTTCTAGTTAAGCCCTGCTGTGTAGATGCACCCTAATGTAAGAAGTATGGGGAATAAGCAGGAAGAACTTGTAATCCTTGTAGAGAAATATAACTGTGTCATCATTGGCATCACAGAGACTTAGTGGAATAATATGCATGACCAGAATAATGGTATAGAAGGGTACAGCTTGATCAGGAAGGGCAGGCAGGGAAAAAATGGAGGAGGTGTTGCTTTATATATTAAAAATACATTTGGACTGAGATTGAGATGGAAATAGAAGACAAACTTGTTGAAAGTCTCTGGATAAGGATAAAAAGGGTAAAAATAAGGCTAATATCATGGTAATGGTCTACTACAGACCATGTAACCAGGAAGAAGAGGTGGCTGAGGATTTTTATAAACTACTATCAAAATCACTGAAAGCACAGGACTTGGTCGTGATGGGGGACTTCAGCTTCTCAGACATCTGTTGAGAAAATAATATAGCAGGGCACAGACTATCCAACAAGTTTTGAAATGTGTTGGAGACAATTTTTTTATTTCAAAAGGTAGAGAAAGGTGGGGGAAGCTGTTCTAAATTTAATTTTGATAAATAGGGAGGAATTTTTTGAGAATTTGAAAGCAGAAGGCAGCTTGGGTGAAAGCTATCATGAAACAATAGGAGTTCATGATTCTAAAGAATGGTAGGAGGGAGAATAGTAAAATACAGACTCCTGGATTTCAAGAAGGAAGACTTTATCAAACTTTTCAGCCAAAATTTTTAATACTGGATAAAGTTAGCCTTTTAAATCTGTATGTAGACATTTGAATCAGTGGCCTGATTTTCAAAAGTGCTAAGTGTTTAGCAGCTCACACACCCACTTAGATTCTCCATATTATTCATATTAACAAGCACTTAGACATCCATTTACTGTGCTTGTTTTGCACACGTAAATGTGGATTTCATGCACACAATTTAAATAGCTATCATTTTGAAAATTTGGCACTCGTATCCCAAACCACATTATTTTACATCAGAATGGCTATCAAAGGTGAAAGTAAGCTGGTGTGCTCCAGTGCAGCACACCAGCAAGAGACTGGCAGCCTGGGGACCACGTTTTTGATGCTGCTGGCACATTGGGCTGTGAGGCCACAGTGCAAACAGGTTCCAGTCCCAGTGTTTGAGCAACCAGACAGCATAGTCCCGGTCTCTCCAGTACTCGGGCAGCTGGATAGCAGAGTCCCCATTGCCCCAGCTAGTCCCGGTTATAGTATAGTCACTGCTGTCCTTGGGATCCGGCAGCTAGGCAGTGTACTAGCCATACTCCAAGCCCCAAGCTCCCACACACTTAACCTGACTCCCCTCATCCCTACTTTGACTTCTGCACCCTCACCGCCTGCCCTGATGCCCCTTGCTTCCCAGCCTCCTGCCTTGACTCTTAACAACTCAGATCCATGCCTGACTCCTGCACTCGCCACATCCCCCAACTCTGAGCTTCCCCACACTCCCCAACCCTCTGCCTGAGCCCCCTACACTCAAACCCACACTTAAATTTCTTGTGGATACTGTCCTATTGCAACCACCCCCCACCCCAACCGCATGCCCAAGAGGGGAGGGTTGTTAGGACAGTACCTGTAAGAAATTTAAGATATTTTCACCCCTGGTGGCTATTGACACAAATGTTTAGAACTGCTACTTTCATGTGAAGAATTAAAAAAAACATACATACATTTCAAACTTTTAATCGTAGTTTCTTTCCTTGTCAATATGCATATTGATAGATTGAGGAAAAAATGCTCTTAGCTTTCCTTTAATGTGAAAAAATAATGGACTTCATTTAGTAATGCACTATATATTTATCTATGTTATTTTGGCAGAACCATATTTAATTGTAGGAAAATTTAATTGTGCCCTCATAGTGGTACTGAGAAAATTAATATGAATGTTTTCTATGTTATTCCATTATAAATATACATGGATTGCTAATTTTTAAAATTTGATTGCATACCTTTTAGTTTTAAAGTATGGTTCTCTATTCAAAACTGCATATGGAGTGATTTTCCTTATTTTGAAATTGGTACATCCCAACTCCCAACATTCTTGAATCCTCAAACATATCATTTTGGCACATTCGTCTACCCACTGAGTTATGTACAGATGACAATTGGGGTTGACACACATTTGCTACCTGTCTGGTTGTTGGGGAATAATGTCACTAACTAACAGGAGGAAGTTATCATGGATGTCATGTTTCACACTTCACTGATGGTCATTATTGGTTGCAGTGACTCTTAGATTGTGAACCCAGGTCTCTAAAACTGAAGGCTAAATTATTATCCCTTTGACACCTAGTCCTGCATTGTCATCTTCACCGATAAGCCTCAATAGATTTCTGTTTTTATGCTTGTAGATTTGCAGAACGTAATAAACAACCCCACCATAATTTATTATAAATTTAAAAATATATCTGTAGTAGCTAGTGCAAGCTCATGATGCTACAATATCTGAAAATGACATTTGGGATAAGATAGGTTAAAATTTAAAAAGGCTTTTGTCTGAATTATTATGTTTGGTGTATCCACAAATCAGGATCAGCATAAATAGTAAGAGTCCTTCAGGGATAAGTAATTCCTGTAGAATTCAGTTTTATTCCCAAAAGCTAAGAAGACTGTTTTAGAACATCTAATAACTTTGGAAAATCTTAGATTTTTACATGAATCCTGTCCTTACATAGAACTATTACACAGAAATATTGACAGCAATGTTTGCTCACCTGCTGTTAACAGGTGATGGTTTCAAAGAAAAGGGTAAATTTAAAATGTGGAATAGCAAATGAAATGCTAAATATATGCCCTGTGCAGAATAGGGGTGCTAGGAGAGGAAAAGAATGTTTAAAACTTGATTTCATCATCATCATCATCAGGGCTCGACAAATAATGTAATCTACTCGCCCGTGGTGAGTAGATTACAACCCAAAAGAGCTGGCGCAGAGCGATATGCGCAGAACGCAGAACCGCGCGAAACCGTACGGCTGGCGAGTGGGGCTCGCTGCCGCTTGGTGAGCCCTGATCATCATCATCAACAACAACCATGGGCTCAACACCTGTTGGTGTCCAGTGCCTCCCTCACTATTTCCTTCCATCTTTCCCTGTCCAGTGCGGAGTAGCTTAGTTTCTGTAGATTCGCTCTGCACCAATCTACTATATCATCTACCCATTCTCTGTGGGGTCTGCCTCTCCTATTTAGACCATCCATTATGCCGAATACCAAGGTCTTCACTTTTCACTCATCGTTCATTCTGCAGATATGCCCGAATAGCTGTAATTTCCATTGTATAACCTTCTGCAGTTGGTTCTCTTTCGGCTGTATCTTCCTATCTAATTCCTCGTTGGTGACCTTCTGCATCCATCCCACTACTTCTCCCGCATCTCCCTCCACACCCTCCTCACCCTCCATCCCCTCCCCATCCCCCTTGGGACGCCGAGACCCCTGCGTCCGTGGTGCTGGGAGACAGTTGGCCCAGTGAGACCCCCATCCCTGAGTTTCCCCTCCCTCTTCTTCCCCTTGCTTCCCCCTTCCAGCTCCCTCCTCCCAGGTTTCCCCCTTCTCTCTCTCCTCCCTTCTCCTGCCTCCTTTCCCCAGTCTCACCAGAGTTTCATCCCCCCCCCCCCAGTTTTGTTAAATAAAAACAGTTCGTGTTTATGAAAAAACATGTATTTTATTTTACATCAGGAAGTGGGGGTGGGGGGAGGGGGAAGTGGAAGGACGTGAGGGAGGAATGAGGCACAAGCCCCCAGTGGGGCAGACAAGGGAGACTGTTAGTGCTCCTCAGGGTGGAAGCTCTCCTGCAGGGCCTCCTAGATACTGACAGCCCCCCGATGGACCTCCCGGATGGCAGCCTGCAGCAAGTGCAGCCAGGTTCACAGCAACGCATCCAAGAGAAGCCCAGAGCACCCAGGGACAGCTCTAGTTCCATGTTGCAGAGTGTTGTGATGTCCCGAGTGAGGGCAACCAGAACATGCCAAGACAAAAATGCTTTGCTGTCCCTCATCGAGGTAGACAAGCAAGCAGGGAAACCTGAGAACCGGCTGTCCGGGGTGGGGGTGGGGGGGGGCCTTTAAGCACAGACCTCAGTTAGCCTCAGGCAGCAGCCCCATACAGTAAGTCCTGACCTGGTGCCCTGCTGGGACTGGTTCCGGCTGGCCTTAAATGAGATTCAGCGTCCACTCAGCGTGGACGCGCTATTTCGAAATAGCAAAAAGCTATTTTGAAATGCATTTTGTGTGTAGACGCGTTATTTCAAAATAATTTATTTCGAATTAACTATTTTGAAATAAGATATTTTGAAATAACGCTGTAGTGTAGACATACCTTTTCTGATCTATCCTGTCAAATGCCTTCTGAAAATCGACGAAGCAATTGTAGATGTTCTTGTTCTTTTGTCGAGCTTTCTCCACTATCAATCTTAGGGCCAATATCTGCTGACACTAAGGCTTAAATTCCCCAGGGCTTAAATTCTCATTGAGTTTTTCCCAGAGTGGGGCTTGGGGCTTCAGTGTTATGGGTGGAGCCAGGGCTTGGGGTTTCAGCCTCTTGGGAGTCAGTGTTCCCTCTAAGCTGTGCGGTAGCACAGTTTCACAGGTGATTAATTAGCCCCACCCAGCAGCTTTGAGAGAACACTGGTGGGAGGTGCTAGGGCTCAGGGCTTCAGCTCCTCAGGGCAAGTCAGGGCTCCTCTGGGTTTGAAAATATGTACCAGAGCTCAGTTCAGGACATCTCCAACTGAATTTAAGCCTGCCCACACCCTTCCCATCACTGCATCAGCAGAGAGGGATTTTGCTCTAGATTTAGATTAGGATTCTGACTCACTACCTTGGCTGGTACACCAACCATATCCCTGGGTTTAGTGATCTGCTAGGTAAGAGATCAGCCTTTGTCAACACTCTGAGATAAGGTCAAATTTGGTAAAGTCAGTTTTTAGCACCTGATTTTGTAAAGTCGAAGGTGCACGTCCCCACTGTGCACAAGAATTCTATGTAATGCATCCCCAGTGGGGTGGCTGTCATCAGCTTTTACAACAATGCACTGACCATCCGTTTGCCTCCTTTGTCTTCTGGAACATCTGCCTGAGCTCTTTTATTTTCACATGGTACTGCTGGGTGTCCCTGACACATCCTTTTCCCACCATGCTATCTGATCATGGCATAGATACCAACATTTCTTTTGCTGCTCCATAGTTCTGCTTGAACAGATTCCTCTCCCTGCACCACAGTGAAGTCCAGGACATCCTGAGCTCTCTATGCTGGAGCTCGTTTGCAACCCTGGGCATTCCTAACCAGGTATGCTGCTGAGATGTGTTACCTGCTCTAAGGTCTGCTTGCCACACTGTCCAAACAGGAAAGCAACACATCTCGAAGAACAGTTATGAGAGGTAAGTAACCGTTTTTGTTCTGGACCTTTTCCTGTGTACCTGGAAGGCAGCAGAATTGAAAGTGCTGGTCAGAGCGATCATGCTGGAGTACTGTGGGATACCTCCTGGAGGCTAAGAACATCAACTTTCACAGCACTGCATCTGCACAACCCAGAAGTCAACCATGCAAGGTCAAATTTAACATTACCCCTCATGAAAAGCAGAAATAACAAAATTTACTTTGACAGCCCTTAAAGTTGGGGGAATTGGCTTGGTGGTATGGACTCATCTTTCAGAAAATAGACCTAATACAGCTAAGTTCAACCTAAACTCCTCATCTCTCAGGACTTGTTATGTAAGCTGCAGTCTGCAGCTAAGATGAATAATGCTCCTCTAAAGGAGTAGTAGAGTGTGCCCAGCCATGTATTTCCCCCACTATTCCCAGTCACCCTGAAGCATCCTGCCCTGCACTAATAGATTGGCTTCTAGTATATACAGTACACAGAATGGCTCCTTAACTAACTAAAAACATATTTTTAGATTAGCAAAATAACATTTTTGTGTATTGGGATTTAAGAGAATCCATATTTAACCTTATATCCTAATGTAAAGATTTTTAAGACAGCATGAGTAGCCCACATACATTGAGGTTTTTACTCCAACAAAAATTTTCTCACATCCCATGTCTTTTCTTCCAGTAAGCCTTTTAGACTTTCTTGATCCTCCATCATGTAAATCTTTTGTCTTCTCTTCTAGTTAATATGGTTTTCAAGCAGCACTTTGATTTTCATAGTTTTGCTGTACTTGCTTCTCTTTTTCTTCTGTTGATACAATAATTTGATTACTGTGCTTAAACTACTTCACACTGAGCCTCTCTAAACCAGGACACTCTGGTATAGCAAAATCTGTAGTCTGGTAGGACCACAGATGTTATAGAACAAGAGAGTCCCGATAGAGGGTTGGCAGCTGGGAGCCCTGCAGCTTGCAGGGCAGTGGGCTGCTGACAGCAGGCTGCCCGACAGGGCTGGCAGCCCGATGCACCCTAGCTGGGCTACCCTATGGGGCCGACGTGCCCCAGCTGGGCTTCCTGCTGAGGCCGGCAGGGTAGCGAGGCTTAGTGGTAGACTTAGGCAGGAGCCTAGGCCAGGTCTGGGGGGTCATGACAGTGAGGCTGGAAATGACCTCCCCTGGTCCAGCAAAATCCCTCATCCAGGACTGGTCAGGTCCTAAGGGTGCCAGACCAGAGATATCCAACCTGTACACTTTCTAACACCCCAATTACATGCACATTTTAGTGTACATTTCATGACTTACTTGTGAGTGTATGCTGTTCATAATTATCATTTCCGTTAATTGGGTTTTTGTGACATATATTAAATAGTTGAACTATGTTTTGACAATAAACATATATTTACTTGTAAAGTATAATGTAAAATTAAGCATTTTAATTATAAGATGAACAAAACATGTTAACATTATATAATCAAATTAATCTTTGATTTTCTCCAAAATTATACTTTTAAAATACATTTTCAATTCCTGTATATTTTTACTCCTGTTATTTTATTTACAGAATATCCAAGGTATCTCCAAGCATCCAGTTCAAATTATTCAAAAGCAATATGTAAAAGGTAAAGGTAAAAGTTTTGTTTATGTAGTTTTATAAAATGATATGCATTTATCTAAGTGTTTGAGTAAATATATGTGAGCAAGTATTGTTTAAGCATACCAACAATCTCAAAAATGGTGAAAGACTACATTCTAACTGTGTAGTTATAACTTTGTCTTTAAACTAATCTTTCTGCTGCTTTGTGCCGATACAGAATGTGAGTTTACTGCTTCTTCCTTGATCTATACAAGAAAGCTCATCAATTTAAATGTTCTCTGCTCTCCTCTTTAGTTCACCTACCATCAGTTTGTGTTCTTTTCCTACATTTGGGAACTTGCACTTGTAATAGAATCAAGTTATCCTACCTTAGTAAGAAAAGTGTTTCTGTGCCTTCATCTCAGAAAGTTTCTGCTGGGGAGATGTCAGTGCTGGAATCACTAGGCCACATAAATCAAACGGAGAGCTAAAGACCAAAATAGTCAGATGGATGATGTAAATTGGGTTCAAGGAAGATAGTACAGAACGGACTGCAAGACCTAGGGAATCATTATCCAAATGATAGGGAGTGGCCTGGACCCACAACAGTGAACTATATAGTGTTAGAGAGACTTGCATACATAACCTTTTCTGCCTGTAAGTAGCTGCACAGGACCACTGTGTAGAACTGTTGCTGCTTTGTTACTTTTGGTTTTTGGATGGAGGAGATGGCTTTGCAGAGGAGGCTTTGAAATACGATACATTTCTATATAATGAAGCAAAAGGGTGCAAGTGAAGCCAGATCTACACTGGCAATGAAAATCAGTGCAAGATATGCAACTCCAGCTATGTGAATTGCACTGCCTTGCACTGATTTTCTGGAGTGGCTCCACAGCAGGTGGTTGATGGGAAAAACCCTCCTTTTGTGGGAAGTACTGGCACTGATGGGGGCACCCTCAACATTCAATTTAGTGGGTCATTATTAGACCCGCTAAATCAAACTCCGGGTGATTGACTGCCAGAGCGATGAACCTCTAGCAAATGGAGACGTGGCCTAAAAAGAGGAGCAGAGTTTGGAATAACAGTAAAAATCTTAAAATGATAAGTGTCTTTCTGAAATGAAATAAAACTTTGAATTTCTAAACCTGGTAATTTGTAATTTCCCATGTTATTTAAGCTGTTTTGCATATATGCTACCAAATGTGTATATGTGTGACTTAGCCTAGCAAAATTAATTAATGATGCTCATGAATTTATATAATTCTCAAAAGCATATAAATATACATTTTTTCAGATTTTCCTTTCCTTTGCAAACTTCTACAAACATTCTCATTTCCTCTTTTGCAACTTTTACCATCAGTTGGTAAGATTCAGTAATAAAGGAAATATACTATGTTTCAAGAAATGTTGCCTTTCCTGCATCAAATAGAATAGGATTCCAATAATGCATTCACTTTTACTTATCATTCTGTCCTTTCCTGTGTACACAGGGAATTGATTTCCTAGGAAATTGTGTCTACAGTAGGAAATGAATTCATTGTTTATTTGTTATGTATAGGGTAAGTGCTGTCACCTGGCTTTTCAGTTTTTTGCATTTGTAGTTCTCTGTCAGGTAGATCCTGTGCTTAGTAATCTTGCCTGTTTTAAAAGAAATGTTTGTTGTTTTGTTTCATTTCTGTGAATAATACGTGTTTCTCCCATTCTTCTCTAGGAAAAGAAAATGAAATAGTAACTATTTCCCCAAGAACATTGTTTGTTTCAGCTGAAGGATATACATTCTTAGCTGCAGGTAAGATAATTTTCATTTTATGATGGTTCATTATTAATAAAAGTCCTGTGATCTTTGCTGCCAGCCCTCTTTTGAATCCTACTTACATCTTCATAGACCTTGCGAAGAAAAAGCATTAATGTTAAGTGTAGTTATATTCAAGAGTGGTCCATTCCTCACAAGTAGAGTGTTAATATCTGTATTATAGGCAATGCTGGTAGCACCATCTACCGTTAAAGCTACCTAATGCTTTTCATTATAAGCACATCTTTTCACTCACATATAACTTTGCTAAACTTTAATCATTCATGCAGAAAGTTTTCATGCCTCTGGCATGGTTAATTGTGATTAAGGCCATCAATCACAATTAATGCATGAGATTAACACAAAACAAATTCACTAGATTAAAAATAGTTATGGTTAATTGCTGGTTTAATTGCATTGTTAATAGGATACCAATTTAAATGTATTATAGATATTTTGGCTGATTTTCTACATTTTCAAATATATTGATTTTTATTACAACACAATACGAAATCTATAGTGCTCGCTTTATATTATTTTTTATTACAAATATTTGCACTGTGGAAAAAGATAAATAAAACAAATAGTATTTTTCAATTCACCTCATAGAAGTCTGCTCAGTCCTACTTCTTGTTCAATCAATTGGTAAGACAAACAAGTTTGTTCACATTAATGGTAGGTAATGTTGCTTGCTTTTTATTTACATCACTCGAAAGTGAGAACAGACATTCACATGGTACTGTTGTAGCTTGCAATGCAAAGCATTTACATGCCAGATATGTTTAACATTTGTATGCCCCTCATGCTTCAACTTCTAGGCGCTAATCTTTTACATTGCTTTGTTTCTAAGTGCAGTTGTGTATGTGTATGTGTGTGTATTTTTGAAGTAGTTTTTCACAAAAGTAACCCTCTGTGAAAAAAAATTCTGTAATGTAAAAATGTAAATAAATATGGAAAGGCTGTTTAAAAGTATAATGATAACAAAGTTTCAAGGATACTAATGCAGAATTTTATTTGCTAGATTTTTCTCATATCGAACTAAGAATCCTTGCACACCTATCCTGTGATCCAGAACTTCTGAAATTATTCCAAGAACCTGAAACCACTGACGTGTTTACTATACTGGCTTCTCAATGGTAAGAGTACCTTTACACTGTATGATGTTAAATCAGACCAGTGGTTTTCAAACTGTGGTCCATAGAGTCCTGGGGGTCTGCAGACCATGTCTAAGATTTTCAAAGGGATCCTCACCTTAATTTGAAGTTTTGTAGGGTTCCATAAATGAAAAATGGTTGAAAACCACTGAACTAGAACAACAAAACTATCTTCATCTACTATATTACTGTAGATTCATAGTGAAACCATGTATTAAGGTAGTATTAAATCTGATACTTTTCCAGATGATTAAGAGCTGACAAGCATACCAAAAGGATTTCACAATTATGAAAGGGACTATTAGGGCATGTCTACACAGCAGCATCATTTCGAAATAACAAAGTAAGCATCTGCACAGCAAGCCCGTTATTTCAAAATAATTTTGAAATAACAGACACCTTATTCCGAAATCTGTAATCCTCATTTCAAGAAGAATAACACCTATTTCAAAATAGCTATTTCAAAATAGAGCGTGTGTAGACAGGGAAGTTGGAGTTATTTCAAAATAAGTGGCCTCCAGGGCTTTCCACAGGTGCCTTGCTGCCCATTCTGTTCACACTCATTCAGAACTCTGTCATTCTCCTTCCCCTGCAGCCCTTAAAGCTGCAGCCACAGGGAAAAGGCTTATGGCACAACGCAGGCCCTGCCAGCCCTGGGCCACATTGCAGGGCCTTCACAGCTGTCCCTGCTGCCATGAGTCACCCCCATGCTTCCACCAGCCCTCCATGGCTGCAGTGAGCAGGCAGCCAGCTCCCAGGACTCTGCCTGGGGATGAAAAAGGCACACGCCTTGCTAGTCTGGCACGGAGATCCTGGACCTCACTGAGGTCTGGGGAAAGGAGGTAAACCTCCAGAATTGCCACATCAGATGCAGGAATGCTGACATCTACAGCTGGATGGCTGCCAGCCTGGGCCAGAAGAGCCACATACACACCCAGGAGTAGGTGCGCATGAAAATTAAAGAGCTCAGGCAGGCCTGTGCCAAGGCTATGGAGCACAGCTCCCACTCTGAGGTGGCACCCCACATCTGCCCCTATTATGATCAGCTCCACCTCAGCCTGGGATGGGGTCAGTCTCTGCCCTCCCCAGTTGTGGACTCTGGGCGGGAGACGCCAGTTGCCCTCTCAGGAGGCAGAGCCATTGTGCAGGAGGAGGAGCCAGACAAGGCCAGCACCAGCTTGATGCTTGCCAGCCAGGAGGTCATGCTCACACTGGAGCTGGTCCCCCCCCCCCTCCTCAAGATGTCTCCCAGGCTTTGTCTGAAGCCAGGGAAGGCCCATCAGGTAAGTGCCATTACTTTCCCCAGACACACATGGGTGGAGGCGGTGGGTGGCAAGGGGCTGCTGCGTGCGCCTTGCTTGGCCTCTCGGCCTGGGGATTGCACAGCGGCTTGTGCACATGGAGCACCAGTCAGGAGGCTGCAACAGAGGACCCTTGTGCCTGCCTTACTCCCGACACCAGGGTGGGACACCTCCCACCACAAGCCACCACTAGAAGGCGGCTGGGGACGTGGAGATACACACACCTGGATGGGGATATGGGTGCCGTCAGTAGCCCCCCTCCCACAGTTGGGGAAGCCCATGGTGGCTGATCTAGTGATGATGGGGTCCACGTAGCCCAGGTTGATGACCCTGTGCAGCAGGACAGAGTTGATGGCCCTCACCACCTGTAGAAGGAGACACACAGAGAATCACAGGGTTGCCAGGGCCCTTGGGAGGTCCCCAAGCCCAACTCCTCCCTCTCCCCACACACCAGGAGTAACCCCTACTTACCTCATTCCCATCAGAGCTTTGTGAAGGCGGGACTGAAAAACCTCCTGGGGAGAGGGCTTCCACCACTGCCACCTTCCTTGGGGAACCCCCTTCCAGCAGTTCACTCCTGGGACAATAGTACGAGAGCACCATACCTGCATGATCATGATCCCGACAGTCGATCTCCCCACGCCAAACTGGTTCCCAACGGACTGGTAGCTGTCTGGCATGGCAAGCTTCCAGATAGTGATGGTGACCCGCTTCTGGAGGGGGATGGCGGATCTTATGCGGATGTCCCGTCACCGGAGGGCAGGGACAAGCCACTCACACAGCTCCAGGAAGGTGTCCGTCTGCATGTGGAAATTCTGGAGCCACTGCTGGTCATCCCACTGCTCAATGATGATCCAGTCCCACCAGTCGGAACTGGTGTCCAGTTGCCAGATGCGGCGGTACACAGTGTGCAGGGGAGGGTGGGCGGGGTTGAGCTGCATGAGCAGTACGTGGAGAGAGGAGAGGAGGTGCCCTACAATGAGCTGGGGGGGTCCTCCTCCTGCAGGGCTACGAGGGTAGCCCTCAGAAACTGTAGCAGGAGGTGCAGCATGCGATATAAGAGCCGTCGACTGCTTAGAGTCAGGTCCGACTCCATGGCTGGAGCACTGTGGTGTCTGCAACTGCAACCAGAGCACACAGAGAAAAGGCTTTGCTGTCCCTCAAGGAGGTAGGCAAAGGAGAAGAGCCTGCAACATGACTGTACGGGGGGATCCCTTTAAGCATGAGCTTCAGCTAACCTCAGGCAGCAGCTACAGGAAGTGACTGCTATCCTGATGCCCTGCCTGAAGTGCTTTCAGGTGGCCTTAAATATGATTTAGTGTCCAGTGAGTGTGGACGCGCTATTTCAAAATACCTTAACACTATTTCGATGGGCATTTGCTGTGTAGACACTCAAGTTCAAAATATACATTTCAAAATGGCTTATTTTGGAATAAGTGTTCAGTGTAGGCGTGCCCATAGAGTTCCTCACCCATGTCCTTCAAAGCAATGCAGGGGTTCTATTCAACCTCTTCTTCACAGCTTTCATTACTACCATGCTAAATATGGATGGCCTGTCTCAAGACTCAAGTAAGGCTGTCCTACATGAGTCTGATGACTAGAACTGGTCAAATAGTTGATTGCAAGTAATTTTTTTTATAGATGTTGATAATTTTTCATTGCATATTATTCACAAATACATTTTTAAAGGATCAGCTCAGCTGTTGACCTAAATTAGCTTCATGAAGGATCGCAAAATATCCTTTCTCTCTGTCAAGTCTTCCAATGATAATATTCTCTCCAATTTCAGCACAAGTATTGAAAACTTTAGACATCTGCCAAAGGTGTTTGAAATTAAAGTTCTATCTATACAGGAAACATAGAGGACAGAGTTTATGGGTTTCTTGTGGCTCCAGTGTGGTCTCATCTTGCTTGTTGATATTTCAGTCTCCTGACAGTTTCTCTGATAGGAGGAAGAGCACTGTTTCAATTCTTATTTAATTGAGTCCTTAGCTCTATTCCTAGAATTATTAGCCTTTGTTGATCTCCAGACAAAGGAGATCAGTAGATAAATTTCAATGAAGAAAAATGGTGTATTTCTAATAACTGCATTATTTCAAGTGTATTACTTATTATTAATTTATTTATTTGTATATAGTAGTACCTAGAGATACCAAGATTGGGAAACCATTGTGTCTAGGCACTTTACAAATATGCAATAAGAGAGAGTCCATGCCCCAAAGAGTTTTACAGTCTCAATAGACAAGACCAACAATGATTGGAGAGAAGGGATGTAGCATATAAGCAGAGTGAATAAAATGATGGTCTGCAGGACTTACATAGAATCATAGAATACTAGGACTGGAAGGGACCTCGAGAGGTCATCTAGTCCAGTCCCCTGCCCCCATGGCAGGACCAAATACTGTCTAGACCATCCCTGATAGACATTTATCTAACCTACTCTTAAATATCTCCAGAGATGGGGATTCCACAACCTCCCTGGGCAATTTATTCCAGTGTTTAACTACCCTGACAGTTAGGAACTTTTTCCTAATGTCCAACCTAAACCTCCCTTGCTGCAGTTTAAGCCCATTGCTTCTCGTTCTATCCTCAGAGGCCAAGATGAACAAGTTTTCTCCCTCCTCCTTATGACACCCTTTTAGATACCTGAAAACGGCTATCATGTCCCCCCTCAGTCTTCTCTTTTCTAAACTAAACAAACCCAATTCTTTCAGCCCTCCTTCATAGGTCATGTTCTCTAGACCTTTAATCATTCTTGTTGCTCTTCTCTGGACCCTCTCCAATTTCTCCACATCTTTCTTGAAATGTGGTGCCCAGAACTGGACACGGTACTCCAACTGAGGCCTAACCAGCGCAGAGTAGAGCGGAAGAATGACTTCTCGTGTCTTGCTCACAACACACCTGTTAATGCATCCCAGAATCATGTTTGCTTTTTTTGCAACAGCATCACACTGCTGACTCATATTCAGCTTATGGTCCACTATAACCCCTAAATCCCTTTCTGCCGTACTCCTTCCTAGACAGTCGCTTCCCATTCTGTATGTGTGAAACTGATTGTTCCTTCCTAAGTGGAGCACTTTGCATTTGTCTTTATTAAACTTCATCCTGTTTACCTCAGACCATTTCTCCAATTTGTCCAGATCATTTTGAATTATGACCCTATCCTCTAGAGCAGTCACAACCCCTCCCAGCTTGGTATCATCTGCAAACTTAATAAGCGTACTTTCTATGCCAATATCTAAATCGTTGATGAAGATATTGAACAGAGCTGGTCCCAAAACAGACCTCTGCGGAACCCCGCTTGTTATACCTTTCCAGCAGGATTGTGAACCATTAATAACTACTCTCTGAGTATGGTTATCCAGCCAGTTATGCACCCACCTTATAGTAGCCCCATCTAAGTTGTATTTGCCTAGTTTATTGATAAGAATATCATGCGAGACCGTATCAAACGCTTTACTAAAGTCTAGGTATACCACGTCCACCGCTTCTCCCTTGTCCACAAGACTCGTTATCCTATCAAAGAAAGCTATCAGATTGGTTTGACATGATTTATTCTTTACAAATCCATGCTGGCTGTTCCCTATCACCATGCCACCTTCCAAGTGTTTACAGATGATTTCCTTAATTACTTGTTCCATTATCTTCCCTGGCACAGAAGTTAAACTAACTGGTCTGTAGTTTCCTGGGTTGTTCTTATTTACCTTTTTATAAATGGGCACTATATTTGCCCTTTTCCAGTCTTCTGGAATCTCTCCTGTCTCCCATGATTTTCCAAAGATGATAGCTAAAGGCTCAGATATCTCCTCTATCAGCTCCTTGAGTATTCTAGGATGCATTTCATCAGGCCCTGATGACTTGCAGGCATCTAACTTTTCTAGGTGATTTTTAACTTGTTCTTTTTTTATTTTATCTTCTAAACCCTCCCCCCTTCCCACTAGCATTCACTATGTTAGGCATTCTTTCAGACTTCTCGGTGAAGACCGAAACAAAGAAGTCATTAAGCATCTCTGCCACTTCCAAGTTTCCTGTTACTGTTTATCCCTCCTCACTGACCAGTGGGCCTACCCTGTCCTTGGTCTTCCTCTTGCTTCTAATGTATTTATAAAAAGTCTTCTTGTTTCCTTTATTCCCGTAGCTAGTTTGAGCTCATTTTGTGCCTTTGCCTTTCTAATCTTGCCCCTGCATTGCTGTGTTGTTTGCCTATATTCATTCTTTGTAATTTGTCCTACTTTCCATTTTTTATATGACTCCTTTTTTATTTTTAGATCATGCAAAATCTCGTGGTTAAGCCAAGGCGGTCTTTTGCCATATTTTCTATCTTTCTGACGCAGCGGAATAGCTTGCTTTTGGGCCCTTAACAATGTCCCTTTGAAAAACTGCCAACTCTCCTCAGTTGTTTTTCCCCTCAGTCTTGATTCCCATGGGACCTTACCTATTAGCTCTCTGAGCTTACCAAAATTCACCTTCCCGAAATCCATTGTCTCTATTTTGCTGTTCTCCCTTCTACCCTTCCTCCGAATTGTGAACTCTATGATTTCATGATCACTTTCACCCAAGCTGCCTTCCACTTTCAAATTCTCAACCAGTTCCTCCCTATTTGTTAGGATCAAATCTAGAACAGCTTCCTCCCGGTAGCTTTTTCAACCTTCTGAAATAAAAAGTTGTCTCCAATGCAGTCCAAGAACTTATTGGATAGTCTGTGCCCCGCTGTGTTGTTTTGCCAACGTATATCTGGATAATTGAAGTCCCCCATCACCACCAAATCTTGGGCTTTGGATGATATTGTTAGTTGTTTTAAAAAAGCCTCATCCACTTCTTCCACCTGGGTAGGTGGTCTGTAGTAGACTCCTAGCATGACATCACCCTCGTTTTTAACCCCTTTTAGCCTAACCCATAGACTCTCAACACTTCCGTCTCCTATGTCCATCTCCACCTCACTCCAAGTGTGTTTATTTTTAATATATAAGGCAACACCTCCTCCCTTTTTTCCCTGTCTATCCTTCCTGAGCAAGCTGTACCCTTCCATACAAATATTCCAATCGTGTGTATTATCCCACCAAGTTCTGTGATGCCAACAATGTCATAATTGTACTTATTTATTAGCACTTCCAGTTCTTCCTGCTTATTACCCATACTTTTCGCATTTGTATATAGGCAGCTAAGATACTGATTTGACCTTGCCTCCCAGTTTTGAATTTACATAATTTACACTTTTTGAATTTATGTTTAATTGTATGTGATTTTTGTTGGGAGGAGTTTATCTGAAAAAAGAGACAAGGAAGGACATTTAAGGGAGAAGTTAAAGGAAAAGGGAAACTGGGCACATGGAGGGCAGGTGGAGCCAGGCTGAAATAGAGACTGTGATGGAGTGGTGAGGATAAAGTAGAAGTAAATTGCCAACCAGCAAATAAGAGAGAGACACCACCCAGAGTAAAGGGTGTAAAAACCAGTCAGGCACAGGTGACATCATCAGAATCTACCTACAGTGGGTCAGAGGCAGAGTTTCTCCCCCTCCAGGACCTGTGTTGGGTCCATGGAAGGCCTAACCCTCCTTACTATGTCTTAGGGCACCATTAATCGTGGGGAATTAGTGGCACCTGCTGCAAGAGTCTTCAGCTCAGGTCTGTAGCGTGGACTTCAACTGAACTTTTGGAACCACCTTTTATATGTTTTCTTCCTCCCACCAACTTCCCGGGCTCAATGAGCTCTTGGCTCTGCCCACCAGGGCTCAGTGAAGGGTCCTTGCACTCTGGGTCAGTGGGAGGCCAACCCACCTCACTTCACCATCGATCCCAACTTCTGTTGATTTTCTCTACTGCTGAGTTTCTATAGTTTCCAAATTTCTGAAGAAACAGACTTCTCAGCTTCCTTCTCCCTTTCTCTGGAGTATTCACCAATGAATTCTGATGTAGTAGAAAGAAACTGAGGGCAGTTGAAGATGTGGTTTCCCACCTTACAGTGTTTGAATCAATGGAGGATGTGTGTAGACCAACAGTACAAGACTCAAGGACACAGAGATCCTCAAAAGTGTAGTTCTAGAAAGACAATAGACTGAGAAGACCACACTTATCAGACTATAATAGATTCACTTTTGGGCATTTGCTGATATCATAATTAAATCTGACATATGACATTAGAACCTCTTGATGGAATGAAATCCTTACTTCATTTTGGAGGTGCATTGTAAATATATGCATGAATATGAATCAAATTTTGTCTTTGTTCTAGCAAGGTATCAGACATGTTATTCTAGACAGTCATCTCACAGCTCTTGGCAGCTGCCAACCTCTTACAGTTGCTACACAGGAACTTTAAGTTCAGTGAAATGTTACAGTCAAATATTTTTATCAGACATGAGTGTGATGATGTATCTACAAAAGTATTACATAATGATTCTTCAGACAGCTGCTGCCTCCTCTTTTGAGCTTCAAGAAACTGTTCTGTTTGGAAGCAGCTTTATAAAACACATATTATTATAATCATTATTAATTACAGAAATACCCAGTAACTTTAACCAGGATTGTGGCCCTACTATACTAGGTTCTGTATGAGCACATGCACTTTTATCTCCTTGTTTATGATTTAAAAAGTCCTCTGTAGTAAGTCAGCGTGGCCTCCTGTGACCTGGAAGGGGAATCACTCCCTAAGGCCCCTTGGTGGATGGGGCCAGAGTTGCCCAGCTCCACCCACAGGAAGCAGAGTGGTGGGGCTGGGACTATAAAAGCAGGGGCTGAGAGCTCAGTTAGAGTCCAGCAGGTGAGCAAGGCAAATGCTCTTCCTGAGCGCCCCAGAAGGAAGGCATAGCTGCCCCGCCCTGGGAGGGACAAGTGAGTTGGACCACCTGGGCCACTGCTATACTCCAAAGATGAGCCAAAACTATCCCAACCACCGCCAGGCTCAGAAGACTGGCCAAAAGGGCCAGGGCCCCTACTGGGCCCAGAGATTGGCCCAGATTGACCCAGACCCTCCCATGGACACCCTGCCAGCACAGTCATTCCCAGTGGACCCCAAAGAGCAGCCGGTAAGTCAGGTATGTCCACAGGGCAAACAGGGAAGTGGTCCAGGGAAAGCTGACCCCAGGATGGCTGAGGAAAGTCAATTAGGCAGCGCATTGTGGTCAGGATCCCCACTGACCTGGTCAGCGTTTTGGGTTGGAATCCCTGCTGACCCAGTGGCAGCCCACACTGCCACTCTTAGGGCCCTAGGCTGGGCTGCAGTGGAGTGGGTGAGCCTGCGTCCTCCCTGCAAATCCTCACCTTGGGTGGCAAGTTCCCTTTTTAGGGAGAAAATCCCTGCGCTTGTTGGCTCTCCACCTGCAGGGAAACCTGACCCCCATTTAGCCTGCAGACCAGCCTGAGTGTGGAACAGCTTAAACTGCCTAGACTATTTGTCTGCCTGCCCCATCCTGACCAAGGGCTGGGCATTATAAATGCATCTCAGCTCGCAGAGAGGCTTGAATCCCTGTTGCCTGAGCGTGGAACAGCTTAAACTGCCTAGACTGTTTGTTTGTTGCCCCACCCTGACAAAGGCGTGGCCTCTGTAAACTTCTGCTCAGCCTGCGGTCAGGCCTGAACCTGCTGATTTATGCTTCTGGTTACTTGTTGGCAGCCTCCCCCTGAGTAAGGGTCCCAGCCTATTTACAGCCTCACTCAGCCACCAGACAGGCCTGGGCCTTACCTGTTAAACTATTTCTAGATTGCTTTGTTGCTCTGCCCTGGTCAAGGGTTTAACTTCAATGACTGAGACTCAGCTTGCAGCCTGAGACCCTGAACTGTTTAGAGCAGTGGTTCCCAAACTTTTTGGCATCACGCCCCCTTTTTGATTTTTGAGAAACCCTCACGTCTCTCCCCCCCCCCCCCATAACAGCAAAACTTGTTGAGCAAAAAAGAAAAAAAAAAGGAACTGACCAGGGCCGAAGGACAAAAATAGCAGCAAAACTTAGGGGGGGAGAATTAACCGGGGCGGGGGGGCTGGGTCACCCCGCACCCCCCCTGGAATTTCTTCACCCCCTTCCCTCTTTCCCCCCCCCCCCCCCCCGTTTGGGAACCCATGGTTTAGAGCCTCGCCCTGAGCTAGGGCCGGGACACCTAAAACTGCGATTTAGCCGGGCAGTGTAGTGAGTCAGCATAGGCTCCCACTGACCTGGACTATTACATCCTTTACTAGAAACAAGAACTTTTAGAATATTTTATCATTCCTAATTCTTATTCACCTCTCATAGTCAGAATCTTTAATTCATGACATGTGTTTAGCTACTGTGGAAATGGTTATGATGTTGCAAAAAGACTTATGGTTTCAGAGGCGTTATGAGTATGGATCAAATTAACTTTTAGAGACATATTTTAAAATTAATGCCCTAAATTCTGCTTGTGAAACACTGAGCTTATGAATGTGTTACAAATACCTTAACTGCCATACTCCACGGTGTATTACGTGCATGATAGTTCTGTGCTGGGGTGGGCAAAAGGGCTTCTGCGGGCCAGATCCGGCCTGCCAAGTGGGTTGATCTGGCCTGCAGAGGTCCTGCTACTCCCTGCCCCCAGGACAGTCAGGGCTCATGGACAGGGGAGAGCGCAGCGCTTAAAGCGAACCCTGGCAATTGACCGTACGGTGGGGGGAGCATGCAAAGTTTCCTCCTGCCCTGCAAGGGGCTTGCCATTTAGAGTAAACTGCCAGCTGCTGCTCAGTTGGCAGGTGACTAAGCATGGCGTTCCCTTACAGGATGGGAGCAGACTTTGCATGCTCCCCCTGCCCCCAGGCCCTGATTGACCTGGGTGCAAGTGGGGGGAGCACGTGAAGTCTCCTCCTACCGCCAGGGGCGCGGCTGCCTAGAGGGAACTGCCAGCTATTCAGAACAGCTGGTAGTTCTCTCTGGGGGTGGGCAGGGGCAAAGACTTCATGTGCTTTCCCACCCCCAGACTAATCAAGGTCTGTGGGTGGGGAAGCACAAAGTGTCCTGACCCTTCTGCCTGAGGCCCCACCCTTTCTGGGGTGGCTCAGGGCCACTTCAAAAAATTCAGAAGTGGCCCCCAGTCAAAAATTATTGCCCACCTCTGTTTTATGCCAATACATGACAAAACATAGCAGATTTTTAAAATGAACAAAATAGCAGTGAGAAAAACACATTAGTGAGAACTCTGAGCATACTGTGTTTAAACGGTCAATACAAAAACTAGTTAACCAAAATTATCTCGTCAATAAACCATTTATCCAATTATTAAAACCAAACAAGTTAGAAGACACAGCATTGGGTCATTGTGTATTAAGTGCAGTAGTCACAGAAAGAAGCAAATAAATGTTTTTATATAGAAATAAAATTATGGTAATTTATATGTAAAGAGCTTGTTGAAGGAATTGAATGCAGATTACATGAAGTGAGCTGGTTGCCATGTATAGTTACACAATCAAAGACAGCAGCCACTGTTTTGCCCTTTGATGGCGCTAAACTGCAATGATTAACAATTAACACTACCCACATGAGAAAGCAGCATGATCTACTAGCAGGAGATACTTGCTTCAAGAACAGGAATTCCTCCTATATTTCAACTCCTCCTCTACCCCGACTCTGTTTGGGCCTTTACATCACCCGATAGAAATATTTTGTCTCCCCTGTGTAAAATAGGGATAATAAATCTTAGCTCATAGCAGTGTTATCAAAGTTAATTAATGTTTGTACTTTGCTTTACATTTTTAAAGTGCTGTGTAACTGCAGAATGTTATAACTATATATATCAGTGAGTCACAGTAACCTTAAAAATTAAATGTTATATGAATTTCCCCTTTTAAGTTGATTGTGATTCAAACGGAATAAATTCCATGCTAATAAATTAAAACTTGATTAAAGATCCTATGTATCCATGAGAGGCCAAGGGAGGAGGCACATACATCCTGCCTGCCTCCCTCACATGACTATTGTAGCACCCCAGCAGCCTACGTGAAAAACCCTTTTTACCTGATGTCTGAAAGTAAAATGCATAAGATCCTTAGAGGCTGGCAGCTAGGAGCTCCATTTTGAAAGATTTATAGCTTTCAAGGCCAGAAGGGACCATTGTGATCATGTCTGACCTCCTGTCTGACACAGACCATAAAACTTTCCCAATATAAATTGTTTGAACTAGAGCATATCTTTTTTTAAAAATCCAATCTTGATTTTAAAATTACCAGCAATATTCTGGATGGATTTTTTTTTGTCAAAATAGATATTTACCTGCACTAAATTTACAAAAAGGGCATTTTCTGTTAAAAAATAGTGCCAGTGGAAAATTCCCAACTAGTACTACTATCGCTACCATACAAGAATACATTGTCCCAGTGTTCTACTCATCATCAAATACACAGTAAAAGTTTAAGAATTTGGTCCTAATCTTCAAAATCATTTATATAATTGGCCCAAATAACCTGCAAGATCACGTAGCTCTTCATAATCATGATCTCCCATGACAGTTTCATTCCTCTGGAAGAACAGAACTGTCACCATAAGAGTGAGAATCTTAAGGGTGAAAATGAAAGTTTTCTTGGCAGCTGCCAAGCACTGTGGCATTTACTGTGACAAGAGATACAAATGACAACAAACTCCGAGTAAAATATAAATCTGATTTCTCTGACCTAGCCATCTCCACCATAAATTAATAAAAAGTATTTTGTTTAAAAATTCTGCTGAGAAGGAGAGAGAGAGAGAGAGAGAGAGAGAGAGCATTAATTAAATTTGTGAGACACTCAAATATTAAGGCAAAGTGCCATATCAGTCCAATCTGGACAGAGAGATCAATAGTTTATGAATCCTCCATCAAAGATAGCCTGGGATTAAAGAATAAATGATGTTCTGTGCAATGTTTTCTTTTCTTTTTTTGCTGCATTATGACTGCAGATTTCTTTTATATAAACTGGAGCTTTGTTATGCTTCTGAATCTGTGAGCAGTTCACCACCACAGGATGCTAGTTCTGGTCTTAACATCCCTATTCATGAAAGACTAAAGCACACAGCATCTTAAACAGCCAGGACTGTTCTTGTCAATAAGGTTTCACCTGACTGCCATATTAGCCTTCCATTCAGGTAGAGCAAGCCAGTCCGTCTTTGCCAATCCTGTGGTAAGTCATTTATTAAAAAGTCCTTTGACAGGCTATATCCACATGCCAGACAGCTGATCCTGCCTTGAGATCTTAAGTTGGTCATCTCCAAAGTGATGGGTCTGCCCTTTGAACCATTGACAATGTGCTTCAGGCTTTATCTCTCATATTGAGGGAGTGTTTCCAGTAGTGATAACTTTAACCAGGAGAGTATCTGAACTCAAGTGTCTGAGCCTAACATCAGAGCCTCCTGCACTATGTTCTTTAAGGAAAAGATTCAGATCAGACCTTTCCCAAATTTCCTCCCAAAGGTTCTCTCTCAATTTCATATCAGCCAGGACAGTTTTCTTTCAGTGTTATATCCTAAGCTGCACTCAACCACCAGGAAGCAGAGACTTCATTGGATGTCTACAGAGCACTAGCCTTTTACATTGACAGAACAAAGCTGTTCTGAAAGTCCATTCAACTATTTGTGGCTGTTGCAGACAGAATGAAAGGTCTTCCTTTCTCTTCTCAGTGGACTTCATCATGAATCATATCTTGGATACATGAGTGCGATAACATGGCAGGAGTTGCTGCTCTTCCAATTACTGGGCACTCTACCAAGATACAAGCATTTTCAACAGCATTCCTGGCATAGAGTCCTATACTGGAAATTGGAGGTGCAGCGATGTGGTCCTCTATACTTACTTTCGCCACACACTACGCAATCATCCAGCAGGCGGTCTTTGTTAGATTGGTTTTCCAGTCAGTGGATAACTCCAACTCCTACTGCTGAACTTGGGCTTGTGAGTCACCTGACCTGGAATTGACGTGAACAAGCACTCGAAGAAGAAAAAATAGCTATTCACCTTCTCATAACTGTTGTTCTTTAAAATGTGGTGTTCATGCCCATTCCAATACTCTCTCTCTTACCCCTCGGTTAGAGTAGCTGGCAAGAAGGAATTGAAGGGGGTCAGATGAGTAGGACCCTATATTGGGTGCCATGAAGGCACGACACCAGGGAAGCATCCAGGCTGACCCTACAAATACTGCTCAGGGAAAATCTTCCAGCTCTCATGCATGCGATACGCGCACACATTGGATTGGAATGGACATGAGCAACATATCTTGAAGAACAACATTTATGAGAAGGTGAGTAATGGTTTTTACAATTACTATCCTTGCTTATTTAGCTAGTAGGAATGCAATCTCAATATGTAAAACCAGGAAATTCTTTTAATTACAATCATGCTTCCTTCCTGGATAAAATGGTGACATATGCCTAGCAAGCTCCATAAATATTACCTTTTCAGGGCCTTCTCCAAGTTATTCAAGTTATCTGAGGATAGCAACAATTCCTGAAGCTCCTTAAACATGTGTACAATGTGGTATAACTGCAAAAATAACTCTATTCCCCTGAAATGCATATTTCCATTTCAGACCCTGGTGTCAGAAAGATAATTATCTTTATATTTAAGCATTTTCAGGAAGTGATTACAGATCTCTTTATGCCCCCATATATATGCTGCTCCATATGAAGTTTGTTGATCTACTCTAAAGAAATCTCTATATACCTGTAGCATCAGATGCAGCTAATCACAACTAGTGAAGATAGTTTGTTGGGCAAGCTGCAATGCTTTCAACTCTTCCCAAGGTCACTTTCATTTCAGAGTTTTAGCGATCTGAAATCTGTGAGCAAAGGAAACGTTTTGACACTGCTTGTATGTGCAATAAATTATTTACTATATTTTACAGATTAAAAATGGCATGAATACAAAGTCTAACTATTTCTATTATAAGTACCATGATGACAGAAGAAAATTTTAATGAAATTCCAGTTTCATATGTGATGTGTACTGAAAGTGAAATAACTGAATGATGTAGCAAACTGCCCCAGTCTAATATTAAAATAAATTATCATCAGTAAATACACTGTATAATTAACCTATGCACATTATGATAATAACAACCTCTTTCCATATGTATAGTGATGCATTTGTCCTTAACTACTATTTATCTTTGATACTACAAAACAATGCTATAATAAAATATAAAGATGGAAAGTTTAATGATTTAACCAGATTCCGGATACGACTGATTAGGCTGTATTAGAAAAGGCTTAGGTCAGGATTCACTCCTGAATTTCTTTTAGTGTAATCGAAGCAATTGACTCCTCTTGACTCAAACTAACACTAACAAGAAAACTGATGTGTGATTCTGAAGGGTGCAATAGAAGTTGTTTATAAAAATGAAAGAAGATGTAATTTTGTGTCAGCATAGTGTGCTTAAGAGTTAGGGTAGTCCAGAACTGAGAGAACTCTAAAGGGATTACCTGTGGCCCAACTTCTAATGTTTTGCTTTATGGTATGAGTTTTATGAAAGCTAAACCCACATGAAGGTACCCCTTTTTCCCCTCTGTTCCTTCCTATTCCAGCCCTGGGCCACCTCTTCTTCCCATTAATGGAGCAAGAAATGATAGTTATAGATTCCTGCTTTTTGGATAATGAGGGTTCCTTTACCATGTCTCTTCTGTTATGGCCACAGTTCACTTAAATCCACTGTGTCTTCAGTGGGCCAGGCAAAGATCTTTCCCCTTCAAACACATCCAGACCTCTTCCTTTCTGTATTACTGCTAGATTAAGCAGCAGAGGTAGCAAGTGCCCCATAATTAGGATAGCTTGTTTGCTCCGGAATCCAAGTGAATCTATAAAACTTCTCTTTAAAGTTAGTGATTTCAAAGAGTGTTTCTTTATATCTTATCACAGGATGAACTTGGTTGGACCTTTAAGACGACCAATGTTTAATTCACTTCTGTGGAAGTGGCCTCTGCCAAAACCAGAGGAATTTGAGGACATGGAATCCAGCAATCATGCGAACTATAGGCTGCTACCAGAGCATTAGGGCTATAAAGTCTTGATTTTCTCTGTTTGAGGCAGACCAGGGCAGTGGTCAGACATGCTGTGAATCTGTCTGGCAAAGAGGAGATAAGAGACAGATGTACTTATGTGGCTGAAGGGAAAGAGCTTAAGGAAAAAGCCTCCAAAAGTACTTTGGAGAGAAGCTGAAGCAAGGACCATTAAGGAACACTTCAAGAGATATTCACCCAACTCTGATGAGCAGACTGTAATGCTGAGATGTAATGTCTTTTCCTTTTGTACTGTTATAATGTACTCAGGAAGAGAGAGGATATTGTTTCAGCTGAAGGGCTAAACCACCCAACCAAAAAAGTAAATTGAGGCACTGGCCATATCTGATGATGGGAAGATGAACTATGTTGCAATTTAGTCTATCAGGAGCTACAAGACACAGGGACTGTATGCCGTCTCCGTACCTGATGGTGTTGTTTCACTCTACTTTCTGATCCCCCAGAAGAGTCAGTGGATGTGGGGTAAAGCAGTTGTGCCTAATGCAGCCCTAAAATATAATATGAAAGATGAATTGCTTTGCACTTCCTGAAGACCCCTGGAAAGAAAGGAGAGGCAAGTAGAAGGGACACAGAAATGAGGAAGAAGCTGGGGGAGGAGTTAAAAGGATATGATAGGGTAGGGTGCCAGGGATCTCCAAGAATGAGAGTGGTAAGTGAAAGTATGCATAGTTTGTGGAACAAGACTCATTGTATCTGTATTCAGCTAGATTTTGGCCAACCCTTATTTCAGGTTAATTAAGGGTATTTACTGGACTTTTTGCATAATCCTAGTTATTTCCATGATTTCTCTCTCTAAATTTACAGTAGCATATATTAATGGCAGTCCTTTTAGGCTGATCCACCTACTCCTACTTATAACTACAAACATCAGTCACAAGCAATATTCCCTGTAAGCTGTGTGCTTGGGTGGCCACCCAAGAGAGATTCAGGTGCTGCCCAGCTGATTAGCAGAGCATCCACAGATACTCATAGCTGGCAGCATGTGTTTCTACTGGTGGTGCACATCTGCCCATGCCTTGGTGCACAAACTTTATTCTGCACATAGAGCAAAAAATTAGAGAGAACATTGGTCACAAAGTGAACAAAATTAAGAGTAGTCTGATTCTGATGCTTAAAACTTGGAAGCTAAAAACAAAAGTAGCTAACACAATAGAAATGGCATATGTAGGTTTTACACAGGAAAAATCATTTTTCCATACAGGAAAATATTTGATGATAGCTCCAAAGCTAGCAACTATTACGTGTGCTTACCTATACTTATTTTATAAATGTATTACCAGCAGACTCTCACAGTGTCTCATATTATTCAGGAGTTGTTGTCTGGGCCTCTGTTCGGAGAGTCTAGAGAATCAGTCATTGCTTTCTTCACTGTCTCAAGGATGAGACATATCAGCCTACGGCTTCACCTTTGTGAACAGCTTTTCAGGCAGTCACAGATTATTCCATGTGCTACTTGTACTCAGTAAGTTAGAGCACACTGTCTCCTGAATGTGGTTGCCCAATTTCTCATTGGCTCAGCTCAAACTATATTTATTCAACGTAGGTTTTAATAATTTGGTTATTGCCATTGTGTCTGAGTACATTCCCGTAGTGTATGAGGCAATGTGATTATACTTCTGTCACATTGCTTGTTCTCACATCCTCTTTACAGAGAAAAAAAGTGGACTGTCTTGCTTAAGTAGATTGTTGTTTGGGGGGATTGTTAAGTATTACCTGTTGCTGTGGACTTATGCTAGGTAAGCGAGGGTCAAAGAATAGTGCTTTGCACTGGGAGTAGAAAGTGGTGAGATTTGTGACAGTCCTTAATTCTTGGGGGGAGTTCATTCCACAGTGTCAGACCTACCCAGAGAAAGTAGGTCTTCCACAAAGATGAGCTTTATATTATTGCTGAGAGTTCCATTACACCAGCAAAGCGAAATAGTTAACCACAGTATTTCTTGCAGGGTTTTAAATGGTCTTTAGTGTTCTGAACTCCAGCCATGGGAAGCTTTGATTATGAGGGCTCAGATCTGATTTGAAATCCTATAGGAAACCAATGTAGAGAATGGCATGACAGGGTCAGTGAGCTCACTGTAGCCGGTGAGGCTGAGACCTGCTGCAGTGTTAGTTTCCTAAGTGCTGAAGATTAGATGTCTAGTTACATGATGCTGCTGTAGTCTTGTTGAGAGATGACAAAGGCATGAATAACTCAAGCCAGGCTTTCATGTGTCAGGATAAGATGGAATCTCTTAGCCACCTGGAGAGGGTAGAAATTGTTACTCATGACCAATGCAATGTGAGAGCTTGGCACCAGTGATGAATACAAGACTATACTCCCAGAGTGGACTCAAATGACCACTTCAGCAAGTTCGCAGATGACACTAAGCCATGGGGAGAGGTAGATATGCTGGAGGGTAGGGATAGGGTCCAGAGTGACCTAGACAAATTGGAGGATTGGGCCAAAAGAAATCTTGTGAGGTTCAAGAGGAACAAGTACAGAGTCCTACACTTGGGTTGGAAGAATCTCAAGCACTGCTACAGGCTGGGGACCAACTGGCTAAGCAACAGTTCAGCAGAAAAAGACCTGGGGGTTACAATGAATGAGAAGCTGAATGTGAGTCAACAGTGAGCCCATATAGCCAAGAAGGCTAATGGCAGATTGGGTTGTATTAGTAGGAGCATTGGCAGCAGATCTAGGGAAATGATTATTCCCCTTTATTTGGCTCTAGTAAGGCCATATCTAAAGTATTGCATGCAATTCTGGGGACCCCATTTCAGAAAGAACGTGAATGTATTGGAGTAAGTCCAACAGACTGCAACAAAAATTATTAGGGGGCTGGAATGCATGACTTGCAAGGAGAAACTGAGGGATTTGGGCTTATTTAGTCTACAGAAGAGACAAGTGAAGTGGAATTTGATAGCAGCCTTCAACTACCTGAAGGGGGGTTCCAAAGAGGATGGAGAGAGGCTGTTCTCAGTGATGGCAGATGACAGAATGAGGAGCAGTGATATCAAGTTTCAATGGGGGAGGTCTAGGTTGGATATTGGGAAATCTATTTCATTAGGAGGGTGATGAAGCACTGGAATGGGTTACTGAAGTAGGTGGTGGAATTTCCATCCATAGAGATTAAGTCCCATCTTGACAAAGCCCTGGCTGGGATGATTTAGTTGGGATTGGTCCTGCTTTTTGCTGGGGGCTGGACTTTATGACCTCCTGAGGTCTCTTCCAATTCTGTGACCAATTGTGGATGTGAACATTCAGTCAAAGGAGACTGCACTATGGCTGCAAACTTCTCAAACTGCTTTCCTGCCCACCAGCATCACCTCTCTTTTGTTGGAGCTCAGCATCAACGAGATGTTCTTTATCCATGAACAGATTTCATCCAAGTACTGGGCCATCTTGGTGGTAGTGTTGAGATCATATGCAGTGAAAGTTAGGAAGAGTTGTGTGTCATCTGCATATTGCTGGCACTTAACTCCTTGTCATCAAATTCACCTCGTGATTGAATATAGATGTTAACAAGGACTGGGGAGAGATTTGATCCATATGGAACCCTATAAGTTAGACATCTAGGGGTGGAGAGATGCAATTTCCAATTACTGCTCTGTGGGAGCATCCCTGCATGAAGGATTCAAACCATTTTAATGCATTACCCTGGATTCCTGCCACTTCTGTCAGGTGAAAGAGCAGTGTCTTATGGTCAACAATGTTGAATGCTGTAGAGAGATCCAGAAGGATGAGAATGCACAGGGAGAAATATCCATTAGCAGAGGAAATCATCAGTTCCACAAAAGTAGTTTCAGCTCTATGTCCTGAACTAAATTTAGATTGTGCTGCATCTGAGATTCTGGCTTCCATTAAATGAGAATGTAATTCGCTTTTTGATAGCTCCTCAACAAGCTTGCACTGGTGATAGTTGGGTAGTACTGAAGAATCCAGGCTGGATTACTTCAGTCCTGGTCAAGCCATTGCATATTTAAAGGAGGAAGGGATTCCTTCTCTGAATGAGGCACTGGTTATTTTGGTGAGGAATGTCACCAAATGTTCATGACTTTCTTTCCCATGCTAGGAAAAAATCCTTCATTTTAAAAGATGCAAAGAACCTGTTTTCTTAGAGCTGCAATGAAATTGTCTTTCCAGCACTGGACATAAATAGGGCTTGAAATCTAAACATCATACTAGTAAAACAAGTGTAACGGTTTCACCCACTGGTTAGCGCCCCGCTGCAGCCAAGTGGCACTGTGCAGGGTCCTTGCCACGTTATCTGGTCGCCCTCAGGCTATGTCTATACTGCAAGCCTCCTGCAGAAGAGCAAATGCAAATGGAGTGCTCAAAAACATGAGGAAGAACGCAAAAGGGGGGTTTTGCACAAAAAGGCGCCATCTACACAGCGCTTTTTTGCGCAAAAATCTTTTGCGCAAAAGGGAAAGGAAGAAGAAATGCAAATGAGAGCACTGCATATGCAAATGAGCACCCATTTGCATTTGCTCTTATGCAAGAGGCTTGCAGTATAGACATAGCCTCAAAGTCCTGGAACCAAGGCCTAACTAGCCCTGTCCACGGTACTAAGTAAGTCTCTGCTTGTGGCTGGTCTAGTCTTACCCAGATCTAGGCTTAGCTCACACTGGGAGCTAACCGTAGTGCTGATCTCCCAGTCAGGGTATAAACCTGGCTGGGTCGAGGTCCTGAAGGGAACTGCCAAGTCCCAGCTCTGCAGCTTCTTTTATGCCCCACTGCGGGGGTCCTGATTGGCTGCCGCAGAGACAGCCACTCTATACTGCCTGGAGGACCACTTCTCTGCTGCTCCTGCTGGGATGGGGTGCGGCAAGGCCTCTACCTCCTGTAGGGGGCATTGGGGCCTAATCCAGTCCATCACAACAAGATACAACTTCTCTGCCTCAGTGTATATTGCAACATTGTACAGGTTTCTAGACTCTTTCCTTTGAAGAGATAGGCTGGAAGGTGGCTTATGCATCATATATGTAACCTACAGTCCCACAGAGCTTGTGTGATTGGCACAAATTTTGCATATCACCTGGTTAGGCCTGATATACTTGGTTTGAAATTTGAATTTTCTGTGCTACCTGCCACAGCTGACAAGCCACACCAACCTGATAGATGCATAGAGATGTGATGTGACCTTCTCAAGATCACTGGTAGATCTGTGGCTGAGTAATGAAGGCTGATGTCTTCTGAGTCCCAGTCCAGCATACTGTCCATTGTGCCACACTATCTCCCCTGTTAGGGCCTACTAACATTGTGACACTGAATTCCCCTTCCAGTGGTTAGTCCTTATATAGAATTTGATGAGTCTGCTGCAGCCTTTGAGCTGTAAAATCTTTTTCCCCCCCCTGCTCAGGCAGTAGAGATTCATTTTAAATTCAGAGGTCTTAGGTTTGATCCTAGCTGCTCCAAGCCCCATTGAGGGGCATATCACATTACATATATTCTAACCTTTCCTTTTGCTAACTCTGGAAGAACTGATTGCATGGTAGTAATTTAATCATTTTTAAATTAGTTGTATGCCCTCTGGTCATTTTCTTCTGTTGAGACAGATTTGAAGAAATAATTGCTGCAGTATTTTTTTAAGATAAGAATGACTACTACTTGTCCATTGTTTTATAAGCTAAGTTTGATTTCTGTTCTGATTTCTGTATTCAAAATATCTTTAATTCTGTATCTTGTGTTATACAACATCCTTGTACTCTGAATGGCTGACATGCCTTATTAGCAAGGCAACATATTCTCTTTTGAGTGATGGCCCCCTACTATATTTCACTGAGAGGTTACGCATGTACTCCATGTGCCTGCAGTTGGAGATTTGAAAATAGTGTCTGTTGGTTTTCCATCGTCCATATCAATACTCCAAACCTTTCCATTGCCTAACATGGTACTGACATTGGAACTACTGTCTATCTTCTCCTCATACCATGAATCAGTTGTGAAAAGAACTGACAACATCATACCATCCCTATGCACCTTCCTGGAGACCGTGATGTCTATGGCAGCATCTGCCACCTCGGATGTTGAATTGTCATGAACCACAGTTATATAGTTGAATTTACCTCCTCCAAGTCCCTCCCTCCTGTTCCCCTTCAGGGACCACTCTCACAACAGTATTCTCATCCAAGAGGTAAACTCCTTATTACAATGGATAGAGGTAGAATGCATTCCCCTGGGACATGAGGAAATGGGGTTTTACTTGACTCATTTCCTAGTACCCAAGAAGAAAGGCTGGTGGAGATCAATCCTTGGTCTCCAGTATTTGAGTTGCTATCCTCAGACTCAAGCTGGCTTAGTCACACTAGCAGTGATTATTCCATTATTAGAGAAAAGCATGTGGTTTATGGTTCTTAATATGAAGGGAGCTTATTTTCACATTCAGATCCATTCAGTCCAGAGATTTTCCTGAGATTCACAGAGTGCACCCACCAATTCCAGTACAGAGTGCTCCCCTCCAAGAGTCTTCACCAAAGATTTTTCCCTTGTAGCAGCCCATGTCAGATGTAATAGTTTCCTCATGTTTCAATATCTTGACAATTGGCTTCTAGCTGTGCAGCCCAGGCAAAAAGCCCACACAGCAGCCTCTATGTTGCTCAACTTTGTTTCATCCCTTGGGGTCAGTGTAAACATCAAGAAATCAGTCCTAGACCCGATGCAGTCTCTGTACTTCAAAAGAGGTAAATTCAGTCACAGCATGTGCCTATTTAAGATCAAATAGGTTCCAGGCCATGAGTGACATTATAACTCACAATCTATATGTACCAGCCAGGATTTCCCTGTCCCTCCTTAAACGTGATTTCATGTACATATGTGACCCCCTTTCTACATCCGTCTTCACTGATTTGAGACATGGCTCCAGTCTGTTTACTCCCCAAAATGCCACTCCATGACTTCCATGCTGACAGTTACAGCAATGGTACTATCATCTCTTCAATAGTGGACAGACCCATGTGACATTTGTGCAGGGGTTCCCTTTCTTCCCTTCTCCCAAGGCAAGACAGTTATCACCAGTGCATCCCCTGTGGGCTCACTTTGATAGCTACATGGCTCACAGAACATGGAAAGGCGGAGAATCCAGAATGCACATACGTGTCCTGGCACTCCAAGTTGTGAGAAGAGCATGCCAGTTCTTCCTCCTTCACATCCATTCCCATCCTAAAATACTAAAATTGGAAGGGACCTCAAGAGGGCATCATCTCCAGTCCCCCGCACTCACAGCAGGACCAGCCACCATTTAGATCATCTCTGATAGATGTTAGGCTAACCAGGTCTTTAAAATATCTGATTATATAGATTCCATAATCTCCCTAGGCATAGGTGACTGGTGCCTGAGGAGGAAGGAGGTGCAGGAAGGATCATCAAGAGGAACAGGGAAGGAACATTAGGAGGCATCCCATTTAGCAATTGGTCTGGCACAGAGGAGGTGGTGTACTTCCCAAGTGCTACCATGAGACTCCTATTTCCCTAAGCATTTTATTCCAGTGCTTAATTACCCCATTTTATTCCAGTGCTTAATTACCTCGACAGCTAGGAAGTTTTTCCTAATGTCTAACCTTTACCTCCCATGCTGCAATTTAAACCTGTTGCTTCTTGTCCTATCATCAGAGGGTAAGAAGAATAGTTTTTCTTTTTCTTCATACACCCTTTTAGGTGTTTTCAAACTGTTATCAACTCTCCTCTCAGTCTTCTCTTTTCCGGACTAAATAAACCCAATTCTTTTAATTTTTTCTCATAGCTCATGTTTTTTACACCTTTAATCATTTTGTTGCTCTTCTCTGGGCCTTCTCCAATTTCTCCACATCTTTCCCAAAATGTGGTGCCCAGAACTGGACACTGTACTCCAGGTGAGATCTAATTAGCACAGAATAGATTGGCAGAATTACTTTTCCTGTCTTCCTTAAAACATTCCTGTTAATGCATCCCAGCATGTTGTTTGTTTTGTTTTTTTGCAACAGTGTCACACTGTTGATTCGTATTTAGCTTGTTGTCCACATGTTCTCATCATGTCAGACATAACTGTCACTTTTTTATGTGAACAAATGGAGAGGAACCAGATCATCTTTATTATGTGCAAAGGAAATCAATCTTTAGCATTTGTGCATCAACCATCTGATCCTTTTATCTGCAGCTTATCTTCTTGGGAAACAGAATGTACTCATGTACTCACTCAGAAGATATTTAGTTGTTGACCACAAGATATTTAGTGGTTGACACTGTTGACTTCACAGTTTGATAGTACTCAACATCTTTGCTCAGTGATGGACTCTGAGCAGAGACCTATTCAATTCACAGCTGAACAGTAAATGCATAACATACTGCTCCAGGGGAGTCCTTAGCCCAGGCCTTGACAAAATATGGCCCGTGGGTCAAATCTGGCCCACCAAGCCACTGGATCTGGCTCATGGAGGCAGTGAGGCGCCCCAGGCAAGGTCCCCTGCTTGCCCCCACAGTCCCACACACTACTCAAAAATGTGGCTTTGGGGCGCTTTCTCTTTGAGTCTGGAGGGGAGGGGGGAAGTTTCAGATGCTGCTCCTGCCCCCAGCACAATCCCAGAAACTGGCCTATGGGAGCTGCCTGTTTGAACAACAGGCAGCCACAAAGCACAACACTCTTACTCAATTACTCACTCAAGCACATGGCCGAGCAGGCAGAAATATTTTAAGCTCTGCAAGCCTTTAGCTCTGCAGGTAGGCTGGTTTGGCTGCTGGCTGGTAAGCCTCCTGGGCAGAACCTGCCTCTGGCATCCCTTCCCCAACCCTCTGCCCTCCCACTACTGCCCCACTACTCCACATGCACCCATACCCCCTCCCAGATCTGGCACCCCAATCTCCTGCCTGAAATCACAATACCCTCCTACCCTAGAACACATCCCAAAATCCTGCACCCCAGTTCCCTGCACTAGGTCACAACTACCTCCTTCACCCAAACTTCCTCCCAGACTCCATTCTCCCTCCTGCACCCCAATCCCTTACCCCAAGCTCCCTTCTGCACCCAACCTCCATCCCAGACTCCACACCTCCTCCATTAATACCATGGAAGAGTGCGGCCCTTGACCACTTTCCAAAATCTTGGAGTGGCCCCCAATCAAAAATTATTGCCCACCCCTGTCTTAGCCACTGCTCTCATGGTGATACCCTCCTTTACTCCCATGGCCGGATCAAGTGCACTATGTTTTTCCTCCACTATTACTCTTAACTTGAGTACTACCCAAGATTTGAGGAGACAGAGCCATGATAATTCTGATCACACCTCACCGGCCCAGACAATTCTGGTTCCTCAGTCTTCTCCGCATGTCATCCCACCTACCAATTCCCATCCCCATCCATTCAGATCTGTTGAACCAATGCAGAGGCAAGATCAGATACCTCAATCCACTCTGCACAACACCCGAGCATGGTATTTGGATGGGCATCTGCCTTAGAATGAATATGATCTTCAACAGTTCAGAACATCCTTTCTAGCAGTAAAAAAGACTCCACTAGACATTACTGGGCCATGTGGTGATGTTTTCCATCACAGGCTCAGCAAAAAGGTGCTTCACCAGAATCGACAGGGATCCCTCTCATTCTAGACTACATTCAGTCACTAAAGTCCTTGGGTCTCACCCTCAGCTATTTGAGAGTGTAGCTGGAAGCAATCCATGCATCCCAACCTCCCATGAAAGGTTTCTCTATTTTCACAAACACACTGTTTGCTAGGTTTGTGAGAACCTTCCCACCTATCAGAACTTATAGAACATCAGTGAGACTTGAGCTCTTGCGCAAAAAGGTGTGTGTGGATGTGGAACAGGGTTTTTTTGTGCAAAACGAGGCAATCGAAAAAAGCACAGGTGCCTTGGTGGCCATTTTGTAGATAGCAATTGGAGTTTCCTTTCAAGAGAGTGTCCATGCAGTCTGGACGTTCTCTTGTGCACAAGCGCATCGCTATTTCGATGCGCTTTTGCAGTGTGGACGTGCTCTTGTGCAAGATGTTTTTGCGGAAGATCTCTTCCGCAAAAATCTTCTTGTGCAAGAAGGCTGTAGTGTAGACATAGCCTCTTAAGACCGAGCCCTGCAGTTCTCTTCATTTGGCGTTGTTTTCTGTAGGTAAGTAGTTCATTTCACTCATTTCTTGTTGTTCTTCCCTTTGGTTCCATCCAAGTTCATCCCCTGCCACCCCCCCCCCCCAAAAAAAAAACTTACCAACAAAAAAACACCCTGTTACTCAAGTTGTCCCCCCCCCCCCACCCACTGTTTTGGTTTTTCCCTGTTGGACAGAAATGGATTTAAATGCTGCTCCACCTATAATGGCTCAATGCCCATCTTCACACATTAGGTATATCCCCTGATAGACCTTTTTGCCACAAGCTCCAACAAAAAGTGCTCTCTATACTGTTCCACAGTGGGCATAGGCAAAGATACCCTGGGGGGTGCTCTTACCATCAAATGGAGCGTCTATCTCCTTTACACCTTCCCTCCCATTCCCATCCTCCTCTGTACAATACTCAAGATAAGCAGGGACAAGGCCAAAGTTATTCTCATAGCTCCATACTGTCCCAGACAGCCCCGGTTCCCCTTCCTCAGTAGAATGGTTCTGTTTGTGGCAAGGAAACTGGCAGGTAACTCCATAGTGATATACCAACCCAGTCTACAGACCCATCACCCATAGTTCCTCAGGCTCCATCTAAAGGTTTGGTACATGGATGAATCTCCCTCATAGTATTACAGTGCTCTGATCAAGTACACAACATATGCTTGCACAGCCGAGTAGCCTTGGCATGTAAAACATATTGTGATAAATAGACACTTTTTACACACTGGGCTCTCCCTCGTAACATCTCTCCTGACAATGCCCCATTAACTGTCATCCTTGACTACCTCCTGCACTTAAAGCAATCCAACCTTTCTGTCAGTTCTATCAGGGTGCACCTAGCTGCTATAACCACATTCCATACAAATATAGATAACACAATTTTCACTCATCCAATAACAAAGCATTTTATGAATGGCCTCCAGTCACTATATCCTGATGTAACTCTGCCAAGGGAGCCATGGGACCTCCATTTGATTCTCAATTCCCTCACCAATCCTCCATTTGAACTCATGGCCACTTACACTCTTCTAAATTTCTCTACGAAAACTGCATTTTTAGTGGCAATTATATCCACCAGCTGGGTGGGAAAATTGCCGCTCTCATGGGGGATCCTCCATACACCACCTTTTTAAAGGATAAAGTCACACCACGGACCCATCCCAAGTTCCTCCCCAAAGTGCGCTCCTTGTTCCACATAAACCAGACTATCCACTTATGTGTATTTTTCCCAAACCTCATGCCAATACTTTTGAAGCAAGGATGCATACCCTAGATGTCCACAGCACTCTCTCTCATTTTACATCCACAGAACGAGGCTTTTTAGAGCTCTGCCCAGACTCTTTATATCTATAGCACATAGCTCTGTGTTATCAACACAACTAACTTATGCCATCTACCTCTATTTGAGCCCATTCTACCAGGGCCGTGGTCATATCTGTGGCTTACCTCTGCAAGATCCTTCTCGAGAATATATGCACAGCAGCCACATGGTCTTCTGAGCAAAAATTTGTGAAGCACTACTCACTTTCTTGTGGACCTCTGTCCTCAATGAGGGTCATCAAGGTGGTGTTATCTACAGCTTACCTGCCAGATCTGAAGTCCCTGTCTCCTTATGACATACTGCTTGGAGTCACTTGCTGTCAAGTACCCTTGAAGAAGAAGAGGAAGTTACTCACCTTTAGAAGTAACTAACATCCTCTGAGATGAGCATCCCTGTGGGTGCTCCACTACCTTCCCTTAATCCACTCTACTTCGGAGACCTTTTTTTTCCTATAAGCCGGGTTTCCGGGTAGAGAAGGAACTGAGAGGAGGGTGGCCGAGTATGCTCACAAGCTTACTGTGCATGCTCAGCTCCTCTAGGCACTACTGTGAAGAATCCGGTCTGTTGTGCTGAGACTCACCGACACCTGTTGTGGAGCACCCACAGGACACTCATCTTGAAGAACATCAGTTACTACTGCTAAATGTGAGTAGCCTCCTCTTCTGAAAACATACCTGATTCCAATTAGTAGTTACAGGTAGCTATTGGAATTTTTACATTAGTGCAAGAAGCTATACATTCTCTTCACAAGAATGAAAGTTTCTGCTATGGAACACTTTGAAATCTTTCAACAACAAGCCTAAAAGCATCAATGGAACTATTGTAAAAATATTATGTGTAATGTTCTTTGAAGTACTTATTTCACCTTTGAAATGCGTACTTTTCAGATGTGGCAGCTTTGAAACCAAAATGTGCTTCTTTTGTTTTTCTTTCTTTCATTCTACTGAAAAGATCATATTTTGTCTCTAATGTAATGTACTCAGTACTACTTATCTTGGAAAATCCAGTATTACAATTGAAGGTCTAACAAATTTTTCTAAATATATTTTATCACAAATACAGCATGAAAATAGAACACAGATATAGGTAGTATACAAAGACTGGATTGTCACATAATTTTGAAGTGTTTAAAAGTTGTAATCAGAGTTTTGAAATAATGTTACTAAAATCTTGTAATACACTTACAGAGGCTGTAATTAATTGTACTTTTAAGAAAGAATTTAAAGCTGTTTTCAAAACCCTGCTTGTGATATTTAAAGTAGTTATTTAAATTGTTAATGTGTTGTGCACAATGTACACAATAAAAACTACAAATTACAGAGAGATAAGGTAAAGCCTGATAAACTTTTAAAGGAAGGGATCTGGAAGTTGTATGTTGGTGAGATGTAAACCCAAAATTCATAATGACAGGCTTTGCATACTTTTAATATATCTAACATACCCTTTTATTATTGTTTGTTGGCTTGCTTCAGGGAGTGCAAGAATATTTTTCTAGTAGCAGAATGGCCTTTCATCAATACATGTATGACACATTTGCAAAAGAGAGTAATAAGCAGTCTCCCTGGCTTCGAGGATGAACTGACAATGTTCTCCTATGTCCTAATGAGTGATTGATTAGGATGTAGTTTAGAAGACATAACAACACCTGCCCTATACTGTCTAAGTGTTCTGAAAAGATGAGTCTCTTGTTAGTGGTAGGTTTTGTGAAGAAGAGGCATTAAAATACTCAAAAATGGATGGCCTCACTCTGGTGAGCAGCTGCAGCAGTTAGGAATGAATTCTCTTCACCTCCTGATAAATTGCACAATTAGTTAGGGACATTATGATTAGAGAATATCCTGAACCAAAACCATGAGTTTAAATCAGAGATTATTGCTCACTCTTCAAAACACTCTTAAATTTGGGAAGACTGAAATCTAGATTTTGAAACCCCAACTCCAGGAGTGTTCCAATCCTGGATTTTTATTCAGATTCTTACAGAAATATAAAGTTTAGATCTTGGGCTCTGGTTCAACCACATCTTTAATTCCTACATGAATTTTTCAGTGAACGTTCCTGAAATATTTTCATTGGATATTGCATCCCACAAATAACTATGGTAAATACTAAAATATATTCTTTCTTTGACCTCAGAATCAGAATTTGGAAGATATTTTTAAGCCCTAATGATTTCAAAATAAACAAGTCTGTTGAGCTAGAATATATTAACAGCTTTGTTTTTGCAGCAGAGCAATTTCTGTCTATTTTTTAAAACTCCCTTGCAAGAAGTGGTAGTTGATATTAATGAAATGTAACAGTTGTCTTGCTTTGCATTTCTGACAGACTGTGTCTGTATGCCAGCTTACAGCAGTTTCACCATGTTGCTTGCAATTCCCTTGAAGATGTGCAGCTGTGACATTTGTTTAGACTAGCAGATAAGGCACAGAGAAAAAGTCTTTGAGAAGAATACTTGCTTCTGTTTTTAGATGAGTTAAACAATAGCATTAGTGAAACAATATTTTAACCAAAAGTTTAACAAGATAGCTTAATTTGATGTCAGGATCAGAGGATTATTGTTATTGTACAATATTTGGTTTCCTTTAATTGATCTAAAACAACTGAAAAAGAAGCTATAATTTTAATACTTTTCTCTATTAGGCATGCAACATAGTAAGTGGGCTTTGTGAATAGAATAGAACAATTCCACCCCAACAATGCTTTATCCTAGCACCAGTATCTGACTCGACTAATTCCACAGACAGATATCTATAAAAGAGGCCATCTTCTTATATTCTTGTTCTGATGCTTCTTTTTCTTTAAGAAAATAGCATATTGTATGGGAACAGAACATAGTTTGACACACAGCCTTGATTGTAATTCATTTTATTTCATTATTCTGTTAACCCTTTTTTCTTCACACCTTAATGATGGGTCAAGCTGTATCTTGCTAAAATTAAGAATGAACAGGTCTGGATGGGCATGTTATTGGTCCAGGTCTTTTTTTAAACCAGTCAAGTTAAAGCACAGCTGGACACAATTTAAAAACACCTGCATCCTGGGACTGCCACATCAAATTGAGATTTATATTCTTAGATTTTTTTTGGTAAATGGAAGCTGATGAGCTAATGGGTGTATGCTGTACACTAATACTCTGAGGCTGCGTCTACACTGCAGGCTTCTTGCGCAAGAAGCCTTTTGTGCAAGAGTTTTTGTGCAAAAACTTCTTGCACAAGAGCACATCCACACCTCAAAGCGCATCACAAAAGTGATGTACTTTTGCGCAAGAGATTGTACACACTTCATGGACGCTCTTTCGCAAGAAAGCTCTGATTGCCATTCACAGAATGGCCATGAGAGCACCTGTGCTTTTTCCCATAGAGGTTTCTTGCACAAGAAACCCCTCTGGAACATCCACACTTGCCTTTTTGTGCAAAAGCTGTAACGCAAAAGGGAGTTATGCCTCATAGAAGGAGGTTTACCTACACCAGCAAAAGCCCTCTGTTCTGCCATTTTACTGCTGATTTACTTGCACAAAAGTGCATTTGAAGCGTGGACGCTCCACAGGTTTTTGCGCAAAAACGGCCATTTTTGCACAAAACCTTGCAGTGTAGACGTAGCCTGAATTACATAGAGTAGATGTCAAATAAATTAAATACGATGTAGAAAATACAGATATATTGTGTATATTTCTAATCGTAAGAGCTAGAAAGCTTTTACTGCTTCATCTGGGAGTAATTGAATGCTTCTCGGTCATCACCTTGCACAGGTAGAAGAACTACTCTGCTGTTGGAGTTCTGATTTCAAACACAATCCCTTTCAAGAACATTCATCCAAACATTCCAGTTTTTCTTCTGCCTGTAGTTGAACAGAATGTGAGCTTATTTGGTGTTTTTTTTCCCCCCAAGATAGGAATCTGGGAGAAAGCTGATGTATTATAAATGACATGCATCTGACATAGTGGGTCTCTGCCCACGAAAGCTTATGCTCCAATAAATCTGTTAGTCTATGAAGTGCCACAAGACTTCTCGTTGTTTATGCAGATTCAGACTAACATGGTTACCCCTCTGATACAGATGTATTATAGCATCCATCTGAGGCAGGGTTGTTCTTTCGTTCCTCTCTTCAGCCTCTACCATGGTCTGGGTTTGGATATTCAGCCAAGATCATCTTTGACCATTGCATAGGCAGCCTCCTTTGTCCCTGTGGGAAGGCATCTGCATAGTTCCTGTACTATCTGCCCCCTTGCATCAAGACCAGAAGTGATTGATATAGCCCTTTCTGGAGGTGCTGTCTTATTTCCCAGAATAGCTTCCATTCTTTCTTCAATGGCTGAAGCTTCCATAACAAAGCTAGTTAATGACCGTAGGTGTGGCAGGCAAAGAAAATGTTCTTGTAGTGTTGGTCTGTTTACCATGTTAGAGATGCTATCTCTTGCAGATGCTATCTCACCCATTATTCTCCATTCACAGCCAAAGAAAGTGTGAGAGAATAATTTCCTGGTTAGTTAATTCATCCAAGGACTTGGAAATAGATCTTGCTTATTCAGATCATTTGGCAGACCTGAGACAGCTATAGTGGTGAGAAGAGAACCACATTCCCACTCCTGCATCAGTTTAGAGAGGGGACAAGAGCATTCTCAGGTTTCTCAGTTAATGTCAGAGAATCTAAAGTTCTTAACTGGAAAAAGTCCAGAACTCTTGATCTTCCAACAGAAATCCTTCAGTGCTCGCTTGTCCCAACAATGTGTGGAATAACTATTTCCCAATGCATTCTGGTCTCCTAGATGTTAAAAGTCCTTGGGTTCAGCTTGATGGTGAAAATCTCATTCTCAAGGTGATTCACAAGTTTCACCGACTCCACAATTAATGTTTCAGTAATTTACACTAGCATAATATAGGACATGGCCTGGGATCTAGTCTCCTTATCTGCATTTCTCTTTACCCATAATTTGGTAAGAAGAGAACTGGGCAGTACAGCAAGCTGCAAAGCAGGAGATGAAGTTGTGAAATATTGAAAGCAAGACTTTCTGCCCACCTTAAGAATAAAGATATCAATCCTGACACAATACAGATCAAGGAAAACATTTTAACCTTCTGCTACAGCAGATAGTTTAGGAAGGACAGGTGACAGGTAGATGGGTGTAGCTCAAGAATAGTTAAGTGAGCATACTGGGAATGAAGATCATACACAGATGGCAGGCTGAACTGGGAAGAGGAAAAGAAGTAGGTTGAGAGAGGAGATGCAGAACCAGCTCTCCTGGAGGCTGGGAACACTGTCCTTTTAATCAGAGAAGCTGTATTTGATACTTCACTGTAGAAGAAAGTTGAATAAAAGGGATAATTAAATTGAATCTAAATGTAAACTAGGGAGAATATGGTTATACTGAACTATCTGCACTCTTGGTTCCTTTGTCTCCTAGAGACCATATTTAAATTGTCTAATAGAAGACATTTTTCATCGGAGCTATATTAGTATCTTGTTTTAGCCATGAAACTGTATATCAACTTTCATAAAATGGACTTGTTGGCATAAGACTTACACTAGCAGCAAAATGGACTATATGGTGATGTAATAGATTTTTTTTTCCATCTCTGATGTCTGTCATTCTAAGGTATATAGTGGATCATATATTCTACCCATTGTAAATGTAATCCTATCTACATCATTTGAGGAATAAATGTACAGTATTTATCTTATGCAATCAACATAACAGTATCCACATAAAACCGGAACAATTTCTAAGCCTTCCAGCTGTCACCAATTATTTAGAATTCCAGCCAAATCAGAAACTCATGTGCCAACATTCCAGACCTACACATACAATATGAACAACCTTTAACCTATATTAAACAGCAACAGCTGTTTAAAACCCCCACATATATAGTATACATTTCACTCTTATGAAATAACAGAAATACACTTTTTAGAGAACTGATGTGTAGTCTTTACAGTTATATGTACTTTGGTGCTAGACTAGTCTGACAACTTAAATAGCCTCCAGTCAAGTGACAACATATGTGAGTAGGAAAGAGGAAGGAATTTCATGTTGTTAGAACACAGTGCTTTTATTAGTGATAATCCAGAAATAATATGAAGAGTCAGCTCTAAATCTGGGTGTGATGAGATCTCCAATAAAAACACCCTTCCGAAATAATGACTATTTTCAATTTAAAAAATGGATTCATATTAAGAGCCTAGTATTTTCTTTCTGTAAACTCTAACAAGAGGACGGGTAGTTAGAGGATGTGTTTGCTGTTCCTTTAATTAGGTAGCAAGAAGCCAAATCGTCTTGGGGATGTGTTTACTTTTGGAGGCTGCTCCGCACAGCTGATGACAGCCTTCTTTTGTTAACAGTTTGCTCCTTTAATTCAAGTGGAAGATTCAAACACTGATGATGGGGGTGTGTGTGTAAGGGGGGAAATAATATATGATATGTAGTGAAATACTGTATCATAATACACACACATGAGGAGACAGAATTAAGGTTTCACAGGTAACGGTTAACTTTTCAGTCTTTCCCTATTGGCACATAGTTGACAATGGAAATGTAGATCGACCTGTTAACCAAGAGCTTTGGTCAAGAACTCAGCTCCTGCTTCGTGACTGTGGACCGGTACAGCGCCTGCACTACTGCTGCCGCCAAACCAAACCCCCACTTGGTCTCATGCTCCCACAGAGACTGTAGGTACAAGTGGTGGAAAAGAGGTTTCGCCACAGGCTGGCTGGGCTTACACTCTGAGCCCTGGTCTACACTAGGGAGTGATTTCAAAATAACTCCCCATATTTTGAAATAACAAGGCGAGCTTCCACACTACCAAGCCCATTATTTTGAAATAAGGGGCTGGTTATTTTGAAATAACTACTCCTGCTTTCCACGAGAAATAATGCTTATTTTGAAATGGTTATTTTGAAATAGCGGTAGTGTGGACCCTCCACTGCTGCTACTTCAAAATAACTACTCCCTAGAGTCATTCAAAGTAATTACTCCCCACTGCTTCTTGGGGCTCTAAGTCAAGGTAGAGCATCCACATTAAGGGAGCCTGTCTCAGACTAATTTCAAGGCTTCGCTATGGTGTGGACAGTTATTTCAAAATAGTTATTTCTGGAATTTTATTTTTAAATAAGTTATTTCTAAATAATTTCCTAGAGTAGACGTGCCCCTGAGAGATGAAGGGCTTGGCTCTTTGGGAGAGCCTAAGAGTAGAGCCAGCGGCAGATTTAGGGCAGGGTGAGCGGGGCAGCTGCCCTGGGCCCCCGCTTCCCGAGGCCCCGCGCAACCGTGTCAAGGGGGGGCCCCACGAAATTTCTCTGCCCAGGGCCCCGCGGCACTCTCATCCGCCCCTGAGTAGAGCCACTACTCCTCTGGATCAAAGGCTTTCTTGAAACTCTGATGGGCATCTCCCACTGGGAGGAGGCCCCAAGGCTGATGCAGGACATGTTGGAGGCATTATAGTTCCTGGAATCCCTGAGGAGGAGCTGGAACCTGTTGCAGAGGAAAGAGAGGTCTGGTTCTCCCTACTCTCTTATGTTACCACTATGTCCCTAACCAGGACAAGCAGCCTAAAAGAAGAATGTAAATATTATTCCTGTATTTCCTAACTTTTGAGTGCTTAATTTTGTAATTTTAATGTCTTAAGATAGGGATTTTTTTTTGTATTCAATATATAATATGAATCCTTAAGTTAGTATGAGTATCTTAGAATAAAAGTAATTGTTGAAATGATTTTATACTGCAAAATTTTATTTTGTAGTGAATTTACATGTTGTGTTAATATTTGTATCCAGGATGTTTTTAATTGTTCATATCTTACTTAATGGGAGTTGTTCATTTAAAAACAGAGTGGTACACTTAATTGCAGAGTATTTGCATGGACTCTTTCTTTGTCCAGTGTTTGTACAATGTCTAGCAGAGTGGTGTACTGATGCACAATTAGAGGTCCTAGGACTATGGTAATATAATCAATCAGTCCATCCATCCTTACATTTGTGTAAGCCCCCAAAAGAAAAGAATTTGATTTTGTAAACTTATCTTTCAGGAAAGCAAACTTCATTCTTGAAAGTGTAACATTAACACTTACTGGGAAATGGGATGTCTCTGGGCTTTGCTAGTGAGCTACAGTCTCACCTGTAGGTTGCTAGTTTGAATCCAGCCCAGTTTGCCAGGTACTAAAACCTGTTCCCATTTGGTGACCTATATAGCAGAGGAGTTTGGTGACATTCCATCTGTGTTTCCACATCACCATCTTACCATCATTCTTTGCATTAGTTGGCAGACTCAGCAGAGAGGCCAAGAATTGCCTGGGCCATGGAAACCAATCTGCTTCTTTCTTGAATGTACGTCTTCACCAAAGCTGTCAAATCAGTCCCTTTCACCTACACTGAACCCATACAGTGTATATACAGTTTAGTTAGTTATAAAATGCAAATTACAAAGCATTGCACATGGAGCCGTACAAATCTTGGCATTTATACATAATCACACATGGACAGCTCTTTGATCTTTTCTGTTGTGATTCTTTTTTATCAGGCATCACTCACAGCTCCTTTGACAAGGTCTACATAATATTGCCAACATCCTTTTTTATTATATTTATTGCAGTCAGTTTATGAGATGGAGAACCTTTTCCAAGAAGGCTGATGTATTTTAACACATCTTTCAAAGGGTGATTTCCTTTCATTGTTACCTGTTCCAAAAATCTTCTCTCCGGTTTGCTCAGGTTTTTTACTTTGTGGGTATTCTTGAGCTTTTTTGTTGAACCATAATGCATTGAAATATGCATTTTAATATTTTATAAGGGATGCTCAGGTTTTCTAAGGAAATGTACATCCGAATTTCTTTATTTTTTTCCATACTTTTCTTGTCTATACTTAGGTCTGATGTCATCAACAGTCTGTAGTCTGCTTCATTTCCCATGATGTGTGTACGGAAAAAATGGTATCCCTCATAGTAAGTCCTCATGCACTAGACACTGTTTGAGATGGCCTATCCATTTTGACTACATTAATGAATCAGCAAAGTTAAAGCTTTCTTTGGAGGAATAGTGGGAAATATTGTCACTGACCTTGAAAAATTATATATTTTTTAGGTTTTTAAGGTAGCTTGTTCTTTCCTTGTCTCATTGCTCCTGTAAATACTGCCCCCTCCATGTCTGTTTCTGTTGGATTTAGGCATCTTTGCTGAAGCTGTGCTGGTTTTGGCCTGCAGCACTAGTGTTAGAAGAGCCTCCTCTTTAAGGAGTTTACATTTCCCAACTCAGCCTGCTCGTCTGCTTACCTGTTTTCTGCACTGGGGATTTTGCTGACCTCATAGGCGCCTTAAAGCACTTAGCTTTTCTATTGAGATCTGTAAAACGTTAACTGCATAAATGCTTTCTAGTAGAAGGACTCCATTCTTTTTTCTGTCTAACAGTAGGTTAAGTAGAAAGCAGTATCAAGCAACCTGTTGTTGTGCAAATAGCATGAGATGGATATTAAGGCAAGGATGGGACTCTGAAGATGAAGACACAGATGGGAAAGTGTTGTAGTTGTTGGAGATGGACAGTTGAGAGAAGAAGTGGGGATGGGTGAGACTGTGGATGAAGAGTATGAATTTGGCAGTGGAAGAGGGATGAAAGGAAAGAGAGGGTACAAGAGGGAAAGAAGAGGAAGAAAACCAGGAAACAGAAAAAAGAGATAGAAGAGAGGGAAATAATGGAAAATCTGAACTTTTAGACAATGCAAAGTTGAAAATTGAGAGGAAGAAACAAAAAAAACTAAGTATCAAAAGCTTCATGTCAAAAGTAATGACAATTTGTATTTTCAGGGAAGGACCCCTGAATCTCCTTGCTAAAGTTAAAAATTGAAGCCTCCAGCAAATTCATTCTTTTGAGGTCTCCTCTGCACCTATCTCTGCTCCCTTCATATGTACTTACCTCACCTCCTCCTCCAGATGCAGGCAGTTCTGACTTAACTTCTGTCTGTCTTCATCTGAATGTCTAGGCTTAACAACTGAGCCCCATTTAGACCTAATCAGCTTCCTCCCTCAGGCTCATGTTTATTTAAAAAATTGCATCTAGTCCATACTGCTGATTACAGTGTGGGCAAAATTCAGTGCTGGTGTATGAAGATGCAACTCCATTGGCTCTGTCTGTTTTGCATTATGCCACAATTCAGTTATATAATGATGTTTTATGCTATATCTGTATGTCACTTTCTAGTCTATAGTTACAACACCATTATCCCAGTTGCAAACAGCATTAGCTTACCATACATGCCAAACATTCCATACATGAAAGATGAAACTCAAATTAAAATAAGGCGCTATCTAGAAATAGAGTTGTATAATACCTTGTAAGACAAATCATATTTGTTAACACAAAAAATAAACACACTGCCAATAGAAAGGAGGTTAAGGGGGATTTCTCACCTGACATCTGCATTTAGGAGAAGCTGACCTATCTGTAATTTCATTGTTCAAAGCAATAACATCCCTCTGCCAACGTCTCATCTCAGGAATACTACTCTGAAATGCAGAAGGAATCAAATATGCTATTAATAAAACCAAATACTATGAGGACAGGCAGAGACACAAGTTATTTTCATTTTTAGGCATGACAATCAGTATTTAAGTGACTCATGACTTACCATTTGCTCGAACATTTGTGAATTATGCTGTTGCCTTTTGCTTTGTTATACCCCATTCCTAAGTGTGATACACACACATTCAGACTTGCATAGAGTGCTAGACTTAATCCCTTGCTGCCAAATACTGGGATTTCCAGGTTTAACACACTAACACAAGTGTTGGCTCACCATATTGTTTTAGCACTATATTAAAAGGAATGTTTAACATCAAGTACTAAGATTTTAATCATTTTTGGGATGACGTATCCATATTTCTTGAATAATAAAGGTAAGAAAATGTTAAATTTATCAATGCGTGACTGGCATGAGTGTAGACTGCATGGACTGTTTGAGCTAAGGCAATCAACAGAAGTGAAATTGGTGAGTGTTAGATCTCATTTCAGCCATCTGCTAGAAAACCGTAACTGAACTCTCATGAGTGAGTATTATTATCTGAGTGAGAATTTCAGGTTGGTGGATTAGGTAAGTATGACTCTGTGTGTATATGGATATATGTACATAATTACTGGTAAATTAAGAGGTATTTGTAAGATATGTCATACATCTAGGCAAGGATTTTTCAAAAGCACCCTACTGATTTAGAAGCTTAAATCCTTAATTTTCAAAGAGATGAAGACTTCTGAGTGCCATAGCACTTTGAAAATGAGATTAAGGTTCCTAAATCCCTTAAGCACTACTAAAATTGTACCTCTACTTTAGTGTCTCATATATAACATGAAAGAGGGAAATGCAATACATGGTTCCTCAATAAAGAACCTACCTTTTCCTTGCTGCATAAAACATGAATTTAAAGAAGGCAAAATAACTTTTAGGACTGAAGGCTCCTATGATAGTTTTCAGTCTGGAGTATTCCTTTTAAAGCTGTTAATAATACTAAAAGTAGGAGACCTATGTATTTTCAAAATACCTGAATAGCAATCCATTCCTAGGAGAAATAAATATATAGGGCATAGGCGACAGGTGCCTGTGGGAGAAGAGGGTGCAGGGATGGCATGGAGAGACAGGGAAGGAGCATGTTGGTGAACCCCATTTAGCAATTAAAATTAAATTAAAATTTTGGAGGGGGCATAGGGAGGTGGTGCACCACCCAAGTGTTACCATAGGTTACTTATGTATTGAGGGACGGGAAGCGGAGAAAAAAAATCACAGCCAAAAATGGCTTCTTACTAATTCACATAGAGCATTTTATCTACAATCTCTTCCTGAAAAAGTGAGTCAAAATAATTTCTTCAGGCTTCACTGGTAGGCTAAGCTAATTTGGAGGCAGACTTATAAGCACTTTCTTAACTTTATTAACATGAGTAGTCCTGTTGATTTTAATTGGACTACTCATGATAGTAAAGTGAAGTACATTTATAAATGTTTTCAGGATTGGAGCTCTATTATGTTATTTAATTTATGCGACTAATGCCAACCAACTCAACTTGAAAATACATTGTAAAATCATGCTGTGAAATTTTACCTAAGTATCCAGACAAAAATGTGGAAATCTTAATTCTAAATCTTTAACATTTTCACTTGCAAGGAAAATCCATGCACATTACTGAATTTTCACAGAACCTTTGTGGAATCAAAATATTTTTCACAGTTCTAGTCCTCAGACAAACTTTTCCAATCTTCAAACATTCAGGTTTGGTTTATGTTCAGGTCAAGGAATATCAAAGCGTTCAGTTAGTTCTTATTTTATCTGACCCAATTCATCCATCTCTAATGGTAAATTAATCTTTTAAAAGCAGATGTTATTCCAACCAAGCCCTTGGTTAAAAGGGAGATGAAGGACCCAGATTAGCCTGGTTAACTAGAGAAAACATCCCCCACCAAATTGTACGATAAAAAAGCTGTGGATTCACAGCCAAAACTAATGCCTCCCTGAGCTTCTTTTTATATGCTGTATGTATGTCTGCACTTACTAAATTGTTACTGACTTTAAAATGTTTTTTCTACGATGAGGGGAATATATATTTGTTTTTAACTAGAAATAGAAAATGAAAATCATATTTTATTTGTGCTTAGGAAGGGTATTCCAAGTGAACAAGTGAAGCATGCAGATAGAGAACAGGCAAAGCGTGTTGTCTACTCAATAGTTTATGGAGCAGGTAGGGATCTGTATATAACCAGAAAAAAATAATTTTCACTACTATTTATTTTTTTAAGATTCTTAGTTAGAGCTGCAATGGATTTGAGTTTGTTTGAATGTTTTAAAGCTAGTCATGCTCTGAATTTCTGCAGGTGAATAAAGTGATCTCAGAATATTGCATCTTGATTTTTTTTTCTTATCATAAATAGTCTACTTATAAAAATCATTCCAAATAACATGGCAACATTAACATAATAGGAAAGTTATTCCCTGGTTAAGTTGATGTGTTTATTTTGCATTTTGATTTCTATGTATATCTGAGTTACTATAAGTAAACTCATGAGTCAATGTAATTAAAGCATCTGTCTTTACCTATTTAAAATTAGTGAAATTCATTGTTGAATATCCTCTGCATTCTACTGCTGGATGTACACATAGAAGATGAAAGAAGTTGTTACTGGATCAAGGGCAGAACTTGACCTTGAAAACTGTTATTTTTATTCACCTCCCAGTACTGTACCATCAGTATATATAGTACTTCACAAAATATGTAGAAAAATAAGAGGTCTCTGCTCTTTGGCGCTCAGAATCTATTTCCCACAAAAATATACATACCACAATTCCTTTATTTTTGGTGGCATTTTTGTTTTAATAAAATGAGTTTCCCGTATACCAGACAATTGATTAATTTAGTCCAAAATTAGGCCATGTCTACATGTACAGCACTACAGTGGTTTAACTGACTGATATAGCTGTACCGATACTTGTGCATCTGGTGAAAATACTCTATGCCGACAGGAAAGCTCTCTCCTGTCAGCACAAAGAACCCACCTCCATGCATGCATAAGATATGCTGGTGGGAGAAGCTCTCTCACTGACGTAGCACTGCAGACACAAGTGCTTATGTCGGTGTAACATGTCACTCAGACAGGTGGAATATTCAAACCCCTGAGTGACATAAATTTTGCAAACATAGGTTATAGTGTAAACATAGTCTTAAGCATTTCACAAAGAGATGTCAAAGTGCGTGGGTGGAGTAAGAGGTGACAAAGACAGAAAGAGTATTTTCAGTATAAAATGATTTTTAATAATGTAAAGCAGTTGTTGATGCTCTGTCTTTTTCAGTTTTTTCCATTGCTATTGCTGATTAATTTGCATTTTCATATGTGATATTTTAACCTATTTATTAAATGTTCATTGGATGGGAAATGAGGCCAACTTACATATTTGTTAAAAGTTCTCTTGTGAAGCCAAGTCACCAACAGTTTCCTAACTGGTTTAGACAGGCTGTGGTAATTCAGGTTTCTGAACAATGAATGAGAAATTTTGGGGAAGCAGAGAGTTAAATTAATTGGTCATGGAACAATAATGCATCACTGGAATTATTCCATTGGGAGTCATCTCAGATGTCTTGTAAATTTCTGTGGCTAGATTTGTTCTTCTAGACATCAGTGCAGCTCCTGACCTAACTGAGTACAAAATGCTACAGAATTGTAATGAAATGCACATCAGACTGACAGAGATGGCATTTGGGTGGCTGAAATCTTACATCTTTCAAAAACGCCAGCTAGCTTCTCTTGACATTATTAATGTGACAAATAATATTTTATATCTGTCTTAAAGACATTGCCTTTCAGCAAATGCTATTTGCAGACACAATGCTGTTTTTGTTCCTATGTAGCTGACACTTAAATATCTGTCTTTGAAGGCTAAAAACTATAATGTTGATCTATGGTTTTATTTGCACTGGTACTAGGTTCATAAATTTTCTTTATATTGTATCTCTTAGCTTTTAATTTTATACCAGGAAAAACTTTGACCTCATTTTCTCTCATACTCCTTTGCTTTATATTGTTTATTCATTTGAATATAGTTTTACTTATATATCTAGATGCTGGATAAGTCTTGTTGCTGCCTTCTTTAAAATCTATCCTTTCTTTTCCATCCCTCCTGCTAAAACCTTGGTCCATGCCTTGGTTATCTCTTATTTCAGTTATCAAATTCTTCTTCTTGGTTACTTCACTGCATTCCACTTCTCCAGCTTGTCCAAAACACCCTACATAAAATCATTTGGCTCCGTCACCAGCCTCACCTCTTGTTCACTTTCCTGCTTATTCAACATTAAATTCAATCTCCTCGTCCTCATATCAAGGCTCTGCATATATCTATTCCTGAGTTGTTTATGAATAAAAGTGAACAAAATTCACTAGAAGATACATGATGTGAACTAAAATACAGATATTGTCTTAAAATTTATTTTTAAGATCTTAAGTGGGGAATGCCTTTGCTGAGTTATGCTCACATTCAGTAAGGCAGTGGTCACCAACCAGTAGATCGGGATCTACCGGTAGATCTTGGGGCCTCTTACAGGTGATCCTGACTGGTTTGGCCAGGAAGTTCTCAAGTGCTGGCTCTTCAGTTGTCCCTCCACCCACAGTCATGCTGCTCCTGCCCTCTGCCTTGGAGCTGCACCCCTGGGAGCCTCCTGCTTGCTGTGCAGGGTGTAGGAGGAAGGGGGGGGGCGCTGATGTCAGGGTATCCCTCCTATACCCCATCTCCACACAGAGAAGGGGATGGCGCTTGGCAATGCAAATCTCTGTCACTCTCACACAGTGTGTGTGTGTGTGTCATTCTCACAAACACACCGTCCTTCACTCCCAACCCAACAAACAGTGGGGGGTTGTTGTTACTACTTCTACTGCTTGCAAAGTGGGTTATTTGGGGTTTTTGACTGGTCTGTGCACTTCATAATTTTCATTTCTCTCTTACACTTAAATGTAATTCTTTGATTAATGAGTTCTAAAATGCCTAACCTGTCTTGGCTGGAGCAAGCTCCACATGCTGGCCTTCGCTGCAGACACCACTCCTGCATCTCCCATTGATCAATAACGGGGAACCGTGGCCAATAGAAGTTGTAGGCTCAGGGCCTGTCGATGAGGGGCAGCACATGGCACCATGGAGCCACTGCTGTACATGCCAGATGCTTTCAGGTGTGATGCAGGGCCAGCTGAATCCCCCACCCTGGGCTAAGCCTGGGGCTGCTCTCTCACTCTAAACTCTGGTTCAAGACCAGAGCCTGCACCCAGCCTGGTGTAAGTGAGTGCGGATGGGGGAAGAAGGAGGATGGAGTGAGCAGGGTGAGGTCTAGGAGAAGGGGTGGGGCCTCAAAGAAGGGGCGGGAAGGAAGTGGGGCAAGGGTATTTGGGTTTGTGGTAGATCTTGCATCGCAGTTAAATAGAAAAAGCGATCTTGTGGCTAAAAAGGTTGGAGACCACTGCAGTAAGGCGTTTCAGCATGAGATTAGTCCTTTCCTAATAGGCGAAAACATTTATGCTTAAAATGAAACCTATATGTAAATAGTTTTCTGAATCAGGACCTTGATGTAAGTGATCATCTACATTTGTGAAAATAACTACAGTGGTAGTATTACACTAGTCAATGTACTGTTCAGTACTAATATTTATAGGAAGCAATATGTAAATGATGTCCTGTTCTTCATTATTGTGCACAAGGTAAAGAACGTCTGGCTGGATGTCTAGGAATTACTCCTCTTCAAGCAGGTCAATTGATAGAGAGTTTTCTGGTGAAATACAAGAAAATCCATGACTTTACAAAGAAAACCATTGAGCAATGCCACAATGAAGGTAATACAACCTGTAAGATGCATTCTTGTTTACTGTTCAGCTGCTATGCTACATTTTAAAATGAGGCCACAGACTCAACTCACAGAATGCATGTAGGATGAGCAAAAAAGAAATGAAGAAAATATCCTATCGTGATGAATGTAGTCTCCTTGTGTTAGGTTGGCAGGATCTGAGTGGATCCACCATGACTCCTTCTCCCCAGATACTGTTATTTACCAGGTGTACTCTTTATTATTTATGATTGGCAAGAAGTCTTTCTTTTGGTTATACCTCTCAATGTCCAGTTACCCATATTTAAAAGTCACTTTGAGATTAACTTACTGCAATACAATATACATAGCACCATAGTGTCAAACTAGTTAGAAGTTGTTGCCACGGCACCACATAACCTGGTTAGTAAGCCCTATTTCACAAAGACAGCGCATTTCTCCTGTGGCCTGAAATTCTGCACTTGCTACCCCATGATTTCTTGGTGAGCTTTGCTGCTGTAGTACTTAGTAAAGATGCTTCTTACATGAGAGCTTCTTCCATCTGCATAAGTATTCCACCCGCCAAAGAGGTGGCAGCTATGTCAGTGGAAGAAGCCCCCTGTCAACAAAACACTGCCTATATTAGGGCTAGAACATAACTACATCACCCAGAGGGGTGGATTCTCTGCTCCCCTGAGTGATGCAATTGTATCATTATTTATTGCAAATTGCTGTAAAATTTTAAAACCTGTCCTTTTTTTTTATCTAAGATACTTGCTGAATAAAAACTCTGTTCCCAGAATGAACCCTGCTCATGTCAAATTACAAATTATATTGATATATGGTATGCTCCAGCATAAAACAGCCTCGGCATTACAAAGCCACAATCCAATTCAAGAGTCAAAATTTTTACGTATTTCTTCTGTGCATTGGTCAGCATTTGTGTTCTTGAATTGTATTTAGTTTCTGTCTGCAGGACCATGGAGAATGTTTTTTTGGGCCAACAGCTGCAGACTCACCTCGTACTAAATCCTGTGCCCTCTATACATCCCCATTCATCTTTAGTGAGTATCCATATCCTCGGGGCAGAGCAGTGACATAGCCAGGATGGGACATCTGGGTGGGCCCTGATTTCAGGAGTGTGGACAATGATGGGAGCAGAAGGGATGAGGAGATGTTTCCCACCCTCTCCCCAGCAGGGAGTTGCCATGGCTGGGGCAGAGGCACCCTCCTCTGGCCTCAGTAGGGACTTGCTGCAACCAGGGGAAAGGCGCCTCTTTCCTGGTTGTGGCAACTCCATGCATAGCAGCCCTGAGCCCCTGTGTGTAGCTTATTAGGCATCTGCACATCTGTGCAGTTTAAAGGAAACTTAGACTGGGGTGGATGGGCCTGGATGCTAAGTTGGTGGGCTAGAGCCCACCCACTTAGGCCCACCCATGGCTATACCCCTGTGGTGAAGTTGTATATATTTGACATTTTCTTTTTCAGTGTATTATCAAAATTGTCAAAGAATATGTATATTCACCCCAAAATATTTAACATACTTTTCAGTGCAGACATTTTGTAGAAAAAAAACCCCAACAGATTTGCGTCTATTATTACCAAAGAGTACATGGTCATCCAATTTCTGACTTTATTAACTGCAAGTGTAATGCTGTGTCAGGGAAATTACTTTTCTCAGAACAAGGTGGGGAAGGTAATATCTTTTATTGGACCAACTTCTGTTCATCGGTAAGACACGCTTTTAAGCTTACAAAGAGCTCTTCCTCAGGTCTGGGACACAGCTAAATTGTATGGAACAGATTGTTTAGCATAAGTAGTTTTTAACACTTATTTCAAGGCACCATTCAAGGTGAAATGGCCTGTTAACACCAGTCCAATCATAAAGAGTAAACCGTTGGTGGGGGAAACAGCTGGAGGTGGGGGGTTGTTAGCGTGTGATAGATTTTTGTAATAAACCATAAATCCAGTGTCTCTATTCAGTCCATGATTTTTAGTTTCTAGGAAAGTTATGAATTTAAGCTCCCTCCTTCATCTTTTGAAGATGTGCAGGTTTCCTTTGAGGATGAGGACTGATGGATCAAAGAGAGAGTGATTGCTTTGTGAAAAATGTTAACACACAGATGATGCAGTATTTTTCTTTTTTATCATTTTCCTGTATAATTTTCTCAGAACAGCATTTTCAGTCTCTTTTAAAAACAGCATATAATTGATTCAGACTTTTACTCACAGAAGACATATTTTTCCTTATTTATTTTTTCCAGTACTGATAAAATTACTGTAACCATGGAACAAGGGGATGAACAAGGGGATCTTTTATTGAATCCCTTCTGTGGTGAAAAAGACAAGCTTTCAATATACCAGAGCTATTTTTCAGCTCACTGCCTCCTCCACCAACATAAATTAGTTGAATAAAAGATATTACCTCACCCGCCTTTTTTCTCTCAAATCCAGAGACCAATACAGGCAAAAGAAGACTGTACATGACTATGGGCTGTCATTTTATACCATAATTGCATTCCATAAGTTAGTTCCATGAAGGAGTAGTGGATTACTGAAAATCTTTAAAGCCATACATAAGTTCTAAACATCCTGTTTGATGAAGAGCTACTCCAACAATGTATTTTTGTTTAGATCCGTTTAAAATAATATAACTTTTGTTTCTTGAAAGATGTGCCACAAGGCATCCCCACTTCTGTGATAAGGAATCCATGTTCTGTGTATATAATCAGCAAAAGTCCCTTTGCTAAAAACCTTGGCTGTGAGCCAATACAGGGATAGAACATGTGGTTTTTTTTTTTTACTTGTGTCTATCAAGTGCTGTCAGCTGTGTTATAACCCAGCAAACCCTCCTAGAAGAGAGAGTTTTTATTGGGAAGGGTTGTTTTGCCTCTACAGATTATACCAGTTTTATGAATAAAATAAGCTATACCAGTAAAATAACGGTTTTGCTGCTGAGTCTATAGTGGAGTTTTTACTGTCATTGGCATGTTGGTTAGAGTGTGTGCGTGTATGTACTCCCGCTGTGCTCCCCTCCCTGCCCACGGGAGACTGCTGCTCAGCTGCTGGAGTTCCCAACCCTGCCAGTCCTACTGGGGCAGCACCGGCCCCACTGCTGGGACTCCTGGCCCCACCTCAGCAGACCACTGCCTCACCAGAGCCTGCTGGCATTCCGACCGCCCTGCCACCAGCTTAGTGGGGCTCCCTTGGCAATGCTCTCAGCCGCTGACCTCTCAGTAGCCAGCCTGGCTGGGTTCCTGGTCCCCACAGTGCTCCTGCCTCTGTTCCTCCACAGAATCTCTCTTGTCCATCAACATCCATGGTCCTACTGGACCACAGTTGTTGCCAGACCAGGGAGTCTGTGTTGAAAGAGATTCAACCTGTATTTTACAGTCCTATCCAACATAGCTTTAGCAACAAAACTTTTAACTTTAGACCAGACCTGAGTAACTTCAGTCTCTAATGAGTTGCTTAACACCTTTGCATGATGAGACTAATGGAGACATTGCTGATATGTGGTTGCATCCACATTTCACTCTCCCAGTCACACCACTTTTAAATAATCAAGGGACAAATGTTGTGCATCAAGTGACTTAGACTATTTTAAATATTCAGTAATATTGGACAAATTCACCAGGTAATTGCTAACAAATGTATGTGTAACCCTTCTGCCAGGTAGGCCCGGCAGCAACCAGGGCTGGGTTCAATATCTACGGGTCCATCTCACACAGAATCCTCGAGTAACCTGGGAAATTCACACACCCCTGGGCGCCTCTGAGAGGCAATGCTTCCCCGCTCGCAAGCACAGAGTCTGAGTGTAGGAAAGAAACATTTAATGAAACAGAGAGAGAAGTCATATGGCATTAACTTGGGAAAATACCACAAACAGAGTTCATAGCCCAAACCACGAGCTAAGTCCCCACCCCTAGCCAAGAATCACCTGGAGTCCCAAAGTCCGACACCCCAAAAGTCTCTGTCCCTGGTCAGTGCCGCCCAGAGTCCAAAAGTTCACCTGCAGGGTTTTACCTCCCAACCTGGGGGGTAAGGGGATGGGGGGATTGATGGGGCACCTTATGTGGTCCGAGGTCGACGGCCCCACTTCTCCATAGGGTTCTGCTTCAGTCTTTAATGCGAGCCACTCCGCCACGCTCCACCAGCTGTCTCAGTCCGCTCCTACCGGCCACTCACCGGTCGTTCCCACTGGCCACTCCGCTGGTCGCCTGCCGCTGTTCCACTGGTCGCCTGCCGCCGCTCCTACCAGCCGCTCCGCTGGTCGCCTGCTGCCACTCCCACTGGCCGCCTGCTTGTCGTTCCCACCAGCCACTCTGCTGGCCACCGCTGCTCCTACCGGCTGCCCGCCGGTCATTCCTGCCAGCCGCTTCGCTGGCTGCAATGGGTCTAGCTCTCAGCCAAACCAGTGATTTCAGCTCTTAGTGATTTCAACTCTTTAGCCATCACCTAGACTGGCAAAATATTCCAGCTTCCACTGGACTAGCAAAAAGACTCCTCATGGAGTCTGCTTTAGGTCCTTAAAACAAAGGGGGAAAGGGGCAGGTTGGGCCAATCTTACAACTCACACCTGGCAGGTGTGAAGTAGGCTGACTCAAGCCCTTTAACCCTTCCCCCAGCTCAGTTCACTCAACTCTGGAAAGAGGGAGGCTTGTTCCTCGGAGACCTCTTACAATGATGGTGTCTCTCCTGCAAGCACTGGTGTCATGTTTTACAGTTCCCACATTTAGGGGTAGCATGATTTGTGACCCCCACAACAGCCCCAAATTTACAGTACACCACATACCATTCCAACACTGATCTTCCATCAGCCCTGGCTGAATTGGATTTACATAGCCACACCTCGGATTCCTTCCTCCTCCTGGCATGAGTTGTATTTACATATCAACAGTTAACAGTTAATTATCTTGCAGAGCTAAACAACTGGAGTGAGCATACCCATGCCCAGGGCAGCTCTCTCCTTTTAGCTGGCTGATAATAAGCAGTAGTTCAGCCCCTGCTTACATATGTATCAACTTCATATTGGAAGATTTGTTTCAAATTTCCTATTTAGCACTCCGTTACTGCTATTTTCTATATAGGATATGTGGTTTCCATCATGGGTCGTAAAAGACACCTTCCTAACATCAGTGCTCAAGACTACAGACTACGTACTCAAGCAGAGAGGCAAGCTGTGAACTTTGTTGTACAAGGTAAAAAAAAAATAATTAATTTCCTCTGACTAGATAGAGGTTCACAAATGAGGTCAACAAACAAGAAATAATAAATGGGTAGCATGAATTAATTTTGTATTTTACAGCTTCAAGTAACAAAAGCATGAAGTAGGGAACAAAAGCACAATGGAATATTACAGTACTCTGTGGTAGCTAGCTATATGAGGTGGAAGATTACTTCTGCAGCACTTTAAATGCAGTATTTTCCTTCAGAGAAGTAGCCAAGTTAGTCTGTAACAGGAAAAACTTAAAAACAACAAATAGTGTAGTAGCACCTTAAAGACTAACAAAACATGTAGATGGTATCCTGAGCTTTTGTGAACAAAACCCACTTCTTCAGATGACTGGAGTATAAGAAGTCCAGATCCAAGAACCTTGTCAGTTTGTGACTGAGTGCCTGACTTAAACCTTGTCTACACTAAATGGAAGATCGCCACTGCTGCAATCGATCTTCCAGAGTTCAATTTAGCAAGTCTAGTTAAGATGCACTGAATTGAACTCAGAGGACGCCCCTGCCAGCATTCAGTACTCCTGCTTTTGCAAGCAGTTAGGAAAGCCAATGGGAGCAAATGCTCCCACTATGGGGACGCTGCCAAGCTCAGCTTAAGGTAAGCCAACTCCAGCCACATATTCTACATAGTTGTAGTTGTGTACCTTAAGCTGAGCTTCTGGGTCTAGTGTAGACCTGGCCTTAGAGAGTTGCAGTGGTGCAGTTGTATCAGTACAATGGCACTGGTTCTTCTGTAGAGTTTAGTAAAAATGCTACTTATGCTAACCGGAGACAACCATATTCTACCTATCAAAAAGGTGGTAGCTATGTCAACAAAAGCCCTCCAGTTGATATAGCACTGGGAGTTCAGTCAATATAACTGTGTACTGAGCTGGGTGGATTTTCCACACATCTTAGAGTTGTAATAATTCAGACATTGTTTTATAGTGTAGACCATGGCACAGAAACCAGGGTTTCAATAGTTTTACTACTAAGAGATTCAAATTTTTATTTTTTCAAATTTCTGTTTTTGAGAAATATCTATTGTAAGATACTTTGTATTGTATTTCTGTTGAAACCAGGGCTCATGCTGTGTGTGTCATGTGCAGGAAGAAAAAGAGTTTAAAAGGTGTTATCTTCACAGTATAAATTAGCAAACTTGCCAAATAAAATCCAATAAATCTACATAATTTACTTATGTCAGTCTGCTGAGTTCATACCTCATTTGAAGTTACTTGGCATCTTTACAATGACCTTTCTGCTACCTTCAGACATTGCATAAAAGAGCTACAAATTTTTACTTATTTAAAGAGCTGATGATGGAATGATTTGCATAATGTTTGCAAGTTAGCGTGGAGTTGTGAACCCTGTCATGCAAATGAAAAAATACTTTTAGACAGGTTTATAAAAGTAGTCCTCATAAAAGTGGCTTTAATTTTCCTTTAGAAATGAGCAATGAAGGTGATATTGTTGCTCCTCCAGACATTTTTTATTTTAATGTTTTGCTTTCAAAACAGCTAAATTAATTATATTGTATTCCAGACTGTTGTCCATTGGCAGCCTTATCTTGCAAGGAGGTGTAGAGCATCTGTAATGGAAGTCATTGGGAACTATGGACACTCAGAACCTCTCAGAAGACATTTGGTTCCTTTTAGGACTGAATCCCAAATTTCAGATGATAAATCTGGGTTTTGCATTATTGAAACAACAGAAGAGAACTTTGTAGAATTGGTTGAAACTTGGAATTTCCGTTCCATAGGAAATTCTGACATTTCGAAATTTTATTTTCTCCTAAATTGAATGAAATTTGAAAGTTTGGAAATATTGAAATTACCTTATTGTAGCTTTCTATTGCATTGTATTATAAATATTATAATAAATAAAATATATATTGAAAACATTTCATTTTGATAGTCAGAGTGCTTCATTTTGATATTCTATTATAATATATAACATGACACATGAAACACAACACACAACCAAAATAAAGCACTCTGACCGTATCAAAATAAAATGTTTCAGTAACTTACTGTCAAAAATTTATCTGAAATTGTTATGGTCCCACAAAATCTTGCATTTAGTTGAATCAGTATTTTCTGGTTGAAAACTCTTCCACTGGAAAGCTTTCAGCCAGATACGGAATTCGGACAGGTATTTGTGAAGGGTGTTAAAATGGGGTTTATAATTTTAAAATGTTCAATTGTTATACATTTTTACCAAACAATTCATTTCTAGGCTGTGATTTTATTTTCAGAATTTCAGCTGTGATAATTTTTAAACACCATATTAAATTCCTCTATTTTATTTTGACTATACTTACTGTGATTTCATATACTAAGGTAGCATCTTTGTCTTCATGACAACTGATGCTCAAAAGACTACATTTGTTATGGCATTAATAGTGTAAGGCATGTATGGTGTGCCAATCCAAAGTGGTTGTCATTGGCTCTGACATGATTATTTTTAAAGAAAATCGACTTACTAGCCATTCCATAGCTCAACTTTCTTAACTGAGCTCATGCCATCTTTTCTAACTCTAGTCCATGGATTTAATATAGCTTTACCTTATCTAACTGCCTTACCAAAACTAAATTCTAGGTTATTTAGGCTATTATGCACTTTGATTTCTTTTTGTCATGAATAAGTTAAGAAACTTTTTCTCTCTCACACAACATGCATATGCAGTATGCGTATATGCATATTTTGGATGATTTATGCTTCAGGGTATAAGCCAACCTTTAATGATAGCTCAGAAAAAAATTTCTTAGGGGAGTAGACTATTGCATATCTGCTTACTTAAGGCTTTCTTACATCTTCTTCTCCTGAAAGAGCTAGTACTAGCCACTATCAGAGACAGAATACTAGGTTTAGCTTGACCATTGGTCTGGTCCCATCTGGCAATTCCTATGATCCCATATCAAAATTAAAGACTTTTAAGGTGAATTCATACCTTTGACAACAGTATTTATTAGTATTTTTGAGTCTTTGGTAATACTGAGCTTGTTCTTTGTGAACTTTATGACGTCAGTTTTGGACCTGCTGTCATTTTGCGCAGTTCAGAGGACTAAAGAGCTTCCCTCATATTTTCTATTAAATACAGATCACATTCTTTTGTAGGATCTGCAGCTGACCTTTGTAAAATGGCCATGGTTGAGATTTTTACCTCTGTTTCCATTTCTCCAACTTTAACAGCCAGGTTAGTAAGCGAACCATACAGTATTTTTCATTTTATGACAGAAGTAGCTGAAATGAAGGCATTTCTGGGATTTTATTCTTTCTTACTCCGGGTAATATGAAAAATTGCATCTGTATTTTAACTGTGACTTTTCTTTCACATTATTCCATTCAGCTTGTGCTATTACTTTATATATTCTCTGCAAGATTTTTGTTTATATTTTTGTGCCCAGGCAGATTTCTGTGTAAATCTATCCATATCTACTGTGTTTGGTCATCAGACACGAGGACCCACGATTTCATTTGAAATCATTTGATGTTCAGCATTTAAAAAAATTAAGTCCACTAGTCATCTCTTTACTTATTTTGAAGTATTGTATAAAGTTTATGCAAATTACTAGCACATTCAATGTATTAGGGCAGGGGTTCTCAAACTTCGTGATACCGTGACCCCCTAAAATGCTAATTGAATTTGTGTGACACCCCCCCCCACCAAAGTTGTTAAGCAAAAAAAAAAGGGGGGGGGAGCCAAAGTTGTTAAGCAAAAGTTGCACCACTTTGTCCAGTTTGGGACTGCACCCACCCCTCCCCCTGAATCAGGCCCTCCTAGTGCCCCCCCATCCCAGTGCACTCCCGCCTCCCCCTGAGGCAGGCATCCTCAGCGTCTGGAGCCGTGCTCCAATCAAATCTCCTCCCTCCCCCTGCAGAGCCAGGCATGGAGGAAGAATCTTACTTTTTAAAGTGTCTGCTTCTGCCACCGGCCCACTATCTCAGTTGGCAGCTTGTAGGGGAAGCATCACGTGGCAAGCTGCCGGTCTCTGCTGGTCAGGTGGGCCAGAGCAGTGCGCGCTCCGCTCCCACCCAGCCCAGCACCTGGCAACTGCCCCCTTCTCCCCCCCCCCCTTCACTAGATTCTGCGGCACTCCTCACTCCCCCGCCAGATGTGGCAGGGGCAAATTGACCGGACGGAGCCTGGACTGTCTGAAGATGCCGGGGAGACACAAATGCCAAAAAACCCCCAAAAAAACCTGATCCAGCTGCAACCCCCTCCGAAGTTGGTTACGACCCCCCTGGTGAAGCATTAGAATGGGTTACCTTGAGAGGTGGTGGAATCTCCATCCCTAGAGGTTTTTAAGTCCCGTCTTGACAAAGCCTTGGCTGGGATGATTTAGTTGGGATTGGTCTTGCTTTTAGCAGGAGGTTGGACTCGATGACCTCCTGAGGTCTCTTCCAACCCTATGATTCTATTATTAGTTCTAATAGAAAGAAGCTTTGAAGACAAACATGGGGGGGAAAAGAAATGAATCCTGGTCTTTCATAATGCTGTGGTATGTGGTCAGATAGAATTTCAGATAAAAGCAGAGAACAGAAGTTTGCAAAATGTCAAAGCTTTGTTGCAATGTTTCTATATGATATTGGGATTTTTGTTTAAAAAAATCTCAATTGTGGTAATAACCTCAAAAATTCAAAAGGACTTTTCATAGAATCAGAACAACCCAGGATTTGGCCCTGTAAATAAACTGTATGGGACCATGGCTGTCCTATTGTTTTGTATTTGTACATCACCTGTAATCATGACAAGGGCTTCTATGAACATAACAACATAGATTTTTACATCTTATATTTGTTATTCCTTAAATATTTACCTGTACATATAGCTTACAATGATTATGAGTATGAATAAGTAATAAGTTACAAGCTTTTAGTAGACTTTACATGCTACCCTTCATGGCTAAATGAAATGTGATATATTCTGTGTAGTGGGTTTGTCAGGTCTGAGGCATATGCTGCTTAAAAGAACAATGAACCCTCCTATCTGGCATTAACACAGTAGGGCCAGCTGCTGGCTATTCTTCAAGTGTCAGTTTTGAGTGCTCTTTCTTGGACAGGTTGTTAGCTACCACATTTTCTTTCCTCTTCATGTGCATGGCCTCTGTCTCATATTCCTCTAATGCTGGATTCCATTGCCACAGCCTAAAGTTGGTATATTTTGGTCTTTGTGACCACACCATACCAAGAGAATGGTCTGCTAATATCCTACAATTTCTGTTTCACTGATAACATTTTAGCTTTTTGACTGTTCATACAATCACATAGTATTCTCACTCTTCAACAGAATAATTTTATTCATTGGGGGTCAGATTTTTTACTTATGAATGCAATGGGATGTTTCTTGTTACTCTCCTCGGCTTGTGTTAGAACTGCCTCTAATCCAGTTTTGGATGCCTCTGTACACTGTTCAAACCTTTTATTAAAATTAGGATTTGTCAGAACTTGCTTTTCAGACAGAACCTTTTATTGCTTTATGAAAGACCTTTTGACAAGCCTGAGTCCAAACCACTCTGTCTGGTTTATTGTTTTTACAGAAGTTTGGGGTGACTGATACAATATCGCTATATCTTTCTATGAGCCCCACAATAACAACTTGCCAGGCCTGTGAAGGGTTGTAATTGCCTGTTGGAAGTTTCTACATGTTAGATGCAACTTCATATGTAACTTTCCACAATCTCAAAAGGCTCTTCCCAAGAATTTTGCATCTTTTTTTAGTGGGACTGAACACTAAATCTACCACATCAAATGAAGGAAGGAACAATCATTTCACACACAGAGAATGGGAAGTGATTGTCAAGGAAGGAGTACTGCTGAAAGGAACTTAGGGGTCACAGTGGTTAAAAATGAGTCAACAGTGTGACACTATTACAAAAAAAGCAAACATGATTCTGGGATGCATTAACAGGAGTGTTGTGAGCAAGACACGAGAAGTCATTCTTCCACTCTACTCTGTGCTAATTAGGCCTCAATTGGAGTATTGTATCCAGTTCTGGACACCACATTTCAAGAAAGATGTGCAGAAATTGGAGAAGGTCTAGAGAAGAGCAACAAGAAAGATTAAAGATCTAGAAAACATGAGCCATAAGGGAAGACTGAAATAATTGAGCTTGTTTCGTTTAGAAAAGAGAAGACTGAGAAGGGGACATTATAGCAGTTTTCAAGTATCTAAAAGGGTGTTACAAAGAGAAGAGAGAAACATTGTTCTCCTTGGCCTCTGAGGATAGGACAAGAAGCAATGGGCTTAAATTGCAGCAAGGGAGGTTTAAGTTGGACATTAGAAAAAACTTCCTGTCAGAGTAGTTAAACACTGAAATAAATTGCCTGCGGAGGGTGGTTGTGGATTCTCCATCTCTGGAGATATTTAAGAGCAGATTAGCCCGACACCTGTCAGGGATAATCTAGACAGTGCTTGATCCTGCCTTAAGGGCAGGGGTCTGGACTTGATGACCTCTTGAGGTCCCTTCCAGTTCTATAATTCTATTATTCTAAATTTCACAGTTATTTCTGTTGTACTAGAGGTTGAACATCTGTAATCCAAAACTCTGGTCTGGAGACTTCCATAATCCAGAATGATTTAATTAGCTGGATGTCTACTTTTCATGGGAATGGCCAAGTTTCCTGTGGTCCCAGTCCCATAAATTTTGTTTACAATTACCAGTCCTGGCTTTCAGTGTTCTATGCTGTTATTTAGCTCTAGTTTACCCCTAAATATCTTTTAAGAGCCCAGTAAGCAGTGAAAGTGTTGGTAATGCTGCTAGACAATATTGATCCCTCATGGTCCGGAAAACTCTGGTTTGGAATTGGTAAGGTCCCGAGGTGCCAGACTAGAGAGGTTTAACCTGTATTCGTCTTTAAATGATTTGCTTAGTCAGTTATGGGAACCCTATGATTCAGAGCCCTCCTCCCAAGAGTCCCTAAATAAGATCCAAGAGACCGCTGGTCTTTGTTCCATAAAGTGGTCAAATGAGATGAACCCTCATTTGGGGTACTTCCCTGTAAACAAATAATACATACCAATTTCCAGCTTTTCTGCCACATAGATTCTTAGCATTGGCTTAAGAGTTCCAGTGGATCTTTTCTCTAATCTGTTTGTTTTGGGGCAAAATGGCACAGACTTCAACATTTTACCCCACACTTGTTCCACAATTCACTAAATATCAGGGACATGAAATTTGACCCTCTCTCTCTCTCCTAGAATGTGTTTTGGACAAGTCATTCTGCTGAATATAGAGAATAGTATATCTGCAACTGTCTCAGCTTCTACATTTGACAGGGAGACTGCCTTTGATAACTGGAGGCAAAACTGTGTGCTCCTATTCCTCCCTGAGTGATTGCACATGTCTATTCCACTGTAGGTGTTTGTGCACTCCCCTGCACAGTTGTCAGAGCGCTTTTTCCTCGGCAATACCTGTCAGAGTGGCATAAGCACTCTTGGCTGCCTTGTGCATTGTATATAGGCACAAAGGGCCAAGATACTCCTGACTCTCCTTAGTTCCTTCCTGCTGTACATGACTCTTGGAGGTCTCTTTCCTTCTCTGTGCAAATCTTTTAATCTAGCATGTCAATGTTTTCCATCTATGTAATTTAATTAATGTCCTGAAAATTTGTTATTTGTATACTCCAGTGCCCAATCTGGGTACCGATCACAGTTACAGAGCTAAGCCACATTCTCTGGGTTTCAAGCCCTGCCACTCTTGTGGTAAGGCAGTGCCCAACAGTGACCTTCATCACAGCTGCCTTTGGTGGTTGGGGAAGGCTCAGTAAGTGACAGATGAAGCATGTCTTTAAGCCCTGCTACAAGACTAATTGGGCAGCCAGACTTAAATGTTTTTTGCTGGAATTAACCCTCCACTCTCCGTTAGAACCATCTGCTTCAGTCCAGGTACCAAGTGCCTTGTCTTCAGTCAGCCATGCTCTTCGGTGTTACTGGTGTCAAGAGGCAGATTGGCATCACTGGTACTAAGAGACACCATAAGTTGGACTCAGTACCAGAGTCATAAAGGGAGGTGAAGCAGGAGAGCTCATCTAAAGATGAGAGTATGTTTAAAAAGGGGGCATTCCCCAGAGCTCAGCTCTAAGCAGAGGAGTTCATTGGCTCCGGAGACCAGTATGAGCCTCTTGGAGCCAACTCCTGAAGTACCATAAGTGGGATCTCCTCATACCCCAGAACTGCAGAGCACTTTCTTGCTACCATCTACTCCTGAGGCATCTGAGACTGCAGGAGAGTTATTGAGTGTCTGGGTCCCACCATCCCTGCAGTTCAGGCGTCTTGCCTGGCACAGGCGCTCAAGGCACTGATGTTAATGGTTTCAACTCTGCACTATGTAGGTCCAATGGATTTGGTCATTAGCACATCATTTAAGATGTACCATCTAAGGGAAAGGTGCAAATGATCTCTCCAGCTCCCTTTAGAGTCTACACCTACCTCACCTAAACAAATATGGAGGGGTCTAATCTTCACTGCTCTGCTGGAAGCAGTTCTGCTTTGGGATTCTGCATTGTCAACTCTACCTTTGAAAGTGACTTACCTTCCAGGGACCCAGAATCTATTGGCAGATTGTCTGGGTAGGTTATTTATCAATAGTGGTCCCTTCATCCTGACATAGCAAGATCCATTTTTCAGTTCGGGGGAACTCCCAGATTGATCTGTTTGCAACAGAATTCTGTTTGCTCCCAAGCAGCTTACAGCCCAGTTTCACTGACATGCCTTCCTGATGCTGTAATCAGAAGGTCTCCTTTATGCTTTTCCATTCACACCTCTCTACCCAAAGCTCTGTACCAGGTCAAGCAGGACTAGTACCATCTTGTACTGATCGCTCTGGCTTGGTCCCATCAGAACTGGTTTTCTGAGCTCTTAGACCCCACTGTCACTCCCACTTCCCACAGACTTGATTTCACAGAATCAAGGCTGCCTCCTCTACTCCAATCTTCAGGCAGAATCCTGCTCTAGGGAAATTCAGGAGGTGCTGCTGAGTAGTAGAAAAACATTAACAAGGAGTACTTACCTGGCTAAATGGAAGTTTTCCATCTGGTCCATACTGAAGGGGGGTTTCCCATACCTTGCTTCTAGTAAGCACATTTTGGACTACCTTCTCTCCTTGAAACACCAAAGGTTGCCAGTTAGTTCAAGCAGAGTGCACCTAGTGGCTGACTTCTTGCTGACCCTCTTCCGAAAGCTTCGTGGTCAAAAGAGCCTGAGTCTTAGAAAAGCTTTAGCTTTTAATCTGGGATGGACTTTCAGGTGTTTCAGGTCTTGGCTCAATTGTTCATTGCAGTTGCAGACAGATGTAAGGGCAATCCTGTATCTACTCAAAGGATCCCATTTTAGATAGCCAATTGTGTTCACCTGTATTACTGTTTGGTTAATATGAAGCTTTCAGATAAAGTGTTGGTTTATTCAGCTAGGCAAGATCTCAAGCAGGCTCCATGGCTTTTCTGGCTAACATTTCCATAGTATATATTTGCAAAGAGGCAACCTGGTGATGTTGCCATACATATACCTTTCACTGCGTGATCTCCCAACACTCTTAAAGACAATAATAAATTTAGAAAAGTGATCTTCCAGTCTCTGGTCAGTTAGACTCCAAACTCACCTCCAGTTTGCAATGCTTGTGAGCCAATTCCTGTGGAATGGGCATGTGCAATCACTTGAAGAAGAACAAATTGTTACTACCACAATGCATTCTCTTTCCCCTCTCTTTTTGAGCCTTTCCATGAGAAGGAAGAGAGGGGTATTGGAGACAACATGGCCTTTTATAACCATGTGTGGTACATGAGGCAACAGAAAGTGTTTGTGCTGCCCCAACAAGTACTGCTAAGGAAAAAAACTCTGACAACTATACACTGGAGTGTATGCACTCATATACTAGAATGGACATGTGCAACATACCTCAAAGTACAAGTTATGGAAAAGCTAGTAACCATTTCTTGTGTATTTTCCCCCTATTTTTGGATAGCCTGTGAAATGGCCTTGAGAGTTCCATGACAACCCATATAATCCTCCTTTAATCATAGTAAAATTACCTTGTCAATTGTAGTCCTGGTGTTAATGAGGCTAATTGAGTGGGCTGGAAGTATCCCATACTTAGATTTTAATGACAATATAGTGTTGAACGTAAGGAAAGATAGTTTTATAACATGTTAACCAGTTCAGGGAGTTTAGTTTTCTAATAATGTATTTTGTGCCACCTTTTGGGTAAATATCATAGCAATATACCATCTGGTACTGGGATGCTCTTAGAGTCACAAGGGGTAAGTGTCAGGATAAAGTTGTAGAAGCTGGCTTATGTGACAAACTGCCAATGCCACTCAATAAAGAGGCCATGTTGAGCTGGGAAGAGGGCTTGAGGAATCAAAACCAGATGCTAAAAGATAGAGAAGTGTGAGGGAGCAGAGAAAAGAGAGGCCCAGCACCTCAGGTCTTAAAGAAAGCCTGTGGGCCCAGCTAAACCTGCCCCACGTTACTTGCAGCCAGTGCCAGGACTGGAAGGGGGAGAAAAGGAAGGAGCCTGCCTCAGTTTGAGGATGCCTAGCAAGGAGGCAGGAGTGTGCTTTGAGGACCTAATTTGGAGCCTGCCAGCATAGTAGCCATGGGAGCAAATAATTCTCACCTCGCCCCCTCTTGGCAAAAAGAAGAGGGAAACCTATAGAGAAACCCCATCTAAGGGGAATCTGGACTTCTGGGGCCACACCCTAAACTTAAAGACTTTGGTAAGGAGCAATCTTGGGGGCCTGGGCCAGAAACCAAAGGGGAAAAGGGGCCAGTCTTCCCCTCCCTCCAACCTATTCAACAATCTAGCCACTAGGGTACCCGGCCTTCAGGGACCCAGTCATGGTGGAGAATGCAGGCATTGAGCACTAGCCCTTGCTGAAGGAATGTGACACACACAAAAAGAGCAGGTTTGAATGGAAATAAATGGAAATGGAGCCACTGCTAAAGTAGATGGCTGAGCAAAACACTCACCATCAGTAGCAACTGCAGCACCTCCTGCAGTAAATGGCCATATAGTATCAACTAACTGATGTGCTAATTAGCAGCTGATATGGTCTAACACATGGCCTCCTGCCCCTATCAGGCTTGCTGAAACGGGGCCAGATGATGATCCAGAGGCTTTTCTGGAGACATTTGAATGGGTAGCCATGGTAGCCAGATCGGCTCAAGAATAGTGAGTGATTTTGCTGGCCCCATACCTAACTGCCTATCATGCCTTAGACCCCACCACAGCTCAGAACTATCCCCAGGATAAGGTAGCAATCCTCAACACTCTAGACCAGTGTTTCCCAAATAGTGTTCCGCGAAGTGAAAATAAGGGTTCTGTGAGAAAATTCCATTACAATAACATTTTATTATTTTAAAAAATTAATAATTAATACTTAATGCATATTAGTTTTTGAGCTTTATTTTTTTGTATACATTAAATGTGATTTTTGTTTTTAAATATGTGCAATTAAACTAAATGTTGATCTCATGACCTTGTTTAGCATTCGTTTATTATTATCCTTACTTATTTGTGGTCTACTTTTTCAGCTCCATATATGAGACTGTTATTAGGGGTTCCGCAAAATTCTTTCGAGTTTAAAAGGGTTCCGTGGCCAAATAAAATTGGGAAACACTGCTCTAGACATATCAGAAGAGATGTTCCGGCTGTACTTCTGGGGGAAGCAACACCCATTGGCAGCCTGGCTCCATCTTGTCATCCAGAAACTTCATGTCTTCTGCTGGAGATGGCTCAAGTCAGAGGCAAAGACAGGGGGACAAGTCACCAAGGAGATCTTGCTCAAACAATTTCTCCAGATCCTACTTCCTGGAGGACAGAGTGGATCTTGCAACAGCACCCTGAGATCATGGCTGATGCCATCCAGCTTATGGAAAACTACCTAGCCACCAAGTCCCCAGGGACAACACCGTCTTCAGGCCCGATTGTGACTGAGAGCCCCATGATCCTGACAGGTGGACCTACACTTGAACTGGGGGCAACTTCAGTATCTTCTCCCACTCCCTGGCCCCTCAAGGACTCGTGGGTTCAGGGGTACCCACATACCCTACCTCCATAGCCCCAAACTGTTTTACAAGACCTCAGTTCAGGAGACCACGGATGCATCTATGACTAAAAAAGGACTCCTACTCACTCTGGAACCTGAGGAAACCTCCTACGATCAGAGGACCCACATGCTCAAGCAAGGAATTTCAAGTGCTAGCAATATGCAAATAATACACAGTACTATTTACTTGCCACCACCTATGATCACACCACTACTACCAAAATGGCCCAGTACTTGAATAAGATCTGCTCTTGAATGAAGAGCAGATGGTTGAAGCTAAACCCAAGCAAGGCAGAAGTGAAACTGGTGGGCAGAGGAAAATAGCTTTAAGACTTCCAGCCACAGTATAGTGTCCATTGGTTGAAAATATGCACCCACAATTGGTCATGTCATAGTCTAGGAATAGTCTTGGATTCCATGGTAATGCTGAGAGTAGCAAACATGGGTAATACTTCTATCATCTCCACTTGACTAGGAGACTCCACACCATCCTGGCAGACAGGACTGGTCTACACTGTGCTGTAAGTGGATCTAAGTTACACTAATTGAGTCATTTAAACAGCTCTCCCATTGACATAGCCTCCCTCTCACAGGGAGGTAGAGTACAGATGTTGACAGGAAAGCACTCTCCCATTGACTTAGCACGTTTTCACCAAACCCACTAACTCAACACTGATTCATCAATTGCAGCAGTGCTGATTTAGCTGGTAGTGTAGACATGGCCCAAGATCTGGTCTCAGTTATTTGTGCTTCAGAGTGTCTGCTCAGCAACACAAGCTACCATGAAGATATAAAATCTGTCTTCTATCCACATGGCTTCCTATAAAATTTCAAATCACATCCACATCTTGGCAGCACTTTATGGCATCACCACAGCATATTCAAAAGACCATCTAAAGTTCTGGGACAAAGACCACGGTTGACAACTTTTCTCCTCTGTCACAATGGAGCTCTCAACAGCAAGAGTAAAACTCATCTGTGTAGAAGTGTTGCAATGTATGCATACCCCATCCTGTACAGGCATGGCTAGGAGGAGTGCATAGACACAATGGTTAACTCTGTAGAGTGGCCTCCAGGCCTCACAACCCCCACAGTCCAAGCCTTAAACTGAAGGGACTTACCGCAGGACAGCTTAGCCTAATAGCCAGAGCCAGTACAGCACTGTCAACAAGAGTCTGGTGGCCCAAGTAGGGTTTCCCAACTCAGGGCTCAGGCAGTGGTAGAGAGGTCCACCACTGGCTCAGCAGGGAATCCCGCCAAAACCTGCTGAGTTCACCCAAGTGGGGGATACCACTCGCCCACCCTGGTTGCTTCCTACCATAATCAGTGGTGTCAGTCCATGAAGCCTCAGAATCTCCAAGTTCTTCAGCACAGGCCACTCCCTGGTGCTTCCATCACACATCTTTTCTCTCTGGTGTTTTTTCTAGACTGAGCTGAGCTGCTTCCTTTTATACTGGCCCAGCACTTGGATCATGCTCAGTACAACCAGAGGGGCTGGACTTCCTCCACCCACAGTGTGGTGTTAACCTTTTCTGGCCTAGTGTTGGATATGCTGACCCCATCACAGGGAAAGAGAACCTTCTGTAGATATGGTCCAAGACCATGGAATGAACTCCCCCAGGGTATGTCTACACTGTAAAATTAATTCAAAATAACAGCCATTATTTCGAATTAACTTTAATAGCGTCTATACATGCAAACTGCTATTTCTAAATTAATTCGAAATAGCGGAGCACTTATTTTGAATTTGGTAAACCTCATTCTACGAGGAGTAACGCCAAATTTGAAATAGCTATTTTGAATTAAGTGCTGTGTAGACACTTAATTCGAAATAGGGGGCCTCCAGCCCTTCCCAGGGAGCCCTGGTGGCCACTCTGGGCACAACCAGGAAAACTTACTCTCCTCTCCCCCAGCCCCGGAGCCATTAAAGGGGTAGACTCTGGCCACAGTGCCTGTGCCAGCTACAAGCCTGCCAGCCCAGAGCCAGCAGTGGCCACCAGGACCCCTGACCCAGTGGCTCCAAAACATGAGCCAGTAAGCCATGGCAGCTAGCCCTCCACCGCTCCCCAGGAGCAGTCTGCCAGCTCCCAGGAGACTGACAGGCTGGAGAAGGCAGGCATCTTCCTGGTCCAGGGTGGAGATCATGGACCTTATTCAGGTTTGGGGGAGGGATGCCCCCAACGTCCATGATCTCTGCACTAGACAGAGGAACGCGGCTGTCTATGGCAGGATAGCTGCCAGCCTGGCCACCAAAGGCCACATGCGAACCCAGGAGCAGGTTTGCATGAAAATCAAGTTGGTCCAGCGAGGCCCTGAGCTTCCCCTCCCCCTTCTTCCCCTTGCTTCCCCCTTCCAGCTCCCTCCTCCCAGGTTTCCCCCTCCCCTCTCTCTTCCCCTCTCCCACCTCCTTTTCCCAGTCTCCCCAGAGGTTCATCCACCCCCCCCCCCCCAGTTTTCTTCAATAAAGCCAGTTTCTATTTTTGAACATACATGTCTTTTATTTGACATCAGGAAGGGGGGCTAGGGAGTGGAAGGACGTGAGGGAGGAATGGGGCACGAGCCCCCGGTGGGGAGGACCAGGGTGGCTCTGAGAGCTCCTCAGTGTGGACGCTCTCCCGCAGGGCCTCCTGGATCCTGACAGCCCCCCGATGGACCCCCCGGATGGCAGCCTGCTGATGGCAACGACCCCACAAGATGCACCGGCATGCCCAGGGGCAGCTCTAGCTCCATGTGGCCGAGTGCTGTGGTGTCCTGAGTGCGGGCACTCAGGGCACTCTGAGATAGGACTGCTTTGCTGTCCCTCATCGAGGTAGACAAGCAAGCGGGGAACCCTGAGAACTGTCTGTCCGGGGTGGGGGTAGGGTCCCTTTAAGCACGGAGCTTAGTTAGCCTCAGGCAGCAGCCCCACACACTAAGTCCTAACCTGATTCCCTGCCGGCACTGGTTCCGGCCAGCCTTAACTTCGGTTCAGGGTCCACTCAGTGTGGACGTGCTATTTTGAAATAGTTTTTGTGTATAGATGCGTTAATTCGAATTAACTATTTCAAATTAAGTTAATTTGAAATAGCGCTGTAGTGTACACATACCCCCAGGTACTAAGGACCACCACACACCTCACCACTTTCTGCTTCAAATACAAGGCATACAATATGATGGGGACTAATTTAGCTATAACTACTCAAGAGAAAGATCTTGGAGTCATTGTAGATAGTTCTATGAAAACATTCCCTCAATGTGCAGCAGCAGTCAAAAAAAGCAAATAGAATGTTAGGAATCATTAAAAAGGGATAGAGAAAAAGACAGGGAACATCTTATTTCGTCTATCTAAAACCATGGTACATCCACATCTTGAATACTGCATACAGATGTGGTCGCCTCATCTCAAAAGAGATATCTTGGCATTGGAAAAGGTTCAGAAAAAGGCAACAACAATTATTAGGGGTTTGGAACGGGTCCCATATGAAGAGAGATTAAAAAAACTGGGACTTTTCAGCTTAGAAAAGAGGAGGCTAAGGGAAGATATGATAGAGGTCTATACAATCATGACTGGTATGAAAAAAGTGAATAAGGAAAACAATTTTACTTTTCCCATAACATAAGAACTTGGGGTCACCAAATGAAATTAATAGGTAGCAGGTTTAAAACAAACAAAAGGAAGTTTTTCTTCACACAGCACACAAACTGTGGAACTCCTTGACCGAGGATGTGGTGAAGACCAGGACTTTAACAGAGTTCAATAAAGAACTAGATAAATTCATGGAGGTTAGGTCCATCAATGGCTATTAGCCAGGATGGGTAGGAATGGTGTCTCTAGCCTTTGTCAGAGGCTGGAAATGGATGACAGGAGAGGAATCACCTGATGATTACCTGTTCTGTTCACTCCCTCTGGGGCATCTGGCATTGGCTACTGTCAGAAGACAGGATACTTGGCTAGATGGACCTTTGGTCTGACCCAGTATGGCCATTCTTATTTTCTTAAGTTCTTATGACAAAAGACAAAAAAGAAACTGAAAATATTATTATTCAGCTTCTGTTCTAGTATTGCAAAAAATCTGAGAGATTTTAAACTTTCACTGTTATATAAGCTTTCCCTACATAAATTTCCACAGTGCCTACATAAATTTCCACAGTTCTGCACTGGAGTTTGAGAGTGATTATTTTTCTTTGTATCTGCTCACATTCTGCAAAATAAAATAAAAACTTTGAACAAAAAAACAAGGTACAGAAGGCGGGAAATAGGTCAGGGAACTGTTTGTGCTTCAGTGCCTTTTCTACACATTCTAGTATTATAGGACACTTCTGCCTGTGTTGCGTCAGAGCCCTTGGGGACTCTCCAACATGGAAAATCAACATTTTGGCTCCAGAACAGCATGCCAGCTAAGGAGTCAAAGAACTTATTGTGTGGTCAGTCCTCAGGAATTTTCAGATATTTGCTATGTGTAGTCTGCACCTAAGTCTATGAGTAAATGCAGATGGTAATCATATATTTTGGTGTATTATTAACAGAAATAAAATTCTTCACACAGTATTACCAATAATGTGTACCAAAGCAGTAGGTGTTTAAGGTTATAAAGAGAAGTTTTTCAGCTTTGTTCAAATTTCACTCTAGTGCTTTAGAATATCTCCAGAATCAGTAATTTCTGTATAAGAAACATTATCTTACCATGCACAATTGGAGGTTTCTCAATATGCTACTGTTTAGCCTTTGACACAATTAGTTATAATCAAACACTTAATTACTATATTATAATTATATTAAATATATAAACTTAATACATTCATGTGGTGACAGAGGATTTTTCAGAAAAAAAAACTTACTTTCTGATTTAAATTGTGGGCTTGGGAAAATGTAATGTAATACGTGTTATTTGATACTGGAAATACTGTCTGACCTGATGGATATTTTGACCTCCCTCATTATACAGAAAATACAGAGCATAAAGTGCAATTTAAATAACTTCATCATGACCAGTATTCAGCTTGTTGCTGCAATCTAGCATTAGCATTAAAAGATGATGTTCAAATAAAAACTATAAATGTTGTTCACTGCAGCAATATATACTGAATGTCCCCAGTAACCAGGCTAATAAATGCATTCAGCATATAAAATACTGAATAAAACCTAACCTATATTTAAAATTATTTTTGCCTCTTACAAAGTCCTAAAATACCAGAAAAGTTCACGGAAGCATTGGAGAGGGTCCACAGAGTCTTAGTTAAGTAGTAGTTGCAGTTTCAAAATTTCTCTCTTAGCATTTTACTACTTGCCTAAGGGCATTCCAGTTATTATACTGAGATGTAAAATAATACAAGAAATCTGTGATATATTAAAAAAACTCTTAGCTTAGTTCCTGGGGTTATTGCTGTATCTGAATTTTCCTGAATCGGAATGCTAGATAGAAGATCTAATAGCCATATAAGTTCACAACAATCATATTTCAGGAGAGCACTTTATTGAAGTCAAGAGGAGTTAAGCATCCTCTTAAAGTAAAGCATGTGTTTAAATGTAGGTCTGAATAGAGATGGTTTCCTGAATCAGGGCCTCAGTTTGACAGATACTAACTATAGTGTAGACTTTTACAACACCAAGGGCTGTTCCCTGATTATTCCCTCATTCGTTCATGTTTAGTTGCCCTTGACGTCAATACAAATTGTATTCATGAAAATGACAGGATAACCAGGCCCCTGGCGACAAAGGACTAGAAGGTCCCATTTCAAAGCAGTAATGTTTTGTTTTTCCCCAACTCATTGGTGAATTATTGTCAAAAAGCTCCATGGAAGATATTAAAAGGGGAATTGAATGAAAGAGGATTATCATATTGAAAAAAAGGATGATGTTCTAAAATAGTGACAGGAGAACATGGCAGAATATGCATGGCTTAGAAAAGTTTATATATTGAGATTGATTTCTTGGCTTGCAAAAGTGAACATTAAATTGTGTTTGAAAATAATATAGATGCAGTTTTTAAAAAGAATTTTATAAATGATAATATTGTTAGCTTTGGCTGAATTCATGAGCATTTTGGTCTTAGAAAAAAATCTGTGTTCTTAAGTTAACTAACTTGAGGAAAAAGCCTTATGAAGACAAGGTAGTTTTCATCTCAGTAGATGGAGTTAGACACCTTTTCTTCCTAGTGAAGGCAAGGCCGTAGTGTTTATTTTCTGTGAACATTTAAGGAATTAATTTACTGGCATGTGGCTTTTCAGAAACAACACATTTGAAAAAAATGTCAGAAAATATTTGCTGAAAATGAATTCTGTACTTGTAAATGTAGTATTTGCACTGGAAATATATTCCTAAGAGTTGTACTAATTCATTCAGAGAACAGAAACAGTACCATACATTCAGTGTGTCCAGTCATATCTAACCATCACAGTCTGCATTTTAAATACTCAGTGCTGTGCATATGAATGTTCTATAGACCAAATATTAATAATTTAAATGATTTGTCAAATCATTTTGAATTACAGATATCAAAAAATAATATTTGTAATAAAGGAACAGAAAGAAAAAAATCAGTTGATATTTGTTTCAAATTACTTAGCCCTCTCTGTTCCTGTATGACTACTTATTGTTCCTGGTTGGTCATCCAGCTAAGTAGTCAAAATAAAAGATTCACAGACCAACATTTAGAAAATGTAATGTCAGAACTTTTTTTGACTATGACCAAAGACCAGAATGAAAAACAGCAGTTATTGCCAAAATACTGAGAGGTATAACATAGCTCTTGAGCACCAATTTCATTGATGATAGGACTAGTCACCTAGTGGAAGAGAGAAAAGGTAGATGTGAAATAGCTTAATTTTAGTAAGGCTTTTGACACAGTTCCTCATGACATTCTCATATGCGAGGTAGGGAAATATTGTCTAGATGAATTTATTTTCAGATAGGTGAACAAATGGTTGACAGACCACACTCAAAGAGTATTTATCAATGTGCTGTCGAATTGGGTGAGGTCCTGCAGAGTATCAGTCCTACATCTGATACTATTTAATATTTTCATTAATGATTTTGATAATGGACTAGAGAATATGATCTTAAAATCTGCAGATGACACTGAGGTAAGAGGCATTTCAATCACTTTGCAGGAAACAGGTTTAAAATGCAAAATAACCTTGACAAATTGGAGAATTAGATTAATTTCAACAAGTTGAAATTCAGTTAAGATAAGTACAAAGTACTTCACTTAGAAAGGAAAAATCTACACAACTACAAAACAGGGTATAATTGTCTAGGTGGCAGTGCTGCTGAAAGAGGTTTGAGAGCTGTCATGGACCACAAACTAAATAATAGTTGTCAATGTGATGCAGCATTGGACAGTGACATACTCGCAAAAAAAGCGAGTATGACTGGGGTGTATTAACAGGAGTGTTGTATGGAAGGCACATGAGGTAATTGTCCCACTCTGCTCAGCACTGGTACTGGAGTACTATGTCCTGTTCTAGACACCACAGTTTAGGAAGGATGTGGACAAATTGGAAAGAGTTCAAAGAAGAACAAAAAATGCTCAAAGGTTTAGAAAACCAGATCTATGAGGAACAGTTGAAAAAGAAGATCAAGAGGCAGCCTAATAAGTCTTCCAATATGTTAAGGGCTGTTATAAAGAGGATGGAGATCAATTTTTTTCCACATCTTCTGAAGATAGGACAAGAACTAATGGGTTTAATCTGCAGCAAGGTAGATTGAGATTAGATATTAGGAAACCTATAAGGGTAGTTAAGGTCTGGAACAGGTGTCCAAGGGAGATCATGGATTCCTCATCATTGAAAGCTTTTTTTTAAAAAAATTGACCAATATTTGTCAGAAATGGTCTAGGGTTACTTGGTCCTGTCACAATGCAGAGGTCTGGACTTGATGACCTCTGGGGTCCCTCCCAGCCCTACATTTCTATGATTTTATTAATTCCATCTTGTGAAGTTCAGAGTGGGCTACACCTACAGTGGGACTGGCAAAGCCAAATATGAGCCAACACAGTCATGTGTAGGGTTTACCATATAGTCTCACAATGCTTGGGAGCTTGTCTCACTCCCCAAGAGAATCTGACTTAATGTGCTCCACATGAACTTGTCCACAGACCAGTACGCTTCCATTATCCACGCCCTGACAATGACTCATACTGATTGAGATCAAAGAAGCCTTTTATGAAGATCTTAACATGATAATCTGAGGGATGCCACACCAGAACAAACTCATTTTTCTTAAAGGCTTTCATGCTCACATGGGAGCCAGCTGTGACATGGGAAGCAGGTTGCTATGACATTGTGGCATTGAAAGTTCAAACTCTCTCCAAATGTGCCAGGTTCAGTCTTATTATTATCAATATAGTTGTCCAACAGCTATAAGACAACATGGATGCCTCCTAGGTCAGACAAGAGCAATATTCTTTCTCATTGAGCTGGGCACTTTGATAATCTCCTGAAATGTCAATCAACCATGTCCAAATGAAGCCATTAACCCATTCCCACAACATCTTGTATAGGAGAAGTTGTCTGTGGACCCTACTTTAGATGAGATAACTAAGGCCACCAAGCAACTGTCCCTGGGTGAGTTTCCAGCCCTGGTAGGATTCCACATAATGTATACAAATATGATGGTTCCCACCTGGTCAGAAATCTCACCAGCCAACTCAAGACTACATGGGAAGAGGTCACCATGCCCCAGGAGTATAAGAATGCCTTCATAGTCCTTCTATTCAAAAGAAAGGGAAGCATGTCTATCTGTGACAACCACCGTGGAATCTCAGCGCTGTCTAAAGCGGAGAAGATCTTTGCACACGTTGTCCTCAATGGATTCATCTCTCATTTAGTGGACTTGGTGTATTCAAAGTCATAGTTTGGCTTTCATGCATAATAGCTCCAGTCTTCTTTCCCATTGTATTTTTTAGCCATGTTCTTGTTTTCATTCTATGACTTTAGTAGAAGTGTGCGCATCTGATTTATATCTGATGGGAGGGGGTCTATTTACCTGGGAGACTGGGGCAGCTTCTAGCCCATGTCCCTGCCCCCACAAGACATGCCCCCCCAAGGTAAGTAGAGGGTTCGGGGCTCCCCTCGTGGACCTGGACTCCATGGGAAGTTTTTACCCTGACTTGGCTTCTGACCTTGAGGGAAAGGAGAGGAGCAGGGGCTGACGTCCTGTAGCAGGAGGGGACAAATGTTCTTTGTCAACCGTAATCCACCACTGGGACAAAAAGCTGTCTCGACATTTCACTAGTGGCCTCATTAGTATTTTAAGCTTTCATTACAAAAAAAATATTCTAGACCCAATGATGACAGTATAAATGTCAGCTTCCAAAATGCACAAAAGAGTTAATCACTTAACTCTGTTTCAGGGACCATAGTCCTAGCTATGATCCACTGTGCTGCTCAAAACTTCTATTGAGCTCTGTAGGCATTTAAACTCTCTTGATCCCTGAGGGTACATCTACATGGTGGTGCTTTTTCAGAATACTTCCAGTATCCCGAAATAGCTATTCCGCATCTTGACAGTGCACCCGTAAATTTCAAAATGTCTTTCGAAATAATGGGTGTGCTATTCCAATGTCCCTGTAAACCTCATTCCACAAGGATTAAAGGACATTGCAGAATATTGGTTTATTTCAAAATTTGGCGCTGTGTAGACGGCACCAAATTACAAAATAATTGCATAGCTTATTTCGAGCTAAGGGTGCTGTGTAGATGTACCCTACGTTTTTTTCGGTAGAAGTTCCCTACTTGCCTCTGTTTTGGCCTCTGGGCATATGCATTGCTGTCTTCTTGTGATTATGTCTTTTCCATCTGCATCTAATTGTTGAAGTCTGATCTAGACCACTCTTTTGTTCAGTCATATGCAGCCTTTCTAGCTGAATCCTTGTTTGCTATATAGTCTCTACGGGTAGTAGGTAATGAGTTCAAGAGTTCTTTGCCTTCAAATTTGAGTCACTGCTAAAGATTTATGCTTCTCAACTCTTGCCTTATTAAAGCTCATTGGGCTATTTATTTATTTATCTCTGTTTGTTTTGAGTTTGATATAAAATGAAGGTTTCAGAGGGGAAAAGAAGAACGTCCCAGCCTGTCACTGCTGGGATTGGGGTGCAGTATGCCCCAGCGCTGTGTAGGGATCCCCAAGAGGCTGCCAGGAAGTTTTGGGGCTTACTCCCACTCACTGTCCTCACAATGCCGGCTGTCCAAGTGCTTCTGCACATGCGGCCCCAGGGAGAGCCCAGGAGCAAAGGACAGAGAGTAGAAGGGGACCAAGAAGCTGCCTTGCAGGAAAGTGGAGCAGGGCTGGGGGAGGGATGACCCTCAATATCTTGGCAGCCTGGAGCCAGCCCCCTGCCTGTCAGTTTTGCTCCTTGCTCTGAGCAAGCTCTATGCAGCAGCCAGGAGCAGCCAGAGCCACGGGGAGGTTTTGAGACTGGCTCCCACTCAGTTCCCTCACAGTGCATACTGTCTGGGCATGCCTGTACGCAGCCCCCAGGGCAGGCAGGAGGAACCAAAGAGAGGAAGGGGACCAAGCAGGTGCCTGGCAGGCAGTGGGAGGGAGCAGCAGGGATAGGGATAATCCATCCCCAGCCATCCTGAGCTGGGAGCTCTGTCACTGCCCATCCCTGCAGGACAACAGACTGCACCACAGATTGTCAGCATAGAGAGGACTAAGGAAGTTGCTCCAAGGAACTCTGGGATGGATCTGGAGGACTTCCGGAACCCAAGTCAAGCTGGAGCCATGTGCCCACAGGAAAGCAATAGAGCTTGGATTGAATTCCTGGTGTTTCCTCAAGTCTTCTGAGTCACTTTGGACAAATCATTTGGGCTCAACTTTTCTAAAGCAGTTATCACTGTGCTAACTCTGTCTCCATTGAATTTCATCCCATTGAAGTCAATTTTGCTGCTGACCAAAACTGAGTGCTTTAAAATATCATAATCTTGTCTCTCTCAACCTCATATCCCCATTGGTAAAATGGGAAAATACTCTGTCCCTTTAGATTGTAAGTTCTGTGAAGCACTGTTTCTTATAAAGTATAGGTTCAATATGCTGAGAATAGGGTTCCAGTCTTGGTTGGGGCTCTAGGCACTATAATAATATTAATAATCAATATACCACATAATTTCTGTATTTATGTAATGAATAAAGTTAGTAGTTTTCATTTATTGCACTGCTTTACAATACGACTAGAAGATTTACAAATAGAACGTTTACAATGCCGGCTTTCTTTGTGATTTGTGACCTTTTAATATTTCATTTGAATGGTGGGGAGGAAGCTCATACAATGATTTATCTACTTATTAGAAACCATAACATTTCATCTGACGGTGTTCTGCTGCCACAGACAATACTGCCCTCATTCATTTCTTTCAGTATTCTGTGTCCCAGTTTTGTTAGAAATATGTTAATCTGTTTCGTTCTGGCTCTGATCATGGCATGTAAGTGACTAATAATTTAAGATCTATTATTAGATCACCCCACACTGTTAGTCAATGTCACATTATTATTTAAAGCAGTGTGAAATTATCGATGGCTATTTTCTCCAGAGCTGTAAGAAGTTAAAACTAATAAGTATTCTGATGTTTCATCCATTTCTAAAAAAAGTCACACCTGACAAACTATTAAGTATTAATCAAACTGTGCAATAAGCATTGCATTTAAGTGTAATATGTAAATTGCACAGCAATTCAGAAGTAGCTGGTAGTATTTTATGGTCCTTTTTAAAGAGAGGTATAATAAAGTAGATAGTAGAATAAATTAAACTCAATTAAAATATGATCATATGTTTCATTATTTTCTACATCTGGCATGTGAGTGGGAATTTGGGTCAAGGAAAATATATGACAGATTCCATGCATTCTGCACTGCAAATTATTCAGTAGAATGTATGTATTTATTAATTATTACTATTGTGATTGTATCCTTGTACAAGGATCAGGGACCCATTGTACTCAGCACTGTACAAACAAATAATACAAAAGCTGTACCTGGCCTAGAGAGCTCGCAATCTAAGATTTAGAGAGTATGTAACGGATAAACTCAAAATTGGAGTGATGGAGGTGGGAGAAAAAGGTAGGAGTAGAGATGGATCTATTGCCTGTTAGTAAATACAGTAGTCATAGGTGCTTGCCAGATGGTAGTAATTGTTATTGTGATGCCTACAACATATACTGTGTAAGTTGTTTAGTCCTCTGTGTTGGATAGTCTTCTGCAGAATTCATACCTATTGATTTTCTCAGCTGTTCCTTGATAGGGTATATATAGATGTAATATGCTATGAAGATAAAGAAGGGGTTCATGTAGGAGCAAAGAGTCACAGGAAATTAATCACACCTGCAGCTACTACAAAGACTTCTGCTTTAAGGCAAAGTGAGCTTGGAAGATGGGGTATTAAGAAAGAGAAAGAACCTCTCACTAGGAGCCTGAAAAGGCTCAAGAAACAATAAGCCTTTGGAGCATAGCAATGGCTGAATCTGTGGAAGAGAAAGTCTTGTATGCAGTGTTGTAGTAGCAGAGTCAGTCCCAGGATATTAGAGAGACAAGGCAGATGAGCTAATATCTTTTACTAGACTAACTTATGTTGATGAGAGAGACAAGTTTTCAAGCTATGCCAAGCTTTTCAGAAAGGTACTCAGTCTCACAGTTAACTACAAAATCAAACTCTCTATCTATATCCGTATTAGTCAGATCCACCCCCCTATCTGCCCAGTTCCTGTCCATCTGGATTCTCCCATATCCTGATCCTTCTGCCAAACTTCACCCTCCCACCCCCAGAAACACCCCACCAATCTCCCCACACCCATACCCTAACCAGCCAAGCCTTACCCTCTGTATCCGGAGCCTCCTTGAACTCAGACCCTCTGCTAAGCCCCAATACCCCCACAACCAGCCCTTTCCAGCCCCACCCCACTAGTGACTCTTACCCTGTATTAGGCTGAGCTGCTAGTCCTGACTGAGCTGGGGGAAGGGTAGGAGCCTAGTTCCCCTGCACAGAGTAGCCAGGTTGGAACAGGGATGGAGCTGGATCAGACTCACCCCCAGAAACCTCCCTCAGTTTTGCAACACCTGCACTTCTGCAGTGTCAGGGTTGGAGGCAGCCTCACCACTGAGTCTGTCCCCCAGTGGGAAAGAGGAGCTGAAGGGCAATCTCCCACCTCTTTGCAGCCAGTGCTCCCCATGAGCATGCTAAAGCCTCCACATTTATTTATTGACAAATAAAATTTTCAGAATTTTAAAATGTTCACGGAATTGTTGTTTTTTTTCTTTGTTTTGGTTTTGGTTTGAGTTTTTTTGTTTTGTTTTGTTTAGAATTCTTTCAGAAGTAGCAGTTTTTATCTTTTATAATTTTCAAGTGTGAATTCATTCAGGAGCACCTGGTTTTATCCACATAGTTGTTGTTGGGGCACTTAGTGCACTGGATGAATGCCCATGTGCTGTGATAGGCATATGTAGGACAAATGTGTCTGGAAAGATGTGTTGGAGGGGGTGTTGATCATCGTAGCAGTGGAGATTTGTCTGCAGGTTTTGCATCTGCTTTTCTGACAGGGTAAGTTGGTGAGTCCTTTTTATTCTATTAATGTGTCAGCATGTGGATTCTTGCCTTGCACTTATATGTCAAAGGTCTCTTTCCTAAAAAGAATTCCAGTATCTATGAGCTGATTTACGTTGGGAGCACTTTGCCAGTGGAGCTTTACAAGTAGCTTATAGTGGCAAAGCACCTTATTATGGATGTGTCTTTTACCCACAACATTCTTCTTTTGTTGACATAGCTTATTCAATCCACTGTGGATCTCCTGAAAGCAACATGATCGGTATTAAACACACAATTTTGACATTTATAAATGTTTCAAGACTCAGAAGTTTGGTTGGCACAGCTATGTGGATTACAAATCACATCTTGGCCTGGTATATGCTACAATGTTAGATCTAAGTAACCTTGCATTGACCTCATTCTGTCAACACTCAAATTTGTCTCCTTGCTGATGTAAGCACCCATTATGGTTACACATAACATCGCCTCCTCAAATGGGCATTGAGCGTTGATGCAGTCTGAGTGTAGACACCGCATGACATATATTAGTGTTAAACAGTTCTCCAGCAGATGTCCAGTATGCCCAACACTTACAACTCTGATAACAATTGTGAATTCCACTGCCCTGGGGTCACAAAGGCTGAAAGTTGTGCCCCTTCTCCTGCTGATAGACCCTCCCCCTTTTCTCTGACTGCCCTGTTTAGCAAGCACTACTAGCAGCTCTCCATTTTGGTGCCACTGGCCATGTTGCTACAGGCTCCACATGTGCTCTTGTCTAGATCAGATATGTGGTGTTGCATCTCTTGGGCCTATGGGGAAAAGAGACCACAGGCACAGCCATGGATCAGTCACAGAAACGTGGACCTCTGTGAGCTGGTTGCATGATGGATGCAGGAAAAGTGGTACAACAGGGATCAGCAGGAGTGCTGTGTGAAAGTGAAGAAACTGCAGCAGGCATACCAGAAGGCCTCATCTCTTTGCAGTGGCTGACTATTAATGTGTACTCCAAGATCTCCCTCGGCGACATAGCTCCTCATTGTAATCTAATAGCTCCTGTGTCTCACTGTGTAAACTCTGCAGACTGTTGCTCTAGCTTCAGTCTCCACTCCAGCAACAACTTTTTCCCCTTTGCCTCACAGACATTATGCAGGATACAACAAGCCTCTAAGTAATTTTTTTTACTGAAATCCAATCTTGTGTAAACAATGCCAGTGTCCCTTCAGTCTACTAAAAAGACATTTGACAATCATTCTGCACCTGCTGAGCCAGTAGTTAAATCTTCCCTTGGTGTTGTCAGGTGGCTGGTGTATGGCTTCATGAACCAGGGGAACGCGGTGTAGGCTGATCCCTCAGGATCAGTATTGGCATTTCAGCATTGCCAGTGGTAATCTGCCAGTTGGGAAATAATGTTCCTATTTGCAGGTTTCTGAATGATCCTGTGTCCTTAAAAATGCAAACATCAAGCACCTTCCCTGACCAGCCAATACTGATGCCAGTGAAGCAATCCCTGTGATCCACCAGTGCTTGCATATCTATAGCTATTTTGCTGATGATACTCTGTAGCTGGGGGGGGGCAGGGATATGGTACCATCTTTCGCTCCATCACACTTCATCAACCCCTTTGATACAAATCCATCTACTATGTCCTGTACACTGCTGAGGGTCACAGTCCTGTAAATCAGAAGACAATTAATACCTGTACCCACTTGCATGACAACAGCACACACTGGTGATTTCCCAACACCAAAACGATTTCTCAGAAGCAATTTGGCTTTACAAGTTTCCACAGTGTGATCACCACTTGCTTCTCCACTGTCTGTGCTACTCTCATTTTGATCACTGTGCTGGGGTGAAGTTCCCATACAGATCCAGGAATGTATTCTTCCACATCCAGTCATCAGCCATGGCTCATCGTCCCAAACCCGCATTATAATGTGGTCCCTCCAGTCAATGCACATTTTCAGGGTCCAGAAGTGGTACTCCTCTGTCTGCATTGCTCCATGAATGCCACCAACAACCATGAACTGGATTTCACCATGTCCCACAGCAGTATGCCCTCCTCAAAATCATCATCCCTCAGAGGTTTGTGGGATTTTTTAAAAAGCACATGAAAATTATTGGATTGAGAAAGTTGCAGATGGAAATGAGCTCTTGCTCTTAGTTACCCCCACATGACTCACTTCTGTCCAATCCTGCATTGCCACTACTGTCCCAGAAGGCAGTGCACCAGACTATTGTGAGTTGCATGATGGGATATCTACTCACGGTACACTGCACTGTCATTGACACGAAGGTTCCTGGTGAATACAGAAGCACCAACGCAAGGAATCGTGTGCGCACACACAAATGATATACTAATAGCGACTGATTCATACTGACGCAACTTATGTTGAGCGAAGTTTGTTGTGTAGACATGGCCCTTGTCACTCCATTGATCAACATAATTATGCTGGCAAAAGTTTATATTGTGGACCTGCCACTATATTTCAGAAAAATAATTAAAGAAACAAAACAAAAATTACGTTCTTCATTTAGTAAATAATGCATTTATTTTTAGGAATGATTTCATTTAGTTTAATGTTGGCATCCAGTACATGGCAACAATTCTATGACAGTATGAATTGAATTCTTTTGTACTAAGACAGGAGCATAATATTAAAGAAATCTAAAGGCTCTGTGACTAACGTTATTTTTTTTTTGTTCAGGTTTTTTGCCCAGATTCATGATGAATTATTGTTTGAAGTAGAAGATTCTCAAATTCAGGAGTTTTCAGGTCAGTACAATCTATAACTTTTTCATTTCTTTTCAGAATCCTTCCAATTTGTGAGTATAAAACATTAAAAAGCATCTGGAACCATATTTCTCTTTATGATTTACAAAACGTGTACAGTGCAGTCTTTTCTGAGGTTTTTCCAATGCTATCTATGTGATATACAATCTCTGAGGGTATGTCTACACAGCAAAGTTATTTTGAAAACGGCTGTTATTTCGAAATAACTATCCTAGCGTCTACACAGCCATTCCGTTATTTTGAAATTAATTCAAAATAGTGAAGGGCTTATTTTGAAATTGGGAAACCTCATTCCACAAGGAATAATGCCAATTTTTAAATTGCTATTTCGAAATAAGTGCTGTGTAGACACCTATTTAAAATAGGGGCCTCCAGCCTTCCCAGGGTGCCCTGGTGGCCGCTCTGGCCTCAACCAAGAACACTCCTCTCCCTCCCCCACTCCCTGGAGCCCTTAAAGGGGTAGACTCTGGCCACAGTGCCTGTGCCAGCTCCAAGCCTGCCAGCCCAGAGCCAGCAGTCACTGCCCCTGACCCAGTGGCCTCAAAATGTGAGCCAGCAAGCCATGGCAGCCAGCCCTCCACCACTCCCCAGGAGCAGTCTGCCAGCTCCCAGGAGCCTGCCAGGGCCCGGAGAAGGCGGGCTCCTTCCTGGTCCAGGGTGGAGATCACAGACCTTATTCAGGTTTGGAGGAGATGCCCCCAACGTCCATGATCTCCGCACTAGACAGAGGAACGCAGCCGTCTATGGCAGGATAGCTGCCAGCCTGGCCACAAAAGGCCACATGTGAACCCAGAAGCAGGTTCGCATGAAAATCAAGTTGGTCCAGTGAGACCCCCAACCCTGAGCCCTGAACTTCCCCTCCCCCTTCTTCCCCTTGCTTCCTCCTTCCAACTCCCTCCTCCTAGGTTTCCCCCTCCCCTCTCCCACCCTTTCTCTTCCCCTCTCCCGCCTCCTTTCCCCAGTCTCACCAGAGTTTCATTCCTCCCCCCCCAGTTTTGTTAAATAAAGAGAGTGTGTGTTCATGAAAATATATGTATTTTATTTTACATCAGGAAGGGGGGTTAGGGAGGGGTAAGTGGAAGTATGTGAGGGAGGAATGAGGCACAAGCCCGCAATGGGGCAGACCAGGGAGCTCTTAGTGCTCCTCAGGGTGGAAGCTTTCCCGCAGGGCCTCCTGGATACTGACAGCCCCCCAATGGACCTCCTGGATGGCAGCCTGCAGAAAGTGCAGCCAGGCTCGCAGCAACGTGTCCAAGAGAAGCACCAGAGTGCCCAGGGGCAGTTCTGGCTCCATGCTGCAGAGTGCTGTGGTTTCCCGAGTGAGGGCAACCAGAGCACGCAGAGACAAAATGATTTGCTGTCTCTCATCGAGGTAGGCAAGCAAGGAGGGAAAACTGAGAACTGGCTGTCCGGGGGGCGGGGTGTCCCTTTAAGCACAGGCCTCAGATAGCCTCAGGCAGCAGCCACACAAAGTAACTCCTGACCTGATGCCCTGCTGGACCTAGTTCCAGCCGGCCTTAAATGCGATTCAGTGTCCACTCAGTGTGGATGCACTATTTCAAAATGCATTTTGTGTGTAGATGCGTTATTTCGAAATAACTATTTCGAAATTAGATATTTCGAAATAATGCTGTAGTGTAGACATACCCTGATATATTGCAGCTTATCTGGAATTAATCAAAACACCACTGATTTGAGTGAACAAACCCTGATAAGAGAAAAAAAACAGTGTGGAGCCTGAAAACAATGAGATAGTAACCATTTCTGTCATGGTTCAAAAGACGTGAAAAGAAAGGACAAAAAATAAGTCTGAAATCAGTGATTTCAATAGAAGAAATGAACAAAAGTGGTTGAAATTTCCAGAAAATATAAGGTTTAATAGTAAGACTGACCCAATACAAAAGAAATACTGAAATCCTCCTATTAGTTTCTGGCGTTTTCTGCTTTTTTACACTGTTAACTTTTTGGTGGATCTCAGCTAAGGATCAATTGAGTTCCTGCTTAGATTTGTTTCCTGGTATATTTCCAAGCATTGTTGCATCTGGTTCAGGATTTCTTCTCCATTGAGGAGTGGTGAAATTATTTCTGTAAGACACTAGTAAATGTTTATTCACAATCTTCAGTCTAGTTTGAAGCTGAACAAGACCCTTGACTAAGTAAGATAATCCATATAACATCATGAATCCTTTCTACTAATTGGCAAAAGAAATATTTTCCACAATAACTTAAGACTCCCAAATAAAAATGAAGTTATCCTTTGTTGTTTTAAGTTAAGCCATGTTATTTGCCATATGAGTCTCACTTCATCATGATTTCCCCTATGAGTATTAATTTGTAAAGAGAACAGTTATTGTCCACCTAATCAAAACAAAGAATATAAGAAATATTTAAACCCACTTTATGGAAGCAATGTAGTGAAGTGAATTAGGTTAATGTATTAGTGTTACTCTCAATACAGTAGTTTAACATGTGGGTTATAAAACCACTATAAAATTCAGCACATTACAGAAGAGGGCAGTGGCTGATGTACAAGGTTTCAGAGCTGCGTACAGTAGTGCAGGCATTGGCCAAAAAATCTGTGGGAAAACATACATAACCTTCCAGTTCTAATTTAGGCTTGTTTTTATTATCAGTAAAATATCTCAGTAAGATAAAAAGTATATGTTTCACCCACTGATCATGTTTTATTGGGTCAGTTCTGATCTTTGTTACACAAGTGTAATCCTGAAATAAATCTAGTAAGATCAATGAAGTTATATCAAGTTTGACTCAGAGAAGAATTTGGCCCAGTGTGTATAGAACAGTCTTAAATTATCTCAGTATTACTAATACAATTATAATTTTTTTCACTAAAACATGAACAAAACTATTATATTTTAAAATATTTTCTAAAAATGTTAAATGAATTCAATGATCATAAATGAGAAGGACTAATGGCACTAAATCTAGGCAGATGTAGCACATGATGCTCTTAAGATTGTGCAAGCTTCTGCAATAGCACACATCTGTCCTGACTAGCAAGATCCTTGCCGTCCCAGTCTTGCATCTGGTGTAATGTGTTTATTTGCAAAATGTAGACAAATCCCATTTCTATGGACAAAGTCTTTTCAATGTCCACCATCTTTAACAGAAGAATGGAGTCCACAGACCTCTGTATTATTTTTATGAACATTGCAAATCATAGAAATCATGGAAATGTAGGAGGACCTTGAGTGGTCATCAGATATAAGACGCATGACCCTCCTGTATTTATAGACACACCCGAAGCACTGTGACAATGTGAGACATGTCAATTCATTGGAGGACAGTTTGCAGAGGGATGATCTACACACAGAGTAGGGGGTTTTCAGCACCCACAAATGAAAGGGATGAAAGATTTTCCACTGAAAAGGAGAGAGAGGAAGTTTATCAAGAGAACAAGAAGCTTGTCATATTGCGGGATCTGGTGGCCAAGCAGAACCCAGGGCCAACATTGGAGTCCTGGGCAGCATCAGGGCTGGTAGCCCGGACACCAGGCATCAGGGGTTCAGTGCCGGCAGCAAGGATCTTGGGCACCAGGGATGCAGGGCTGGTGGTTGGGATGCCATGTGCAAAACTTGGGGGTGCTGCAGCACCCCCCACACCACTACTTCTCACACCTCTAATAGTACACCTAATAAGTTTTGGACAACAGATGATTTTGAGACTTTTGAACTTTGCAAACAGGAACAGCTAACAGGGAGTTTGGAGAGGGAGTTCTCCAGGTAAAAGAGGAGTAAAAGCAGGACCCTTGTGCTAAGTGGCTGTCTGGAGTGTGTGTTTGTGTGTGGGGGAGTTATTTGCTGTGTGCTGAGCTTGTGTTTGTGTGGTTGGTTGGTTGGTTGGTTGGTTTGTTTGAAGGAGCTTCTAAAAGGTTTGAAATCTAGAAGCCTCTGTTAATTGGCTGAGCCTCAGTCAGGGGGAGTGGCTACCAGAGCTATATAAGCCTGTGACTCAGCGACCAGGGAGCTTGCGAACAGGAACAGCTAACAGGGAGTTTGGAGAGGGAGTTCAGAGGGGGAGGTTAGAGGTCACTAGGGACTTCTGACCTTCTTTAAAACAACTCTTATAATAATCTATATTCCGGAGGTTTAAAAAGAATCCCAGTTTCTGCTTAAACTTATTCATTAGAAAAATGGAGACAGAAGCCCAGCAGCACAGTGGGGGCTATCCTGTTTATTGCGTCGAGTGAAACATGTATGATTACCTGCCCTGTGGGCGGGTGGCGTATGTGTGCACCTGTTGCAAGGAGCTCCTGAAACCTCAGAGACCGGGTTCGGGCTCTGGAGGCCAGGGTGGCTGAACTGGAGGAGCTAAGGGAGGTAGAGAGATATGTTGATGAGACTTTCTGGGACATTGTAGTACTGTCCCACCTCCAGTCTGAGAGCCCCAGTGCTCTTAAGGAGGATGAAAGTCTCAAGGAAACAGAGTATTCAATGGGAGCAGAGGGAAACCATCCCGTAGTTGGGACCCTCCTCCCAGAGGATGTTGCGGTATCCTCTCGCACTGAGGATACCTCTGAGGGGGAGGGAATGCCAGTTAGGAAGAGGCAGGTGTTAGCAGTGGGTGATTCGATTGTTAGAAACATAGATAGTTGGGTTTGTGATGACTGGGAGAACCATATGGTCACTTGCCTGCCTGGTGCGAAGGTTGCGGATCTCTCGAGGCATCTAGATAGACTTATGCGTAGTGCTGGGGAGGAGCCGGTGGTCGTGGTACATGTAGGTACCAATGACGTAGGGAAGGGTAGGAGAGATGTCCTGGAGGCCAAATTTAGGCTGATAGGAAAGAGACTGAAATCCAGGACCTCTATGGTGGCATTCTCGGAAATGCTTCCAGTTCCACGCGCAGGGCCAGGTAGGCAGGCAGAGCTTCAGAGTCTCAATGCGTGGATGAGACGATGGTGTAGGGAAGAGGGGTTTGGATTTATTAGGAACTGGGACACTTTTGGGAGAGGGGGAGCCTATACAGGAAGGATGGGCTCCACCTAAACCAGGGTGGAACCAGACTGCTGGCACTAAACATTAAAAAGGCTGTAGAGCAGTTTTTAAACAAAGAGATGGGGGAAAGCCGATTGGTGCGGTGATGCATGTAAATCGGAGGGAGACTTCTCTTAGAGGAGAATCCATTGATAGAGAGTCTCTAAGCTGTAGTCAGAAACAGAGGAGGGGAGAGGGCAAACCATGGGCCAGAGCAGAGAAACAACTGCATACAAAGGAATCCAATGCACCAGGGAAGGGCAGACAAATAAGCAGTGGCAAATTTTTAAAGTGCTTCTACACAAATGCTAGGAGTCTGACTAATAAGATGGGTGAACTAGAGTACCTAGTATTAAATGAGGAGATTGACATAGTAGGCATCACTGAAACCTGGTGGAATGAGGAAAATCTGTGGGACACAATCATACCGGGATATAAAATATATCAAAAGGATAGAGCAGGCGGGTGGGTGGTGGAGTGGCATTGTATGTGAAAGATAATGTAGAATCAAATGAAATAAAAATATTAAGTGAATCAACATGCTCAACAGAATCGCTATGGATAGTAATTACATGCTCCAATAATAAGAAATTAGCAGTAGGGATATATTACCGACCACCTGACCAGGACAGTGATACTGACATTGAAATGCTGAGGGAGATTAGAGAGGCTACCAAAATAAAGAACTCTATAATAATGGGGGATTTTAATTATCCCCATATTGACTGGGTACATGTCACCTCAGGAAGAGAAGCAGAGATAAAATTTCTCAATGGCCTAAATGACTGCTTCTTGGAGCAGCTGGTGCAGGAACCCACAAGGGGAGAGGCAATTCTCGATTTAGTCCTGAGTGGAGTGCAGGATCAGGTCCAGGAAATAACCGTTACAGGACCGCTTGGGAATAGTGACCATAATATAATATAATAACATTCAACATTCCTGTGGTGGGTAGAACACCTCAGCAGTCCAGCACCCTGGCATTTAATTTCAAAAAGGGGAATTACACAAAAATGAGGAGGCTAGTTAAACAGAAATTAATAGGCACAGTGACTAGAGCCAAATCCCTGCAAGCTGCATGGAAACTTTTTAAAGACACCATAATAGAGGCCCAAATTAAATGTATACCCCAAATTAAAAAACATAGTAAGAGACCTAAAAAAGTGTCACCGTGGCTTAACCACCATGTAAAAGAAGCAGTGAGAGACGAAAAGGCATCTTTTAAGAAGTGGAAGTCCAATCCTAGTGAGATAAATAGAAAGGAACATAAACACTGTCAAATCAAGTATAAAAATGTAATAAGAAAAGCAAAAAAAGATTTTGAGGAACAGCTAGCCAAAAACTCAAAAAGAAATAACAAAATGTTTTTTAAGTACATTAGAAGCAGGAAGCCTGCTAAAAAACCTGTGGGTCCCCTAGACGATCGAACTATAAAAGGCGCAATCAAGGACGATAAAGCCATTGCGGAGAAACTAAATGATTTCTTTGCTTCAGTCTTCACGGCTGAGGACGTTGGGGAGATACCCAAATCTGCACCGTCCTTTGTGGGTGATGAATCTGAGGAACTGTCCCGGATTGAAGTGTCATTAGAGGAGGTTTTGGAACAAATAGAAAAACTTAATGTTAACAAATCTCCGGGACCGGATGGCATTCATCCAACGGTTCTAAAAGAACTCAAATGGGAAATTGCTGAACTATTATCTGTGGTTTGTAACCTATCCCTTAAATCGGCTTCTGTATCTAATGACTGGAAGGTAGCTAACGTGACACCAATATTTAAAAAGGGCTCCAGAGGTGATCCGGGCAATTACAGACCGGTAAGTCTAACTTCAGTACCGGGCAAATTAGTTGAAACAATAGTAAAGAATAAAATTGTGAAGCATGTAGAAGAACATAATTTGTTGGACAAAAGTCAACATGGTTTCTGTAAAGGGAAATCCTGTCTTACTAATCTATTAGAGTTCTTTGAAGGGGTTAAAAACATGCGGACAAGGGGGATCCAATAGATATAGTATACTTAGATTTTTCAGAAAGCCTTGACAAGGTCCCTCACCAAAGGCTCTTGTGTAAATTACATGGCCATGGGATAAGAGGGAAGGTCCTTTCTTGGATTGAGAACTGGTTAAAAGACAGGAAACAAAGGGTAGGAATAAATGGTAAATTTTCAGAATGGAGAGGGGTAACTAGTGGTATCCCCCAAGGGTCGGTCCTAGGACCAATCCTGTTCAACTTATTCATCAATGATCTGGAGAAAGGGGTAAGCAGTGAGGTGGTAAAGTTTGCAGATGATACCAAACTGTTTAGGATAGTCAAGACAGAAGCAGACTGTGAGGGACTCCAAGAAGATCTCACCAAACCGAGTGATTGGGCAACAAAATGGCAAATGAAATTTAATGTGGATAAGTGTAAAGTAATGCACATCGGGGAAAAATAACCCCAACTATACGTACAGTATGATGGGGGCCAATTTGGCTACGACAAATCAGGAAAGAGATCTTGGAGTTATCGTGGACAGTTCTCTGAAAACTTCCACGCAGTGTGCAGCGGCGGTCAAAAAGGCAAATAGGATGCTAGGAATTATTAAGAAAGGGATAGAAAATAAGATATCTGTATAAAACTATGGTACGCCCACATCTTGAATACTATGTACAGATGTGGTCTCCTCACCTCAAAAAAGATATTTTGGCCTTGGAAAGGGTTCAGAAAAGGGCAACTAAAATGATTAGGGGTTTGGAACGGGTCCCATATGAGGAGAGGTTAAAGCGACTGGGACTTTTCAGTTTAGAAAAGAGGAGACTGAGGGGGAATATGATAGAGGTATATAAAATCATGAGTGGTGTGGAGAGGGCTGATAAAGAGAAGTTATTTATTAGTTCCCTAAATAGAAGAACTAGAGGACACCAAATGAAATTAATGGGTAGCAGGTTTAAAACTAATAAAAGAAAGTTCTTCTTCACACAGTGTGTAGTCAGTCTGTGGGACTCCTTGCCAGAGGAGGCTGTGAAGGCTAGGACTATAATAGAGTTTAAAGAGAAGCTAGATAATTCATGGAGGTTAAGTCCATAAAAGGCTATTAGCCAGGGGATAAAATGGTGTCCTTGGCCTCTGTTTGTCAGAGGCTGGAGAGGGATGGCAGGAGACAAATCGCTTGATCATTGTCTTCGGTCCACCCTCTCTGGGGCACCTGGTGCTGGCCACTGTCGGCAGACAGGATACTGGGCTAGATGGGCCTTTGGTCTGACCCAGTACGGCCGTTCTTATGTTCTTATGAACTTCATGTATTGCTGTAACAGATTTTCTTATAGTTTGGACAGAGACATATGGTGCATATCAAAGCTAGATACTTGCTGTATTGGGGGAGTGGGCACATATTCTCCAGACAGAGCCCAACAGTCACAGATTCGTGTGTGTGTGTGTGTGTGTGTGTGTGTATTATATTTCTCCATTTAGGGAACCTAGTCACGCCTTAATTTCAGGATGGAAACTAGAGGTTGTTTTGCTGTTCATTAAAATATCCAAATTTGGCTCCTGCTTCATAAGTCATTTAATCAACACGGATGTGGTATACAGCTGGCACTAATTTTTATTTGGCAAATAGAGTAAAATGGCAGTAAAGTTGTTTAGAAACTCTGAGAGGTTTTCCTATTGGGGTCCATCTAAACTGCAACCTTAGCTCAAAATAAGCTATGCAATTTGAGCTATGCAAATGGCATAGCTTATTTCAAGTTAATTTTGAAATAGCTTATTTCATAATTTGGCGCTATCTACACAGTGCCAAATTTCGAAATAAACCGTTATTTCAAAACATTCCTTAATCCTTGTGGAACAAGGTATACAGGGACGTCGGAATAGCGAGCCTGTTACATTTCAAAATAACGGGCTTGTTTCCAAGATGCGGAATAGCCACTTTGGATACTGGAAGTATCCCAAAATAGCGCTGCAGTGTAGATGTACCCTTAGAAAATGCCATGCGTCAAAATCAAAATTTTCTGTGAAAATAGTTTAATTTTGATGCAACTGCAGACTGAAATCAAGCATGTTGTTATGAGAAATCTGTCTGCTTTCTTGCTAGCTTACCCTGGGGCTCCTCAGCCATCTGCCTGGCAGATTGTGTGGTGTGTGGGTGCTGCAGGACTTCTAGCTCTTTGACAGCTCACCTGGCTGCCTGATGGGGAGCTGAAAGCCTGGAAGCCCTGCAAGTGTTGCTGTCTCCCAAGCTTCCAGATTTGCAACTCAGTGTAGGTTCCCAGGGTTTTCTGGATCCATAGCTTGGGGGCATGGGACCCAAGGGCTTTCTCTTTTCTAGAGAATTTTGAAAATTTAGGGTTTTGTTTTTAACCAGCACTAAACCACATTTCAAAATATCAGAAATGTCCACACGCTGTCAATGGCTACATAATTACACAATTCAGGAAATAAGCAATGGTCACCATGAATGTGTTAAGTATCAGAGGGGTAGCCGTGTTTGTGTCTGCGAACCAATGAGAAATCCTGTGGCACCTTAAAGACCAACAGTCTTATATGAGCATATATTTTGTGGTCAAAAACCCAGTTCATCAAATGCCCACGAAAGCTTATGCTAAAATAAAATGTTAGTCTTAAAGTGCCACAGGACTCCTCATTGTTTTTTCTTCAATGTGTTAATGCCTAGAGAAGGACTGTGCCTGTTTTAGAGGAACACAAAATAATCCCCTGACTGTATAGGGATTGTCAGGTGTCTCTGGCTGTAAGGTCTGATTTTCCACTGCATATTCCAAATCTACCTAGCAGATCTGAGAGCACTGTTCCCTGTAAGCTATGTGCTTATGTGGCCACTCAGGAGAGATTCAGATGCCACCCAGTTGATTAGGAGAGCACCCACAGCAGAGTGGCTTGTTTCTAGTGATGGTGCTCATTTGCACATGCCTTAGTGCACATAAAAATTTATTCCACACATGGTTGGAAAAATCCTCACATGGATGGAAAAGATTAGAGGGAGCATTGTGTGAGAGGTGAGCTTTTTCTTTAATAATAAGGAGTATTTCCTCTTGGTATCATAGAATCACAGAGTTTAAGGCCAGAAGGGAATACCAGATCATCTGGTCTGACCGTCTGTGTATCATGGGCCACCGACTCTTCCCAGCACATTCACACTAAATCTAACTCCTGAAATTAGACTAGTATCCTGTGGCTATTACATTTTAGACTATTGTGTGCCATAGGCAAAGAATAAGAAGGAATGAGGTGCATAGTCCACAAGGCCCCTGCAATAGCTGGGAATTCCTTAAGTGATATATGTATGTAAATATTTCTGGCAGGTGATCTGACATTCTATAGAGGAAGGCAAACCCCAACCCCCACAAGTCCCTGCCAATCTGACCCTACGGAGAATTCTTTCCCAACCCCATATAGGGCAGTCACTTAGAACCTGAGCATGTGAGCCAGAAACAGATAGCCATTTACCTAAGGCTCTGTCTACACTGCACAGTTATTGGAATAAGCTATTCCAGAATAGTTATTCCAAAATAGTTTATTTCAAAATAGCACGTCTACACTTCAGGGAAGCCTCATCATTTGTCCGAGGCAGGCTTCCCTAATGCAGACGTGCTATCTCGATTTAGAGCCCCAGGAGGAATAACTTACAATGGCCCTGGTGAGGGCTATTTCGAAATAGCTGATGTGAAGCATCTACACACGGTTTATTTCAAAATAGCTATTTTGGAATAGGCGTTATTCTTTGTAGAATGAGGGTTACAGAAGTTGGAATAAGCCGTCCATTATTTTGAAATTATTTCAAAATAACGGAATTGCTATATAGACGCTCGCATAGTTATTTCAGAATAACAGCCGTTATTCCAAAATAAGTTTGCTGTGTAGATACACCCTAAGTGCCACCTCAGAGTTCTGGCCCATCATGCCCAATGTGCCATCTCCAGCTATGATTCTTTCATACGCTTCCAAGGAAGGAGATTTTTTTAAAATGGAATACATTATTAGGGGGAAAAAATCCCTTCCTGACCCCTGACAGTGGAGGATGGAAAACCTGAAGCAAGACCTTATAGAGAACCTCAGGGCTCCTGAGCTCTGTCTTCTACCATCACAAGCAACCCTGTCACATACAATTGCATTCACAAATTTGTTCAGCTCTCTTAAAATTAATTAAGTTGCTTGCCCCCACAGCTCTTATTCATACCTCATTACATCCATTACTGAGCAGTGCAATTAATCTGAAGGGCATTTACCATTTTTGGTATAAACTTCTCTATTTTGTGACCGTGTCTGTGGTGTGCAATAGCACAAGTTAACATACTTGTATGGCAATTTTTAGAATTACGTTCTGTTTGTGCATTTTTGATCGAAGGAATGAATTAAGGAATTCCTTGTCCTTGCATTTATTTTTTTTTATTATATTTGGAAGTACAATACTTGTAGATTCAGGTAATACTTCATACGTTTCAAAAGATAAATCATTTTCAACAAAAATAGTTGTTTTCAGTGTAAAACAAACAAACCAACGCATACCAGAAAAATCATACTGAACACAGCCAACTCCTTTTAAAGCACAGTTGGTTTGATGGCTCAATACTTTGTCTTTAATTATTACAGACCTCAAGTACAGCATATTGGATTTTTTTAATATGAATTAAAATAGTAGGGTTATAGCAAAGTTCTGTGAAATCATTATTTACATAGCTATAATTTGATGCACTTCTTGGGAAATGAGCTAGCTACATAAGGAAGTGCACATATCCAAAAGAGATTTACTATACTTTGAAGGAGAAAAGGAGGAACTAGCCTTCACAAGACAGTTGCAGTTTCCCTGCTCTAAGAATTTTATTGGTCAAACTTTCTCATGAATGAAAGATTTTTTTGAACAAATTCTTCCATGTAATTGGTACAAACAAGATATTTATTCCTTTTCTTTGTACCTATTTAAAATGTCTTCTGTAAGTATATTTATTCTGGTCATGACCCAGAAAATACCACTGGATGTTAATATTTCACTTCCTCTGATTTCCTCCACCTCATCTCACCTCCAACAGTTCTTTTTAGGTAGTGACAGAGGACAGAACATTGTAAACATGATATTACTGTCATTTGTGAAGCATGCTGGAATAAGAATTATCTATGGGATGCTGTAATTCCTGACTATAAACTGTATTGTATGAAAAGATAGATCAAGTTGCAGAGGTTGGACATTATTGAAATGACAGGACATGTCTGCCTGCACAATAACTTTTTATTGTTATTTTATGTAATGCCCAAAGATGTATTAGGTGCTTCACATCAATGAGAGAAAGACAGTCCTTGCCTTCAAAGTCTTACAATGTATTAAATACAACACAGTGAGGGAAGTAATGAGCAGTAGGGAGAAGAGGAGACAAGGAATTACAAAGTAATACAGCAATATGATTTCATGGTTATTTAGTGTAGGCATTTCAACATTATGGTTCAGTTATGTTGCCTTATAATGTATAAAAGATAAGAAAGATAAAGCTAGGGGTGGATATTGTTGACTCATTTATTATAGGCATGGGGAGGTGAGTTTTCAGAGGATTTTAAAGAGGAGAGCCAGAAAAGGAAGGGATGGTATGAAAAAAGGTGCAGAGATGTCTGAGAGAAAAATAGATGGAGAGCATTAAGGCTGGCATCACTGGTAGAGCTAAATGGAGCTCAAAAAAGTGTGATGACACAGAGTTATACAGGAACTTGAAGGTGAGAAGAAGAAGCTTGAATTTGAAGCAACTGAGGTAGAGGAACCAGTGAAACAGTTCAAAAGTTGTGGGGCAGCTTGAAGGGCTAGGAACATAAATGTAGTGATTAGGGTCAAGTGGACAAATTAATCAAGGCACAATAATGGACCTCTCTTGTAGAACTTGGTTCGTTCAGAAGTCCCAGCAATACCTCAGCACCCAGAGACAAGAACACCATAAAATCCAGCACACATTTTGCATAGTGTACACCAAAATGCTTTACAGATTTACATAATGAATAACAGGAGAAGAAAATAAAAATGGCCATACTGAGTCAGACCAACGATCCATCTAGCCCAGTATCCTTTCTGCTGACAGTGTCCAATACTAGATGCCCCAGAGGAAGGGAACACAACAAGTAATCCTCACATGATCCTTCCCCTGTCACCCATTTCCAGATAAACAGGCAGGTGACACCATTCCTACCCATCCTGGCTAATAGCCATTGATGGGCCTAACCTCCATGAATCTATCTAGCTCTTTTTTGAACCCTGTTAAAGTCCTACCCTTCACCACATCTTCTGGCAAGGAGTTCCACAGGTTGACTGTGTGCTGAATGAAGAAAAACTTCCTTCTGTTTGCTTTAAACCTGCTGCCTATTAATTTCATTTGGTGACCCCTAGTTCTTATATTGTGGGAATAAATAAATAACTTTTCCTTATTCACTTTTTCCACACCAGTTGTGATTTAAAAAAAAATTGAAATATGGTAGGCAAGGGAATGTTTTTTCAGAACATTTTTTTAAGAGTCTGATTTTATAAGATATAGCAAGGCAACTTTAAATCGCTGAAGTGAAGAGTCTCTGTGGCTGGACTCTGGAGAGAGACAGATGAGAAAATGGAAAGAGAAGCAGAGTTGAGACAAGAAAAGCTGTGAATTAGACTGTGCAAGTCCATAGAGGGTTATTTTAAACAGGCTGTAGAAGTGAATGAGGAGCCAGTGAAAATTATTCATGCATGTGGACACTTTGGACTTCTAATTTTGTAAATAATCAAGCAGCGGCATTCTGGGCATATGAGAGTCTTCAGAGTTCAAACTAGGGGAGACAATAGAGAAAAGGCTTGTCTTCTACACTGTGAAATTAGATTGACTTAAGTTGTCAGCCTATAGCCATTGCAGTAATTCAGTTGGCGGTTGGTGTCCACACTACGCTTCTTCTGCCAGTGGAGTACAGCGTTTTGCACCAATTGAAGGGCATTTTGAAGCACTGGTAGAGGCTTATGGGGCACTGACAGCTATATGGAACTCACAACTAAAGCCCCCACATCCACTCTAGGTGATATCTCCAGCTGCAAGCTCCAAGAAAACTCAATTTCACAGCACAGAGCCTACCACCAGTGACACTGACATTCTTGTCAATTACATGCTGCTATTGTCTCTGCTCAGAGCAGTCACACTATGACAGCTCTGGAAGCTCTGTGGAGAGCTAAGAGTCCAGGGTCTCAGTGCTCAGCAGCTGGACTTGGAGCTGGTAGCCAGGAACTAGGGAAAAGCAGGACTCCCAGGGGAGAACCAGGCAGCAGACCAGCTGCAATCAGGGAGCACAGGGACAGCAGGGCTCCCAGCGGGGAGAGGGAGCCCAAGCAGCAGCCTACTGGGAGTGAGGTATCTGGAATCCTTGGGCACAGCTGGACTCTAGGTGGAGCCCCTCACCTGCCCTAAAGTGACAGCCTGAGCTGTGAGCCAGGTGTAGCTTCCCAGCAGGGAACTTACTAGCCTGTCTTGTCAATTGCACGGCTCTGGTAGGGAGCTTGAAATTAACCAAAATTTTAGCCCACCGCCAATGAAAGTAACTCAAAGTCTACATGGATACCGCATTCCCCTAACTACACTGACTTAAACCCTATACCTCTTGTGGAGGTGGATTTATTATGTTGGTGTAGTAGGGCATTTATATCAGCAGGAGCAAGTTTGTAGTGTAGACATTGACATAGATAGGCCAACATTAAACTGCCTTATGTCAGCCTAATTCTGTAGTTGGACCAAGCCTTGCAGAGACAGAAAATTAAGCATGTGTGACCCAGAGGCAGAGACCACTGACAAGGGAGAGTGAAGTCTGCTCTAGAGCCTTAGGCTATGTCTAGACTGCAGGCTTCTTTCAGAAGAAGCTTTTCAGGAAGAGATCTTCCAAAAAAACTTCTTTGAACGAGAGCGTCTACACAGCAAACGCATCAAAAAAGCGATCTGCTTTTTCGAAAGATAGTGTCCACACTGAATGGACGCTCTCTCGCATTTAAGCTGTGAGTACTATGGACGGAGTGGCCACCAGGGCACCTGTGCTTTTTCTTCTTTCCTCTTCTTTCGAAAGAACTCCCTTTTCCCCGTCCACATATGCCTTTTTCTGAAAGAGCTTTTTCGGAAAAAGGTTTCTTCCTTGTAGAAAGAGGTTTACCAATGTTGGAAAAACTCCTCTGTTCTTTCAATTTTTTTCGAAAGAACGCAATTGCAGTATGGACATAAGTGAAGTTTTTTCGGAAAAACTCTGCAGTGTAGACATACCCTTAGCAGAGAGCCAGTTGGTTTTTAGCTCATATGATAAAGGCACATGGCATTAGCCCCTAAGGTCCCAGGCTCAGTCCCCCTTGCTGATGACCAGCGTCTATTGACTTTACACATGGATTAGGATTTCACTAGATATAGACTGAAGACAGTGTTGCAGCAGTGGTAACAGCAATAGCCCAAGTACCTCACATGGAGGATTGTTTCTCTGACATTGGTCTCTTTGGTTCATAGAATAAGAAAGCTCAAGTCCTTAGTGACATGTATTATTGTTTTTATTTTGTTTTAGATCCAGTTTCTCATATTTAAAATGTATTCATGCTTTATTAGGAAAGAAATGCCAACGCATACAAGTGAGAAATACAGCAATCAGACATTCTCTACATACACATCTCTTAGAAGTGCTGTACTTTGATATTTTTTGAGTTTCAAATTTAAAGAATTATTTTAATTGCAAATACTATAAATAAGAACATGAACATAAGAATGGCCATACTGGGTCAGACTGAAGGTCCATCCAATGCCAGATACCCCAGACAAAATGAACCGAACAGGTAATCGTCTTGCCCATTCCCAGCTTTTGGCAAACAGAGGCCAGGGACACCATCTCTGCCCCATCCTGGCTAATAGCCATTGATGGATGTATCCTCCATGAACTTATCTAGTTCTTTTTGGAACCCTGTTATAGTCTTGGCCTTCACAACATCACAAAAATGGGCTAAAATTGCCATTTTAATGGAAATTGAATATGAGTAGTATCCAAAAGGGTGTTACAAGGAGGAGGGAGAAAAATTGTTCTTCTTGGCCTCTGAAGATAGGACAAGAGACAATGGGCTTAAATTGCAGCAAGGGAGGTTTAGGTTGGACATTAGGAAAAACTTCCTAACTATCACAGTGGTTAAACAATGAAATAAATTGTATAGGGAGGTTGTGGAATCTCCATCACTGGAGATATTTAAGATCAAGTTAGACATCTATCAGGGATGATTCTAGACAGTGTTTGGTCCTGTTGTGAGGGAAAGGGATTGAACTCGATGACCTCTTGAGGACCCTTCCAGTTCTAGGATTCTATAATTCTATGAAATTTAGTAACTGGAGTCTTACACAATAGAAAAGGATTTCCATTGTGTTCTTTGATACACAAGACCCAATCTGAGTAAATTTTGAATAGCTAAATGTATATTCAGTCTAGGAATATAGATATGATTCAGCATGACACAAATTAAGTATTACACACTATGGTATTTTCTTTCTATATAACTGTTTTAAATTAGAAATTAAAGATGAATATATTCAACATTTTCTGTCTTTAATATAGCACTTGTAAAAAGAACAATGGAATCCCTGCAGCAAATCAAAGCCTTAGAAATGCCATTAAAGGTAAGAATAATTCTGGTCTACATTACAGTTACTTCAGAAGACACTATCATACTGGCTTTGCAGGTTACCATTAATTATTTCAAAGAATGATAGACAGTTATTTTGGAAGTCACACCATGGTTTCTATTTCATATCTGCAAGTAATATAGACTTAAAATCACAGTTAAAAACTTCAAATCACAACTCACTGAAAAAAACCCTCTAAATTTGCAAAGCCATGTCCAGATACTGACATTTATGTCAACATTATACTGTGATAGCTCTAACATCTGTGTCATTCATTGCTGTGGCATTCCTGTTTAGAGTGGAAAAATGAAATGAGAACTCATTTATATCCTACAAAGACTTTCTAAATTGAATCTTAGACATCCAGTATTATTGAAAATCTATTCCAGAATATCTCTCCTCAGTCAGTTTCAGCTAGATCCAAACCACAAAAACTACTCAGTAAATCAGCATGGTTTGGTACATTTAACAATTTCTTCATGGCAAAAGCTCAGGTTTTATTTTATGAGCTAAGATACAGACTCAATTGCTGGGCATTTCACTGCTTCAGAATGTGTGCTTCCAAGCCATGGTTCAAATAAATGGTAAATACGATATACAGAAAGTTAAATGACTGCTTATGCTGCATCTGACTTTTATATTGATGGAGAACTGCGACTTTTAATAAAAGAAGATCCTTTTTTTTTTTTTTTCACAAGAATGAAGTACCCACCCCACACTAAGCCTTAAAATGGTTCATAAGAACATAAGAATGGTCATACTGTGGGCTTCGCTGAAATTGCTGAGTGAAATTTATTTTAATTAGGAGTATTTTTATGGCCACTAATATACCGGTATGTAAATATGGCTATGTCTAGACTGCATTGCTTTCTTGGGATACAGGAAGTATCTCAAAAAAGCAACGCCATGACCAAGGAACATAACTTTTTCGAAAAAAAATTCAAAAGAACGGACGCTCTCTTTCACCATCCCTGTAAACCTCGTTCTATGAGGAATAAGGGATGGCTCAAAAGGGCACTTTTTTCCAAAATTTGATGCTGTGTAGACATGCCAAATTTCAAAAAAGCCTCTTTTGAAATTAAATCAAAAAAAGATACGCAATTTGCATAGAGCAACTTGCATATCTTTTTCCAATTTAAGAGTGCAGTCTAGACGTAACCTCTATCTGGTTAAAGTAAGAGTAATCAACATCCCCTCCTTCAGGACATCAGCCGTGGGATTCAGGATGATCTTCTCCCTCTAATGAACAATAGGCTAGGTGCAGCATGAAGGTGTTTCACCTTCCCCTGAAGCATCAGGTTTGGATCAGTGCCAGATATCAGATTTGATGGACTAATTGTTTGATCTAGCAGGGTAAATCTTGTGCTCACTAGACCAAAAAGTCTATATATTGTTATTGTCTTATTTTATCTTGTATAATGAGAATAGTGCTTCTGGGTTGTAAATGATGAAGATGATAAGTTTTTGTAAAATGCCAAAGCACATATATAGCATATGCATGCTCTATTATTCCATTATCCCTTTAATATTGAAAAGGAAGTATCACGAAGTAGAGTACACACAATTTTAGTGGTGTGAGGTTTTTTGTTTATTTTAGAAGGACAAAATGCTTTTATCCTAAAAGTGGCTTCTTTTCCAAAATTTGCAGTTCCTGTTAATGAGGCTGGAATGTCAGCAAACCTACAGAGTACAAGTGATTATAAATTAATTGAAGTAAATAAAACAAACCCAGAAAAGTAAATGATATATAATGGTATCTTTATGATATTCCTGACAATGATGTTGTTCATAAAAACACCCCAGTTTAGGGGTATCACTTTTTGGTTCTGAATGCACATTCACAGGGGCTTCCTTTTGAATATAGCAAGATGTGTGGGCACATTCAAAGACAAAGGGTACGTCTAGACTACAGGCTTTTGTCGACAGAAGCTTTGTCGACAGATACTGTCGACAAAGCTTCTGTCGACAAAGAGCATCTAGACTACATCCAGTTCTGTCGACAAAGCAAGCCTCTTTGTCGACATGACAGTGTAGATGCAAAGGACAGTGTAGATGCAATAACTCCTTCTGTCGACAGAACTCTGTTGACAAAAGGCGTTATTCCTTGTAGAATGAGGTTTACAGCCGTCGACAAAATGTTATGTCGACAGAACTCAGCAGCAGGGTAGACGCAGGTATAGTTTTGTCGACAAAAGTCCACTTTTGTCGACAAAACCCTGTAGTCTAGACACACCCAAAGTGTGGTCCTAAATGTTATAGCTTTTAAATTAGGAATTGAATTAAATGATAATTCAATAATGATAGATATTAATTAAAGATACTTCAAATAAGTAACACTCGTATCCTCAGTCAAGATCTCCAAAAGGAGAAGCAAAAATAATATTCTTGCTATACACTTTTATTTACTTGTTTGTTTAAATCTTGACAGGTCCCATTGAAAGTGATTCTTACCACTGGAAAGTCATGGGGTTGTATGACGGAATTACAGGAGATGTAAAACAACAGTCATTGGGGATGCTACTCAGTATCAGTACCCAGCATTGGCCTATACTGATTCTTTACTGAATCACCAGGCAACAGCTTTGCTGGATCTTTCATAAGCACCTAATACTCTGCTTGTGAATTTTTTTACTTCATTTTGTCTGTAGCCCTAGGCAACGGCAGTAAGATAAAACTGGTTTTTACCAGTTCATTGTGTTTCCTTTAGCCAAGGTAACCAGCGGGGAGCTGCTTTTGTTCAGAGCTAAATTACCACATGTAAGAAATGAAGCAAAACAATATTAACCCTTCGGGAACATAATATCCATCTCATTCATACATACATGATATGCTAACATAACGCCTGTGTAAATGCAGGATATTTAAAATAGCCCAAATATACTTTTTAAATGTATAATTAGTTTTATTCAACATATTTATTGCATAGTTGTGAGCAAGGTGTCTGTTTGGCTTTTATGAGGCACTGTGTTAACTTTCTTAAATCTTTCTTAAGACAAAACGATTATGCAACTTTAAATCGTTGTTAGGTTTTTTTAAGCCAAACAGGTAGAGAAATACCGGATGCCTAAATGTTTGTCAAAGAGTCAGGCCAACAGCAGGGAATTGCTGCTTTGTTGTTGTTTTTTTCTAAACTCAGGATATATGAATTTACCCAGTATAGTATAGTATATATGCTAGAGTGATATTGTAGGGGAAAAAATCACCTAATTTATTTAAAATATAGAAATATAACTAATAATTGTTTGATAAACATTTAGGTTTAAAACTGAGCTTACCTTTTTGCTTTAATGCTTACATTTATGATTGATATCTTAGTCTTGTTTAATATTGCTTGTTCTGTAAATCCACTGTTTTGTGCAGCATCACTAAAAACCCAGTCCTGTCTGCTGGTACTCCTGGGAAATGCAGAGACCCTCAAGTCCCATTAACCTCATTAGAAGTTGAGAACACATAGAGCTTTCCAAGGGATGCTCAGTACCTCACAGGATCGGGCTCCAAATGCTTAATGCTTTACTAGTGTCATTTCAGCTTTAGACTCCATGCAGTGAAATAGGTTTGGTTTGGTTGTGGGGTTTTTTTGGGCGGGGGGGGGAGGAGGGAGTTGATAATAGTTTGAATTTGTATAATTAAAATTAAACAATTTTGTTTAATTGTGCTAAAAGGCATTAAACTATTAAAACAAACAGCTTCATATGGATCATTTAATTTCTCTGGTTACATATTATATGCTGTCAGCCAAAGTGAGCAAGCAAGTTGATTCTAAACACTGATTCAAAAGTTTTAAAATTATCAGCTGGCTTCTAAACAAAGTTATAACTGTCTACATTTTGATTATAAGCCAGATCTATGGCTCGGGTAAATCAGTATAGCCCCACTGATTTTGGTGGGACCAAAATATAGAGGCTCTCACTCTATATTTTCAAGAATGGCAAAGAAGTTAGGACAACTTTATTCTCCTTTACGTAGCTTTACATATTGGGGTAAGTATATGTGATCTACCACACAAATTCTACATTACAAAGTATGAAAACATTTAATGTAACAGTAAAATAAGTTTCAGTTAAGAAGAGAAAGGTGCTTTCATGCCTGCTTCTCCTATATCTGGAATGCCTACTCAATCATGCTCCACCAGTTCCTCATTCAAATTCCTTTTGAAGATCTATTCCTTCCATGAGGCCTGCAGGATAGATATAGATATAGATATAGCTATAGATAGGGAACTAAGCCAAGTCAGCCACTCAGGTAGCCTGTGCTGAAGGAGTCAAAACCCTAACTCCAGAAGAGTATTCACAGCAAAGAATCCTGAGTAGAGAGAGGCACCTACCTCTGGTCCATCACCTTGCAGGGCTGGCTCTAGGTTTTTTGCCACCCCAAGCAAAACATTTTTTGACCGCTCCCCCCCCTTTTTTTGTCTGGGGAGAGTGCGTGTGCAAATGTAGCTTGCACAGCTTGCTGGGGTTGCGCGCGCAAATGCGGCTTGTGCAGCTTCTGGGGGGGGTGCGCGCTTCAGGGGGAGCCCACATCCCGGGGCATTTTCATCTCCTAGGAGAGCGCCAGGAACTCCCCACATGAGGACAATGGGAGGGCAGATTCATCCACAGCAAGTCAGTTAAAGACTTGCAAAGCATGCAGCTGTTCACATCACCTAGTGCTGGAGTCCCGGTCCCACTCCTCACTTTGCAAAGGGATTTTATTATTAGAAGCCTTATAATCACTCAGACTCCAATCCTAACACATAAGCTGTCCAACTCTTGGTGTCCATGGACAAGAATCAGCCTCACTATACAATGAGACAGGTCAAAGGGATTAAGAGAACTTTTGTTTCAACTCCGCAGCTCAACTATCCAGAACAAGACAGGCACCAGACAACAAAACCCCACTAGCCTAGGACCTATTCCATGAGCGCAGCCCTGTGCTTTCTCCTTCAGGGACGGACCAAACGGCCTCTGAAGCAGGATGGATTGATTTAAATAGCTTTGATTTAAATCTCTAATTTTAATCATGATTTAAACTGGCAAGCAGAAAACCTAGGTTTAAATGAGCAATTAATCATTTAAATTATACTTTTAAAATATTTTCCTAAAGGATGGTTGAGTCTTATTGATTAGCAACCTTTAAAACATGTTGATTTACAACTAAATATAAACTTTATGCCAAATTTGGTGCTTCTATTTACTAACCAGGAGAATACACTCAGTACAGCTGCCAACTAAATAAATGCCCAAATAATTGTGTAACTTACATGTAATCAGATTCTTAATTTTTACATTTTTATTCTATTACAAAATGGTGTATAATAGGAACACTTAAGAGACAGGTTTTACCCCATTTATTATTTGCTAAGTGGTGGCTACTTTTTTTAAAACATATGATTTGCATCTACTTCTGTCTGGACGGAAATTCTATTTAAAATAAACAAAACCAGCATTTAATTTTTGTATGAAATAAAACTACCTTAAATGTGAAGGACACATAACAAAAAAGTATCCAAACACATTTTGCATCTAAAATTCATTTATTAAACAAAGGAAATATCCATAGTGAATTTAACAGATCGAATCTAGTCATGTTCTTCAAGATGTTAGAATGCTCTCATAACCAGTTTTTTACTGAGAGAAGAGGAAAACAAGTTTTTCTGGTTCAACGCTCGGTTTTGCAACAGTGAATGAACTAATCATTGAATTGAACTAGCTGAATAAACCAAAGTGATAAAAACATTCTCTCTTCACCTGCAGAAGAAGCTACTGCTGATGTAAACACTGGTTCTAGGTACTTACACTAGTGAACTGGTAGAATTTCTTTAAAAGTTGACAGGAGACATGTTCAATTTAATTCAGAAGTTATTTAAATAGGTTATCATAAATTTAGGCCATAACAATTTTTAATTTAATTTTAAAGGTATATTATTTAAAACAAAGCCTATTTAAATGGAATCACAATTCCAATTTTAAGAAAGCTCTCCTGCCCCAGACAGGAAGGGACCTGGGGACACGGGCACTGGGAACACCAGAGTTCCCCTCCTCAGACAAAGGGAGAGGGAGAATCACCTGGGTCCCAGGTAGGGGTGAGGTTGTCAGGATACAGCACAAGGGGGCTGGGTTCCTGGGCAGATGTAGGGGGAGGGGGGATTGTTTAGAGAGCCAAACAGGAGATGGGGATCCAGGTGGGAGGCAGGGGGGAGAGAAGAGGTGACAGTGGGCCAGGAGGTGGGGTTGCTGGGCAGAGGCCAAGCTGGGGGAGGAGAAGAGGGGGGGAAGTAGCGGGGGGGGTCGCGGGACAGTGGGCAGGGGCACACAGGCTGGGGGGGGGACAGCCGGGCAAGGGGGGTTCACAGGCAGGGGAGTTGCAGGGCAGAGACCACAAGTGCGGGGGGACCGGGAGAGAGGGAGTTGTGGGGATGGCACACAGGAGGGGGGGTGGCCAGCTGGGGGGGGGGGGCGCACTCACGAAGGTGAAGAAGAGGCCGGCGGGCTCAGCCTTACCAGCCGTGGCCGCCCCACGCCGCCCTCCAGAAAGGGGCCATGCCTCGGGACTGCCCACGCAGAGCTTCCAGCACCCTGGGGCCAGGCGCAGGCTCCCAGATCTGGGCAGCCTCTGCGGGGCTCCCTGCCGCCCTGCTCCTCCTGTGGGCCAGAATGCTGCCCCTGGCAATGTGCCGCCCCAAGCACCTGATTGTTTTGCTGGTGCCTAGAGCCAGCCCTGTCACCTTGGCACACTGAGTCAGCTGCTTAAGTGTCAGCACTAAGTTCTACACTTTTCAGCAGTTCAGTCATTTCACTCCTGCTAGCTCAGGACTAACAAGTCCACCTCGGGTTGCCTAGGAGTTAAGGTTTGCAATGCTGAATGGAGTCTAAGGAGTACCTTTGAGGAGGGCCTAGAGCCCTTCCACACTCACGGTGCCTTGTGAGGATGTACACACAGTGTATGGTGGCATATTGCATTATTTGACACAGTATCTAATTAGCAAAGATTTTGCTGTATGCCTATGCATGAGGAAATAGAGTAAAAGTTGTGTGGGCATCCTTCCATTCAGTACTTTTTGATTTTTGAATACTTGTTTGTATAACCTTAACATTCCCTTAATATGGGTTTTTTAAATATCGTAGAATTCCCTAGGCTTTTCTAAAGAAAAAGAGAGGAAAAAATTATATATTCTGAGATTATTTAGGCAGACACTACTGAGATCTTCCTGCCAGTTCAAACTAATTTTAACTTGTTCTTTTCCTATTTTTACTTCTGAACCTACCTCCTTTTCTCCAGCATTCACTGTTGTAGGTGTCCAGTCACCACCAACCTTCTTGGTGAAAACTAAAACAAAGAAGTTGTTAAGCATCTCTGCCATTTCCTTATTTTTTGTTATTGTTTTTCCCTCTTCATTGAGCAATGGGCCTACCCTGTCCCTGATCTTCCTCTTGCTTCTAATATATTTGTAGAATGTTTTCTTGTTATTCTCTGTCTCTCGTTAGACTGAGCTTCGGTTTTGCCTTCACCTTTCTAATTTTGCCACTACATACTTGTGTTATTTGTTTATATTCATCCTTTGTGTTTTGACCTAGTTTCCACTTTTTTTAGGACTCCTTTTGGATTTTTAGATCATTCAAGATCTTCTGGTTAAGCCAGGGTGGTCTCTTGCCTATCTTTTCTACGTAGTGGAATAGTTTGCTCAAGCACCCTTAATAATGTCCCTTTGAAAAACTGTCAACCGTGTTAAGTTGTATTTCCTCTTAGTCTTGCATCCTATTTGGGAGTTTACCTCCCAGCTTCCTGACTTGGATAAAGTCTACTTTCTTGAAATCCATTGTCTTTTTTTTTTTTCTGTTCTCCCTTCTACCATTCCTTGGAATCATGAACTCTTTCATTTCATGATCACTTTCACCCAAGCTGCCTTCCGCTTTCAAACTCTCAGCCAGTTCCTCCCTATTTGTTAAAATCAAATCTAGAACAGACTCTCCCCTACTAGCTTCCTCCACTTTCTGAAATAAAAAAATTGTCTCCAATACATTCCAAGAACCTGTTGGAGAATCTGTATTCTGCTGTGTTCTTTTCACAACAGATGTTTGGATAGTTGAAGTCCCCCATCACCACCAAGTCCTGTGCTTTGGATTATTTTGTTAGTTGTTTTAAAAAAAAGCCTCATCCACCTCTTCTTCCTGATTAGGTGGTTTTTAATAGGCCCCTACAATGACATCACCCTTGGTTTTTATCCCTTACCCAGAGGCTCTCAACAAGTCTGTCTCCTATGTCCATCTCAACTACAGTCCAAGTATATACATTTTAATATATAAGGCAAAACCTTCTCACTTTTTCACTGCTTATCCTTCTTGAGCAAACTGTACCCTTCTATACCAATATTCCAGTCGTGTATTATGGCACCAAGTCTCTGTTCTGTGATATTTTTTGTTTTATCTATTCCTTTCCTCATGGTTCTTAATATTGTTACCTTTTTTGACTGCTTCACATTGTGCAGATGTTTTCAAAGCACTATCCATAGTGACTCCAATATTTCTTTCTGGAGTGGTAACAACTAATTTAGACTCCATCATTATGTATGTATAATTGGGATTATTTTTTCCAATGTGCACTGTTTTTGCATTTATCAACATTGAATTTCATCCACCGTTTTGTCACCTGCTCATGTACTTTAATGAGACCCCTTTGTACCTCTTTGCAGTCATGTTTAGACTGAACTATCTTGCATAATTTTGTATTGTCTGTAAGTATTGCCACTTCAATGTTTACCCCTTTTTCCAAATCATTTATGAATATGTTGAACAGCACCCATCCCAGTACAGACCTTAGGGAGACACTACTATTTACTTCTCTCCGGTGTGGAAAAAACTTGACATTTTATCCCTACCTTTGTTGCCTATCTTTTAACCACTTACTGATCCAAGAGAAGACCTTCCTCTTATTTCATGGCTGCTTACTTTGCTTAAAAGCCTTTGGTGAGGGACTTTGTCAAAGGCTTTCTGGAAGTCCGAGCTAAATCACCCTTGTCAAAATGTTTGTTGACTCCATCAGTGAATTCTGACAAATTGGTACGACATGATTTGCCTTTACAGATGCTGTGTTGACTTTCCCAGTGTATCTGTGCTCATATGATAATTTTGTACTTTATTATAATTTCAACAAATTTTCCTGGCACTAAAGTTTGGAACTCCAGCCTGTAATTGTCAATATCACCTCCCTAACTTTTTTTTTTTAAAATAGACGTTAGATTAGCAACTTTTCAATCATTTAGTACAGAGGCTGATGTCAGTGATAGGTTATATACCACTGTTATTAGTTCTGCAATTTCATATTTTAGGTCCTATTGACTTATTACTGTTTACTTTATCAATTTGTTGCAAAAACTCATCTATTGAAGCCTCAATCTGAGACAGTGCCTCAAATTTGTCATCAAAAAGGAACTATCAGGCATGAGGATATCTATCATATCTTCTGCAATGAAAACAGGTGCAAAAAAATTATTTAGCTTCTCTGCAATGGGTGTTTTCTTTCCTGAGTACTCCTTTATCTTCAGGGAGATAATGTAAGTCATCTATTGGTTGATAAAGCTCTGTTGGTACAATACTTAATCATTTCAAACACAAATTGACCAAGATGTCTGATTTTTTCCACTTTAAAATAAATATTCAATTTCTCATACTAAGGATGTTAAAAGACTATCTAAATACCCTTCGATTTTATATATTCTAGCCCAATGAAATAAATGAATATTGCTATTCAGAAAGATGCAATTGATGAGACCCATATTAGATAGATGACACATCAGTAAAAGTTACATTTGAATAAAATGCTCCTTTTGTTAACTGAACAACATATTGTATAGAATAAAATACCTAACTAATCTTTATTCACAATTAATTATGGCATTGGGAACACTAGTTACTCAGATAGAATGTCTCAAATCTAGCAGCATTCCAAATTTGAGACATTCTTTGTAGAATCAGTGATTTTTTTGTTGTTGTTTTTGAAAAGCATCCAGCTGTATTCCAACTTTCTTTCAACTCCTTATTTGTATTAACTCAAGGTGGGAGGGAGAACACCAGTTATGATCCAGATCTGCAGATTTCACCTTACAAGGTAAAAGGTACTGTAAATATTTGCCTATTTCCATGTGTGCCCTATGTTAAATTCACAGTACATTCTTCTTCAATTCAACAGATTTTTCCATATTAGAAAGGAAGAAATGTGTACAGATTAAGCTCATGTCCTCTTTTCCCTTCAGACTTCTTTACACATGCATAAAATATAGAAAAATCTGTGTAATGGCTTTGCTGACATAATGAAATCCTCTGACACAAGGACCTGACAGAGGAAGAAACCAGCTCCATGAATATTTTTTGTCAGGTATTAGCATACTGAAGTGCTTTGATTGACTTTACTTAAATGCAAACCAGTCAAAGGAATTACTATGCCCATTTCATAGAAACACATCTTTATTTTTTTATTACCCAGATGTGGGGCCATTTTTCTATTGGCCCAGATTTTCCTTGGCACTGTAGTATTCATTAGTAAGGTATTTTTAAATGTTAGACAATGTTAGTATGGAGTTGTGCTTTGTGGAATGTCTACAAAGACAAAAATCCATAAAGAAGATAGAAAATTTGTTAAATTATGTAAATTGCAACTGATCAGTCTTTGAACCGAGGTTGGAAATATCTTCTCGGAAGCAGTGACCATCAGCATGCAGTACACCTAAATAGAGTGGCTTCAGAGTTAGGTGTGAAGGAGTGACAGCAGCACAGCTTACTTCTGCTGCCTAAAAGCAAAGTATTCTGGTCATCATGTGTTTGACATAGATTACAACTATTGCAATTGTATCAAAATTAAAAATAAATCAGCCCCTATTTCTAGGGGATGGAATTCTTCATGTATGTCACAAAGCAGCAGTATCAGTTGTTCAATCATGGATCCAAAATCTTGCAGGTGATCCAAAAATTTCAAGCATTGCTTTGGAGCAATGCACAAGAGGAACTGAAACATGACTCAGTGGTGGGGTAGAAACTCTCTTCGCTGGTGTAATTTTAACTGAAATCAGTGGGAGTGAAAGACCTGCAGGGATCAGGCCTTGGATAATGTATGACACAAGGGGGAAATTACACAACGATCTAAATTAAGCAACACAAAAGGAATTCTCATGTGTGTATAGATGCATATTTTCAATGAATATGGTGGGAGAAGTGTGTGTATGACCATATACAAGTGTAGGCTAGTAGGCATAGACAAGAAGTTACTCATCGTGTGCAGTAATGATGGTTCTTCAAGATGTGTGTTCCTATAGGTGCTCCTATCAGCCCACTGTGATGCATTCTCGGGTGCTACAGAATGTGGCAAAATGGCAGCCAAATGGGTTGGATAGGTTGATCAGCTGTAGCTGTTAAGAGGAGGCGTTTGTTTGATACCTCAACCCGGACATCAAAATTGGTACTTGGAGGTGTATGAGAATGACATGGAAGGCTTTGGGTTTGATGGTTCATGCTTGGGGAACCTAGATTTCTTCATCCCGAGGTTCATAAAAGCACTGGATTAGGTACTGAGAAGTGCATATTCTATGCTGGGGCTGCAGCTTAAATTTTCTTTTCTGTCCAGGCATGTATATCCCTAATGAGAGGAGAGTGGCTCTGGAACTTTTAAAGTTAGGGAGGAAAGGCATCTGTTTTCTCTGCAGAGTTTGGTGCCTCCAAAGGGACGGTCTTTAACAGTCGATTACACCTATTGGGTTCCCCTAAAAGGGACAAACATGACACACATCACATAAGCTCTGCTGGGAAGAAGTACTGGACAGCAGTGTTGGCTGCATCAATGACAGATGTTGTGACTCTGCAAGCTGATCAATAAATTTGTGACATTCTGAATTAGAACATAAAAATGGCCATACTGGGTCAGACCAAAGATCCATCTAGCCCAGTATTCTGTCTTCCAACAGTGGTCAATGCCAGATGCCCCAGAGGGAGTGAATGGAACAGGTAATCCTCACGTGATCCCTCTCCTGTCATCTATTTCAAGCCTGTGACAAACAGAGACTAGGGACACCGTTCCTACCCATCCTGGCTAATAAATTAATGGAGGTTAGGTTTATCAATGGCTATCTAGATCTTTTTTGAACCCTGTTAAAGTCCTGGTCTTCACAACATTCTCTGTCAAGGAGTTCCACAGGTTGCTTGTTCCACATATTATGGGAACAATTAAATAACTTTTCCTTATTCACTTTTTCCACATCAGTCATGCTTTTATAGACCTCTATCATATTCCCCCATAGGCTTTTCTTTTCTAAGCTGAAAAGTCCCAGTCTTTCCAATCTCTCTTCAAATGGCACCCGTTCCAAACCCCTAGTCATTTTTGTTGCCCTTTTCTGAACCTTTTCCAATGTTGAGATATCTTTTTGGAGATGAGGTGACCACATCTATACACAGATTTCAAGATGTGGGCGTACCATGGTTTTATATAGAGGCAATAAGGGTATGTCAACACTACCACCCTAGTTCGAACTAGGGTGGCTAATGTAGGCATTCGAAGTTGCAAATGAAGCCTGGGATTTAAATATCCCGGGCTTCATTTGCATCTTGCCGGGCAGGCGCCATTTTTAAATCCCCTTAGGTCGAACTCCGTGCCCGCGGCTACACGCGGCACGGAGTAGGTAGTTCGAATTAGGCTCTCTAATTTGAACTACCGGTACACCTCGTTCCACGTTCCACGAGGTGTACCGGTAGTTCGAATTAGAGAGCCTAATTCGAACTACCTACTCCGTGCCGCGTGTAGCCGCGGGCACGGAGTTCCACCTAAGGGGATTTAAAAATGGCGCCCGCCCGGCAAGATGCAAATGAAGCCCGGGATATTTAAATCCCGGGCTTCATTTGCAACTTCGAATGCCTACATTAGCCACCCTAGTTCGAACTAGGGTGGTAGTGTAGACATACCCTAAGATATTTTCTGTCTTATTCTCTATCCCTGTTTTAATGCATCTGACAAAGTGGGTCTTTGCCCACAAAAGCTTGTGCTCCAATAAATCTGTTAGTCTGTAAGGTGCCACAGGACTTCTCGTTGACTGCTCCAGTGCTGGATGGGGCATCGATGATGGTGCTGAAGGTAAAACCATCTTGCGGTTCACTCCTCTCTATGGTAGTCAGTATCATGGACTCAGTGTCTGTGCCCATCAAACCCATAGGTGTCCTAATGCTACCTGCCAACCCTGATCTCTGTGAGCCGGAGGTACTGGGTTGGGATTGTTTCACTGTTGATGGTACCGAAGATACTGAGGATGCTGGAGATCTTTTCTGGGCAGCTCACGTCTCAGTATGGGGCAGTGTGCCCTGTAAGCTGTGCACTTGTGCAGCCACTCAAGACAGTGGTTCTCCAGGTGGTGCACATTCATATAGGCCTTGGTGCGTAAAACAAAATTTGTTCTGCATATTGGTGGAAAAGATTGGAAAGAATATTGCTTTGGGGACTTCCTGCACTCTTTTTCAATGATTGATGAAAGCCGTCAGTGGTTGAGTTCCTTGATCCACAGTCCTGAAATGTTGAAGGCTGTGGGTCAGCTCACGTCTGCCAGGTGATTCGCAGCACAGGATTAAAGGGCTGCCTCCACGAAGATGATCTTCTGTCTCAACCTCTTGTCCTTTCGAGACCTGGGTTTAAGTTGTTGGCAGAGACCACACTGTGACGTCATGGGGACTGTAGTCACTGTTTGCTTTGTTATATTGTATGTGATTCCTGTACTGTTCTTTTGTAATCCTATATGTGTGTCTGCCTGCCTCAGTTTCCTTGGGCACTGCATCTGTGCTTGGCTGGGGATGGGAATGTTGGGTGTGACTCTCATGGAGGGGAGGCCGCTCCAGGCTGCCCCATCTTAGCACGTACACAACAATAGCTCAGGCTGTCCTGTGAACTGAGCTATGTGGAGGAGTCAGTCAGGTCACACCTTTTGCGCAGTAAGCAGGACAGAGGAGGAGGCGGGGCTGCCTGCAGGGTGGGGACTGGCTGCTGAGTGTGGGAGTTAGTGCAATCTAACTTGGAGAGACGGGGACCCCGGGCCAGTGCTCAGGGCTCCCCCTCCCTGCATGTTAAGTCCATGGAGACTGACTGCTTGTGGTTCCTGTGTTAACACGTCTGTGCTACGCTGTGTCCCTGTCAACAAATAAACCTTCTGTTCTGCTTGCTGGCTGAGAGTCACATCTACCTGTGGATGGGGTGCAGGGTCCAGTGACTCCCCCACACGCTGTGACGCACACTTCTGTGGGGTATGGCCTTCCTCGAGGCAGCGTATTCAGTGACAGTTCGTCTGCTACAGGCATGACCTCTGCAGCAGAGACACTTCTTGTAGCCCAGTGACCCAGGCATGACCTAGTGAAGGAATAGGTGCCCCTAAAAGAGGGAAAATAAAGTCTTTTCTGTGTTGTTTTTTGATCAGGGTAAAGAAAATCAAAAGAGCGATTACAGCTAAGACTACAGACACTAACTAACTACTGGGAATGTTAAAGAAGTTAATGATTGCAAACGGACTGCCAGTAGCTCCATTTCTAGCCAGGGGCTGCTGAGTGGGAACTGAGGAGGGATTAGCTCAGAAGGGGCAGGAGGAGAGACAGCTACTAAAGCATGCCTCAGAAGCATTTTGTGTTGACCTACCCCTGCTCCTGTTAAAGTCAAGGAGAGTTTAACCAGTGATTTCGATAGGAGCAGTGATAGGTCAGTCATGGTTTTCTTAGCCTTTTGGAAAATTCCATGCTGAATACACTGCTGTGTCCTTATTGCTAGGGCCCACTTAACCTTTTTGGGCAGGGCTGACTCGCAAGGTATTTGTGGGCCCTCATGAGAAAGGACTGTAAAAGACAGGCAATTGCCACAGGAATAGTCTGACACAGCTGCACAGGTTTTATTTACAATATTTACGAATGGAACGTCCAGATGTATGTGGCTGCCATTAGTGTACCTGCTGTGGTAGCCCCAGGACACACAGACTACAAACAAATGCACATAAAATTCATTCTAAAAGAAAAAAAATACAAAATAAAACACGGTGGGTAAAAACAGCTACTAGAAGCCAAAGTGCCCAAAACGCCAGCCATGTGCTGCTCCTACAAAGAGCATCACACTATCTCACTCTTCCCAGTGCCCATATCAACTACCCGGGCTTGAACTGCATTTTTGTATGAATTTGGGGCAAATTAAAAAATCTGTTTAAAATGTTTTAAAAATACAAAATATGAAAAATTTTGCTACATTTTTTTTTAACCGCACCATTATTCACACTCTCCTTGCTTGTCCTCCTTTCCGCCCCCGCACCAGAACAGAAAGACTAGGCTCACAACTAGCTATGCCCCCCAAAAGACCTGGTCAGCCTTCAAACTCAGATCAGATCCCCTCTCCCCCTCCAGACCAGACACCTGCCCTGCAGGCTGAACCAGATCAAATCCTGCTCAGCTTGAACCACCCCACCACCTACCAGAACCAGGCTCCTTCTGAAAGCTCCCCACCTCAAATCTGCACCCAGACACGCTCGGGCCCCCAGCTCCAGAGCTTCCTCGTGCTGTTGATTTGCCCCTGTTCTTCTCCATTCCAAACTTGGGTTCTCAGGTGCCTGGTTTTCAACCAGATCTGGTGGCCAAAATACGCCCCCTCATGGCTCCAGGCTGTACAGATAACTGGATGGTTAGAAAACTGGTTGATGGCACAGGGAGCCCAGTTCTGGGAAGTGGCAGCATGTCCCTGTGCCCCACCCGCCCAGGCAAGGCGGCATTAAGAGAGGTGCCATGGTGCTGCCCCTGTCTCAGGCTCTGCAGCTCCCATTGGTTAGAAACCACAGCCAATGGGAGCGGTGGGGGGGGAGCAGTGTCTATGGGTAAGGGCAGCACACAGAGTTGCCTGACCACATCTCCAGCGAGGGGCTGCAGGGTTGTGCTGATGTTTCTGGGAGCTGTTTGAGGTGAGCATTGCCCAGTGTCCACATGCTGAACCCCTTCCAGTGCCTCAAGCTCCTCCTCAGCCCTGAACACCCCCCTCCAGACATCCATCCCCCCACCCATCCAGAGCTCGCCTCCTGCACACCAAATCCCTTGGCCCTAGCCTGGAGTCCTCCGCCTGCACCCCAACCCTCTGCCCCAGCCTGGTGGAAATGAGGGCAGGAGGCTGGGGACGAGTGCATGATGGATGGAGTGGGGGGGGACAGGGCCTCAGAGAAAGGGCAGGGAGTAGAACAAGGCTGGTTAGGATTTCCTGCTTTGTGAGTGCAGAAAAAACCAACCTCACCTGAGCCCGTCAGGCCACACATGGCTGCAGCTTGGCTGTGTCCAGCAGACCTGGAACACAGGTGGGCCAGGGATGCTCAGCGGGGCAGGGTGCATAAGGTGTCCCTAGGGTGCTGATGGAGGCATGGGGCTGAAGGTGCTGAGTCTCCTTTGGGGTGCAGGTGGGAGGATGGGGCAGGAGGTGCTGGGTCCCCCCCAAGGCTGCAGGTGGGGGGGATGGGCAGGAGGTACCAGGGGCGACCCAGGGCCTCCTGCCCCATTCCACCCTCTAGTATCCCCAGTTGAGAGCCAGGTGTGCTGGTGGTGGAACAGGTGGCACTGGGTCACCCCGGGAGTGTTGGTACTTGGGACTCTAGCTGCGCCACAAAGCAAGAAGCACCCACTGGTGGTGGGAAGGCCTGGCCGCTAGGTGCCAGTGCTGCCTCTGCCTCAGCATGATCTAAGGACCTCCTGCCCCACGCGTCTCCCCCCGCTAGTGTGCCCTGTAAGCTATGCACTTGTGCAGCCGCTCAGAAGACAGCCAAATGCAGCCCAGCTGATTAGCTGAGCACCCGCAGTGAGGTGTTGTGTTTGGTGCACATTTCACACGCCTCAGTGGAGATAAAATTGTATTCCACACATGGCTGGAAAAAAAATCTGCACGTGGATGAAAAAGCTTAAAGTGAACTTTGCCCCCCCCCCAGTCAAATAAGGGTGGGGTTGAGATGGCTGGGAGCTGTGCACAGCACCCTCCCACTAGTGCTGCACTGGGCTGTGACATAGTGGCTGGGGGGGGGGGGGGGGGGTGGCATCCACTCTTGTGGCCCTGGAGCCACTCTGGTTTTGCAGCAACTGGTTGCTGTGTTGGGCTGTGTGTGACCCCCCTACTGCCCTATGCTGGTCTGCAGAGACTGTGAGTGTCTGTAGCCACGGCCTAGCCAGGGGGGTTTTGGGGGGGGGGGGGATTGTAGGCCATGGCCTAGCAACTTCACACCTGGCCAGGGGAAGGCATTTGAACAAAGGAAGGGGGTGTGGCTACCTGGGCGAAGTGAGTGAGTTGTGGCTGGGCGAAGGGGAAGTCTTGGCTGAGGGAAGCATGAAGGAAGCAGACTAAGTCCAGGACAGTGGGGGGTTCGGGGGGGGCCCTGGCTCGTGGCAACGTTGAGCCTATGCGGCGCTGTAGCTCTGAGAAGCAAATAAACCTTCTACTCTACGGCCTGCCTGAGAGTCACATCTGGCTGCAGATTGGGGGGGGGGGGGGGCGGGAGCGCCCTGACGCACCGTCACATGGACCCATCAGGGGCTCAAGAGTCCAGGAGGAGGTGATGACTGTTCAAGCTGTGAGTTGGTGTTGGGGGCGTCCAGCTGGCTGGGTGACAGCCAGAAACCTCTGACCCCGGACTGCTGAGCCCCTTGCCATCCCAGCTATGTCAAATAGTACGAGGCACCTTGGGGGGGGGGGGGGTACGGGGACAGGACTCAGCCTGCTGCTTGGTGTGTCTGCATGCTCGGCTGAGGGCAGCCAGCTGCTGAATCCCCCCCCCCCCCAACCCCAGCCATGAAGCTGCTGGTGCCATTATAAACCCAGCACAGCACAGAGGCAGATTAAAATGTGTTGGGCCCTAAGCACAAAAACCATTTGGCCCCCCCGGCCATGGCTCACATGCACAGTGGCATGTGAAATGTGCCCCCCCCCCCGATGCCTGTGCCTCCCTTGCCTCAAAGCCCCACCGTCTAGCATGGACAGACACTGAGGCTGTTGTAAGAGCAGCCCAGGCCACTGTGGGGAGTCCTGGACACTCTGCCTGCCCTGGTCACCCTCCCAGGGCTGCCTGGGAGCCCCACAGCTCTCTCGGTGGCTCTTACCATTGTGCGGTGCAATTCCTCCCTCCTTCCCAAGCGGTGCATGGAGGCACGGTAAGGGCTTTCTGTGGGGCCCCAGATCAACCTCCATGAGGCGTGGGGAGGTGGAAAGGGAGTGTCACCCACCTCTACTCTGCCCCCCCCCCCCAGCGCTGCTCTGACCCCCCCACGCCTATCCACACCCTACTCCGCAGCCATGGTTCTGCGCCTGGCTGCACCTTCCACCTGGCTCCCAGCCGCAGCTTCACTGACACCCTCCCCCCCCCAGCTCTGGCCTTAGCTCCAGGGCGGGGGAGACAAGGGAAAGTGTTGGGGGGGGGGGCCACAACTGAAGTTTGGGGACCCCGATCTAAGGTAACTATACAGCCTGTTTTGGTCCCGGATGTTTCAGCTTTTTTGGCAAAACTGGATATGTAGCTCATTTGCACTCGCCAATGCATTCCCCTGGTGCCAAGAACAAATTGTACACCTTGCCAACTTTGCCAAAAAGGGCCTGGGGGGGGGGGGTCGAACGGTGGGGCTCAGGCCTGCACTGTGTGTGGGGGACTGGCACCATGTGAGGGTCAGGGAGAGGGGGGTTGAATGGGAGAGGAGGCCTGGGCCAGCTACAAAAATGGGTGGGCTCCGTACCAGATTTATAATGCCATGGGGCTTGGCCCACACTGGCAAGGAGCCCATCTAACTCATCCAGACGGCTGGGTCTGGCCCCCCTCATACACCAGCCTTGCTTTGTGAGTGGCTCCCAGCCAGCAGGTCCTGCTCGTCTGTACAGGGCTCAGCAGCCAACATCAGGCCAGGCCGGGAAAGCACGTGAGAGACATGTCCTGAGACTGTCCCATTCTCCAGCATGGCTCTGGCTCTGAGTGGTCACTGTTGCCTGCCACCTGTGGGATCCTGCCTGCCCATCTGGGGCCCACTGCTTGGGACCAGTGCAGAAGTCAGGCTAGCCTCAGCCAGTGCAGGGGTGGAGCAGCGTGGAGAGCTCTGCCACTGGGCAAGGGAGCCTGGCCTGAGGGCACCTGGCCCCACACCCACTCCAACCTGAATGACTGCTTTGTACCTGAGGGACCAGAGCACTCCTCACCCTGGGCTTAGTGGGGAGAGACACTGGCAGGTTCGGAGCGGGGGAATCAGGAGGGCACTGGGTGGGGGAGGGGGGCAGTGTGGGGCACAGTACAGTCCCACCCATAAGGGGACCAGCACACTGGGTGCACAGACCTGAGTGGGCCAAGGTGGGTCTGGCAGCCGCCCCTTTGTAAACAGTGTCCTTGGAATGCGCATGTGTTCTAATAGAAGTGCCTGGCAGCCATGGCCAGGAACAAGCCAAATGCAATATGTTTCTGCATAAAGAAGAAGCAGTCAGTTCTGCTAGTACTAATAACGCAGGTGCAAAAAAAGGTGCTGCTGGGCAGCTAAAGGCCAGGTTGTTGTTAAAGTTTCATTTCAGTTATACTTACATGCTCTGAGAAGCTTACTGCAACCCTGTTTTAGTGCCCTTTTTTACTCACCCACTCATCCTTGTCATAGAATCGTAGAACTGGAAAGGACCTTGAGAGGTCATCAAGTCCAGTCCCCTGCCCTCATGGCAGGACCAAGCACTGTCTAGATCATCCCTGATGTCTCTCCATCCTGCTCTTAAATATCTCCAGTGATAGAGGTTCCATAATCTCCCAAGGCAATTTATTCCAGTGTTTGTTTATATTGACATTAGGAAAAACTTCCTCACTGGCAGGGTGATCAAACTAATCCAGCAAGTGGGAGGCCCGCTGCTTAGGGCTGATCAGTGTAATGCCTTCATTGTCATAGAGGAGGTATCTGAGCCTTTAGCTATCATCTTTGAAAATTTATGGAAGTCAGGAGCGATACCAGAAGGCTGGAAAAGGGCAAATATAGTGCCCATCTATAAAAAGGGAAGTAAGAACAACCCAGGAAACTACAGACCAGTCAGCTTAACTTCTGTGCCAGGGAAGATAATGAAACAAGTAATTAAAGAATTCATCTGCAAACATCTGGAAGATAATAAGGTGATTGGTTTGACATGATTTGTTCTTTACAAATCCATGCTGGCTGTTACCTATCTGATAGCTTTCTTTGATAGGATAACAAGTCTTGCGGATAAGGGAGAAGTGGTGTCCTTTCCTATACCACTAAATCACAGCTGCTGAGACAATGTGAGATTTCCCTCCCCTGTCCCCCATTTCAACTGTATATTTTATGTTTTGGTCAGAATCCCACCAGGTGCCAGACTTTCACTTGTCACAAACTAGAACTTTTTTTTTTTTTTTTTTAAATTTTGGCCATGAACAGTTTCTGATGAGTTTGTGTTCAAGGTTAGCTAAAGCTTTGGGATAGTTTTCCAGCTGTCTGGAACCTGCCTGTCCACCTCCAACCTAAGCTAATGGATAGCTTTTTACATTTAAAGGCTTAGCACCCAGTTACACGTTAACCACCACATTTCATTTTTCAAAGCATTTTTACAGCCTATGGCCCAGAAGAAAGATACTGATCCAGAAACTGAAAAAGCTTGATTTACCACCCCTCACCCCCCATACACACAACTAAGTCAAAGGTCTTTTAGGTTTGTTTTGGGGCGTTTTTAGCACTAGTGCAGAAAAAAGAAGTCTTGCTGCACAGGCAAAAGCTATGAGTGCCCCGGGTGGGAATTTGGGGTGGGAGTTTGAATCCCAAATGAGAACACTGAGCCCTTGGACACAGCAGTGTGATTCCACCCCAACCCCCTCCCCCCCCCCAAAAAAAGAGATTGTACACCTGTATAATATAGACACAGACCAGGGGCTAGCTTTTTGTATCACATGCACAATGCAGTTCACTGCATGGCTCCAATCAGCATAGTTGCTTGAGCTATGTAGTGATTTAAGCTGCAGCATTTAGACAAGGATTTCATCTAGGCACAGCAGTTTGGGGCGGGGGGGGGGGGGGAGAGAGAAGGCATTTATTTTGGGTAGATGGCTCATTTTAATATGCTAGCAGAGCCACTAAGGCATGTAACACTAACCCATTCAGTGGGCATTGCCTCTTTGGGTTTGGCAACTAAGAGCCTGGCCCCAGCCCAAATACACTCACACTCCTTGCCCTCAAGCTAGCGTGCTGAAGTCTAAACCCTGCCACACCAAAGCAGAGGCTTAGGCTATTCCCTCATGCTCAGACCCCAGCCTCCCTTTGGGCAGCCAGCCTGAACCTCTGGCACTGTGGATGTTGTGGGGCTGGTAGTTTCAACTCCATTAACCGGGCTGGGAGGACATGCTCCCTGGTGCAATGGAAACGTGCCCCTGCAGCAGAAGGCACTTGAACCAACACCATCAAAAGGACAGCGTGCTGGTGAGTTTCTCCTGGCACTGTAAGACAGAAAACATTTTCTAAAAGCTATCATCTCCATGGGGCTTCGTTTAGTTTATTTATACCTGCATCAAGCTCTGTATGTGACTGCGGGGTAGAGATGGGGTTTTTCCCTAATTCACTCTCCCCTACTCCGATGGATGCTAGGAGAAATCCATTGCAGCTTGCACTGCGGCCCTCAGATAATAGGAATGGGAGGGTTTCATGTGTGTATCGGGGGGGGGGGGGGGGAAGAAATGGCTTTTTAACCAACTGTTTGAAGGAAACAGGAGAAGCAGAGGTAGAGGATGCAGAGTCTGTTCTTCCTTTTTTAAAATATAGCTTAGCACAAACAGCATACCCATTACAAATCTCCCCTCACATTTTTAGATGCAAACACAAGCCTGGGATGCAAACTCACTGTGTCTCATGGGCCTGTCTACAGAATGACCACAACCCCTCTTCTTTCCTCTGCCCTTTGTTCAGAATGTACATTCCTCAGAGCAGGAACTCTCTCATGCCCTGGATATATACTGCACCTTGACCATGAGGCACTGATCCCAGCTACATCTGTGATCAAGTTCTAGTACTGAGCACAAATTCAAACAGATTCCACAGGCATCTGCAAGCAGGTCAGGAAGGAACACTTCTTCATTACAGTATGCGATTCCAAGCCAATAGTCAGTCTTGGCAGGCTAATGCGCGTGAACATGAGACCCAATTTGTGCTGGCGATTTACTAAATACATATCTTCAGAAGAACACTTTTATGATGATGATGGGATTAGTCGGTGAACCCTGTGTGCACAGGGATGATAAAACGGAGAAGAGGCATGCCTGATACATGTATCTCCTATTCACCAGTGAAGAAAGAAATAATATTTTTACTGTAGCATTTCCACCACTGACAAAAATCTTAGGAATTGTATGAAACTTCATATACTTAAGAAGTCAGTAATTTCACTGCAATGCAGTTTAGAAAAAACTGATGTAAGTCTTAGATTTTATTCATTCATACATTATTTACAGCAGTTGCTTTCATATTACAATTCTCTTTCATCTTTTCAGTTTTCAACTTATAAAAAATTAACCAAATAAACCTTATTTATCCAAATTTATCACAGCAGGTCTGGTTAATTTTCACAGTTACAACGGCCATCAGAAACAGAACTTAAGTACCTACAAGCAGTGCCGGATTTACACACAAGCTAAGTAAGCTGCAGCTTAGGTCCTCAGATTATGAGGGGCCTCTACATACAAAAAAATTACTAAGTTTCATTTTTTGGTAGTGCTATAGGGCCTTTTAAACTTGACATAGCTTAGGGCCTCAGCATGTCTTAATCCGGCACTGCCTACAAGTCATTCATTTACAATACCTCCCTTGGTTTTTCTTAAAAGACACACTACCTTCATTTCAGAGCTGAGTGGATATAGCGTTTCTGTACTCTGCAGGCGGGAGCTTGAGTTGAGATCACCATACTGAGGAGCAGTTTATAAGATGGGACTCCAATGCTTAAAGATGTACTGAGGAGTATTTTGCATATATGTAACATTTCTTGACACATACGGTAATAACTGGTTTGTACTGATACACGTGGACAGTATGCAAACGTTTACCAATAGCACTGGTTATTCTTTTTGTGTGCTACCACAGAAAAAGCATATTCCCTTGTTCTATCTTCGGCTATTGTTGAGTCAAGAGTTGTAGTGTAACTACTGGATCAGGAGACTGCAGAAATGAACTTGTGTGTGTCTCCATGCTACCTGGCATTGCTCTCACCTAGGACAACTCTTACCAGCTAGAAATGTTGGAATACTCTTAAGAGTCTACCAAGAAGTTACTGCATTGTATAAAGACTTGGGGTGTTTCTATTGTCTTTAACCTGAACAATCATGTATTAACAAGTTCATTTCCAAATTGACCTCAAGTCTCAAAGACCAATGGCCCATTATAGCACTTAATTCTGCTCCCCAGTTACAGTAGCAGCACAGTGTGTTTATTCTTAAGTCTTTATTGACTACTTCTCTCATTCTCCCTTTGCAGACACACTCATTTTTTTTTACAGTGGTAATTATTGCTGTTTTAAAGTATGTTCATAGGAGAATACTTGTTTAAGGACTTGAAGCCACTTCCCGTTACGAAGTACAGTACCTACTATGCTGAACATAGAAAACAAGACTTATTTCATATTGATCTTGTAGTGTTATGAAGAGACTCAGAACAGGAGACTGAGGGGAATCTGAGTTTCCTTTGAGAAGTGTGTTACACTTGAATACTCACTTGGACACTAACAATTCTTCTAATTGTTTGGCCCCAGTTTTTTCAGTTGCTACTGAATGGACATTTTTGCAAATATGTACAACACAATCTGTTTAACACTATAAAGAAGTGATTTTACCTTAACTGCATTAGTTTCAAGATTTGTCTTAAACTCAAACACACAAACAGCTTAAAGATAATAGTTCAGCGCAGCCATAAGAAAACCCAAAAAGCAGTGGATGCTTTTGTTAAAACTCAATTATTAAAAAAAGAAAAGAATTATACATACAAGGCAAATGTCTAAACTTAGCTTTGGAATAAGGAAACTGAAAACAATATTAGGATTTATTCATTATGCTTATGCAGCAGTTGTTGATTTCATATTCAAACATGTTACTTCTAAAGAAATTCACAACTGCATTTTGTATTTGTTACACTGTTGGTTTCATTAACTTCCATCTTTTACTTTTTAAATTTTAATAATAAACTGTTTCCTCTTAAAAATTCATGTTGTAAAACAAAGAAAGCATTGAACAGTAATTTGCACACTCCAAATGTTGACTCCTAGCTTATTGTTTTAAATTAGCAGTATATTTTAACTAAACTCTCAGTTGTTTACATTGCATACTAGTTTATTTTAATTTCAGCCAAAAATATTTAGAAAAATAATTCAGGTAAGTCTTTTAGTGGCAGAGGGGGAAAAATACAACATCCCTCTTGTTACAAACACAAGGGTATGAAATTTCTTGATTAAGATTTGATGTGAGTATGGCTTGAGAAGGAAATTGATCCTTTTACATTTTCAGCCTGGATTTAATAAATTTCACATCCATTCATTTTTCTTTATGTGGAAAGCGTATGCAACACCAGGACTCCAGATGGCTTGGAATTTAAAATCCTTTATTAGACTTGGTGCATATCAATTGCATCAAACCAGGCTCTAATGAAATGCAGGCTCAGAGCAAATTTAAAGTTAGACTGTTAATTTAAAGGTAACAGGAGCTGGCTCTTGTCCTTATGTGTCTGGCAATTCTGAACACCTTGTGGTAAGGATTAGTTATCTAGTCATCTGCATCTCAACTATAAACTCTGAAAAAATTAAAAGGCAGACGGTACAGATCATGAACTGATATGGTTCAACACGATTAGTAAGGACAGTTACAGCCTTCTGTAAACATCAAAGCAACTGACTTCCACTGATAAGATTTTATCATCTGTTGGCCTGATTCTGGTCCCAGTGAAATCTGTGGGATATCTGCCACCCACTACAGTGGGAGCACAATGGTCTAGGGGCCTGACCTTCCAAGATGCTGAGCACCCTCTAGTCCAACTTAAGACAGGGACTTGAGCGTGCTCCTCAATGCATGGGTTTGCACCCTACAAGAGTGCACTTTAGAATAGCAGCCAGCCACCACCTACCCCTGCATCTCTTACATGTCAGTAATAATAGTAACACTGGGATCTCAAGGAGCTTTGCAAAGGAAAGAAAATCTCATTGTCCTCATTTTAACAGATGAGGAAAATGATTCACAGAGGTGAGGTAACATCACCAACAGGTCATTGGCAGAGGCGAGAAGAGAGCCCAGGTTTCCTGGCTTCCAGTCATCTGCAGGGTCCATGCTCTGTCACTGACGTGAGTAAGGGCTGCAGGACTGGGTTTCAGGATGTGGCTGCATTACTCGTTTCACTTGCTCCATTAAAGGAAATTGCACTAATTTTTACATTGGAAAGCTATACTGTACTCTGCGTTTGGATTTAAGTGTACTTCACACTGCTTGGCACAGCAGAACTCACTTTACTTTCAAATGGAGTTTTAGTGACCATTCAAATCAATAATTCGCTGTGGTTACATTTCAAGAGCACATATGCAGAGAACACTGGTACAGTATTTTACATTTTAGTTAAATACTTTTTTCCCCATTTCAGATAAGCGCTTTTAAAAACCCAAGCTTCATCCTGCAACTGTAGAATCAACTAATCAAAACCCGTTCAACCTTTGACAAGCTTTAACTACATTAAATGCCAGGCTGTTACACACAATCATATCGGCGAAATAATGAACTGATGCGGTATCTACTAATTAGCAATTTTAAAATCAACAGAGGCAGTTCCACAAATAATTCCAAGAACTGTGTGTGTGTGTGATTAAGTTCCATTCTCTCAAGTTGCACCCAATAGTTTTGTTCCATGGATGCACTAGGAAGGAGAAACAAAAACAGCACATGGAACCCACAGGTCTGCATGCTAATAGAGACTGCAGTACAATCATGGCGAGGGGAGCCTAGGAAGCATTAAAGAGGTACTGAAAAATAATATTGTACATACCCTGTGGCAGTAACAACCTACAGGAAAGCCCTGTGCCCTCCCTCTCAGTGCAGTATTCTGAAAGCTCCCACAGAAAGAAGCACTGTGAAGCACCAGTCAAAGCAGACATTAAAGTGGTCATTTCTAAACGTCCTGCAGGTGATAACCATTTCCCTGGAGGGGGTGTGGCATTAATTTGTGGCAATAGCAGTTGAGGGAGCCTGGAGATTAGACTCCACTTTAACCACTTAACATCATTGAATGGTACTGAGCAGTCAGAAGTCTAGATTCCTGTTGCTTAGGGTTAGATATCAGTGGGACACATGGTTCATAGAGGCCACTGCTCAGAGCAGGCACCGAGAGACCAGTTCTGCCCCTCAGCTAAGTATGCACACGCCACTCCTAAAGGAGAGCTGCCCAGGTGTCTCCCAAGGAGGGCGCAGGCGCTAACGATGTAAAGCACTAAAGGGAAAAATGAGTCTAGTGTTAACAGTTTTTAGAGGACTATATAAATATTAGGTCCTGATCTTGCAAGGAAGGTTACACCAAGAGGACTCTGGCCCTGACCCCAGTTGGGTCTCCTGTAGGAATCTACACACATTGGGAGGTCATGACAGGATCAAGGCTGCAAGCAGGAAATCTGCAGCCAAACCAATCATCCCAAAAGAATCCTCACACTGAAAATCAAAATTAACTAGAAAGCTGCAACCATGACATGGCAATGTGGAATGGGGCAGAGAACATACATGGGAAAAGCAGGCATTGGCATCACTGTTGCAAGATACTATGTTCTATTATTACTAAAAAGTGTTCTCCAGCTGTAATCAAGGTGATTTTACCTCCTGTTAATTTTACTAAAATATACAAACTCCAATCCTTAGAACGAGAGAGAGAGAGAGAGAGAATCTGTGATTGTTCCACCTCACTGTGCATTGGTCTGGAGGGCTTGCATGGAAATATTAAAATGGAAGCCCCATTTCTCCCACCGAGAGCTTGCTGATCAACTGGGAACTTCAACAGGTGTCTAAACACGGTTAATATCCATTTTCAATGTAGTCTCTTATTTAGTACATAAATTAACTCTCTATGGTGTTAGAATTAACCCCTTGGAGAGATTTTCTTAAATGTTCTTTCAATTGCAAACTTGGATTGAAAGTTTCCCAGGGCAGGGTGCATGTCTTTTCTTTGTATAAGCTCTTTGCACATACTTTGTAATCTCTTTGTATACGCTTATGGCTGTACACCAGTATTAAACAACATCAGCCAGTAAGAGGAGGTTATCTACCTGTAACTGGTGTTTCTTTGAGATCTGGATTCCACTGCGGGTTATGCATGCGCACAGTGTGTCTGGAGCTGGAGAATTTTAAATTAGTGTCTACTGATCCACACACATATCTCACTCCTCTAACCAAGGGAATAAAAGGCAGGACAGACCAATTGCCTCAAGTTCCTTCTTCACCACAGATCAGGAAAGATCTGAAGCAGAGGCGTAGGAGGGCAGGAAGAGGAATACAGATCAGGACCACATACTCCAGTTATAGGTAAGTAACTTTGTGTGATGGTCCCTCTTGTACTCCACTGTGGGTGATCAACAAGCAGTGTGTCAGCAGGAAGAGGGGTACGGAGGCAGATGTTAGGGCTAAATGAAGGCCAGCTGTTCCAAAGGAGGCATCAGCAGAAGAGCCCTGGACTAGATATACTGTCTCGTAGCACTGTCAATGGAGCGCCACAGGGCTGCTTTACCAACATGGAGCACTTCCTGAAGCTATGTCATACATGTTGCAACTCTCTAAACTGGGATTCTGTGATCCAGCAACATCAGACCACAGATGTTCCAGGATCAGATAGTCCTGATGCTCCCGCATGAGGGGGGGGGGGGCAGGAGTCCTGCATAATGCAGCAGGGTGGGGGTGCAGGAGCCCGGCATATGGGTCTGCTGGGGGGCGGGGCCAGGAGAATGGAAGCCTGACATGAGGCTCAGCTGTGCTGCCAGGGGAGCCAGGAATACAGGTGGGGCGGCAGTGTAGGAGGTGGGGCTAGCAGCAAGGGGATCAAAAATTACCTCCCTGGTCTGGCAAAATCCCTTATCCGAGACCAGTTAGGTCCCCAGGGTGCTGCACCAGGGAAGTCCAACCTATAGTAGCTGCTTGTGTTCTCATGGAATGAGTTTGCCCCACTGGCAGAGAGTGAAGGTTCAATAGTTGATAGCAGAATAGGGTACAGCCAGAGCGCCATTAGGAAACCCTCTAGGTGCAGAACTCTTGTCCCTGGGTTCTTTCCATTATGGTGATGAATAATCCTGGGGATTCCGTGACTGGCCTTGTTCTGTGTAAGTAAGACCCAGGGCCTGGAGTCTCTGCTCCTCTGAGGAAGCGTGCGGTTTAGGGAACACCACAGGTAAGTGGAGCATCTGCTTCCAGTGGAACTCTGAAAGAACGCTGAGGGATATGGATACAAAATGCTAAACTATTTACAAAGCTAAATCCAGTTTAAGGGCCAAAGCTGAAGCTACAGACACAGAGCTTCAGATCCAGACCATGAAGCAGTGAGAAGGAACGGGAGAGGTGTTTGGTCTGCCCTGCCCTTTATCCTCTGGGTTGGAGGCACGAGGTGAGATAGGGCGCACATGTGGACCAATGCACACTACTTTCAAATCCTCCAGCTCCAGGCACAGGGTGCACACACATAACCCACAGTGTAATACAATAGGGACTGTCACTCTGAAAGAAGAAGAGATGTTCAAGCAGAATGAAGAAGTCGGTCCAGCAATACAAATTACAGCAGCGGTCAGGTCACAGTAAGCTCCATTTTAAAACATAATGCAATGCTGGGAGTTTTTGGGATGAGAAATGTTGTATCCCATGTGCTCTGGGGTTCTTGCAACGAGTAGAATGGATGTAACTACCTTATGATGCCAATATATTACATCTGAGACTATGGGCAGATAAAAACAAACAAATCTTTTATCATGCTGTCTCGCTGCAGACTGGGAGATTTGCCTGGGTAGGCACTGCAGAAGTGGGCCCTGTGAGAGAGGACAAGCAAGCACTGGGAGCCACTAGCCTGAAGTCCATATAGATTCTACAGGAAATACGGGGAATATCTGGCTCCTGGCTCCAAAGATGGACCCAGCTTAACATGCTCGGGGAAGCTTTCCCCCAGAAATACAGGTCCAACACCTAAGACTGCACTAGCGGTTCTGGTGGTTTTAACCTCTGAGTTGTCTAACCTGACCCAAAGGAGATCTAGCAAACAGCACTAAAGATACCCAAGTCTTGTCTTACACTAGCACTCACTCCTGCTACTAGAAGTGGAGCTGGAGAGTTCTCAGTGATGCCAGCACAGACAGGGTGTTGGAAAGTAGTTCTACCAATCACTCCAATGCCATGGTTTAGCAAAATGATAGCAAGACATTCAGCAAGAACTCCTTTCCTCTGCAGATAAAGCTAGAGGACAGGACAGACTGTGATGGCTCCTGGTGTTCCCACCAAATGAAATATTCCAAATGCATTTGTGACAAAGCAGAGGTGACATCACATTGGCATGAAGAGAAATAAATTTGCACAATAAATCTCTCAAAGGCAGCATCTTGATTCCTATCATTCCAACTTCAGTGCCTTGCCCTCATGTTTAGAAGTACAGAGATCCCACAGTACCGTCCAAGTTGCATTTTTTAAAAGCGTGTCTTGCTTATACAAATTAAAGGTGTTATGGTCAGACATACAATAATACATTTACATTTTTTTTTTAAAGATGGTGACTTAACTGTGCTCCTGTCTCTGTGGGAGATTAGGATATTTGAAGCAGTTTTGGCTTATCACATAGATACTAATGAGGCATATTACAAAGGCACAGGTATCAAACAAAACCAAGAACATTCTTTTAATTAAACACCCCAATAAAAACAATTAGATTTATGTATTTCCCCCTTTGTTAAGAGATTAATTATTTTCATTGTCTGGAAAGGTTTAGTGCAGTGACTCTACAGCAACAGAAAAACTAAAACTAAAAAAGGCACAAACTTTTTTTCTTTCACTTTTTCTAACACTTTATAATGGTCTATTTTTACTCAGATTAATAAATCACTGAAAGCAGCAAGAAAATATTATGCCAATTTCTGTACACTATACAAACCCCCCTATCTTCCGCTTCAGGAGAAATGTACAATATAGAAAGACTTTTAAAAGTATATAGTAGCCTGCAAAAAAAAAAAAACAAAAACAAAAAAAAACCCACCACACCACCCTGTAAATTAAGCTCTTGGTCTTGAAATAGTGCCCTCTATTATCTACTTTCTCCCTTTATTACTGTGACAATATACCCATGGATGCTGCCATTTTATGTATGGCATAGACTGAGACAGGCATAAATCCAGGGTTGAGAGTGTGAATTGCTCACCAGAGCAATAGGACAAAATCTTCTGACGTGGATGTGCCTGCAACACCCCCCCCCACCCCCCCCCGCAACTGCTCACTTGATCTGGCATTGCATATAGAGGCCAGAATCTGTTCTCCTTCCCTGTCAGCTAGAAGCAAGAGCAGACAATGAATGAAAGGGCTGGTCTCAGGAGACTAACCTCACACCCTCTTATTTGGCTCCAATTTCACTTCTGTGAAAGCTGCTTTTTCTCCTTAGCACTTGTTAAGCACGTGTAGGCTTCCTCCCTATTGAAAGGAGCACCCATGGAGAAGCTCCTGTCCCTGTAAACAGGAACTGCACACTGAGTTTGGTCTCCTGTCTAACAGGCCAGTAGGAAGTAATGAAGTCTGGACCCAATTCCTACCTTCACATTGATAAATCTCAGCACGGGAAATACCCTGGGCTGGAAGTGAAAGGCTAGCATTTTGGTTTCCATATCACAATATCATTCCCATGGATGTTCTGTCCCACTTCTTACTAGTTAAGCCTTCTATATGCTCTTTCTTTCTAGTACCCTTCTTATGTGTTTCCACTATTTGATTTGACACAGATACATTTGTTCCTTCCTCTCGAAACTCTCCTACCTAGGTGCTTCTACTATAGTTATAAGTGTTAGTAATATACGTTCAGTCCCTTCTCAATTTCATCATGGTTTTCTGTCCCCCACCCCACACACAAGATTCCACAGAACAGTAACTTTTTTCAGGTACTAAGTTAAAGGGCATTTCCCTTTAAATTTAAGATAGATGAATCCCACCACCCACCCCAAATTAAGTGCAACCAGAAATGTTTTTAATATTTCTGATACCACATTTTAAAAATTAAAACCTACTGATTTTCCCCAAGACATAATTCATGCAAAGTTGTTATTTGTTTAAATAAGTTATAAAAAATTCATATTTCAGGCTAGAAGAAGCTGTAATCTTGGTTATTCTTTTGTTGGCAGGCACTGTACATACATATTAGGTACAGACACATGCCAAATCTGCTTTGCATTGTTTTTTGCATTGTACAATTCACACATCTGACATCATTAAAGCAGTTAGTTACCTTTTATGGAAGGCTGCAGTGAGGCCATCTACAATTATTAAACAGCAGCTGGTTAAGATAATATGTATGCTTCCCCCCCCCCTCCCCACACACATACTCCCAAAACGCAATTATCTCTCACACATTGCTTGTCTGAAGAGTTTAGATTTGGAGCTCACATTAATGTGCAAATGTGTTGCCATAGAAACTGCAGCCTCCATTATGCTTCAATGACACCATTCAGCAAAAGCCAAAACAAATATAAATTTTTTTAAAAATTAAAAAAAAAAAAACCCCAGAAACAAAAATAACAAACCCAGAAGGCAGCAAAGAGAAACTCCAATGCACATGCGGAAGTCTGGCCCAGGACTGCAGGTTATGCGTGGATATAGAACAGCGCAGGAGATATTTAGGTTTGATCTTACTTTACAATATGTTACAATGGGGCTCAGAGTTCAAATGGTTCAAGTCTGTTTGCTGGCTTAGGAAGGAAAATGAGAATGGAGAACAAGTCATGGTTACTGGATGCACCAAGGTTCTTTCAGATATTTGGCAGAATGAGGCACATCCAAAAAAAGTGCAACACCAGTGCCTTGATGGCAGTGCTGTGTGTTTGAGTGCGTGCACACACTTCCTCTTCATGCATTGTAGCAAGCGTTTTTTTTTCACATTTTCTTTGAAAACTATTAACCGGTAATTTATAGCAAGATGAATGCATATTCTAGTTACTGGTGCACGAAATACTGAGAAATGCATTCAAGTAATATTTCTGCACTTACTGTATTATGAATGTCATCACTACATTATCTTACATTTGCAAAAAAAAAAAATACTATGTACACCAGACCAGTGGTACTATGATGTTTGTAAGTTTCTGTGCTTTATGTAGGTACCTGGGTAAGATTGGAACAACAGGCTGTAGGTCCACTCTGACTTGCCAGGTCATTAACACTGTATGCATTAGGAGAGCAGTACTTCTAGCCTCTGTGCCACCACCCTACAGCATGCAAGGAAGGGTCCATATTTTGTACAAAGCAAATTAAAAATGAAATGAGGGACAAAACAAACAAAACTGAAATTAAAAAAAAAAAAGGTGAAAAAATAAAGGGCAATTTTTTGGGAGTCGGGGCAGAAAAAAAAACTTTTTTTTTTTTGCTTTTGTTTTTATTCTTCACGCAGCTGCAGGCAGTAGCGGTGGTAGCGAAGCTGGAAAAACATTCTCTCGAGTATGGAATGCGTCATCCCAGGGAGGGTGTAGTGTTCGATGACGCCCACATGTTTGAACCCTAAGGACTCATACAGCTTGTGGGCTGCCATCTTGACAGCTGTGGTTCCCAGTACAATGGAGGAATAGTTGTTGAGCATGGCAAACTCGAGCACTTTGCGGCCCAGGGCCTTGGCAATCCCTTTACCACGGAAGTTGACATCTACAGACATGCGGCGCAGCTCCATGGTGTTGTCTTCCTCATTGCCTCTCGCAGCCACGATTCCCACCACGTTTCCGTCCAACACAGCTACCCAGAAGCAGGAGCCTGCAGAAGACAAAGCAGCATCTGAAGCTGAAAAATGGGCTTAGTACATCACTTAATACCAACACAGAAGCCAGATTATAAAGGTACTGAAATCTATGGGAGCTGGGCACCCAACCTACTTAAGTGCTACTGAAAATCCTACTGGGCACCTCTCTGCATCTGGAGGTGCTTAAAATGCCTTCGTACATCTAGCCCAAGAGGGAGATGTGTAAAAAAAACACCCTCCAGTCTGAAATAACACTTCTCATTTGAGACCAAAATTATAAAGGACATTAGACAATACAGTGTAAGGTGACCTGGGGAATTTGTCCTTAACCTGTTCCAAGATTAAATTCTCGGGTGAAAGCTTGAAAAATGTGTCAAACTTCAGAGTTCACTTTACCTAAATCAGATGGTAAAAGTAACGTGTATCCCCTTCCCCCATCTGCTGCCATGCCCTATTAGCAAGTTATCTGTTATAAGGATGTTGCACTTATTCCAATAAAACACAGAAAGGGAATGTTTTAACTTTCCTTATAGCAGTACAAATCTTTGGGGGTTTGGGACAGCTTTAATTAAAGGGTGCTGTGTCAAACGCAGCTGCAATATGAGCGTCTTTACTGTACGTTTTAGTGCAAAATTCCTTATTTGATATAAGCCAGCACTGTCCAAGGGACATGTGAATAGCTTGTGAACAGTATAAATTAGAATGAATGCAACATAACAAGATACTTCAGCCTACAGCAGTAACTGAGTAGTCCTGCAGCCAGCTGTGGTGTCAACAGGACTTCCCCAGGCCCCAGCCAGCACGGCTACATCTACACTGCACCGTAGTTCAAAATACGATATACAATTTGAGCTATGCAAATTGTGTCTCTTATTTCGAAATAACTTATTTTGTAATTTGGCACGGTCTACACAGCACCAAATTTCAAAATAACCCACTATTCCAAAACGTCCCTTACTCCTCATGGCATGAGGTTTACAGGGACATCGGAAGAGCGAGTCCAAAATAACGGGCTTGCTGTTAAGACACGGAATAGCTATTTGGGATACTCCGGTATCCCAAAATAGCGTTGCAGTGTAGACATTGCAGGAGGGGAGGAAGGAGCTCAGCTCCACGCCCCCTGAAAGGGGCTAGCCCTTGGATAGAAGGGATAGGGCAGCCAGCTCTCAGCCCCTCCTCCCCCCAGACCATGCCACACCTCCCACAGCCAGCCCTCAGTGCAGCCCAGACTGCGCCGAGCCCTGCTGGTGATTTAAAGCCACAATAGAGGCCCGTAGCCCTGGGCCCCAAGACAACTGCCTCCTTTGCCCTTCCCCCCACTGTCTAGCCCCAGGACTAGATGCGTGGAGTATTTGGACAAGAGATTAAAAAACCCACCCCCACCCCCACCCCCAGTAGCTGTAGGAAATTGTATTAGTGGCTTAGTAGGCAGCACTCTTCCAGTCTGAGTCAATAAAGAATCAGAGCCCCAATACAGTGTTAAGGAATTACTGGGGAGATTGTTGCCTTTCATGTGAAATGTGCAATAGCCATTTACTGTCCTAGAGCATTCTGCTCCCAGGGCATGGGATGTTGACACTAAGTGGATACCAGAATTCTCATCGAGTACTTAACAACATTTCCGTGGCATTTTCAACTGGAAATGTTATTTCTCACTGTGGCACTAACTTGTGCCCTGCTGAGTCATGTCTTACCCTACAGGTGACTTCAGATCAATGGTGAATGAAATAATCCCTAAGAACAGCAAACAGTAGCATCTGTTTGAAAGAAATATGCTGTATAATGGCAAGTCATCATATCAAGGAAATGCTAATTTAATAAGCAAGCAGGATATAGCCTTCTTCACCCAGTAATTGTTTTCCTAGAAACAGCAAGCAAAGCACAGCTACAGCTACAGCTCTTGAATGCTGCTCAGACTGTAAGAACACGATCAGCTGCAGTACATCAACACGTTGCCAGAAAGGCAGAGAGAAGTGCTAAGCTTGGGTGCTGAATAATGGTTCTAGACACTTGCTATGAGCCCGCCCACAGAAGACCCCTGGCAACAATGCAGCATGGTCTGAGCCTTCCATAAGCACTGTGGTTCTATGTAACAGTCTCGCCAATAATGGCCTTACTTAAATAAAAGACAACACAAGCTATCACTCCAGGCTCTCCTCTCCTCTGACCTCTCCTCACATAGTTGCACTAGTTTAAATGCAACTCCTCTACTCAGACCCTAGGCTCACTACAGGACTTACAGAAACATACACTTTTTAATAAAACCAAAAGATGGAGAACATACATGAGTGTGCTCAAATATTACAGCAAAGAGGACATGCACCTACACAGACAGGCACCCATACCCTTTAAAAATAAACACACCACCTCCCAAAATCTGCTCCCAAGCCCAAAAAGCATTAACCAACCCATCCTCTCAATCCATGCCTGAAGACATTGCCTCAATCCCATCCCCTCCCTTGGAAAGCAAGCAGGGCTAGTGGGGTGACCCAAGCATCATCAAACCCTGGCACTGGAGGACCAAGGAGGAAAGCCTACTTCCAAGTCAAGGACCGACTACCAAATGTTCCCTCTAATTTTTCCATCCATGTATGGAATAAATTTTGTTATGTGCACCAAGGCACATGCAGATGTGCACTACCATCAGAAACACAGGCTGCTGACTATGGGCGCTCCGTTAATCAGTTGGGCAGCATTTGAATCTCTCATGGATGGCTGCCTAAGCACTCAGCTTACAGGGAACACTGCCTGCCACTGACAGTGCTCTGCCACTTCAGTGTAGAACACGATCCGGTTAGCACCACAAAATGTACACATAAAAAACTGGGGGTGAGGCCTCTGATGGAAAGAAAAGGGAAAGGAGTTGAAGGGTGCCTGGAAGGGCAGGGGGAAAGACTGAGTGGCAGTACAGGCAGAGAAAATCCAGTCAGAACTGCAGCGTGTTCTCTGAATGTCTGATGGTCCCTGCTTGGGCAGCAGCTGTAGCTGTTACCATCTAGTTCCAATCCGCAGCCATCATCCTCCCCTGCCAATGCCACATGGTGAGAGGTTGGGGAAGGACCTCCTTTACACAGTTCTTGGTTCCAAAGGGTGCTCCCAGCTGGGCCCTATTTTACCCTCTCCAAGCCCAGTGCAGTACTCTTTGCTTTGGCTGCTTTAATTTATCCTGAGTGTCTCAGATGACTGTTGCAGGAACATACAACAGGAAGCGCATATCTCAAGCAGCTTGGATCAAAAGTACTTTGGACTTTAATAATCAAAACCAGCCTACACTTCACCCAGTGCGGATCACCAAGCAAAGGCATAATGTGCTCTTAGGAAGCAACAGAGCTTAACCAATAGGCTGCCCAAGCTGCAATTTCTGAGTGGTTTAAAGGTGCTTCCCAATGGAAAAAGCACTACACCAATCTAATCTTGGGATGGCAAGTGTATGAATTGGGGTGGGCAGGTCTGCATCCAAAAGGAAAGGTTGGAGCTTACTCCTTAGATGCTGATGATATGAAGTGCACTTGACCACCACTGCAATCTGAAAGTCAAGTAGAAGCATGAGCTCCACCAAGAACCCCAGGTAATGAAACCTTAGAAAGTAATGACAGCAATGCCTCACTAAAGAGAGGTACTGAACTGATTTATTTCAATTGCTTCCCCCACCCAACAAACATTCAAGTCAATGGAGCTACTCCACATATGCCCTGATTTAAATCACAGGAATTAATTAGGCAAAACTTAAGCAGCAAAAAAAAGCCTTGAACCTAACTGAAAAGCTCATTGTATGATAAGTGGTTACTTCTAGAGCTTGAATACAGTTTCATCAATAGCAATGAAAACCACTGAACACTAATGTGTTAATAAACAGACAACATGACATATCTCATGCTAACCTGGAAAGCTCAATGTCAGTGTGTTTTGAAAGAACATGCTTGGATGTGGGTTAAAAATACATATGCTTAAACACAGAGTATAGGAGAAATGTTTGCCAATGTTGCTACTTGCAGACAGATGGCTGCTTTTTCCCTTCTTCCGTCTTAAGTAGAATAAGTCTCATACTCGGGCTTGGCTCTCTTTTGACAGAGACCTTGGGATAAATATCCTAAAGTGGCCCATGGAAGATGCACAGCACGGTACGAGTTTAGAAACGTACAGTGGCACTCACAGAGCTACACTGCAACTGGTGCAGCCAGAAAATTAAACAGATCAAAACTAATGCAACCCTTATTACTCAAAGGGAACAACAGATGGGCAGATCTCATGGCTCATGATTATGACACTGATGTGGTCTAACAATGGCCAGTCTCTGGGATTCAGTTAGCCAATCTGAAAAAGACGGTTAAAACCAGGACTTCCTTGATAAACCAGATGCTGAGCTCAACTTCCTCGGATAAAATCCATCAGTTACAAAACTAAATCTAGGAAGCAAGTCTGGGTAAAGCCAAACCTTTAGGACTTGTCAGCATGTTCAAAGGAATACATTAGCTCCCACGACTTTCATCTCTGATCCTATTATAAACAGACAGTCATATCATAGCTATCAGGGCTAAGAACAAAATTTTAAACACAGGGACCCACTGCCACCTATTTATTGTGAGCAGACACAGTACCTCTTATTTTGCCATCTTGACAATGCTGCGCGTTTTGCTGTTTTTCGGTATCTTAAAATGTAATTAATGTAACTCTTGTCTGTGGTCTTGTCTTCAAGTGCTGAAAAATGGAACCCATGTTCCTTCTGTACAAAAACAGGGCTGTGATAGCACATGAAAAAATTCAGCAGTGCAAAAAACAAACAGCAAGTCATGGTTAATTTGATGAGCATCCATCAGCCCATCCGTCATGCACTCATTTGTAGGGTAAGATCCTAATGAAACAGTTAATTCAGATTACTTTGGGGAGAGGAGGGACTTCAGAGGAATGAAAAAAATTGGAAAGGATTTCCTCCAGGATCATACCCCCCCCTGCTCCCCTTCCTGCAGTTCCATATTTAGGACCTAATCCTGCAAAACATCCTTACCCCTATGAGCAAATCCAGTAGCTTGAATAAGGCTAATCAAGCAAGTTAGGACAATTCATGAGGGGGAGAGGGATAGGTGGAGGGGCTAGACCTGAGGTTAACTCCCCTGCATCTAGGAAACTCATCAAATCAGTTGTGGGAGGTGACAAGAGAAATATGATTCACTGAGAAATAATAATGTGTTTTCAGATTTCTCCCCCGCCCCCCAGCAACTCAGATTTCTGCCTGCCCAGCATTCTGATCCTTACCTTGCCTGCCCTGTAACCTCACCTATAAGCATGAGGGTGCCATCAAACCAGACCACAGAACTAGATTAGTAGTTCCAGATCAAATGCAGTTTACTTTTCTATCCACGCCATACACCCTCGCTCCCTCCACGCTAGTTGTATCATTTCCCATCTTAAACACAGAATGGAAAATGGGCAGGAAATGAATTTCCATCCTGCTATAGCATTCAGGGATTTTTTTTTTAAAAGTTTCCTATTTCTGATCAAGAGGGGATGTGGAGAATGAAAGTGTTCAGACCAGCCAATAACCCAATCAGGACAGTTACCTGGAATGTAGGAGACCAAGTTCAAGGCCCCATTCGGCTAAATTAAGGAATTGCATCCAAGACCCAAGCAGTTATTCTCCACACACATTCCCATGAAGTCTCCATTTTGGCAAATCAGCGTGTTCCAATTAAAAAAAACAATTTGACTGAAAAACTCCCAATCAGCTCTAGTCTCAACACAATGACACGTTGTGCAGTTATGTTTACACAGAGACTAGAATGAGTGATGGTGGTCATGTCTGCTACATCAATACTCCTTAAGGTTTTGAGGCATGTAAATCCAGTATCCTTGGAGAAGCCTGCTTTGGTTTTAGCAAATTATGCAAAGATTTTAAAATCTATTTTTAACACAATTTCTTTGTGTTAAGAAATTGCTTCCCCTGACTTATTGCTTTTAAAATCAAAACTGGCTTCTGCAGGGTCCTGCATGACCAACAAACAGGACCAGCCACTAAGCCAGGGATGGGCAGTAATTTTTACCCAGGAGCCACTTCAAAAACTTCTGAAGTAGCCCCGGGCCACACTGGAAGGGGCGGGGCCTAAACAGGAAGGGGCGTGGTTACCCCAACCCCAGACCATGATTGGTCCCAGGGTGGGGGAGCCCCTTTGCCCCCCTTCCCACTGGGCACCCATGCCCTGGAAGAGGCTTGGCATGCTCCTCCACCCCCAGGCCAATCAGGGCGTAGGGGCAGGGGAACGCAGAAAGCCTCCTCCTGCCCTGTGAGGAGCACGTGGCACTTTGAAGTGCCGAGGGCTCCTCGCAGGGCCGGGGCAGAGCGAAGGAAGCTTCATGCGGCTCCCCCGCCCCCAGGCCAATCAGGATTATATGCTAAATAATTAGCATCGATGAAGTCCACAAAGTATGAAAACACACTATTGTAAAGATGTACAAAACCTCCTCCGCTCTCCCCCCACCCTGCAAGCAACATGCGGCACTTCAAAGCGCCACGTGCTCCAGGCAGGGCGGGAGGAGGCTTCGCGTGCTCCCTTGCCTCCAGGCCAATTAAGGCCTGGGGGCGGGGGAGCAGCAGAGCCTCCACAGGCTGGATCCACCCGCTTGGCGGGCCGGATGCGGCCCACGGAGGCCCTTTTGCCCACCCCTGCACTAAGCTCAGCAAGACCCAACTCATAATTCGTTTCAAGTGTTTTAAAATATTGCATAGTTTAAAAACAAGTTCTCAAATGTTGGCATCAGTGAGGGTTCCAAGTTCTAGCTACACATTTCTGATGCGCCCAGCCCATCACTACGGCTTCCAGACTCCAGAGGCTGAGTGAGGACACACGTTTGTTCAGTGCTTTCAGAGCCTTGTTTGTGCAGCTGGGCCAGGTTCCGAAGGGGAAGGTAATATGACCGCCTCCTTTCACTCCTATTAGTTTAACCTAAGACTTTAAAATCTAATTATAATGATCTTGAGTTTAAAATTTTAAAAAGGGGATTTGGCACATTACACAGTTTGTGTTTCCAGGCAACAAAGCAAGAAAAACTGCCAGCTTTGTTGCCAGCTGCAAGATTTGTTTTCTGCTGGTACAAGGTTTGAAGACTCCTCTCTCAGGGAAACTATCTGATGTAGATCTGTTGCTGAGCACCATTTCAAGGAGCAGGATCTGGTGGTGAACCACTGAGCTGAGATCCTGATCCAGCAGGGGAACATCACATTTCAGCAGTGTTGTCTTCAAGTCGTCATTGTCAAGTCTCCAGTCACTACAGTTCAAGTCTCAAGTTGAGTCTCGAGTCCCTAAAGTCACTTTCGAGTCAAGTCCCAAGTCGAGTCTCAAGTCTTAATTTAAAAAATGTCAAGTCACTTTTGTACAAGCCATCAATATCGGCATTTTCGGACAATTTTTTCACCAAGTCGATTTAACAAAATTAGCAAGTCTCAAGTCGAGTCTCAAGTCGAGTCACCTAGGTGACTTAAGTTGGATTCGAGTTCAAGTTGTGGGACTCTAGTCAACAACTCTGCATTTCAGAACAGGCAAACTATGTCTATCACTTAACAGTCTGTTTAGCCTGTGTGGATTCCCAGGCTTATCACAAATTCTTCCAGGTGACTGGGTCCTTCCGTCTTCCTGAATTAGCTTTTCTAGAAACACTGCCACTAAAAAGAGTCATTGCCCTTGGAAGTTCAACTCTATGCATCCTGAATGAGGACATGGCAGGGCATTCAGGGGAAAAAGCCTCCTATTCTTTCCCGGTTGACTTTTTTTGTTGTCTGTGGGGCGGAGAATGTCTATCTCCTTTCCCCTTCTACTCTGAAATTACAGGTTTGAGTCATAGGCCTGTAGCCTTTCTGCTTTTCACACATTTTTGTCTGAACTGAAATAAAACAGCTAAAAGAGCTGTCTTGGCAGAAGCAGGCAACAGAATTACAAGACTGCTATTAATACCAGGAGTTCATATTTTAGTCTCACATGAATTGGTTTTTGCTGTTTGAAAATAATCATCACTGGAGAGAGGAATAAACATCTCGTCAGAAACAAGCCTCCGCTGCAATACCTGTTCCTTTTTTCATTGCCTCAACTTCCCCCTCATCTACTTACAAACACTGAGGCTATGTCTACATTATAGGGAACAGTTTCCGAAAAAGTGGGCACGTTCTTTCAGAAGCCCTGTATTCCTCATTTTGTGAGGAATAAGGGCTCTTCCGAAGGAGGAGGTTTTTCCCACATTTGGCCCCGTGTAGAAGACGATTGCCGTGTGGACATAGCCTTAGAGAGACAAGGTGGGTGAGGTGACCCTTTTTGGACCCATTTCTGTTGGTGAAAGACAACAGATGTTTGCCTAATTAAAGACACTAACTCACCCACCTTGTCTTCCTAATATGCTGGGATGAACACAGCTACAAAAACAAACTTCCACAGGGTTAGCTCCTTTCCACCATCCAACACTAAGGATGTTAAAGACTTGTCGACTCTCCGATAAGCAAACGTCAACCGACTAGTTGATCCTCCCCCTTGCTGCTTCTATCAGATAGAGGTAGCAAAGGGGGAGAAAGAGTACTTCAAAGGGCAGCGCCGCACAGCTGTTTCCAGCAGGAGCCTTGTACATTTCAAAGAAGGAATGCGGAAATGCCTATCGACTAGTCGAGTAGGCGATGGAAATTCCATCGTCTAGTCAATTAACCGCAATTTAACATCCTCTTCCAACACTGACACCGAGCTTATAATACCCTCAAAATTCTTGACCTTGTCCAGGTATTGCAAGAAAAATCTCCTTAAATGATCCCTTGTTTACAAACACCTCTTGTGTGTTCTTTAATCACCTTGCCTCTATAAATAAATAAATACTTTCTTCTTCTCTTCGCTTTCCCTGCTATAATAGCCATTCTGGGGCCATCATATGGTCAAGTGCCTTGAGAGGCCCAGCTCTCCATCACACAACAAAGGATATGTCAAGATATGTTCCCTTTAATCTTTTTCCATCCATATGTGGAAAAAAATTTGTTACATGCACTGAGGCATAGGCAAATGTGCACCACCAGGAGAAACAGAAAACCTAGCAGTGGGCACTCTGCTAGTCAGCTGGGCAGGATTGGAATCTCTCCCAAGTGGCCGCACAAGTACACAGCTTACAGGGAACACTGGTCCAGAGCGCAATCACAAGGTATGGTTGAAGCTAGTTTGGGTAGACCTTCTGCAGCTGCAATCTAATTAGCTGGAGTCTTGGAGTAGTGACAATGCGTGCTGCAGTTTGGCTGTACAAGCCAGCCTGGAATCCTGAGTAATTACTTGCTGGGTTAGCCCACAATGAATCCCACAGTGCCCCAGGTGTGTTGCTCTGGGACCTAAGCTGGCTAGATTAAAGCCATTTCTGATACAGCTACTTGGGTCGCAAACACATCCTAAGGTGGCAGTACAGACATATGTGCAGGAGAATGGCTGGTCCAGCAGTTGAGGGATCTCATGCAGAACTCAAAAAGATACGGGTTCAATTTGGTCTTCTGCCACCAGACTTCCAGTGTGACCCTGGGCAAGTCACTTAGCCTCTCAGGTCTGCATCTGCGACATGGAGGTAATAACACTGATGTTTCACAGGGGTGTTGTGTGGATAACTACATTAAAGAATGTGAGGCACTCAGATAATGGGGACCAGATAAGTACCGACAGTAGATTCAAAAGCTGAGGTTTTAGGTAAGAGCTTTCTAGAGAAAGCTAACTAACATGGGCCAAATCTTTGTTGGTGTAAGCAGGTCCTGTACCCTTGGCTTCACTGGAGCAGAGTCAGTTTACACCAGCAGAATATTTGGCCTTATCTGCCCACAATTTCAAGGGCTCCAAGACCTTTTTTTGCCTCTAACACAATAAGATTTGTCCTCTACTCCTGTGGTCAAAGAAATCAATGGACCAGAATCACTGATATGCTTCAGCTGCTTGGTGCCACTCTGGGTTTATGGCTATTTCGCATCGCTAATTTAACTGGACACTTCATCCAGGTTTATGGCTGCTTTTAGCTGCCAGAGAAGCACAAAGTAGGCCCAGAGTGTACTAGTCAATCTGACCCCTTATTTTGATATTAAAGTCAGCTACATCACTTCAGGTAAGCACTACCCACAAGCTTTCTGTCCTTCCAATCTCTGTCAAGATCCTGAAGCACCTCACACCTTCATCCTATTCTCCTCCAAACTGCTCCTCTCTTATGCCAGGACAATTAACCATCTGCTCACTTGTCCATCCCAAATGCTTTCAGTGCTTCGCACCTCTTTCAAAAGTCCCTTCAGTGTCCTTTGAGCAGTTTTCCCTTTTTGACTACAAGGCTGGTACAAGCTCTCTCTGCTCAGCCTTCTCCAATATTCTCAGCATGGCTCACATACACTTATCACGACAGACTCGTTATTTCTTCTCTTACGTGGCTTTCCTGCCTTAGCTTCCTTGTATCAACATGGAATTGAGATTTAGAGATCACAGCCTCCACCCAGCCCAGCACAATTCCCCGAAATTCTAACCTTCTCATTTTACTTTCAACTCCAGCCACTATAAACAAACTTTCTGTAGCCGGCAATACATCCTTCTTTATGACTCTGCTACTGAGCTATTTGATTATACCAGCTCCTGGTTATTCTAAAATGCAACACACGTCAGCCTAATCCCTCTCCACCCCAAAGGAAAAAAAAATCCATGATACCCAACAGGGAAGTGAGTAACACAAACCATTTTCTCCCCATCCCACCCTGAGAGTTATTTACTTCATCATAATACCTTCATTTAGTAGAACCAAAATAGGTAATTCCCTGATGTTACGATGTGATGTTTGGGGTCCACCCAGATCATTAGTGGCAGGGGAGCTGACAGCCTCCGGGGGGCTCTGGGCAAGGTGGAGAGGGGTCAGCTCCATGCTCATGGAAGGGGCGGGGCCTCAGACAGATGGGGAGGGGCTGAGTCAGCCAGGCTGAAGTGCACCAGGCCAGCCCACAGGCAACTCTCAGCAAAACCCAGAGTGTCATGTGCCCTCCCAGCCATTAGTGCTGCCGAGAGTGGAGTTTTAAAGAGTCTGGGGCCCCAACCACTGCTGCAGTAACAGTGGCGGTGGAGAGGCCCGGGCCCCTTTGAATCACTGGGTGCCGGGGCAGCTGCCCCCTTTGCTTTCCCCCACCCACATCAGCAGACATGACCAAAGGGTTCTGTCTTTGCCCGCTGTAATTTCAAGGATCTTTGTGCTGGGCAGCTATGGTTCAATTCCCAAACATCAACAGCCCACCGACAAGCATACTGTTTCACCCTGTCTCACCAGCCTAGTTGCATCTTGCAGGGTTACACCAACAGCTCTTTCAGACCTGGGTTTTCCCCAAACACAACCTCCCCCATCTTCTTCATTACCAGACCCTCAGCTCAATCCCTTCTGGCTCGTCACGCTTGAAGGTGTGAAACTAGCCCCGCAGTTATCACATCACCTTGACATGCACACGCCACACGGTTTGCACATCAGATATCTGCTTGGGAAAAAAGCAAAAGAAAAACCACAGATACCAAGATGAAGTAGTAAGTAAAAGCAAACACACCCAAGTTATACAGAAAATAGAACAGACAACTTCAGCCTTTACACTTTCATATGAAGCAAAATCCCTTGTCTAGTAAGAGTTACCTATGATCCTGCCGTGAGGGCAGGGGACTGGACTCGATGACCTCTTGAGGTCCCTTCCAGTTCTATGATTCTATGATCTCAGAACAGCTGCTGAGCACAGCTCCTAGCTAAGAGAGGGATCCAGCGTTCACAGACAGCACCCCAATTTGAGCTGTCTTCCAAGTTCTGGATAAAGACAAAAACAAAAAGAAGAACTCAGTTCTAAGCCAGTTTTTAAAAAAAGCTTTTTCCTCACCTCTCCCCTTAGCTTTGTCCACGGTGGCTCTTGGCCAGTCAGAGAGGGGAAACAGTTTCCTGACTTGAGATTGGAGAGCCTCAGCTGTTCTTCTCAATTCTGAGTTGTCTCAAGGTCATTTCATGATTGCTAATGGTACACCAGTGCCTAGGCTGGACAGTGGACAGCTACTTAAAGTCAGTTTCATGTGGACAACTCATTTCGAAGGTGCCTTTCCCTGCTTTTGGCACGAAATTGATGCTGCACCACAGTTTTCTACACACAAATACATACACTCATAAGCAAGCCTGTACATAGCTCACAATGCTTACTCTACTTAGGCTCTTGCAAGCTTTCCTAAGAGACCTTAATGTACTATAAAAGCTATCCAGTAACATAGTATGCAATCATTTGGTTTTACCACTTACTTGTGGGGCTTTCAGCTTTCTGTTCTCCCTTGGAAGTGTCTGGATCTTAATTGTCACATAGCAGCAGCATCAAGCTCATCTCCCAGGTCACTCATAACACCCAACGTCACTATCCTCCCCTAAGAAATACAATTTCTACTCATTTTCTGGATGGTCACATGTCTATAAATGCAGTTCCAGTTACACCTAAAACATCAATACACGTGAACCTTGCCCAAAAGGGGCTACTTAGATCTTCACCCTTTTCTGTCTTTTGTGCAACTCCCAGACTTCTCAAGTCCAAATATTCAGCCTCTCTAAAAATGTACTTGATTCTCTTCTCATTCATACTCAACAACATAATCACCTATCCCACCTCAAGTCTTCACTGATCCCAGCTTGGGCATTCTGTAGGTTTGGGTTTCCTTCACTTGAGGGAGGAGGAGAATCAAATGCACAAATGCAAAGTGGGAAACAACTGGCTACAGTCCTGCAGGTAAGGAGCTGTTGTGATAGGGGATCAAAAATTGAATGTAAGTCAGCTGTGTGATGCTGTGGTGAAACCCTAAATATTATTCTGGAATGTATTAGCAGGAGTAAAACATGGAAGGGAATTGTCCTGCTCTATTTGACACTGCAGAGGTCTCAGCTGGAGTCGTGTGTCCATTTAAATATCTTACTGCCCCTATATAAATATTAAATATCTTATTTGAATATCTTACTGCCCCTGTATAAAACTATGGTATGCCCACATCTTGAATACTGTGTACAGATGTGGTCTCCTCACCTTAAAAAAAGATATTTTGGCCTTAGAAAGGGTTCAGAAAAGGGCAACTAAAATGATTAGGGGTTTGGAACGGGTCCCATATGAAGAGAGGCTAAAGCGACTGGGACTTTTCAGTTTAGAAAGGAGGAGACTGAGGGGGGATATGATAGAGGTATATAAAATCATGAGTGGTGTGGAGAGGGTGACTAAGGAAAGGTTATTTATTAGTTCCCATAAAAGAAGAACTAGAGGACACCAAATGAAATTAATGGGTAGCAGGTTTAAAACTAATAGAAGAAAGTTCTTCTTCACACAGCGCATAGTCAACCTGTGGAACTCCTTGCCAGAGGAGGCTGTGAAGACTAGGACTATAACAGAGTTTAAAGAGAAGCTAGATCATTTCATGGCGGTTAGGTCCATAAAAGGCTATTAGCCAGGGAGATAGAAATGGTGTCCCTGGGCTCTGTTTGTCGGAGGCTGAAGATGGATGGCACGAGACAAATCACTTGATCATTGTCTTCAGTCCACCCCCTCTGGGACACCTGGTGCTGGCCACTGTCGGCAGACAGGCTACTGGGCTAGATGGACCTTTGGTCTGACCCAGTACGGCCATTCTTATGTTCTTATTTATGGGCACCACATTTAAAAAAAAAAAAGATATGATCAAACAGGAGAGAGTCCACAGAAGAGACACAAAACTGACAAAAGATTTAGAGCAATGATTTTCAAACTAAGGGCCATGGAATGTCAGGCACATGGGTCTCATTGCTGCAGGGTGATCAGGTGACCAGTGAGGGGTGCTAAGGCAGGCTGCCTGCCTGTTCTGGCACCTCAGATTATACTGCACCCTAGAAGCAGCCAGCAGGAGGCCTGGCTCCTAGGTGCAGGTGAGGGGGAAAATGTACAGGGCTCAGCCCACTGCTCCTGCCCTGAGCACTAGCTCCGCACTCCCATTAGCTGGGAACCTGCTACTGGCTGCTTCTGGGGAGTTGCATGGTCTGCACTTCCAGAAGAGGCAAGAAGCTTGCCTTAGCACGCCCACTGCACTGCTGCCTGGGAAAAGCTCAAGGTAAGCTCCTCCTGTCCCCCAGTCCTGACCCTCCCCCCCAAAGCCAAAGCCCCCTCCTACATCCCAAAGCTCTCATCCTCAACCCCACCCCAGAGTCTACACTCTAGTCAAATTATGTTGGGTCACAGGCATCAATTTTCTTCAACTGGGTCATGAAAGAAAAAAAAAAGTTGAAATCCACTGATTTAGAAAACCTGACCTCTGAGGAAAGATTTAAAACTCGTGTTTAGTCTTGAGAAAGGAAGCCTGAGAGGGGATGATAACTGTTTTCAAATAGGCTATGGCCTGTTAGAAAGAGTGTTCTCCATTTCCACATAGGGAAGACCAAAGAGTATTTGGCTTAGTTTGAGGCAAACCTAATCTAATTCTTAGATATTAAGAAAAATGTCTAACAATAAGAATAGTTAAACACAGGAATGGATATTCCACAACCTCCCTTGTCATTGGTGGTTTCTAAGAATAGGTTAGATAAACATCTGTCAGGGACAGACTGGGTAGTATGGTCCTATCTTAACACCCCTGGATGAACTAGATGACCTCTGGCTTCTATGGTAAAGCAAGCAAACATTTTCTATCAGAAGGTGGCATAGAATCATAGGGCTGGAAAAGACCTCAGGAGGTCATCGAGTCCAGCCCCCTGCCATAAGCAGAACTAACCTTAACTAAATCACCCCAGTCAGGGCTTTGTCAAGCCGGGACTTAAAAACCTCTAAGGATGGAGAGTCTATCACCTCCTTAGGTAACCCATTCTGGTGCTTCACCACTCTTCTAGCGAAATAGTTTTTTCTAATATTCAACCTAGGGCTCCCCCACTGCAACTTGAGACCATTGCCCCTCGTTCTGCCATCTATCACTTCTGAGAACAGCTTTAATCCATCCTCTTTGGAACCTCCCTTCAGGTAGTTAAAGGCTGCTATCAAATCCCCCTTCACTCTTCTCTTCTGTAGACCAAATAAACCCAAATCCCTCAGCCTCTCCTCATAGGTCATGTGCACCAGTGCCGAATAAAGGGGAATAATCACTTCTCTAGATCTGCTGGCAATGCTCCTCCTAATGCAACCTAATATTCCATTCACTTTCTTGGCTACAAGGGCACACTGTTGACTCATATCCAGCTTCTCATCCAGTGTAATCCCCAGGTCCTTTTCTGCTGAACTGCTGCTTAGCTAGTCAGTCCCCAGCCTGTAACAGTGCTTGGGATTCTTCTGTCCCAAGTGCAGAAACTAACAGCTAAACACTATATTGAATCGGTTACACAGTGATTTATCTCACAATTCCCAAAAAAAATCTGATTTAGGGCTATGCAGCATTCTTAAAAAGATGATCTTGGACAGTCCAGTTTCAATACTTATTGTAAACATGTTTAAACATTTCCCTCCACTTGATTATCTCTTGAGGTCGATGTTCAGCCAGAGAGGTCACTGGCATTACAGTACATACCAGCAGTAGGAAGACAAGCAGGTTTACTCATGTACAGCTGACAGTGTATTGAGCAGTCAGGACAACCTTTAAAAAAAAAAAGCCACCCCCTCTTGAAAGGCCACATTAAGGTATTTCTAAGGTCTACAGGACAATTTTGTGTGTGCTATATTTAAGTCCATGGGTCACAGGTCAATTTAAAGGGCATATAATGTTGATATATGTTATATAGACCAGAAGTTTGTGTTGCTCAACAGATCAAGACAGAGGTCATAGCAGGATAAGGAGAGATCAATGCATTGCAAGATAAAACAGAGAGATGACTCCTTTTATCTTGTCTTCTTACAATTATTTGCTCTATCTTTGGTGTTCTAGAGACCAGTTGTTTTATCTTAAGTTTTTACACTCCTGTTGGTTGTTTTTCCTTTCTACAATCACCTTTTACTGCATCCTTGGCAATAAGTTACCCCACCTTGCTAGTATGAAACATCTACATCAACTGAATTGAGCCCCAGTTCTACTAATCATCTGAAGTTTTGTTGGTTCTCCGGATGGTCACGACACAGGATGTATTGTCAGGTGTGGAAGAAGGCCATCGTAAAACCAGAGTGCATGCAAGAGCATTTTCAGGGATGTAGAAACCACACCAACCAAAAACAGACTTTTGTTCTAAACTTTTTATATCTGGTTTCTTACACAAAGACATGGCCAGTACACATGGCAGTCTTTCCCCAGTCTATCTGCATAGATTTAAGACTGATTTCGTGCTTCTGGGAATTTCTTGCTTTTCCAACAGATTGTGGTTCATCTAACCCTCCTTTGCCCTCCATCCTTTATTATTTTCCATCTCCGATTACTCCAGTTCCCCCTTCCACAACATAGTGTAATTTGTGAAACAACTTCCATTTCTACTCTCCCTAGCTGCACAAATCCATGTACTGTGTGCTGCAAAGTGACAGCTCTCTCGCACAAGCCAGCAGGGGCAGCAGGTGAAACAAAAATGGTTTATTTCTACAGGCTGTCCTCGCTCCAAGATACCTTCCAAAAAAACTTGGACTTATAGCGAAACAAAGTGGGAAATTTTTTTTTCCTGCAGCTGACTTCCATTTGCGCAAATTGAGGTTTCTTGCGTGACTTAAGAGTGGGGAACGGGAGGCTTTATAATGCATCCGTTCCTACAAGTGTCAGCAACATGCATGCGGAAGGGATGCATACCAGGGATGCCCTGCATTGCAATTTCTTCTGCCCCTTCAGACAAATGAAAGAGTAGTGGGTGAATGGAGGGAAGACTGGAGCCAGCAGGGGAAACAAAACAGAGGAGTGAAAGCAGAGACATGTAAAAGGAGAGAAAAATGAGACTCCACACAGGAAAGATCCTACAGAATTTAATAATCCTAAAAACAATTTAAGGTTTCTTGGGACATTTAACAGGAGTCTACAGAAATTACCCTAAAAATTGTAAAATTTAAATAAAGCAACAATGTCCTTTCTATATAAGATGCCCAGAGGATTTACCCAGCGTTGCTCAGATCCTTGTGGGGCTCAGGGCAGTGTGGGAGTTCAGGAGTCAGGGGTGGGAGGTGTGGGGGGCTCACTGGGGATTCCTGCGGTGGCAAAGGTGGCACTGTTCTGGCGACAGTGGCTTCCTGGGGCACCCGAGGCCACGCTGCCCAGAGGGTGGCTCCTCCTGGAGAGCTGGGCTGCATCGCCCGGCGTCAGCTGATGGCTCCTCAGAGGGGAGGGGTCTGGCTCCTTGGGGAGAGGAAGGGCTGTGCTGCCCACATCTCCTCTGGCTCCTCCCCCCTCTTGTGCTGTGGCCGTGGGGACGAAGAGGCTTGGGGGTGGGGCCACTTACCCATGGCCAGCAATATGGAGAACCCTAGCCCTAGCTGGCCACACTCTTCCTGGCACGGCCGTCCCTCTGTGGTCACTCTGGAGTATAACTATCCCCTGTGCTCACCGCCCCTAGTGGTCATTGCAGAGCATTAAGTGTCCCTGCTCTCAAACCCCTCCCTTTCTGTGTTATGGAAAACAATCCCTTCCAGGAACTTCCTGTTTTCCTGGCACAACCAACCCCTGACCTTGCTTTAAGTTAGGATCAGAGGAAGCTGCATATCAAATGTGATAGTCGTAGCTCTTACCATTTAGGGGGACTTGAACTAAACAGACTCAGACAGACAGACTCTTTAAAAATCTATATACAGAGATTAAAAAACTTCTATAGAAACGTTCTATAGGAGTTATTTTCTATTACGTTTTACCTGAGGCTGTGTGTACATGTGTTTTAATAAGGGCAGAGGCCCTTCTGTAGTATTTTTTGGTGAGACGTGGTCCAGTGGGAACATAAAAAATCCCCACTGTTTGACAACCCTTCATTCCAGAAATGGAGTCTGAAAGCATTGAAAGTCTCTAAACGTATTAAGACAGTCTCTGCTTCGCATCTCCAAGGTTATGTTAGTGTTTCACACTCCTATTTTATTTACAGGAGTCAAGCTGATATTTTACAAAATTTCTCCTTTGCATTTCTCTTATTCTCTTTCTGGAAACCCCATTGATTCCTTTAGAAGTAGCTGCTGAAACACTGGTATAATCTAACCTGTAAGGAAACCTTATTAATTTTAAAACAGGGGAACCAACAAAAGCTCCCTGTGAAATATCATCAGTTTGGAACTCATGTCTTTTTTTAAAAAATACATGACAACAGGCTGACAAATACTTTCAGATTCTGTACCTGAGCCCAACAGCTGCTGCCAAATTTTGCCCATTCAAGAATGGAATTTTCAAAAATACTCACTTCTGGCCTAACCCGGCTCTTGGGGTAAAGCTGCTATCTGCAGCAATGGGAACAGACTTAGATCAAAAGAATTGAGCACTTCTAAAAACCCTACCCTAAAACCATATTTTTCTTGAAGGCCAGACTGCCAACCCCTGACTGACGCTGCTGATCAGTCAGTCACACAAGCAGGCCTGATGACTGCAGTAGTACGATGTTAAATTTAGATTAATCAACTAATCGAATAGTCTATGTAATTTGCATCGACTATTTGATTAGTTGATAAGGGTGCCTCCACCTTTAAAATGCCGCAAGAAGCCCTACATTTCAAAGGCGGAAGTACCCCCAGAGTGCAGGGTCAGTGGTGGACTGTTTGAGTCCCCCACAGACCGTGTGCTCCCAGCGGTGCTTTGCTTTTGAAATGTAGCAAGAACAAGATAGAGGCAGCAAAGGCGGGGGGGGGGGCACTAGTCTAGTCACTAGTCGCTTACATCCCTATGCAGCATCAATACTTGCATGAGTAAACTGCATCTAATGCGCATAAGAGGTCTGCAATCTGATTCCAAAGGCTTTTCTCTTCCCTGCTGTTCTAAAGCTCACACAAGCAGAAGAAATTGATTATACAGGGAATAAATGCTGCTAAACACACAGACAGTAGTCAAACAAAAAAGAGCAATCAAGTCTCCTTCCGTTTGGTAACCTTAGCTACTACGTATAGTACATAAAAGTATTTTCAGACAGAAATATGACATTCATGGACAACGTCCCTTTAAGTCCATCTGTAAATGTCTGGTTATGTTTAGGGTTGCCAGACGGTTTCAACAAAAATACCGGACATACTTGACATCACAATCTACATTACATCTTATTTAGAAAATACCGGACATTTATATTTTCTCAATTTGTTTCCCGAACAGAAAACTCAAATATTGGACTGTCCGGTTCAAAACTGGACACCTGGCAACTCTAGTTATGTTCCATTCTGGGTTACTAGGACACAGTAGCATAAACTATCAGCAGACATCCACCTACAACTCAAAACCAGTGGGCCAAGCTACTGCAGCACAGCGTACAGTAGGATTGCTACAAATATAATTTACCCAAGACAGCCATTGGAGAGGGCTGCAGTAGAATTATAGCGAGGGAGACATGGAAATTGAAATGAGCAGCATGTGTTCATGGCAACCAGGGAGACTGCAAACAAGGACAGGTGAAAGGCTTCTACTGGAGTTTGAGATGCAAGTTTATGGTAACCTAAAAGGTCCCCTGCCCCCCCCCCGCCCCCACCAAGTTCTGCTTTGGGAAGGCCCCATCCAGGTGCAGAACGCCATGCACAAAGGAGGGGGGGGCAGGCTCCTGGCTGGTACTAACCCCCTTCTTGTCTTGTCAAAAGCAACCTGTGGGTCTGAACTAAGGGAAGGAGGAGTGGGGAGCAGCTAGGGTGTAGGGAACTGCATGCCATTCCTGCCCTATGGCTCGCCAGTTTCACTGCAAGAAGTAACTCTGCCAGGCGTTCTAGAACAATCTCTTCACAGAGCCGTCCCACCTAGTGCTCTTCCTCCTTCACTCTGGGGAGCTCAGAGAGGGATATCTTCCCCCTACAAAGGGCAGGGCATGCAACCAGCCCCAGTGCAGTGCATGTGAGGGGATCTCTCTCCTGCATGCTCACACAATCTGGTTCCATGTCTCAAAAACCCCTTCTCCAAGGGCCCACAAAAGGTAATTGGAAAAACTTAAAAAACAACAAATAATCTAGTAGCAGCTTACAGACTAACAAAACATGTAGATGGTATCATGAGCTTTCGTGGGTACAACCCACTTCTTCAGATGACACCAAAACACGCTGATCCAATGCAATGATGTTGCCTTGCTATGTCGTGACATTTCAGTGCAAAGCTCCAACATAATGAAGCTTTCATTAGATCTCTTTGAGCAAACACCAATGTAGAATTCCAATTCCATCGCCCCATGAAATTTTGGGAGAGTCACCAATCCTCTCAGCTGCCCTATCTGCAAAGCAAGTGTAGTAACAGTCACCTACCACTGGCACAGCAGTGTTTGTAAGGCACTAACTATCTAACCCTCAAACTAAGTGTTATGGTGAGTGTAATTGTCTTATTTTTCAAGTATCTGCTGTGAACAACAACAAATTGTCCTTCACAACCCGGGAGTTTGCAATGCTTAAAAATAACCAAGTGGGAAACAAAGTTCTATATCTCACCTTTCCACCAGCTCTTTTATATATAGCTTTAAGGTGAGAAAGACAGATATCTTGGCAGGAAGAGGGCACAGAACAGAACCCTAGGCCAAAGCATTCTGCACAGAGCCATGGACATTTGTGGTGCTATTTAAATAGTTCTGACCTTTTCTCTTGCGAGTATGCTTAAAAGAGAATAGAGCAATTTGCCAGTCCAGGCAAAAATTCTCCATCATAGAGAAAAAGGAGAAGCCAGCCAGATTAACCCTATATCAACCAAGAAGAGGAGCGGGGGGGATATCTTCTGGGGAAAGCATTGTCTGTTGCAAAATAAATGAATGCTGCTGATTTTACAAGTTTCATTCATATATATATATATATATATATATATATATATATATATATACACACACACACACACACACACACACACACATACACACACACACACAGGACATCTATCTTTGGTCTCATCACAAAATCCAGATGCTCTTGTATGAAGGGAACTACTGAGTCTAGATGGCATTTGTACCAATTGTAGAGGAGTGCGATTGCATGAAGGCCGGTGTACATTTTTACATAGCATCTATTTCTTTCTCTTTCTGACATTTAAGTTTCTTTTCATTCTAATTTTTCCTTTTGATTTCAGTGGGGCCAGCATTTCGCTCCCACTCACACGTCTAGACTAGACAAAGGCTAAAAAATATTGTGGAACTTTGTCAGCTAATTAACTTTACAATAGTTTGTGGCAATCTAGCATTGTTGCTCAAGAAGTGTTACATTTCAGAGATCCGGGGTAGCTCACAGGACTTGCTAGTTTCAACACCCCGGAGCATCCCTCTCAATGTAACCAGGCCTGACTGGGGCAATACAAAGACCTAAACTGAAGGGGACACAAAAGTTATTATGACATTAAAGGTATGTCTACACAGCAAAGTTATTTTGAAGTAACAGACGTTATTTCGAAATAACTTCGCTAGCGTCTACACAGCCAAACCGCTATTTCGAAATTATTTCAAAATAGCAAAGGGCTTATTTCGAAATATGTAAACCTCATTCTAAGAGGGGAATGGTGGGCCTCATATGTGTGTCCTGTCACCTCAGAGCTAGGGCGAGCCACTCACAGAGCTCCAGAAAGGTGTCCTTCTTCATCCTGAAGTTCTGGATCCATTGTTAGTCTCCCCAGCGCTCCAGGACTATGTGGTCCCACCAGTTGGTACTGGTGTCCAGACGCCAGATGCGGCGGGACACGCCGGCATCCAGGTTCTGCAGCCGCTCTGCCACATACCCCAGGAGGGTCTGGAAGAAGGCCTGGGGGTTAGGTTGCTGCAGATCCTGTGAGGCAGCCTGCAGAAAGTGCTGCCAGACTTTCAGCAACATACCCAAGAGCCGCAGAGTGCCCAGGGGCAGCTCCGGCTCCATGGAGAGTGCTATGGTGTCCTGAGTGAGGGCAACCAGAGCATGCAGAGAAAAAATGCTTTGCTGTCCCTCAGCGAGGTAGGCAAGCAAGCAGGGAAACCTGAGAACCGGCTGTCCAGGGGGGTCCCTTTAAGCACAAGCCTCAGATAGCCTCAGGCAGCAGCCACACAAGGTAACTCCTGACATGATGCCCTGCCAGAACCAGTTCTGGCTGGCCTTAAATGCAATTCAGCATCCAATCAGTGTGGATGCACTATTGCAAAATAGCAAAATGCTATTTCGAAATGCATTTTGTGTGTACATGCGTTATTTCGAAATAAGATATTTCAAAATAACTATTTCAAATTATTTTATTTCGAAATAATGCTGTAGTGTAGACATACTCTAAGAGTGCTATGGAATTGCTTTCTTTATGTAAAAATCTCTGTATAATCTCAGTTTCATTATTCCTTATTTCTGATATAAATAACTCTCAACAGTAAGAATGAAGGGCATCAAATATGTGACTGACATCCCTCAGATCCAGCAAAATTTGCAAGACATGGCTGGAGAAGCTGCTATCTAGATGAAACCCTAAAAGGAGGAGATAGATGAACAGTCAGAAATAGAGCTCAGCTAGCTAGCCTTGTTCTTTCTCTATTTCCTTTCTCTGTCTTCATCTAAGGATGAATTATCTGGTGGTACAGTCTTTACTAATTAAATTAAACTGGAAAGAGATCACATGTTCATTGGTCTCCTCCCTACCAAGCAAAAGCTCTGAAATTTCATCATCAAAATGTGCACTGCTCAAAGCACACATACCTGCTGTAAGAAGAACTCCCTTATCTAAAAACAGCCAGCTATTTAACACCACATCCACCACTGGTCACCCCCCATAAACTCCATGTCTACTCATGCACAGAAAACAGATTTACTACGTTACACACAGCCAGGGAGTGGGGACTTGAACTCTTGTCCTTGCTCCCCAAACACAGGACACAGGCTTCTATCACTTGAGCAAAAAGAAAAAAACATGCTCTGGTCTGGTATCAGTCACCTCAGTCCCACACAAAATCCACTAAATGACAGGTACTACAGCCAGTACATTGCAAGATTCAATTATTTCCCTGCATAACAGAATATTGCCCCCAGAGACACTAAGCCAGAGGCAGAACACTAACACTGTATGTTGTCTGAATCTCGCTTCCATCTCAGCATCTGAGCCCAGGCCCCCCATGAGAACTCATCTCACAGCATGATAGAATTTGTTGAGATCCAGACTCAAGTGTGAGTAGCTTTCACAGTACCTGGCTGTGCTATTTATGGCTTCAGCCAGTCATGCAAAGTCAATCACTTTCTTCAGCTGGATGTTCATTTCACAAACATTTTAAATATGAGAAAGGACATTAACAGCAGAGGCATCCAGGCATTGCAAAATGACCACTCTAACCTACGTCTTTAAGAAATAGAGTAAAAAAAACAGCCAGAAATACTTACTTAATCTGAAACTAAGCATTGAGAAAATATTAAGTGAATGACTTAAACTACAAAAAGAAAAGGGGGGGGGGGGAGATGAGGAATGTTATCCTTCACGGACTCCTATAGAACTTTTACACGTAGGTCAGTCTTATGAATTCTACATTTTTTCATACAGTGATGATGCATTTAATAAATTTGGCTTTTCTTTGGCTTGCTAATTGAGAAAGGATTTACAGCCCATGCATTTGAGCAGAAAGACGCAAATGGTGAGGGTGGGTTTGATTTATTGCAGTTGTCAGAGAATCAACAATACTTATTCCTCTTTTCAAACTGCCCTCCCCCCCCGCCCCCCCCAAGTAATTAGCACACAACAACTTCATGCCATTTTATCTAATTTGTTTTGTCCTGGGAGTCAGGCTCACTCTCACATACATAGAGCAAGCTAATTTCTCAAGATTTCAGACTGTGTTAATTGCTAAATTACAGTTATTAAATACTAATATGCCCAGAAAAGAAAACACTAGAGCTGAAGCTATGCATGTAAAAGCTCATTTCTGTATCTCCTTGAAGTTACAAAGGCCAAATCCTACCCACAAAACACCTTCTATTTGATTAGGTGATAACCCTATGATTCTATGACATCTAGAGTTGCAAACAGCAGGAATTTTAAAAAATGCTTTTTGCCTTCTTATTTTTCACAGTATGCAAATTATGCCTTGAAAGGCCTGAGCTGCAGGAAAGGGAGTGCTAAGTCACACATCAAGGGGAGCACCGAGAGGCAGCAAAACGGCCCAGGTATCTTTCTATAGAATAGGGGTGGGGAACCTATGGTCCGTGGGCGGCAAGGCATGGGGCTCCCACCCTTGCAGCGGAGCGAGGGTGCACTGTGGCTGGAGCACCAGTACTGGCTTCCTGCTGTTGAGGGGAGGGGAGCTCCCTGCTGTAAATCCAATCAAAGCAAACCGGACTGGGCCCACCGGCTCTGACTGGCGGGGGGGGGGGAGAGGAGGAGAAAGAAGTAGCTCTTTGTGCTGCAGGGAACTGCTCCCTGCAGCTTGCAGGGCCACATGGAGACATCTATTCCCCCCAAAACTGCACCTGGTGGGCACCCTCATCCTCTTTCCCCCAGACCCTGCACCAGCATCCCCTCTCCCGCCCAGACCCCAAACTCTGCATGCTCTCTCCCTTACCCAGCACCTCGCTCCTGCATCCTCCTGCCCAGATCCTTCATCCTGCTCCTGCACCCTTCCTCCTTCCCAGACCTGCACCCCACTCCCACCCTGGATCCCCAACCCAAGACCGCTCCCCAACAACTGCTTCCCACACACTGAACCTCTCATGTTTGGCCCTGCTCCAGAGCCTAGGGGGAGCCCACAAAAGCCACCTGACCCCCCCACACCCCCCCCCAGAAGAGTTAATCTGGACTCAATAAGCCCTGAGCCTCAGTGCCTCCCCACTTTCCCCAAGGCTGGAGTTTGAGGGGAGTGAAGGGAATTTGATTTTTTCCCTGCTTCTCAGGTGTGTGTGGGGTCACATTTGTGAGGGTTTTCCCCCTCCTTTTCACCTGGAGGCCAGGTCAGTGAAGGTTGGGTGTTTTATGTTTTGTTTTGTTTTATTTTGTCCTGGTGTGTGGTCCCTGACTGATTTTCCTGTGGGTCAGTGGCCCCTGACCCAAAGTAGTTCACCACACTTGCTGTAGAAGACAACATATTCTACAACCCCCAGTTAAAAGGCAAAGTTTAGTCTCCACACCAATGCTACCTCTAATCTTTTCCATCTGTGCTGCAGGGCACACACACAACCCAGAAGTGGGGCAATTCCCAGCTCAGAAACCCACAGCCACTACCCCTAGAGCCCAGCCACCGAGTGCCCCCGAACCCAGATATCCACACAGATATCACCCTCAGAGTCCAGGGATGCAGAGGGAGAAAGAGCCTGATGCTGGGTCCTAGGGCTGTATATACAATAAAGTATGCCATCCCCTTCCTACAGAATGTCCCAGGAACTGCAGATGCCCAGAGCCTTCCAACACCTCCTTCCTCTTCCATACAGTGTCCTTTGTTTGTGAGCTGGGCTCTGGTAGGGCCAGCAGCCCCTAGTGGCAGCCAGCAGCACCAGTTCTTCAGGGGGAAAGAGAATTCTGTGCAGAACATTAATTCTGCACACAGATTCTGCACTGTGCAGTGGTGCTGTAAGAATTTAATGGGAAACTAGAAAATATTAGCAATGTCCACAAAGGGAAGAAAAAAAAAAAAAAAAAAGAGACCACCTATCAGCCAGCCAGAAATAAATAACTGCAGCCTGTCTGCTGAGAAATCATTAGAAAACACTCAGGGTCTTGGCTTACAATATAGAACTGTCACTATAGCTGTGTCACTCAGGGGTGTGAAAAATCCATACCTCCGAATGATGAAGTCATACTGACCTATATGTCCCTCCATGTAGACAGCACCATGTCAAAGGGAGGGCTTCTCCCATTGAGATAGCTGCTGCATCCTGGGGAAGTACATTAATTACACCAACAGGAGAAGCAACCCCATTGGTGTAGTAGTATCCTCACTAAAGCACTGCAGCTTCACTGGTGTAGTTGTAACACTGTAATGCTATATGTAAAGCAGCATTCCCTCTAATTGTTTCCATCTGGGGTGGAATAAATGTTATGGCACCAAGGAATGTGCAGATGTGCACCAGCATTAGAAACATATGCTGCCCACTGTGGGTGCTCTTCTGATCAGCCGGGAAGCATTTGAATCTCTCCTGGGTGGCCACCCAAGCACTCAGTTTACAGGGAACATGGACATAAAAACAATCCCTCATTTTGACAGTTACAGGAGGAAGACTGGGGCCTCCCAAACTGTGGTACTCAGTGCAGGCTGATATTCCATCCATCCACAATTTAAAGAGATAGTACATGAATCATAAAATTTGGGAGGCATAAGTTGGCAGAGTATGCTTCTTTCCCCCCTTCAATGAGCAACTGCTATCATTAGCCAATAAACTGAAATTGCTCTGAGTGTAGGATTAAAAGCCTGCTGAAGCATTTGATTAAGCACGGAATACCAAGATGTACAATTTTGGGCAAATGCGGTCATCAATACCAATTATATAACCTCAATGAAATCATCATGGCTTCGTAAGCAAGAAGGAAGGCAGGCTGCCATCTTCAAAAGTTGACCAAAAAGAAGGCAAAAAAAAAAAATTTAAAGACTTTGATAATGAAAGGAATAAATATAAAAAAGTCAAACGGATTTATTACCATTTAGTTATGCAGAAAAAAAATCTGACATTCTGTATTCCTTATGCTTCCAAAATTCCCAGTGAAGCTAATGAAATGCAGAGTCAGACCTTCTATAAATTAATAATCTTTAGAAAGGTGGTTAAAAATCCTTAAATCTAACCAATCGCCACGTTAGCTTTACATCTGGAATGAATCTTCTCAGTGCCAATTCTGGAAGACAGCTGCTAGAAACTGGATTTTCATGCTATTAGTTTACAAACCAAATTTTATATTGCAGTTTTGTGTTTAAGTGAACCATATGAAATGAACATTATTAATACCCGGTTTCTATCATCCAGTATAAATCTATAACTATGATTTCACTGCTTTCTGGATAAGTATTCAATGTAGATGAGCATCATTCAACTTCCACAGATTGAAAGAACTAAAAGAGAGAATTAGAAAACTTCTAGATTGATTTGTAAACTGCCTGGTTTATATTACCATGTGTACTTACTGACTCTGTCTTATTTTAGAAGATGTCTTAATCACGGACAAAAAAATCTTGGACAATATACGTTGGTCGTTACATAACTTATTCTGTTGACACTCGGACTGGCCAGAGAGCAAGAATTCCAGTTCGTGAAAAACTAAGATTTCAGAATTTGTTTCCATTCCACATCAAGATGAAACACCAAGACTGTTTTTCCCCCCAGAGACTAAAACCATATGGCACTGGGGAGATGGGTTGCTTATAAGAATGCACCTTGGATGTGGGAGACCATGTTCAAGTCCCTGCTCTCAATGCCAGGCAGAGAAGGGACATGAACCTGGGTTTCCCATATCCCCAGGTCAGTGCTCTAACTCCACAGTCAGCCTCTCTCTACCCCAATTAATATTTATTTATATGAAGTGGAAGAACTCTAACATGAAACTCAGAGAATAACTTGATAGTCCAGTGGAACTTGAACCTGAGCCTCCCACATCACTAGCGAACACCTAAACAACTAGGCTACTTTCTCCTTCCTTCCCAAAGTCCTATCCTGAACCTGAGAAACCTCCTGACAAAAGTTTCATTAAAGCAAATACATTTATTTATAAATAAAATGAATGTTCTATTGAAAAATTCTGACCAACTCTGGCTAACACAAATGGGATTTGCCTAGAGCAGGACATGGCCCAAGATCAGGCCTGGACAAAATACGGCCCAAGGGCCGGATTCAGCCTACCAAGACACCGGATCTGACCCACAGATGCAGTGGAGAGCTCCAGGCAGGCTCCCCTGCTTGTCCCGCAGCCCCACAGACTGCTCAGAAAAGCGGCCGTGGGGCTGTTTCTCTTCAAAACTGTGATCCCAGGGGGGAGGAAGGCTTTCGGCGTAACTCCCGCCTCCAGCATAATCCCATTGGCCAGCTTCTGGCCAGGAACTGGACAATAGGAGCTGCCTATCTGAATAACAGGCATCACATGAAGCACCATACACACCCCCCCCAGCTCAGTTATTCACACAATCACATGGCAGTGCAGTTTGTGCAGATGTGGGGCAGGCAGGCAGGATGAGAAATTTTTTTAAGATCTGCAAGCATTTAGCTCTGCAGGCAGACAGGCTGGTTGGGCTGCTGACTGGTAAGTCTCCTGGACAGAGACTGCCTCTGGCACCCCAGCCCCTCCTTTCCCCAACTTCTACCCCCCCACTGAATATACCCAAACCCTCTGCTCCCCTCCTGCATCCATACCCCCCTCCCAGATCTGGCACCCCAATCTCCTGCCCCAGATCACAATCCCTTCGTATCCTAGGTTATAACCCAAACGCCTGCACTGCAGTCCCCCCTGCTAGGTAACAGCTCTCTCCTGCCCTAGGTTACATTCCAAACCCCTGCCCTAGGTCACAGCTGCCTCCTTCAACCAAACTCCCTCCTGCACCCCAATCCCTTGCCCCAAGCTCCCTTCTGCTCCCAATCTCCAAGCCAGACCCTGCACCTCCTCCATTAATACCATGGAAGAGTGAGGCCCTCAACCACTTGCCAAAGTCTTGGAGTGGCCCCCCCCATAAAAAATTATTGCCCACCCCTGCCCAAGATTCTTTAGAAGCACGGTCGAGATTACAAATATCTAATACAAGGCATAAAAGTTGTTTTAGGACAGAATAACCAACCACTAATTCCAGTCGGTTAGAAACAAACCAAATATTTTGCATATTTAAAAAAGTTAGAACTTGAACATTTTTGCTGTTGTTCTACTCCTGTGCCCGCCAGCATGAGTAAAAGTTCGGCCATTAATTAAATGGTCTTATTTGGGGGGGGGGGGGGGCAGGGGGTAAATTCTCTCAACCGTGACTGGATTCATATAAGTGTTATTGCACTCACTGATTAGCCCCGCAAAACAAATATGTGCAAACTGATTTATTTTTAATTCAAATTAAATTAAATAAGAAGGCATGGACAGGATCTGCTTGTGGTCCGTGGGCAGGAGACATACTACTTGCCAAACAAATCACATATTTACCTGTAACATGTTTGAATGACCCGGACATGTTTATTTTTCCCCTCCTGCTGCCGTAACTGGAAAAGACCAATTGACTTCAATTGGCTTTATATCAAGACCCTACTTAGTACAGTAACAGGTGCTAATTAATAATAAATAAATGATATTTATATGGTATACAGCAACCACAGCTGGCCTGAAATATTTGTGACATCAACATTTATCATTACTTGTATTTAGTTTCTCTCCTTTACATTCTTGAGTGTACCAAATTTTTTGGGGTGCTTCACTGCAAAGGCAGAACCTACCATTGAATTTTCCCAAGTCTAAAATTAAAAAGCTCATGCTGCACGGTATTAGAGTTTGTGCTTCCTCCTGCAGCTAAGCCAAATTAGAAGAGGATACCATCTTTCAGTTAATACAAAACATAAGACTGCCCCAATCTCTATTCTCTGTTATATTAATAATCCATTGGTGTGAACCACCATGTGGCATTACTGCTTCTTTAAAGCCATTTTGAAGGATGTATCACGCAAATGCCTTTAACTGCCAGAAGCTGGGAGCAGATGATCCATTCCCCGTCACTAAATAATTGCCCTGCTCTATTCATTCCCTCTGAAACATCTGGTATTGGAGACTATCGGAAGGAGGATACTGCACTAGAGGATCACTGGTCTGACCCAGCATGGCCATTCTTACAGTAAGTGTAAGATACAGAAAGGCTGAGGGCACAGATTCTGTGCAAACTACAAAATCAAAGAGAGACAATACACAGCTGATTTCCTAGAGCCAGTCTCAGGCAACTAATTTTCCCCTTATTTCTGGCACTGTAGCTTGAGAATTGCAACCTGTGTGCACACATACACGTGTGTGTGCATACATATGCATGCATTCCATGGAGGAGGGTGTATGTAAGCATGTATCAAATAGGCTGGCAATTAAAAAAAAAAAATCAACCACACCCAACATGCAGATCACACTTTTCATATCATGGAGTTATGCCAAAGTGCGGATCACTGTACGTAAAACATGGAGTCTGTCACAGTACACTGCAGAAAGGACAAATCTAGCTGGATTTGAATAATGCAAGCACTAAGATGTTTTGTTGCATTCCTCTCAGGCGGGCCCCTGAGAGATGCAATGGACAACTGCTTCTCATCCCTGCAGGCTCTTCTTCGTGTGGTTACTACACAGATCGGTACTACTTCACCTCTACTTCGATATATATATGAACCCCCTTTGGAGACAGACACACACACAGCCATAGACTTCACTGGCTACTATTTACTGATGACACCCAACCCCATATCGCCTCCTCTGCAGATACAGAGACATTATCACAAGAATACAGGCACAAAGAGTAGATGGCACAAAGCGAGCCCGAAAACGACTGAAATGATGTTTTTTGGAAAAGGAAAAGACACTTTGATGAGCTGAACAAGACAATAACCTCTCCCTCCTTTGAAGGACCCACTTTCTGTTCACAAAAATACCACACAATCTTGAGGCTAACCAAGTTCATTCCTAATCCTGGTCACCCAAGTAGGAACAGTGATGAGAACTGCAGTATTCCACTTACAACGTGCAAGTAGGGATGTAATGGGTTAACCAATTACTCGGTAAGCATTATCATACCAGCATGCTTACCAGGGTAACTGGTTAACTAGCACCCAGCTTGGCTGGAGCAGCCCCCACCTGTGCCATGCCATGCCATGCCATGCACAGGAGGCTGCTCCAGCCTGTCCGGGCCCATCACACCGTGGGCGGGAAGCTGCTCCAGCAGGCCAGTTAACCAGTTAAACATATAATTTAACTGGTTATCATTTTAAATGGGATTTTACATGCCTACTTCCAAGGCAAATATGCCTTTCCCCTTTAAGGAAGGAGCTAGCCAGAATGAGCTATGCTAGTCATCTCTGCATCTGGGAGGCAGAAGTACTGCAGAGATCTCAGTTCATACAATTTTGCCCACTTCCTGAGCAAAACAGTCCACTACACCTTCCAGTGGCTCCCGATATGCTTCCAGTGTCATTTTAAGGCCCTGGAATTTAGGTCTTCACATACCTGACCACTGCCTACATCTGTAACTCTCCATTCTCGTCCCATCAGCGCACCTGCCCTCTTCCGGAACAATTGTGTTGACAATGAAGCACTCAGCCAAATTTACAGCTTTCTACACTAGAGGTGCTTCCCAGTGGAATGACCTACCACAATAAGGCTGCAGTTCTTAGTTACAGTGGAAGGTGCTCAGTTACCATGATGCTCAATAGAAATAAAATAAGAGGGATAACATAAGGCAAGGCCACCAACAAGCCCTGAATAGGACAGTACAATCCTTTCTTCTGACCTGACTTCTGAAGGTGCTGTGCACCTGTAGTTCCTGTTGACTTCAGTGGTTGGTACCTGGAAGTGCTCAGCAATTCAGAAAAAAAATCAGGCCACTAGCATCCATTAATAAGCCCAGTACCACTGCAGAAAATAGTAACACTAGTCTCTAAGGGTATGTCTACACAGCAACATTATTTTGAAATAACTTAGTCCGCATCTACACACAAGCAGTTATTTCAAAATAATGTTGAAATACTGTCAAGCTGGAGGACTTCTTACTCTGACTCCTGTAACCCTCATTGTACAAGGAGTAAGGGAAGTCAGAGGAAGAGAGCTCTATTTCAAAATAATTGCTGCGTAGATGCTCCCAATTTCAAAATAAGCTATTTTGAAATAAGCTACACAATTGACATAACTCGAAATAAGCTAAGCAAATTGAGCTAAGACCTGCTGTGCAGACACATCAGCTTATGCCAGGGCTGAATTTAGTCCAATGCATTTATTTAACAACTTGGTGATAGGAGCATTACAACAGTGGCATGATTAAACAATGCAGCAAGTCACTCAAGCATTCACCTTGTTCTGCCATTTGTGAATTATGTAAACGCAAAACCTCCTGCACTCCCAAGTTTCTTCTGCTTCCATCTATCTGAAACAGCACCACAAAAAGGGAAGAACCCATTGACCAGTTTCTCTGGAAAACATGGACCTGATTCATCCCTGCAATACTCCAATCTAACTCCCATGAAACCAATGGAGTTACATCATTATAAATCTGCAGTAACACTAAAGTGAATCAGGCCTGTGTGTACATCCCTGCTGATTATTTTTTTAGAATGATGTGCCACCCTTCTTTGGGCAGATCAAGCCGAATTTATCCCTGCTGTTACTCTGCTGACCCCTCTTACTCCAGGGATAAAACTAGCTCATTTATTTGTATGTGATTTCATTCAAGAGAGAATTCTGCATCCGTAAATGCATAAACATCTCTCAGGCTAGACACAGGCTACAGATCTGTTCTGCATGATGCATTAACACTAAATAAAAATTACATGTGGAAATCCCTGAATATCAAAAATGAGCTCAATCTATTTGTTATATACAGGCCACACCATTATGGCCAAAAGGTCGCCCTATAAATCTATTCCAATTATTCACAACTTTGTAAAGTTGATATACCAACATTTATAATCATATTACGCATTGATGGGATTCCATTAGCTGTAGCTTCAGATTAAAGAACAATCAAGAGATGTGAGGACTTGAGAGGTATGTGAAACAAGTCAATGTAGTAAAACGAATACCTAATGTATCCATCCATGCCTCTTCACTAAACCTACATACGAGAGTGAAGGGAAGAGAGAAGGCAATCAGAGCAACTTTAGGGCTGCTGAAAGGAAACACTTTTCTATGCAGAGTATAATCAATCCATGGAATGCCCTTCCCTGGGATATTTGAGATTGGCAGCTAAGAGATGAAAGAGGATGAAACTCCTGATTGAGATTAGCATCGCTGTTACACTAGTTAGGTTTATGAGAAATAATCTTAATGAATCAGAGTATAAACTTAATAGCATTTAGGACCAGGAGGAATTCCCCAGTCCCATGCACAATGGGTCAGGGGCACTATAAGGGAGTTTGGCCTTCCTCTAAAACATCAGGCTAAAACATTACGGCATCTCATGCTTAGACACAGTAGAATGAACATCCACTGTCCGTCACTGTCAAAGATAGGATAGTGAATTAAGAGCACCAATGGTCTCTTCTGGTATGCCAAGACCTGGATTCTCTTGAAGGAGATAATAAACTCATTGCAGCAGCACTGATAAGAATCCAAAGCAGTCCCGTAAAGATATGTTTATCCCAGCAGTGAAGTAAAAATGTTGCATGTATGGTAATATTGAGATAGCCATATAAATCCCCCATCTCTGTCACTTACAATAACAGGAAAAGACCAAAAGAAGAAAACCACCACAAAACATTGGCCCTGATTCAGCAACGTCCTACCCCAGCGCTTCTCCAACTGTGACCCCATACTGGGTTGTGGTCCCATTTTATTAAGGTTGCCAGGCTAGTGTTAGTCTTGCTGGGGCCTAAGGCCGAACCTGAAACCCAAGCTCCATTGCCCAGGAACAAAGCGCAAGGGCTTTAAGACCTAAGCGACAGGGCTCAGGTTGCAGGCCTCCTGCCCAGGGATGAAGCCTATGGGCTTTAGCTTTGGCTCTCCTCTTCTGGTCCATGGCAATGGGACTTAGATGGGCTCAAGCTTCAGTCCCTCCTCCTGAGGTCTTGTAGTAATGTTTTTGTCAGAAGGGGGTTGCAGTGCAATTAAGTTTGAGACCCCCTGCCGTATACTAAAGTACACAAATAATCCCCTCTCTATTCAGAGCAGCACTAAGCACATACATGAGTCTCTCAGACAGATGTAGGCATGCAATTGAGGTGAGGCTTGTACTTAAGCCCTTTGCTGAATTAGGCCTTGAATCTGAACTTTCTCCTACTTCCATCTCAGCCCAAAAGTGAACTTTTTGCATGAACATTTTCAGAGCCTCTCTCCTGAATGAAACCCACTGCATTTGATCTGCTGAAAGACACAGCTAGATGTGACCCTCTGAACATCTGCAGATTCTGAAACAAAACCAGATGTTTTCTTCCAGGGACATTAACTGAAGCTAGTTGATTTCATCAGCAGGATAAGTTTGAAATTACATTTTAAATAACCTCTCTTTTAAACAGTTTGGACTTTTTAATGCCATCAGACCTCTGTCAAGCACCCTTTGCTGCTCACATCGCTTGGCTTTCACCCTTACAGTGTTTATAAAAAACTAGCTATATAACAGTTTATAAAACTCAGAAAATGCCATGATGGCCTACTCTTTGGTCAAGCATGTTTAAGCCTGGTTAGCACTTGGATGGATTAATGCAGGTGCTCTACATTTGCTTTTTGACTCCATGGTATCAAAAACTTCTCAGAACGATTTTATTGTTGATATGATTTTATTTTGGAAGACTTCATAGTCAGGCTCTTCTAAGGTACTCTACTAGTAGTGTTAGACTGCATTTCTGATGTTATCTTGTTCCCTGGGGGAATTGATGAAAAGAACAAAATAACCAAGCTGGGAGAGGCTGCAACTGCTTTGGAGGATAGGGCCATAATTCAAAATGATCTGGACAAACTGGAGAAATGGTCTGAGGTAAATAGGATGAAGTCTGATAAGGACAAATGCAAAGTACTCCACTTAGGAAGGAACAATCAGTTTCACACATACAAAATGGGAAGCGACTGTCTAGGAAGAAGTACTGCAGAAAGGGATTTAGGGGTCAAACTAAATATGAGTCAGCAGTGTGATGCTGTTGCAAAAAAAGCAAACATTATTCTGGGATGCATTAACAGGAGTGTTGTGAGCAAGACATGAGAAGTCATTCCTCCGCTCTACTCTGTGCTGATCAGGCCTCAGTTGGAGTAGTGTGTCCAGTTTGGGCACCACATTTCAAGAAAGATGTGGAGAAATTGGAGAAGGTCCAGAGAAGAGCAACAAGAATGATTAAAGGTCTAGAGAACATGACCTATGAAGGAAGACTGAAAGAACAGGGCTTGTTTAGTTTGGAAAGGAGAAGACTGAGAGGGGATGTGATAGTGGTTTTCAGGTATCCAAAAGGGTGTCACAAGGAGGAGGGAGAAAACTGTTCTCCTTGGCCTCTGAAGATAGGACAAGAAGCAACGGGCTTAAACTGTAGCAAGGGAGGTTTAGGCTGGACATAAGGAAAAACTTCTTAACTGTCGGGGTGGTTAAACACTGGAATAAATTGCCTAGGGAGGTTGTGGAATCTCCATCTCTGAAGATATTTAAGAGCAGGTTAGATAGACATCTGTCAGGGATGATCTAGATGGTACTTGGTCCTGCCGTGAGGGCAGGGGACTGGACTCGATGACCTCTCGAGGTCCCTTCCAGTTCTAGTGTTCTATGTTTCTAACCACATGCCACAGCTATATTGCAATTGCCTGTGATTTTTCCCACATTTCATAAGCTAAGCATGATTTGGCAAGGTAAGTACCTAGAAACCTTGTAACGCCACCAACTACCCCATACACAGCCTGTGAGACATGTCTCTTTTGCACTCTTGATTTCAGTGGTTATTTTACCTGTCCTATAAAATCACTTCTTCTAGTTCTGATTGCACTTAACCTTCCCATAGGAACTGCCATGCTGTGTTGGATCAGTGGTCTGTCTGCTTCAGTGTTCTCTATCTGACAGTAACCAGCACTGGATGCTTTAGAGGAAGGCTAGATGAGATGTGGCCCAGGGGCCGGATGTGGCCCGGCCCTCCTAACACTTTGATCCGGCTGAGGACTGCATCTGGCTGCTTTTTATTTACATCCTGTTGCCCATGTCACTGAATTTCCTGGTGGTGGCTCAGGCAACCAGTTCCTTCTGAAATGACTCATGGCTCCTGGTCGCAGCTCTACCCCGGCAGAGGCCAGAGCAATGAGTCCTTTAAATGGCCACAGAAACTGCCAGACAACGAGATAGCGGCAGGGCCAGGAGCCACAAACCCTTTGTTGTGTTTTTAATTCATGGCCTCCAGTCCCAGGCAACTCTGGGGGGAGGCTACTCCCCCGTCCTACCCCTTCTGCCCCAGGCTCCACCACTTCGGGAGGGGGGCGGGGGGGAAGCTGGCCCATGACCATGTATCAAAATTCATTAAGTAGCTCCCCTACAAAAATTATTGCCCACCCCGATTTAAAGGAAGAGGCAAGGAACCCTGGCTGTTTGCAGTTAAACTAGCTCCAAGGAACATATCCTCCTAGCCTCTATTTGTTAGAGACTGTTTCATGCTCTGAACCATGAGGGTTTATATATCCAGTGTTTCCTCTAATCTTTTCCATTCAGATATGGATTTTTTTTTCCATTCATGTGCAGAATCATTTTTTATGTGCACCAAGGAATGTGAGAATGTGCACCAGCAATAGAAACACAAAATCTAGCTGTGGGCACTAGGGATATAAAAAAGTTACCGTGTAACTACTAAAAATCTCAGTGGTTACACACTACTGCAGGTTCTGCAGTATAAAGCTAAGCTTAGCTATACGCTGCAAAGCGTGTAACCTGTGGTGGGCAGGGGTGCATCACTTTCAATCCCTAACTTGCTGTTAAGTTGTAGGAGCTCCAACACCCATAAGATGCCAATAATTGTAGAATTACCTGGCAGGAAATGACACCTTCCATTCTCAAAGGAGACATCAGTGACATGTTTCATTAAGAATACACAGACAAATTGCTTATGAAAAGGGTAAACGATGAGCAGATGTTTTAACAAATAGTTACTGAACTGAATGTCTGAGTCCAACAGATTAACAGGCTTATAAACATGTCTTATCTAACAGAGGATGTCTACACAGTAAAGGCTATGCATGGCTAAACTGCCTAAGTTAACTTGAATCATGCCTGCCATAGAACCTGGACAGGATCTCTGCTTGCTTGCAGGTTCCAAAGCCCATGTTCGGCTATTCTTACCAACACTTGCTGGATGCAAGGAAGCTCAAATAGGCTTGCCTGCACACACTGCTTTTGCTGTGTTCACATAACCCTCACTAGCCCTAATTTACATTTAAAATTAAGACCGACCTAGATATGTCACTCTAGGATGTAAAAAATTCAGATCTCAGAATGTCATAGTTAAACTGACTTTCCCCACAGTGTAGACGCAGCTGGGTTGATGGTCAGTGATTACCTACACTGACATGAAAACCCCTTTGATTGACACAAGAAGAGTCTACACTACAGAGCTACAATGGCATAGGGACAGCTGTGCCACTGAAGCTCCTGTAGTACTGACATGCCCCAAGTCTAAGACTCACATACTTATTACCCTCTATGAGACATACTACTTGCATCGGTATCATTTATTAGATTATAAACCATAGTATAAATGTTAAATTATAATAAAGTGTGATTGAGGCTTTTACATGATTTTTTGTGCCATTAGCAAAAGTTATAGCATGACTGGCACAGATTAGGAACAACAGATGGGAGCAAAAAAGACTCTTTATTGGTTTTAGATCAGAAGATTAAAAAATGCTCTCGCTAAGCACTTGCCAGAACACGATGCCTGAGCAATTCCTTGCTTCTTATATGAAAAAACTAGAACTATGCTATGGACCACTGCTGAACTTTCCACTTGATTCTTTAGATCTTCAAAAACAAATCACAACAAAAGGCTTTCTAGTGCTCTCCTAGCTACAGAACCAGGAACCGACAAAACGTTCGCTATGTTGCTCTCCCCTGCAGTAGTCTGGGGTTACATCTGATGATGCAGCAGTACATAGCTTTGTTAGGATTTTTTAAAAAAAATCTTCAGTAATACTGCAATACAAAAAGAAATCCTATGATAGAGACAGTCATGGACAGGACGCAAGAGTAACAGTACAGCCAAGATTTTTTTAAACAGGTACCTAAACTAGGGATGTAAAATTCCAGTTAATCAGTTAACTGGTTAAATGTTAGGTTAACCTAACATTTAATTGTTTAGCTGACTAGCGGAATCTCACCACTCCAGCCTCCAAGCACTTAGGGCTCCCACTGCCAGCCCCCATGCTGAGGCTGGTTGTGGTCTCCCCGCCCCAGTGCTGGGGCTGGCTGCAGGGGCTGGCTTCCAGCCCCAGCTGCCAGCCTTGCAAGGCTGGAGCAGCCCTCCACCTGAGGTAAGGATGATGCTTACCAGGTAACCAATTAACCTGTTTCCCATCCACATCCCTAGTCTAAATTTAGGTTCCTAAATCTTTATTTAGGCATCTTATATGTAAATGGTGCTGAATACCCAGTACCTCTCACTGGAAACAAATAGTCAATGAAAACAAATAGCATTCAGCTGTTAAAAAAAAATCAGAACTTTTATTTAAATACCAAATAAGGATATAGGGCTAGATTTTTCAAAGGTATTTAGGTGGCTAAAGTTGCAGATAGGCACCGATTGGGATCTTCAAAAGCACTGAGATGCCTAATATTCATTGATTTCATCTACCTGGCTCATAAGGGTGCAGATTTTCAAAAACAGGAGCTTAAAGTCAAACCCCTAAATCCAAATGTATGTCTTGGTAGGCATTTCTGAAAACGTTATTTAGGTACCCAAGTATGGAGCTTAATTTTCAGATCATGCTTGAAAATCTTAACATAGGAATAATTGCCAAAATGAGGGCCTAAAAGTTAGATTCCTAGGAAAGAGCATGAGAGGAGGGAGAAGAGAAAATACACTGCTAGCCAGCCGCTGGTTGCAGCACAGATGCCAATGCTTCACTTTCCCATTTGGGCTTATATTTCCACAGTGCCCCTTAGACCTTAAAGCATCCATTGATAGTACAATACAGTCAAAAAATTAGGAGAAATAGAAGTGTTTTTAAAAGATACTCCAAGATGGATAAAAATATAAATGAATGATGCTACCATAATTTTACTTTTAAAATGCCCTTGGAGTTGCTTCTGTTTGAAAGTCTTTAAAAAAAAATTACATCTGAATAACTGCAGATGTCTACTTTACTCCACTTTAAACTTCCAGCATTACAGTTTAATTAATGGCACTTTTATATACTGCGGCTATTACAAATATATAATACAAGTAGTTTGTTGCTGGTTTCAAAAAAATATCACCATCAACTAATCCCAATACTAATTTAGATAAGCACCCCTTTCAATATATTCTTGCATACTTAGACAGAAAGAACAAAATAAGCAGGGGGTATCATTATGGGCTCTATTTTAATCCAGATTTCCTAGTAACACAAAAGTAATCTGTTATTTCATATGCGGTGCATTTAATCTAATGTTAATACAGGAAACCATCCAAGCTAGTACATCTCAGATGAGATCTGCTTCTGATTCATGGATCTGCATATGCAAAAGCAGAATCCTGCCTTTTAACACAAACAGGATAGACAAAGCAGAGGGATGCAGTCTGACAATGCACTTTTGTCCTATTTGCACATACGCAATCATGCTCTCGAAGAAACCCAACACCCCAGGGAGGCAAAACTAACAGATGACATCCACATTTTGCAGCATTTCAACCTTTACTTTGAGGGCTTTATTTTTTCAGTCTCAGAAAGGCAATTAAAAATAAGGCATTTCAAAGGAGTTAACACTTCAGTCATGGTAGCCGCGATACTGTCTGTATCTAACACACCAGTCAAGTTATACAACTGTCTCAGTAAAAAAGAAATAATCTTACAACCAATGTGTTAACATGGGGGAAATATTTTTCCTCTATCCAGGCTGTTGGAAACTACTGAACCATTTTAGTTAAAACTTTCAAAGAAAAATAAACTACATAAATCCTATGCACCTCAGGCAGGCATCCACCCAACATGGAAAGTTTCAGCCCAAACAATTTAAATTGGGCAAAAGTATAAGCAACTGAAAAAAAGAGCCTTAAAATGAAAAATATCAAGCAATTTTAACTATAGGTTTCCACTACCTACATCCTCTTTAATAAAGCAATTTTGTGACGGTTTCAAAATGGTTTTAAGGAGCTGACTACTCAACATAAACCTGTGGGGTGGGAGGGTCCCATAGTCCAGGCTCCAGCCCACACCCATAAGTCTAGACAGCAACAAAACAGCCCTGCAGCCCAAGGCGGATGGCACAGGCTAGTCATGGGTTTTTCTTTGCTGTATAGACACACCCTGCATAACTCTACTACATGCAATAAGGCTATTGCACGTGCAAATTATTTTTAAATGCAGATCCCCATCCTGAAAGCAAGGGGCCAGGTACTGAACTCTCTAAACTGGTAAGGAGGTAAATAGTGTTCCAGTAGCATAAACCCATTGCAAGAGGAGAAGAACAGACCCAAGAACTACAACATAAAGGACAGAATTCTCTGATCTCTAACTAGACAAGAGGTCATCAAAAAGAAAACTCCGAAACAAAATAAATTACCAACACTCCACTATATACCTGACACGCTACTTTGTTAACTGACAAGTAAATTTACTGGACAAACTTCTGATCTCAGCTAGACTACAATAAAGTCACCTTTTGACAAAACTTCTATTAGAAACACTGAAGTAGGACAGAGGCCAACCTCTCTGGAGCTCTGCCACTCAAAGAAAAGCCCTGGAAGAAATTGTACTTGAGAGTCACCACCTCTCCCTTACTCCTTTTTCTTGCATACAGGGCGCAACTTATTTTCCCTCTCATGCCAACCTACCTCTGCCCGTTGGCGTGTTGCCGACAGTGGTACTTGCTTTGCCCATTTCCTTGGGGGGAAAAAGTTAGGAGGGAACAGAGAATGCTAGGGCAATGTTCAACATCAGACCTGGATTCAAGGGGATAGGGTCTTACGTACCTACCTGGACACATGAGGTAAGAATCATAACCTAGCCCACTGATTTAGCTGATGAAGTCACTCTGAAAGTCTGCACCAGTTTAGTTATAAATTCAGTTTAAATGGTTTAGATAAACCAGTATAAATTCCTGCCATTTCAGTCTAAGAGTAGCTTAGGCTATGTCTACACTCACAGAGTTTTTGTGCCATCAGTGTAACCGATAATAGGAACTGGTAAAAGAAAAGCACCGGTATGTGTTCTCGCTTACTCCCACAGGTATCAAATTGCATTCACATCTGCAGCATTTACATCCCTGAGAAGCTGCCCTCAGTGTGCTGCTCTATCCCAGAGCGCAACTCTCTCAATTTTGAGAATAGGTCTTATGCAGGTGGGACATAATCTTAGGACATCCTGGGTCCCTCACAGCCTCTTCTCCCCAAACACTGATCCGCTCCAGTAGCTCAGCATTGCTCCAAGCAAGAGTTCCTTTGCTCCATGGAGCAGACACTGTCACCTGACCAGATAACTGAAAACTTGCCAAGGAAACAGGAAGGGGAGTTTCAAAGTTCCCAGGGCTTTACAGGGAAGGGGTGGACATCAGTTTACCTGCCATCAGAACAGCAGAGCTGCTGGCCAGAAGGGTCACCTGGGCACTGTGGGATATCCTCTGGAGGCTAAAAGCTGTGTAACAGGAAGAATGCATCTTCAGTGGCATATCACCACAAACACATCACTGGTAAGCCTCTTATGGAAGTGGTTTTCTGAAAAAAAGTCATTGGCAAGTGTAGACACTCCTGCCATGTTTTATGCAAAAATTGGCTTTTTACACTTTAAATGGCAAGTGGATTAATGCCCTTCACTTCCAGCCACAGGAGCAGCGGGAAAAGCCTCCGGGTGAGCAGTTTCCTGTGCTGCCATTTCCCCAGCCAGGGGGAGGAGGAGTGGCAGCATGTGGAGTTGCTTCCTCCCTCCATGAGCTAGATCCAGTCCCACGAGGCTTGGGGCTCCACTGCCCCTGCAGCAGGAAGTCAGCCTCATGGGGTGGGGTGGGAGGGTTGCAGGTCTGGACTGCCGGGCTAATGTCAGATTTTAAACACATTTAACCAGAATTCAGAACCAGAAAAAAGGCTAAAAGTTCTCAGCTTAAAAGTGATCTTTTTAGTGTCAACTGTTTAAATTTTCCATTGTTTTCCATTCTAGATCCCAATCTGAATAAACCAAAGCCACTGCAAAAATATACAGACTGAAAAAACCATGACAGAATGTTAGAATTAAATCTTAAGGAGATGCTGTGAAATTGATTAGGCAACAAAACTGTCATACCACAGAAATACTGTACAAAAAAAAAAACCCCAGCTGTGCATATCTTATTTATGCTAAGAACAACTAGAGGCAGGGTTCCATTTCAAACTAACTTCTCACTGTTGCAACTACCGATTTATAAAGCTAATTACATCAGAAAGCCCACATGTGTCAACACTAGACTCAAAAATTTTCTAAAGACAGACAAATTAATCTATCATTAAATGTAAGGCTAGTCGCTTCCCAAAACTTCATCAACTTCCCTGACAGGCAACAGAGATTAATTTCTTTACAATAAAAACCAAGTCAATCACAATTAACAATTATCAATGATGCCTTGTCATCTATAATGTTTTTCCCAACTATCTGTCTGGGTATATGGGAACAGAGTGATAATGCTACCATTTCCAACATGAAATGTTACTTGTCACCTTTTTTTAAAAATTAGAAATATGAGATTATAACATCTGGATGGTTTAACAAGTAATCTGCTTTTATGCACTAAGTCCCCAATTCAGGAGAGTACTAATCACTTCCTATTAAAGGAAGCTGCAGTCAATTGGACTAACATGCTTACAGTTAAGAGTGTGCATGAATGTTTTGCTGGATAAGGTCCTAAATAATGGGGCAAGTAGGTGAGAAAACCGAAAAACTTGAGTTTTGTCAAATTTAATACTGCAAAACTCCAGTCAGCATTATGTATTTATTTATAAATATAGTGACCATCACCAAGTATCTGAGTACTGGGTGAAACTTAGAAGCCAGCAATAACTAAAATACATTTGGGACCAGTGGATCAGAGAGAAACAGCTACTCTACAAAACACGTGAAAAGAAAAAAAAATCCCAACATGCCACTAACACAAAGAATTGCTGAACATTGGTTCTTTAAGCCTGGTGAGAAAGCAATGCATCTATAGCAAAGGTCATGAAGTAGCAACAGAGACAATTCCTTTCAAAGCTTCCTTTAGTAATTACTGTGGCTGGGATTTCAAAACAGCTTAAAGGAGTTAGGAACCCAAATCCCATTGGAATCTGTAACCTTTCTGTGATCGTTAGAGACCCTCATGTACTGCTGACAGATATACCAAATCTTGTGGGTCATTTTGAAACAGCTTTTTGCCATTTTAATCCTAAAATACTGCAATAGTTCACAGTGGTAAATACCTGCCATAAATACCACGTCTTTATATCTCACTGTACAACAGGGCCTTGCTCCTCATTAGGGCCTCCAAGTGTTATTGGACTACAAATAAGTAACAATTTTCATACCATCAAAGTCCATAGTAAAACTTCTTAAATGCCTGATCATGCTGCCATTGGTTTCTAGCAATTTCAATACTAGCCATCTATCCTTTTCCTGATGTACCACTGTATGAAACAAGCATTCTCCCCATATCGTCCACATTCAAATTAAAAAATACCAAGCATGTAGACAGGGATTTTCCAAGCAGCGTAAGGGAATTAGGCACCTAACTCCTATTGAACTTAATGGGCACTGGGGACCAAATATTTGAAAATCACAGCCTTAATGTTTACCTGTTTTGATGGTTATGTTCCACTCAGATACTAGGATTCTATTTTTTTGTGTTTTTCACTAAATTTTGAGGACACCACATATTCCTGCCATACCTGCTGAGAAAGGTTTGCAAGTCTGGTGATGATATAGGGATATTTTCATGGAAAAATAAAGGGATTTAAATCCAGTTTTAAGCAAAATAATGGAGCTTGTGAAATTTATGGGAGTTCACTCATACCTGGGTTTCAGAAAAGGTGTTAGCAAATGATATATGTAATTGCTGTCAGTACTGTACAAATTTCAACAGGGAGCCAACACTTTTCATTTGACACACTGCAATAACTTGTGGCTTGTGCCCTAACAGTAGATTATTAGGAATAAACTATTTTGATTGGAATTTGCATATTATCTTCATCCTTTCATCAAAGAGAGGGAATGTGAAACTGAAAGCTGTTTATGTTTTGAGAGTAGGAGGGAAGAGGCAGAGACAATGTGATGCTCATGAAAACAGAGGCCAGAGAACTTTAGATGGGGATCCACACTGAATAGGTACATGCATTGAAAGCTTTCTAACCTTCAGTTGCAACCGTGTTCCAAACCGGAAGCTCTCCTCAGCAGAGGCTATGAATTTTGCCCAGTTATTCAACACTTCTGACACAAGAAACCCTTTAATAGGCGCTACTAGAACCATAAATCTGGTGTAAATATGCCATTTAAGGAACATATGAACTCTGCCTACCCATGTTTACATTCTGATAGATTCAATACCAGGAAGTCCAGGAGTTTATTCCAAAACTGAATGACCCATGATGTCAGCAAATAAAGACGGTGAGTAATGCTGTAAAAGATTGATGTGTCCCATTCACAGTGAAAATGTGTGACTGCACTTTTTTACTGTTTCTTTGTACTAACGCAAAGCAAATAACTGCTGAAGTTTCTCAATCTTCATCTAAGTACATTTTATATCTTCATTTTCTACATATGCCAATGCTGTAAGTATATTCATTGAGATTCATAACTTGAACATTAGCCATGCAACTCACAAGCATTAATGAAAACACAAGTCTAAAACAACTTTTCAAATTCAAATTATACCCTTTATTTGTCAAGAATGTCATATCACTTTTCACAAAAGCTGCACAACATCCCACACTGCTTTTTTTCATTGAAAACCACTGCAGAGATTAAACATTTTTCAGGACAGGTCTAACACTAAAGGGAAAGGTCGAACAAGATATGAACAAGTCAACGTATCTTGTTTCGAGTTTCCCCGTCATCCCCAAAGTGGGGATTCAATGGAAGAAAACACTCCCATCGGCTTCCCTTACTCCTTGTAGAAGCAGGAGTACTAACCACTGATGGGGGCACCTCCAAATTCAATTTAGTGGATCTTAACTAGACCCACTAAATCAAACTCCTGAAAATCAATCGCAGCAGCATCAATCTTTAATTTAGTGAAGACATGACCTTAGTTTGAATCCTTATTTTTAAAATGTAGCACCTTCTTTAATTAAGTTTGACTTTTTAATTACAAGCACATTATACATCAGCCCCAAATCAGGCAGCTGCTATAAATACGGATCTTCCTGATTTAAATTTGACACTGTAGAATCAGATTTAATATATGTGAGAACTACTTCGTGTATTTCAATGAGAAACAAGATGTGAAAAATTGTTCAGCGGCATATTAATATTTTTTATTACAGAATGAGAATTTTTTTTAAAAAATAATTTAATACTGCATTTTGGAAATGAAGAGAGTTGTTATACTGTGTATTAGTCGTCTAGAAATGCCCAGCAGGAGTATCATGTACTTGTAGAACAACAATGATGCGGGGGGTGGAGGTGGGGAATGTAAACATTAAAAAAAACCGTCTATAGTAGCAATAACAATCTAGCTTCAGAAAGTTACTGGCCATTAGCTTTGCACACTTAACCAGTCACTAATGAAATATTTGTAGCCTCAAATATTAATCATTCATATTAGATATCAAGAGGCACTCAAATATCCCCCTATATTGGTGCCTACTATAAATAAAAACAAAATAAATATTTAAATACAAGGTATTTCCTCTGTTCGTTTGACAGATTCCTGTAACAATCCACCTTTTATTAATGAAGATTTAAGAAATCCAAACATTTACATAACAAATAATAAGAATTTATATAACAGTGCACACATTGAATATATAGATGCATATGTCACATGTGCAGATAGACAATACCCCTTTACCTACCTGCTTCATTCCTCTTCCAAAACACACTTGTTTATGGAAAGTTCTTCTTGAATGACACATGCAAATACACAGAATAACTAAAATGCGTGGCTATCAAATCTGAAGAGGTGGTATGCATAGGGGTTCTTCTAACCAGTTTTGCCAAAAATCCTTCCATCTCCCTTTCCCACCCCATGCTGGATGCTGTCAACTATAGGATGCATTGATAACTTATATCCATTAGACTCTATAAATCTGCATTAAATAGAACAGACTGCTGCAACCACCTTCAATACAAAAGTGCATCCCAATGAAACCTGTAGGTCCCAGCATGCAGTGCTTCCCCATGATCCCAGCTACTATGCTAGAATGCTGAAATTGAGAGAGCTCTGCATGCTGGGACCTGTAGTTTCTTCAGGCTGTATTTAAAATTAGGGTGGTTCCTAATATTTTATGCAGCCAGGAGGTTGCATTCTGGCCATTTGTAAGATTTCTCAATGCTGTTGACATGAGAAACTATATTAAATGGCCATTTTTCCATGAGCAGGATTTGGTGAATGTTTCCTCCATGGAATTAATACTCACCTGGTGGTTTCATGTAATATTGCTCAATATCAGACATGTCCGTATGCAGCGCACACTCGAGATAGCTGAGGATAACTTTTCTACTGAAGTAGTACCTCATACCCATCAGAAAGATGGGCAAACAGCAGGTCAGCAGCAAGGACTTGGTCACAACAAAGCATATTACTATGGAGATAAGGAAGAGAAATAAACGATACCTGTCAGAAAAGAGAATTTAGTGTTGATTTCGGAATACAAACCCATTAAAAAAAAATCACAGACATAATATGCATTTATACAATATAAACAAAAACTAACCAATTTATATTTTCACAGTAACATATTTTAGATTAATAGCACATTATTCATGTAAAAACAGCCTGTAAAAAAAGTTTTAAGACTCCCACTTCACAAGTTACTTAAAATTTTGAAATATATTAATTATCACTTTTGATGAAGGACTTTGCAGTGTGTTTCTGTAAAAAGAAAACCTCCCATCCAATTTGCCATAGTTCAGTACTCCTGCAAATATCACTGCGTCACACAACTATCAAATGCAGATGGCTTCTCTATTAAGATATGTCTGCGATTGCTCCTCAGACAAGATTTGACTGCATCACCAGTCCCTGCAGAGAAATCAAAGCACTAAAACCAAGATGCCCACATGTGGCTTTCCATCATCATCGCACTACGGGGAACAAAAGAAAGACTGACTAAGGAAGGTATTTTGCGCACATCACCTAATTGCTGCGTACTTATTATTTTGGTCACTGGAAGATAGACGGGTTTTGCAGAAGGTCCCTAAGAGCTGGCCATCTCAAAACCTTATACTAGCCTGTTTCAGTATCAGCAAGCAATGCAAGCCACTGAAAATAAAATAGCAGACGGCACTGAGATGACACGACAAGTTGCCCCCATCATCACTTATCACTTTGAAAGCCTTGAATCTTAAGCAAAGATGTTTTAGAAAGATCAAGCACAAAGGGGAGGCAATCAGACTTCACTGTTCTCAGGTGCATTTAGTATCCTAACAATTACACCGTTACCTGATGATGACATTCTTTATCATTCCCTTCTCTCCCTGGCCCAGAAGGTGAAGGAACTATCTGTCTTACCGCATGCAAAGAGCAAGGGCAGGGGCAGGAGAGAGAGAGAGAGAGAGAAAAGAGTCCACATGCTATTATCTTTGGGAGGGCTTTTTCACTGAGGGCAACTGAGTTTATCTTGCAGATGTAAATTTTTTTCTGCTACTAAACAAGCAGCACGTGACCATGGGAACAATTAATTTCCTCGCGGCTGACAGCGAGTCAAGACAGGGATCCCGCCATAGCCTACGCTGTCTGAAGCTTTGTAACTTGCATCCAAACGGAAGAGGGGCGAGGTTTAATTAAATAGCAAGGCACGCAGCTGTGCATTAATACTAACCCGGCAGCGCTTTGCAATACGGACTGGGTGGCTACAAGCCGCATCTCGCCCCTAAAGACCTCGCTGAGGTCAGGGCTCCGCGCGCCTGCATGCAGCAGGGAGACCCCCCGCTGCCGTGTCTGCAGCCCAGGAGGCGGCGCGAGACCGCCCGGGTCAAACGTTCCCCAGCAGCCGCAGCCACTCGAACGCGTTCCGAGCCCGGCGGTCACTAGGTAACGCTGGAACCCAGCTCCAGCCGCCGCCCCGCCCAGGAGCCTGGAGACAGCGGCGCCGCTTCCATTCAGGGCTTCACCTCTCGCCGGCAGAGCGCAGCATCCCGGCCCGGAATAACAGGAAAGGCTGGTCTGTCTGCTGCGCGCCGGTACCCACCGCCTCCTCCCGCACCGGCAGCCCCAGCCCCAGCCCCTCTCCTGCTTGGCTGCGCCGAGAAAGCGCCGTGCGCACGCACCGCCCCGGGCAGCAAAGCCCCACAAGGTTGCAAAGCCCCACGCTGCCCTAAGCACACGCTTTTCCCTTGAAGTGCAGAGGCGCACACAATGCGCCCCCTTCTTCCCCCCACAAGCTGTAGAGGCCCGTCCCTCTTGCGCACACACCGGCCACTCGCAAGTCCCTCTCCCCAAACCCACGGATGCGGAGCCACCCGCACGCCCCGCTCCCTCCAGATCTGCAGAGAGAAGCCCCTTGAACACGCAATATCCCCTCCGTCCTGCAGAGAACAGCCGCCCCCAACTTATCTCCACGGAGAAATCCGCCTCCCCCACCCCCAGCCAGCAGCCACGCGCCCCCCATAGGCAAGCAGGGACCCCACCACGCGTTGCTCGCAGGCTGCCTGCTGCCTGCATACGGAGGGCAGGCTGGTGGGTGCCTTTATTAGCGTTGCACTCTGCGCTCTGCAGTGGTCTCCAAAGCGTGGCTCGCGATCCTGGCGCGCTTCATTCCTGCTCCTCGCAGTCGCCAGCGGTACAGATCCGCCGCCTGCCAGACGGCGAGTTTTCAATTGGCCCGACTTTTGTACCCTGACAAGGAGATAAGCTACTGCGACTGCGGCTTTTTCTTCCCAGCACCAGCAGCACGAGACAGCAATTCTGCACCAAGGCTTAGTAGGATCGACGCAGGAATGAGTTCTCCATCCTTCAACACCAATCTTATTGCCCATTTTTCTTTTTATTGCGTTGCTGAAAAAAGCGTGCCCCCCTTTAAACCACTCAATATACTTACCAATGAGTATCCCATAGATCAACTGAGTGAGAGGCTGGTGTTTTAACCCTCTAAATGCTGTGTTAGGGATCCTTTCCATGATTCCTTCATAAAATATACGGCGCACCACCTCTTGCTCGGAAGGATGAAATTCTCGGATATAAACGTTGTCTTTCTTGAAATCCTCTTCCACACCACTCCGAGAAGCTGGGGTGGGGGCAGGGGAGCCGGATAAGGAGGGCCACATCTGGGAGGAAGACACAATGATCGTATCTTTTTTGGATCCTGAAATTGATTCATGATCTTCCGCCACAATCTTAGTCTCACAAACCATTTTGGGAGACGAACAATGCATGCAAACTGGCCGAGAAACAAAAAGGAGCCCGGCTTTAAATAAGAAACAAAACACGCCAAGCAGTGACTGAGGAGCAGCTTTTATGAGTGCGAAACAAACGGAGCTGGGTGGAAAGCGAGAAAGGAGGGCCAGTGCATTTTGGAGAAGTATTTATAATGCAGCAGAGCCGGTGCAATTCGGAACCAGGGGGTCCCTCAGGGTCCTAGCGTCCTTTGTATTGGCTGGCCAGGGTCACCATGTGATCTCTAGGGGTGGGGAGGAGCAACACCTCCTTTGCCTTGCATTTTATTGCTAATTACTACAGCATGCATTTCATTTCCTCTTCGCCTTTTTAACTATCCAAGCCCTGCTGAGGTATAGATGCTACGCAAATCTGTCAGAGATGGGCCTGGCTCCTCGGAGAAAGAGAAAATATGATTGACTTTGTTTAACAGGGGTTCCGAGGTTGACACGTTGCAAAGTTCACAGCATAAAATGTCTGGCATTTATTTGGAATTCTTCTTGAAATCTACCTGCTACTTAAAGACTACCAATTCCCGTTTCTTTCAGTAAAATATATGTAGGAAAAGCAATATAGATTGTTCTAGAAAGAGTGACTATCTAAAAACTATACATACACGCTGCATACGTTTACGTGGGTATAGTTATATAGATTGTGTATACGCGCGCATCTCTAGCCAGTTATCTAAAATATTTGTCTAAAACTCCACTGATAGATACATTCCCATTCATTATTCTGTAGCATGGAATCTCATTAATGGTAAGTGGAAAACTTGAGATTAATTTGGTACTTACTGGTAGTGATGTGAAAGCGTTTCGAATTTTCTCTCAAACTACCTATAGTTTATAAGGCACGATGTTTGTTGTGTATTTGTTTTCTTTATAACGCCTTAGCGATAGGTTTGACAACCTAATGGCAACTTTGAATTTTCGATAGGCCACGTTGTGGTTTCTTAAGGCATTTGCTTACTTCTCAAAAAAATGTAAATAACAGCTTACTGCATTCCTTCTGGGGACCACATGCAGCTGGGGGGAGCGCGCTTTGCTCGAGTGGGAGAGCAAGTCACTCACCACTGCGGAGTTTCCGGGGGAGTAACTCTTTCTTGCCTCCCTTCGTGCATTTTAAAGCACTCTCCACCCCCTCCCCTATTTCTAAAAATACGTCGCCCAGCTCCATAGAAGCAAACATCGGTCTGACACCCACGTGAACAATATTCAAAGTGATTTCGGCTTGGCAAACATTTCTTTCCTTGCCAAGTTCTTAGCATCTGCGAGAAAACCAGAGGAAACATTTGCAGTTGTTGTCAAATAACGCCCCTCGCGCACGAACACACACTTTTGGGTCGCGCTGAACTTTTTCTCCAGCTGGAATAGCCCCCCCCCTCCCGCCTTGCACTAAAGGCGCTGCATTGTTCTTAGCCTGGCGTCAGGGACCCCACGGTAGCGCACGGGGGGGGGGGGCACCCAGCCAGATCTGCTGCAATGATGAAGCGCCCTAACCGCGCACCGCCAGAGCAGCGCGCTTTGCTCCACGGAGGAGCTTCCCTGCGCGGGACAACCGCACGGGCTGGTCATTGGTTTCAGCCCCCATCCTCGGGCGCCCGGGGGAACGAGGGCTCGGCAGAGCCATTCAAACAGGCGGACCCGCCATCTCCAGCATCCCACAAGGAGCCGGGGTAGGGAAGGCGGCTGGAGGAGGGGCGCGGACCCGCAGGAGGAGGAGGACTTTAGTCTCCGCAGCGCCCAACAGCTCCGATCCCGGTTTAAACCGGCCGGGACAGCATCTCTTCTCTCCTCCCGCTCCTCCTCCGGCTCCCTCCTCCGCTTGAAGCATGCGCCTTGCAGCTTCAGTGCAGGTAGCGGCTTAGCCACTGGCCTGCGCGCGGCGTGGCTCGCCGCTAAGGGTGCGGGCGAGGAGAGGGAGGAGCGTGGGGAGGAGGCTGGGGCGGCGGTGACCGTGATTTCCAGCTTCATGAATGCGGGAGGAGAAGAAAGGAGCAATGGGCCCGCCTCTCCCACTTACAGCACGGTCTGCTGGAATGAGCTGCTTGCTCCCCCCCCGCCGCCAGCCTCCCCGGGGTGTCACTGCAAGAGGCTAGAGCACCAGGCACTGGCTTCAAACAGTGTAGGGGTTGCACCCAGAGAGATGCTACATTTAAGTGCATGCGAGTGGAGCTGCTCTTCCGTTAACAGCGACGAGATCAAACAATAGGAATAATGCCTGGCCCTAAGGGAGATGTTTGTGGTTTAATAACTCAAGGTATAATCGCCCTATGATTATGCCAGTGAAAACTTACTAGCCAATAAGACAAGCACGTCTGCCGTGCGGAGTATCAGTAACTGCTTAAAGGTAGGAATAAAACGGTCAGTTTTCACAGTGGGAAGAGGTAAATAGCATGATCACTCTGGGAATTTACTGGGGCCAGTTCTGTTGGACATATTTATAAATGGTCTGGGAAATGGGGTAAACAGTGAGGTGAGGATGTTTACCGAGGATACAAAATTACTCAAAGGTAGTTAAGACCAAAGCTGACTTGCAAAGAATTATAAAAGGCTCTCACAAAACTGGGTGACTCAGCAAACAGTGGTTGAAGAAATTTAATGTAGATAAGTGCAAAGTAATGCATATTGAAAAACACAATCCCCAAAACGATGGAGTCTAAGTGATACCTGCAAAGTAAAGGACATTGGAAAACATAATCCCAACTAAACATACAGACTGATGAAGTCTAAATTAGCTGTTACTAATGGAGACAGTTCTTTGAGTCATCATAGATCTCTGTGAAAACCACTGGTCAATGTGCAACAGCAGTCTAAAAAGCTAGGAACCATTAGGAATAGGCTAGATAATAATACACCACAGGGTCACTATATAAATCCCTTGTTATGCCCACACCTTGAATCCTGAGTGCAGTTCTAATTATCCCAGTTAATTAATTATATTTTATTTTATATTTATTATATACACACACTAGAATTGGCAAAAATGAATAAGGGGTGAAACAACTTCCAGATAAGAGATTAAAAAGACTGAGACTGTTCAGGTTGGAAAAGAGATGGCTAAGATAAAACATGATATGATAGAGATCTATAGAATCAAGAATAGAGTGGAGAAAGTGAATAAGAAAATGTGTCTTACCCCTTCACATAATACAAGAACCACAGGTCATGAAATAAAATTAATAGGCAGGAGGTTCAAAACAAACATAAGGAAGTACTTCTTCATACAATGCTCAGTCCACTTGGGAAACTCATTGCTAGGGATTGTTGTGAAGGCCAAAAGGTTCCTGGATTCAAAAAAGAATTAGATAAGTTCATGGGGCATAGTTCCATCAATGGCTGTTGGCCAGAATGGTCCTGGACACACAACCCCATGCTCTGGATGCCCCTAAAACTTCTAATTGCCAGAAACTGGGACTGGATGACAGAGTGGAGTACTCAATAATTGCCCTGCTCTGTTCATTCTCTCTGAATTATCTGACATTTACCACTGTCAGAGACAGGCTGCTGGGCTAGATGGTCTATTGGTCCAACCCAAGTATAACCATTCTTCTGAGCTAGAATCTACAGGCAAACACTGAGCAGAAGTATTCTTTTTAATTCACAGCGCCTTGGGGCTTGTCCTCAGGAGGATTAATCTTCAGCTTTTCCCTGCATCAGGTAACTCAGATTTTATGCGAACTGCAGTAATAGGGTGCACACGTGCTGGTGTGCTCTGTCAGTGTGCATCTTTGTGTATACACAGCAATGGTTTGCTGCTGACTTTGGGCATGGTATTCTTGGAGAAGTATCCTGTTCCTAATATTCTGTTAGGGTTTGTTTGTTTGTTTGCTTGCTTGTTTGTGTGTTGCTGCATGTCGAGTGGATGTTTTCAGAGAACTATCCACAATAATGTCCAGATCTCTTTCTTCAGGGTCTATATTAGCTGTTATCACTCAAAACTAGACCTCTGGCAAGATCTTCATGTCTTAAATATTGTTAACAATATACTTCTAATTTTCATATAACTAGGCTATGTAGAAGACATTGATGCATATATTTTGTTTAATCTCTTCTAGTCAGACATTTCACCTTCCTGAAACATAAATGCAGTTGTTGTCTAATAATTAGCCACGCTACATAAGAAATCAGTAGAAAGAGTTCATCCCATTCATTTTTAAGACAAATAATGTCCTGAATTGATAGTTATCACTGAAACTTCCTCTCATCCATCCCAGGACTCCCCTATTTTCTTGTCTGAAGATTTATCTACATATGGAGTTATTCTCAATTAACTCTGTGTGTGGACATTCTTATTCCAGAATAGGAGTTAATCAGGAATAACACCATTTGTATGTAAGCCTTTAGTGCTTATATGGTTCTCATCACTGTAGCAGCCAGGTGTCTCACAAACATTTTTAATATGTCCACTCAACACTCCTGCAAGTACTACTACCTTCATTTTACAGATAGGGAACAGAGGCACAGAGATAATAAATGACTTGCCCAGGGTCACACAATGAGTCTGACAAAAGCAGGCATCAAACCAGATCTTTTGAGTCTTGGCCTAGCAGTATAATCACAAACTCTTCTCCTTTATTTTAAGCCTAAATTTTCAGATTTCACTAGAAACTGGAAGAAACTAGAAACTAACTCTATTGCCAAGCTGTGGAAAAGAGAGAGGAATTAGTGATGCAGCAGGCAATGACTGACTGACGCAAACATCAACAAAGTCAGGGCCCAATCCTGCTCTCATTCTGCAAAATTACAATTGACTTAATTGGGAGCAGATTTGGCCCATAAGAAGAGATGGGAAATTGTTAAAACAAATGTTTGGCAAGCCAACTGCTTTGCCAAGGGCTATGAGTATTTTAGAATGCACTTGTCATCCCAAGTCACTAAACATTTTTCTCTTCATTTATTTCTGCTCTTCCAGACCCTAAGGGTGTATCGCACCAGATGGCATGACCTACCAGTGAACCTGATGGATCTAGCTAATTTAATTAAGATCGACATTCTTTTTAGAGTCCTGAATTTTATTCAACTCCTGTCAGCCCTTCTCCCTGGTTGGTATAGGTGAAATTTATATGGGTGTTTCCTGTAGAAAGGTGAAAGCCCGAGAATCAGTCAGAGTAAATTATACAAGGTTAAGAACTGGAGAGATCTGAATATTCTACACAGTTAGATGGCTCTATTTCAGACTGACTCCACTTAGAAGAATTAGGGTATGTCTACACTAGCCCCCTAATTTGAACTAGGGAGGCTAATGAGGGTGACCGAAATTGCAAATGGAACCATGGAATGAGGTTTAACTGGTAATTCCAAGTAAGGGGTTTATTTCGGAATCACCCTTTTCTGCTGCGTGTAGAGGCGGGCAGTTCTTCCGGGCTAGTCAATTTCCAAAATGGCAACCGCCCACGAACATGCTAATGAAGCATGGGATATGTAACTCCCGCGCTTCATTTGCAATTTCGGTTGCCCTCATTAGCCTCCCTAGTTCGAACTAGGGGGCTAGTGTAGACATACCCTTAGAGACTAAACATATTAAGCTGGTAAGCACAGGAGGTGCTTCAGATTTGGTCTATGGTAACGGAGGGTGATTTGCCATAGCACTTTGCAGAGCATAAGAACATAAGAATGGCCATTCTGAGTCAGACCAAAGGTCTATCTAGCCCAGTATCCTGTCTTCCTACAGTGGCCAATGCCAGGTGCTCCAGAGGGAATGAACAGAACAGGTAATCCAATGATCCGCCCCCTTGTTGCCCATTCCCAGCTTCTGGCAACGAAGTTAGGGACACCAATTATACGAGAAACCCCAGCAGTATGGTACTTGATCACAAAATCTTTCTGTCCCACCCCGATAAATGCATTACATGCCCATTCTGTAAAACTTCTAGATATCAAAGATGGGAGTCAAAGGTAGTGAGTCAGATTAAATCTTTTCGTCTAACCCAGACTACTGCAACCTTTAAACGAAATTTCTTCTGCTAGAAAAGGATTTGTTTACATTCATAAAATCATAGAATCCTAGGGCAGGAAGAGACCTCAGGAGGTCATCGAGTCCAGCCCCCTGCCCAAAGCCAGACCATTCCCAACGAAATCATCCCAGCCAAGGCTTTGTCAAGATGGGACTTAAAAACCTCTCGGGATGGAGATGCCACCACTTCCCTAGGTAACACATTCCAGTACTTCACCACCCTCCTAGGATATGTCTACATTGCATTCTTCTTTCGAGAGAGGAATGCAAATGCAGATGAACGAAATTGCAAATGAAGCGCAGATTTGAATTTCCCGTGCTTCATTTGCATAATCACATCTGGGTGCTATTTCGAAATACCCTATGTCGAAAAAAAAAAGCTGTGTAGACGTGGTTATTTCGAAAAAAAACCCTTCTTTTGAAATGACCCTTACTCCTTATACCCCTAGGCTGTGTCTAGACTGGCCAGTTTTTCCGGAAAATCAGCCGCTTTTCCGGAAAAACTTGCCAGCTGTCTAGACTGGCCGCTTGAATTTCTGCAAGAACACTGATGATCTCATGTATGATCGTCAGTGTCCTTGCGCAAATACTATGCTGCTCCCGTTCGGGCAAAAGCCCTCTTGCACAAATGCTTTTGTGCAAGAGGGCCAGTGTAGACAACATGGTATTGTTTTGTGCAAAAAAGCCCCGATGGCTAAAATGGCGATCGGGGCTTTCTTGCGCAAAAGCGCATCTAGATTGGCCAGAGACGCTTTTCCGCAAAAAGTGCTTTTGCGGAAAAGCATCCATGACAATCTAGATGCTCTGTTCCGAAAATGCTTTTAACGGAAAACTTTTCCGTTAAAAGCATTTCCGGAAAATCATGCCAGTCTAGATGTAGCCCTAGTGAAATAGTTTTTCCTAATATCCAACCTAGACCCCTCCCCCCAACACACACACTGTAACTTGAGACCATTGCTCCTTGTTCTGCCATCTGTCACTACTGAGAACAGCCTGTCTCCATCCCTTTTGGAACCTCCCTTCAGGAAGCTGAAGGCTACTATCAAATCCGCCCTCACTCTTCTCTTCTGCAGACTAAATAAGCCCAAATCCCTCAGCCTCTCCTCGTAGGTCATGCGCTCAGTCCCATAATCATTTTGGTTGCCTTCTGCTGGACCCTCTCCAATGAGTCCATATCCTTTCTGTAGTGGGGGCCCAGAACTGGATGCAGTACTCATCAGAGCCGAATAAAGGGCAATGATAACTTCTCTAGATCTGCTGGAAATGCTCCTCCTAATGCACCCTAATATGCCATTAGCCTTCTCGGCTGCAAGGGCACACTGTTGACTCATATCCATCTTCTCATTCACTGTATTCCCGTCATTTTCTGCTGAACTGCTACTTAGCCATAATAATGCTGGGGATTCTTCCATCCCAAGTGCAGGCCTCTGCATTTGTCCTTGTTGAACCTCATCAGATTTCTTTTGGCCCAATCCTCTAATTTGTCTTGACCCTATCCCTGCCTTCCAATGTATCTACCTCTCCCCTTAGCTTAGTGTTATCTGCGAACTTGCTGAGGGTGCAATCCTTTCCCCTTATCCAGGTCATTAAAAAAGATTTTGAACAAAACCAGCCCTAGAACTGATCCTTGGGGCACTCCACTTGAAACTGACTGCCAACCAGACATCGAGCTGCTGATTACTACCTATTGGGCCTGACAATCTAGCCAGCTTTCTATCCGCCTTACAGTTCATTTATCCAGTCCATACTGCCTTAACTTGCTGGCAAGAATACTGTGGGAGACCATATCAAAAGCTTTGCTAAAGTCAAGGTATATCACATCCACTGACTTTCCCATGTCCATAGAGCCAGTTACCTCATCATAGAAGCTAATCAGATTGGTCAGGCATGATTTGTCTTTGGTGAATCCAGGTTGACTATTCCTGATCACTTTCCCCTCTTCCAAGTGGTTCAGAATTAATTCCTTGTGGATCCCCTCCATGATTTTTCCGAGGACTGGTCTATAGTTCCCTGGATTGTCTTTCTTCCCTTTTTTAAAGATGAGCACTACATTTGCCTTTTTCCAGTCATCCAGGACCTCTCCTGATCTCCACAAGTTTTCAAATATAATGGCCAAAGACTGCAATGACATTTGCCAACTCCCTCAGTACCCTCGGAAGCATTAAATCCAGACCCGTGGATTTGTGTATGTCTAGCTTTTCTAAATAGTTCTTAACCTGTTCTTTCTCCACCAAGGGCTGTCTACCTCCTTCCCATACTGCATTGCCTAGTGCAGTAATCTGGGAGCTGACCTTGTCTGTGAAGACAGAGGCAAAAAAAGCATTGAGTACTTCAGCTTTTCCCACATCATCTGTCACGAGGTTACCTCCCTCATCCAGTAAGGGTCCCACACCCTACCTGATCACCCTCTTATTACTAGCATGCCTATAGAAACCTTTCTTGTTACCCTTCTCATTCCTTGCTAGCTGCAATTCCAGTTGTGCTTTTACCTTCCTGATTACTCCCCTGCATTCTCAAGCAATATATTTATACTCCTCCCTAGTCATCTATCCAAGTTTTCACTTCTTGTAAGTTTCCTTTTTGTGTTTAAGCTCACCAAGGATTTCCCTGGTAAACCAATCTGGTCACCTGCCATATTTGCTTTTCTTACTGTACATCAAGTTGGTTTGTTCCTGTGCTTTCAATAAGGCTTCCAAAACATTGTATTCATACACAATTTGGAAGACACAGTTAGTACTTGAGAGCATCCATGCTTAAGGAAAGGTATATTCCTGAGTAGTTCCCCTTTCTACCAAATGTTTAGCAAGAAGACGTGGGTGAGGTAGTATTATTTATTGGACCAACCTGGTCTCTTTCACCATCAGAAGTTGGTCCAACAAAAGATGTTACCTTGCCCACCTTGTCTCTCCAATATCCTGGTTACCGAAACAGCTACAATTACCCTTGTTACCAGATTTGCCCTATACTCTGGGGTATGCTCATTTTATCTATTAGGGTTACTCTTATAGGGCGGGGGATGGGGGGTCAACAATTCTATCAGTGTGCTGCTTGTGCTTACTTGTGCTCTCATATGGAGCTGAATTCTCCCTGCTGCTAATTCCCCCTCCCAATGGAGCTCTCCTGCAGGAACTATGTTCCTCAGGATGGGGTTCTTCCCACCTTAGTAACATTTGGACACACACACCTACAAACAGCATGCCTGAGAGTGCTGGGTAATCAGCATTTACAAGCTGACCCCTTGTATGTCCCTGGATTCAGCAGGCTGGGTTTAACAGCACTTTAAGCTGCCATCCTCATATGTCCCCAGGTTCAACACCCCACTTTCACACCACAATCATATGCTGGTAAACCACACAATGAGCAAACCCCACAGGATTTTGGGCATGACAGGGTTCTATAGCTTGGGTACAAGAGCATTGTTGAAGAGTGAGTGGGGAAGCCAAAACAACACCCCTGAGGAAGAGTGAGCAAGAAAGGAAAAGAGAGAAAAGCAACCAGCTTAACAATGCAAGTTATTTATTTCTGGGCAGTGAATATATATATGGAGCCAAACACACAAAACAGTTACAATAGTAAATCTAACAGTTAATATTAAATCTAAATTGAAACTGATTACAAATGTTAGGGCTAGCAAACCATATAACAGTTTACATAGGGCAGGGTCAGGAGGCTATGCTTAGAGAGAGTTGGGAGGGGGAAGGGGAGAGAGAGAGAGAGAGAGAGAGAGAGAGAGCTCACCATTTCTGGAGCTTGCACTGACTGGGGTTCCCAGATGGTGATGGGAGCTGGGGGTCCAGAGGACAGGAGACAAGCAGAGCAGAGCCCACAGCTTGGGTAGCATCAGACTCCAGATACTTAGGGCCAGAAGAGTGCTGGGGCAAAAGTGGGATGTCATGGCTCATGTTCAGGATCTGTGAAGAGGCAGAAAAGAGAGAACAGACTCCACACTCCCCCCGTATATACTGGGAGAATCTGGAATCAACATTACAGGGTAAACATGAAAGAGTGACCTACGTAAGAATGGCCATAAGTCCAGTACTTCTTTGGCCTGTTCCTGCCTCAGCATCACGGTAGGCACTGGCAAGCCTATCAGATGCGTATTTTCCAATGGCCCCAAGCTACTCCTTTTTTGCTAGTCAAGAAGGGTGGCTGGCAGGATGGAGACAGTTATGCTATTCCTTGCAGGTCGTGTGGTTTATCTTTCCACTCTTTGATCTGTGAAGAATGAAACCATTTCCGCCAGGGTTTCCCATTTTTCCCATTCAGGATTTCTACCTGGTAAACACTGGGGCTAGCCCAAATCACAATAAAGCAGGGGCCATCCCAGGTGTGTGTCAGAGAATGCTGTTTTGCTGAAAACTTTCTGTACATTACTGGTTGGCTTAATTCCCATACTATCAGAGGTTTTCTCCAGTCTAGTTTTTTGTCCTGTTTCCCTTTGTGTCCTTGATCATGCACAGATTGAATCAGGTCCCCCCGTATCTGGTTGGGGTCTATCCAGTGCCTTTCACCACCTGCATCCACTGCCCATCAGGCATCTTCAACCTGCTCAATCCTGTATTTTCCCGTGTGATCTTTCCCTTTCTTGGCTAAGGACTGAATTTCTGTATCCCCATCTTGAAGGGTACCCAAGTCTAAGGTATCTATTCTTTGGCCTAAAGGTTTTCCCTGAATAGTTACTGCCTCTATTTGTTCCACCTGGTCTGTGTCTTTGGTATGGTCACCGATAGCAGCAGCTTTGGCTAAGGCATCAGCTCTGTTGTTTCAGTGTGCTTCCTCTGAGTGAAGGAAGTTGTCATTTCCCTCCTGAGCACAGCATTCTATTTGCCCCTGCAGTCTGCCTACTAGCAAGGGAACATCCTGCCAAACGGGCGCTTCCTGGATTTCTCCCCCATACCCACTGAGCTGAACCTGTTTAATGGTGGGTCTCCCTCCTGAGATCCACCAAGGACTTAGAATGTTTACTGAGGCGCCTGTGTCCACTAGCAGCTGGGCTAACGTCCCTGGGTTCCCCACTGTAGCCCTTACAGTTGGTCTCCCCCACCTGTCACAGTGAAGTCTTGCAGTCAGCTGGGGAGGCCCATGGGGAACCGGGCACTGCTACTGATCAGCTGACTGCCTAGAAAGCCTCCACTCAGAAGAGGAGGCAGGAATCTAGTTTTCACAGGGAGTGTCCTCAGTAAGTGTTGGGGACTCACTCCTCACTAGGGCGGTGGACTGAGGTGGGGTTCCCTGCATTAACTTTGTTCTCCTGAGACAAAGCATTAATTAGAATGCTATGGGGCTGGCGATCATATTTCCTCATATCTTCCCCTAACTTTACCAGCTCCATCCAGAGCACATTCCTAAGGGTCTCCTTGGGTCAGCACTGCCCAGGCCTATGGGAGGTAGGGGGACTACAACTGGTAGGGCGACTGGCAGAATGAGGACCATTATTTGCAAAAGTAATAGCCTGTACTGGCTCACGGGTAGTCTTTTTGCTGATTTGTTTTTTTAAGACGCCAGTCTCTCTTAACAAATACTCTGCCTGTTTGATTTTTGTCACTGGCTCATTCCATGTGAGATGTTCCAAATCCACAGCCCCCATGGTCAGTTTTGTCTGGGAATTTAGCCCTGAATAAGTGCTCTGTACCAATTCATATCCCTGATACTGGTAAGTGATAATTCTACTCTCTTCTGTCTGGGGCAATGAATGCAAGACAGCTGCCAGCATCTTTTTGCGAATTAGGTAAGCTTCCGGGGCCTCTCCAGGTTTCTGCTCTTCCAGAATATAGAGTTTCTTAAGGGAAGAAGCAGGCAGTAATATTTTGAGAGCACTTATCATCCATTCCCAGGGCCCAGGGGCAGTCCGCTCCCACAAACCTATGCCTATGTCCAGAGCATCTGCATCACCAGGAGAAGCACATAACTGAGCCAATTGGGTTAGGTCCATGCCATCAGCAGAGGGGTACATTTGCCAGATGCGAGCCAGCCATACCACAGCTGTGTCACGGTTCAGCGGTCCTAGCCTCTCTCGGCAATAGCCTTGGCCTGACTAGGAGACCATCTTATTACATCCGTGACTAGCTCTGTTGTGGGAAGATGGGCTCCTGCAACTATGTGTTTAACTTCCCTTGTGGAAACAGGGGCAACATTATGCTTGTGTGACCACTGGGGGTTAAATGGGGCTGGGGATTCAGTATCAGGCAGTATTTCTATTTTTGCAGGGGGTTTCCAGTCACAGTCCTCTCTTAACCTTACAGCTGCTACCACCCCCTAATGGGCACTAAGTTGGGCATGTAGTTTACTAATCTCTGCCTCACACTTCTGATGGCTTGCTGCTGCCTTGTTTTCATCATTGCTGCTCGTGCTTCCTCTAACAACATTTTAGTGTGGGACAACTCTTTTCTATCCTGTTGTGCAGCTCCACTGGCCTTGTCCCTCTTCTCTTGCATATTTCTAAGTAAAGTCACCATTTTAAGCTTTTCTGCTATAAATTCACATCCATCAGTCTCACACTTGTCCAAAAGCTGTTGTAACTGCTTTTTCTCCAGCTCCAGTTCCTGCCTTCCCTTTACCATTTCAGCCATGTCCAGACATGCACAAAACAATGCCCATGCAGCAGCTGCATCTTTTGCACTACCTCGTTGCTTAATGGTTGTGCAGTATTGTTCAAAGCTCAAACTTGCTTCAAGCAGGGGATCCTCATCCTTAAAGCACCCTCTTTCCCAGGGGAATTTCCCCTTCTTCATTACCCATCTCTCTAGCCTATTGGTTTTCTCCTGTCTCAAGCGAGCAGCCAAAGGGTTTTCTCAGACATCTTTACTTTCCTTATTTCTTTACCTGCAGTCACAATATAGCTCTGAAACATTTTACTTTCGGGGCACAATATTTAACTTCCTATATCACAGTCCTAAAATAATTCCAAGCACAATTCGTAACTCTTACCACATTAATTCCTACTTGCACAGTTCTGCAATAATTCTAAGCACAATTCAGAACTTTACCAAGTATTCTATGAGAATGATAGAATGAGCTCGCTAAAAAAAGAAAGATAGAAGAAAAAAACTGGCTCAGGCTTGTGCCTCAGTTTCCCCACTCTGCAGCAACTACTCAACAAGTACCCCATGATCAGGATCACATGCTGCCCACATTCGCCACCAATTTGTTACCAGATGTGCCCAATAGTCTGGGGGATGCTCATTTAATAAAGTAACTCTTATAGGGCTGGGGGGTGGGTGTCAACAATTCTATCATTAAGAACAACGAGAAGTCCTGTGGCATCTTGGAGACTAACAGATTTATTTGAGCATAAGCTTTTGTGGGCAAAGACCCACTTCATCAGATGCGTGCAAATTCTATCAGTGTGCTGCTTGTGCTTACTTGTGCTCTTATATGGAGCTGAATTCTCCCTGCCGCTAATGCCCCCTCCCACTGGAGCTCTCCTGCAGGAACTATGATCCTCAGGACAGGGTTCCTGTCACCTTAGCAACACATGGACACTCACATCCACTTACAGAGCACACCTGAGAGAACTGGATAATCAGCATTCACAAGCTGACCCCTTATATGTCCCTGGACTCAGCTGGCTGGGTTTAACAGCAATGCCACACTGCACCCTCATGTGCCTTTGGATTCAGTGGGCTGGATTTAACAGCACTTTAAGCTGCCATCCTCATATGCCCCCAGGGTCAGCACCTCCCTATCCCCACATTCATACCACAATCATTCGCTGGTAAACCACACGATGAGCAAACCCCACAGGATTTTGGGCACTACAGGGATCTTTAGCTTGGGTACAAGAAGTGTTGTTGCAGAGTGAATGGGGAAGCCAAAACAACACCCCTGAGGAAGAGTGAGCAAGAAAGGAAAAGAGAGAACTAGCTTAACAATGCAAGTTATTTATTTCTGGGTAGTGAATATATATATGGAGCCAAACACACAAAACAGTTACAATATTAAATCTAACAGTTAATATTAAATCTAAATTGAAACTGATTACAAATATTAGGGCTAGCAAACCATATAACAGTTTACAGAGGGCAGGGTCAGGAGGCTATGCTTAGAGAGAATTGAGTTGGCGGGGGTGGGGGAGGAGAGAGATAGAGACCTCACCACTTCTGGAGCTTGCACTGACTGGGGTTCCCAGATGGTGATGGGAGCTGGGGGTCCAGAGGGCAGGAGACAAGCAGAGCAAAGCCCCCAGCATGATCAGACAGGAGATGAAGAACTGATGCTGTTTAAATCCAGGCAACAGAACAGTTTTTCTTGAGCAAGGGTAGGAGTTCTTATAGGGATAGGACAATAGTTTGAAAAGAACACTGGATTTGTTTATGGGCAAACAGAAGCGAGACAATAGAGACCGATCACATCTGGTTATGGGTGATGTTCCTTGAAGGAGCTCACAGTGCAACTAGGCAGTTTCAGGATTTTGGATATCAATAGGATCCATTACTAGAATTTGTCCGATAATAACTAATTTGGGTGTGAGCAGGCCTGGGTTCATTAGCATCTGGAGCAGAGATTTCCCATCAGGCAGTGCTTCTCTGCTTTCGGTATTCCATAGTTCAGTGCGGTTCCTGCTTTGGAAGAGCTGTTCTCCATTCTGTATGCTAACGAAGATGACTCTGTTCTGTCTTCAATGCAGATGAGGCTGGGGTGTTTCCTTAATTCTGTCACCCTTGTCCGGAGTAGTTTAGGTGTGTCTTCCCCGGCCTTTGCATTGCTTTGTCTTTGATTCTAGCAGAGGCCTGGGGGAGGGGGATGGTTTTCCATAAGTGTCACTCCCTGGCTCCCCAAAAGCACAGGGCTGATAGATGGCCATGCTCTGGTTCCCCAAGAACACAGAGCTGGTGGGTAACACACTGCGCAGCAAGGACGCTAGAGCAATTTGTGTAGTGGCGGTGCTAAGCGTTACTGAACCACACTGTAAACCCTGTAAGTCAGTGGTGAGCAGTCTGCAGCCCACATATCTGGGGTGTGTCTAGACTACATGGCTCCGTCGACGGAGCCATGTAGATGAGTTTACTAGATATAGCAAAATGAAGCGGCAATTTAAATAATCGCCGCTTCATTTACATAAAAATGGCTGCTGCGCTGTGCTGATCAGCTGATTGTTGGCACAGCGCGGTAGTCTAGACGGGGATCTGCCAACCCCAGAACCCTTTGTCGTCAGTTCCTGTAAACCTTGTTTCACGAGGCATAACGGATCTGATGACAAAGGGTTCTGGGGTCGGCAGATCCCCGTCTAGACTACCGCGCTGTGCTGACAATCAGCTCATCGGCACAGCGCGGCGGCCATTTTGATGTAAATGAAGCGGCGATTATTTAAATTGCCGCTTCATTTCCCTTTGCCGAGTACACTCATCTACATGGCTCCATTGACGGAGCCATGTAGTCTAGACCCACCCATTCTGTCTGCCCCTTTCCCCCATGCCCCTCTCACACACCGGGCACCTGAGCCTTACACGTCAGCTGTTTGCAGCTGTTCAAGCTCTGGAAGGGAGGGGGAGGAGTGGGACTGGAGTGTGAATCAGTGGGTTCATGGCACTCCAAAAGTGCTCGGAGGAAGGGGGAGTGATGGGAAGTGCAGGGCTCCAGTGGCCCAGTGCGTGAGAAGTGCGGGGGAAGGGAGCAGACAGGGGGTGCACAGGCCACAGGTGGAACCCCAGTGGGCTGCACATCACCCCCCACTGGGATCATGTGGCCCACTGAGAAAGAGGGGGGCCATTCATGGGACCCACTCACTAGTCTTGGTTGCCATTGCTGCTGTATAGGATGGAAACCACTGGGACCCTGCTGCACCTGCAGAGTCCTTAGTTCCAGCACCTCCTCTGCATAGAACCAATTTTTGTATGCCATTGCTTGCAGGCCTACTGACCATTTAGTGGACTTGAGAGAGGTTCTGGTGTGCCCTGTAGTGTAGAACATTGGGCTGAACCCCTGATACAATGGCTCTCTCTCACAAAATACAAGCCACTAAAATAATTTTACCCAGCAATGAAAGTAACTTAACATTTCTTACAGGTACTATTGCAACCCAGGTCCTTGCCAGCTCTTTAAAGTGCTCCCTGCTGGGTTTTCCTGCAACTCAGCCAGCTCTTGCTGGAGCTGCACATGAGAGTTCAGCCGCTTGCTTATACCTCTGATTTTACCGTGAAGGTTTGGTGATTAATCAATTCAGGATGGATTTGATTTAAATCATGATTTACATCATTAGTCAGGAAGACTTGATTTAATCATGGTTTGCTACATAAAAGGGCATTCTTGTTGGCTGTTATAACCTTAATATATATTATTCTTCACAACTCAGAGATAGATGTAGGTTTCCTTTTTCGAAGGTACATACTATAAATTTTTAAACAGTGATTTATTTTGAAAACTTTTCAGATTAGTTTTACAGCTGAATCAGAAAAAATGAATGATTGTGTGGTTATTTCAGTTACCAAAGGTAACTGAATCAGATATTTATGAAGTCATTGGGAGGTGAATGATCTCCAATTCAGCAGGTTAATCATTAATATTTGGAGGATTTTCTTGCCAGGCTGCAGTGTATGAGGAGGAGAACATCACCAGACAGACATTTAAATTGTTTTATTTAACTGGAACAACAATGTAATGTATTCTGGATTTTTTCTTCAACAGCAAACATACAATATTTTAAGAAAACATGCATATGAATTTTTGAATGTAGTTAAACATTCAAGTTTTTAAAATCAGGTTTGTTTTTGTTAAAATTGTTTTAACAGGATGCTGACATGCTGCCGCATCAGGTCTTCATGGACGCTGGCGAGCTTTTGGGTCCCCCGGGGTCTGGCGGTGGCTCGGGTGGGGTGGCTTGCCCCTCAGTCTTGGCTGGTCTGTCTAGGGAAAATACAAAGAGGAAGAAGTGGTCAGTCATCCATGCAGACGCTGTCCCTGAGGCTGTGCCCTCCTCTGTGAGCAGTGACCCACATTCCTCAGGCCAGAGGACGGGATGTCCAAGGAGCAAGGCCTTGTGTGGCCTGCGTGCAGGCCCTGCCTCACGGGGCCCTGAAGTGCCCAGGGGACCATGCTGCCCGCTTCCCCCTCTCCCCCGGTCCATGGACAAGCAGGCAAGGGAAGTGTCCTGCCACAGTGGGATCCCTCCATGAGCGGCAGAGGATCGGGGAGCCTGCACACACACCTGCAGCTCACAGTGCTGCCTGTGGGAGCAGGTACTGCCTTGCACGTGTCGGCATGCCCGTTTGCTGTGTGTGGCACTCCTCGGTGTGTCTGGGGTCGTGCCTGCACCCTTGTGGCTAGTCTGCTTCCAGCTGTGGCAAGTGGTGGAAGGGCGTCCCCCTGCCAGGGCCAGACGTGTGTGTGGCCTCCCCTTTGCCTGGGAGCAGGATTCTGGCCATGCTCAGGGGCTGCCTGCTGAGTCTGCGTGGCGCACTCTAATGCTGCACGTGGTTCTATGTGCACGGACTGCAGCACGATGTCCAGCCCGAGCAGGCTGAGCGACGCTCTCACCCCTCCCCCTCTGTGCCCGCCTCCCCCGCCCTGTGTGTGTGACAAACTGAGAGCACTCACCTGAAGATCCCTCCCCAGCATTAGACAATGCCTGGGAGACATCCTGGATCACAGCTACTGGCTCCAACAACAGCGTGACGGTGGCCATGTCATCCTCTTCCTCGTGCTGCTGTCCCTCATCCTCCTCCTCTGCCTTGACCTCCAGCTGGGTGACAACGGGCGTGTTGAGGCCGGAGTCCACCATGACAGGTGGAGAAACAGCTTCCCCACCTCCCAGGATCTGGTGGAGCTTTGCATAGTAGGGGCAGGTGTGGGGTCCTGCCCCAGAGCACGAGATGCACTCTCTGGCCCTCACGTATCTCTGGCGGAGCTCTTTCACCTTACTCCAGACCTGTTCCAAGGTCTGGGGTGGGGGTCCGTGCTCCACCAGGGACTTGTCCATGCGCCCAGAAATGTTGGCATTCCAGTGCTTGGACCGGAGATCTTGTAGTGTCTCCTCCTTGCCCCACAGCTCGAGGAGGGACAGGATCTCCACTCCAGACCACAAGGATGCCCACCTCTTGGTCTCCCTCAGTGAGTCCTGGGAGCTCTGCTCATCGCAGAGAGGTGTCGGGGGGCTTGTGGCTGAGCCATGGGTGAACAGGCCTGTGGCAGGGAGAGCCGCGCGGTGAAGGTGCTGCTCCAGGGCCGGCTTCCTGCCACAAGGCTTGTCCAGGGTGGCTGCAGCTTTAAGAGGGACCAGGAGACAGGAACTATTGAGTTGTGATTACTTTGGATGGAGTGGCCACCAGGGCACCTGTGTTATTTCTTGGAGGCCTCTTCTTTCGCAAGAAAACCCTCTTTCGGAAAAGGCATTCTACCTTGTAGAAAGAGGATTACTGCTGTTGGAAAAACCCCTCTGTTCTTTTGATTTTTTTTTGAAAGAACGCTATTGCAGTATGGGCGTAAATGAAGTTTTTTCGGAAAAATGGCCGTTTTTCCAAATAAAACTCTGTAGTATAGACATATCCTCAGTCATCATCACCTTCGTTTTCCTGTTTGTTCATAATCTGGAAAAGAAAAAAACAAGTTTTCCTGCTTTTTCAAGACCCAAATAATTTCTCAATTTGGAATGAATTACTCCAAAGGACTACACCGGCAGAAGAAGCTACTGCTGTTAAAAGTGAGATTATCACTTCAACAGTGTCTGAATTCAGGTGCTTAAGTGGCTTCCACCAGTTCACTGGTGTGACTCTTTTTAAAACATCATCAGCAAATATATATTTCTTGAATAATTCACCCTTAGCTCTGAAGTTTATTATGGTTGGCATTATGGAGGGATGATTGCTGGATGTCCATGTCATAGCCAACTCCTCTTCTTCAGCATTTAAAGTTTGATCCTGGCTCCGAGTATTGAGAAAATGAGTTGGAGATACTGTTTGTCCCATTCACTTTTTAATGCTTGTCATTTAACTCTGTCATTTCATATTTCTCTTTTTAAGATCTCACTCCGTTCCTTCCAAATTTCAACTGCATCAGCAATAAAACAGCTATTTCTCTGCATTTTGTTCAAGGTTACAGAAATAGGCTTCAGGGTACTCAGCATGTGTTCAACATTTCTCTTAAGTCAATGTTGAGAACTTTGGCTATGATAGTCCTGTCTGTTTTTTCACAATTTTCTACACAAACTGTCATCAGATTATGCCAATTCCTGATATAGTGCTCAAAACAGCCCACTACTGAGAGTTCTAATGTACATCTTATGCGAAAGTTAGCTTGGTTCCTCCCACTTTTTTCAGAGCAGCTGCTGCAAAGTGGTTGTTAAGGATGTATTTTGCAATTTCAATATTAGCCTTTATTTCTGGAACACTGAAGTCTTTGTCTAGGAGGTCCATCAAATGAGCACTGCAACTATATGTTATTAGCTTGGGACTCTTCTAAATTTCTTCTCATCTTGGATACATGTGCAAGTATTGTCTGTGACCAAGCTGCATACTAGACATATGATTTTTTTTTCACAGTTTGTTATAGCTTTTACTGCTACCTCTTGTAAGCATTCTGCTGTGTGTGCCTTTCCTGATATACTAATTGTTTCTGTAAAGAAGACATTTCCTTCTTTTGTTGTCACACAAGCACATACAACAGGGTCACTGTGGTGACTGCTCCACTCATTACTACTCAGGTTAACAATTTTACCCTCTAGACTTTTTGCTCACTACTCATACACTTTATCCAGCAATTTGCCTGTGTCATCTGCTCTGTTGGGTGAACTGTATCCTTAATGACTGAACCATGTTAATGAAGTGTGGGTTCTCAATCATACAGAAAGAAGAGTTTGTTACATAAACAAACCAGGCAATTTTTTATCAATTACCTCTTTTTGTATTCGCCTGGTTCTTATCACAAACTTATCAATAGTTGTTTCTGGATGATGGAGATGTTTTTCTTTTTGCTACAAGTGAAATATTGTGGCTTTGTGACATACATGATGTGACTGAAACCCTATCACTGAAGATAGAAAATGATGGTGATCCTGAAGCTGAATAGTCTTCTGAATCCTGGATGCTGAGGAGGGATTCTCCTAAACAAAATAAGTCAATGCAGTTATTTAATTATTACCATACTGTTCATCTAGTATTACTAATTTCATTCACTGGCACTCCATACTATTTTAAAAGGTGAAATTGTAAAAGGAAGATCCGCTTATTTCAGCTATTGGGTTTTTATTACAACTGCATCAAAGATGATAGTACCATACAGAGAACTTGTAGGCTCTAAAGTTTTACATTGCTGAATAATTGCAAGCAAAACCAAAACAGTCTACGTTTATAAGTTGCCTTTCACAGTAAAGAATAAAGACATTACAGTAAAGTAATTAGAGTACTTGTATAAGGTAACTTAAAAATACTATTTCTTTTGTTTATCATTTTGCAGTTAAAATATTTGTAATAAAAGTAAAGTTAGCACTATACACTATGGCTGCATCTAGACTGGCAAGATTTTGCACAAAAGTGGCCGCTTTTGCGCAAAAACTTGCCAGCTGTCTACACTGGCCGCTTGAATTTGCGCAAGAGCACTGACGTTCTAATGTAAGAAATCAGTGCTTCTTGCGCAAATACTTTGATGCTCCTGTTCGGGCAAAAGTCCTTTTGCGCAAAAGCTTTTGCGCAAAAGGGCCAGTGTAGACAGCTCAGATTCGTTTTGCGCAAAAAAGCCCCGATGGCTAAAATGGCGATCGGGGCTTTCTTGCGCAAAATCGCGTCTAGATTGGCACAGACACTTTTGCACAAAAAGTGCTTTTGCGCAAAAGCATCCATGCCAATCTAGACGCTCTCTTGCGCAAATACTTTTAACGGAAAAACTTTTCCGTTAAAAGCATTTGCGCAAAATCATGCCAGTCTAGACGTAGCCTATGGTGTGTTGTAATTGAAAACAGAGAAAAATCATCAAAATATTTAATACATTTCAACTGATTCTATTTAGCAGTACAATTAAAACTGCAATTAATCATGATTAATTTTTAATTGGAATTTGAGTTAATCTCATGAGTTAATGGCAATTAAGCAACAGCCCTAATTAAAATGCATGTAATAATTTGCACAGTATTTCCTGATACTGCGCAGTTAAAAATTTTAATACCAGCAAAAGGCCAAAGCAAATAAGATTTTAGTTCAGTGTTTGTATATACTTCATTGAGAAGACTGTATTATTTATAATGATACATCATTAAATCATGGAGGGAACTCTAGAAAAGATGTGTTGGATTTTTATAGTTTATTTCTTGTATTCATTCAATTTATTGCAGTAGTTTTCAATCTTTTTTTTTATTTGCAGATCCCTAATAAATTTGAATGGAGGTGATTCCCTTTGGAAATCTTACACACAGTCTGCAGACCTGCAGAGAGTTATAGTAGATGACTCTTGCATTCCCTTCTAACCCATAATTGTACGGCCACAGGTTGAAAAAACACTATTCTATAGTCATGACAACCTTTCACAAACCCTTTAGACACAGTCTGCAAACTACAGGTTGAAAACCACTGGTGTAAGGCACTCTGCAATAGTGCTAAGTGCTTTAAAGAGCTCTTGCCACAGCACTGCACATTTTTTTCTCAATTGCTATGTAGAAGTTTCATTTTAACCCTTTGTAATCCTCTTATTTACTGCTGTTTTTGCCACAGGCATTTAAACTCTTCTTTGGGCATTTGGGAGTATTTAAATAGGATATGTTCAGTCTAGCGATCCCAGTGTCTGAAAATCAGGGTCTAATTATAATCACAGTGTAAAAATATTTTTTCTAACCAGTTCTGAAATGCTGTTTTTATTCACTCCCAATGTATACAACTTTGCTTATGGAATTACTAGAAGTTTTGCCTGGGTTCTTAAATCAATTAGTTTTTGGTTTTTTGGCAAATAAAATGAACATGTACATGCTTCAGTGAAATCATTGCTCTGGGACAGGGCTGGGGATGAGAGGTTCAGCATGCAGGCTTCCCTAGCCCTCTCTCACACAACAGCTTGGGGCCTGGTGAGAATCATCTCTCCATGGCCACTGCAGCTCCAGCAGGCACAGCCAGGGGAGAGGTGCATGTCCCCCAGCTGGGGCAGGTCCAGATTTGCAGCCCCCTGCCAGAGTGAGGAATGCAGCAAACTGTGCACTTTCCCCTCACTCCCTGACAAAGGGGAAGAGCCAGCAATGTTTCCGCCCTCCCTAAAGGGTGCCTTAGGAAAGGGAGGCTCAGGGCTGGGGCTGTCCAGGTGGTTGGGAGTGCCCCCCTCCTCTGCCTTTTAACTTGCCTGGTGATTCTGTCTCTCTTCCATATGGTTTTATGAGAAGCGATCCCATTCCAGGCACATCCCATTTTCCTGGCACAACCAAACCCATACCTTGCCTTAGAAGTTATAAGAGGAAGCTGTATCCCAAATTGGGTGGACCTAGCTCTTTCCGTTTAAGAGCAGTTCTTGAACAAACAGACAAACTCTCTCAAATACATAGTCAATAAATGAGTATTTGCAGTCCATCATTTTCTTACATGACTGGCATGGAACAAACAGGGTTTTGGAGGTTCATGATAGATAGAAACCATATCAAATGAAGGAAGAATTCTCTCTGGAGAAAATGCCCCATATCATTCTGGTTTTGAATTACACACACAGCTCTCATGTTTTTGCTGGAGCTGGTTCTACCTGTGGTTTGTCCAGTCTCCTCTCATTCAAATAGTAAAGCATGTGGCTACTGCTCTGCCTCCAGCAATGATTTAACTGCCCACATATTTGTCAGCATGGAATGTGAATATGGCCATGAAAAAAAAAACAATCTATTTTTAACCTTCTATGGTCAGGGCTGATTTTTCACAGGTTTTTCTGTCATTTATGTAAAATGATCACTGGTGTGATTGTTCTTTGTACTTTCAGAGCACCTTTCAGGTAAGAATCTGAACTAGCTTTATAGATTAACTTAATGAGATAGGGAAGTTTTACAGTATCCATCAGTCTAGACTCAATTTGATATGAAATGTTGAGATGAAGCTAAATGAAGCACTTTGTTCCAGATCAAGCTCCTGTTTTGTTCAACCCTAAACAATTTTTAAAACCTTTTCAGTTAGCTAAATATTTTGAAAATTTTTGTTTCTGGGTTGGATCAAAATGATTTTCCCCTCCTCAGTTGTTCAGTATTACCAGCAAACTGAAAATCCTTTATTAGCATAGCTGTAATAAAAAACCCACAGCAGGTTGATATGGCCAATCTTCCATACTCATATTCCTGGTTTCTAATCGAGATCGCTGAAGAATAAGTTTAAATATCTCTTCTGAAATGCTTGGTTATTCTTGATAGCCACAAAGATGCCTGATCCCTTTTTAAAAAAATCTTAAGTTATCTCAGTGACTTGCTGTGGCAGTGAATATCCCACATTTTGAGGTCTTGAATAACCCATGTAGTAGTAGATACAGAAGTGTAGTATGTCAAGGATGATCTAGATCAGCGGTTCCCAACCTTTTGCAGATGGGGATCCATTCTGACAATTCAGAAAGACTTGGTGTTCAAGTCTTGGTCTTGTGTTGCTAGGGGATCTAGGTGTTCAAGCAAGGCAAAGCAGATTTGTAAGTCATACTGAACACATTCTCATTGGGTGTGTGATGTGCAAGAAAGACTTGGTAAACAGAAAGTTGGGAAGAAGTTGTTAGGATTATGATAAATCACAAGTTAAAGTGAAATAAAGCAACATTAATTTATGCCCCTTGTTTTCTCCATACAGGGAAGAACAGGAATAACTTGCTTGCAGAGACAGGGACTCATAGAATACTAGAACTAGAAGGGATCTTGAGAGGTCAGCATATCCAGTCCCCTGCACTCCTGCAGTCAGAGCTTACCTGGAAAGAATGGAGCATACCGGCACCTCCGTAATGAAAATGGCCAACAGCCACATCTCTTAAAAGGGAAATGCCAGCCCCACCACCATGGGCAGGACCAAGCACCTAGCATCTAGATCAGGGTTTCCCAACCTATGGGTCGGGACCCAAATATGTGTCGCCATTACATTTCAAAAGGGTCACCAAGTGTCTCCCCGGGGGGCTCTGCCCCCCACCTTCCTCCCGTTTTTGAATTGCCTTGGGTCACCAAGTCTTCCTGAATTGTCAAAATGGGTCCCCATCTGGAAAAGGTTGGGAACCGCTGATCTAGATCATCCTTGACATACTACACTTATGTATCTACTACAAAAGGACCTCTCAAAACTGGGTGACTAGGCAACAAAATGGCAAATGAAATTTAATTTTGGTAAATTCAAAGTAATGCACATTGAAAAACATAATCCCAAATATCCATATTAAATGAGGGGTTCTAAATTAGATGTTGACACTACAGAAAGATATCTTGGAGTCATTGTGGATAATTCTCTGAAAATATCCACTCAATATGCAGTGTCAGTCCAAAAATCGAACAGAATGTTGAGAATCATTAAGAAAGGGATAAATAAGAAAAAATATCATATTGCCTCTATATAAATCCCCGGGATACCCACATTTTGAATAGAATATGCAGATGTGGTCACCCCATCTCAAAAAAAGATATATTGGGATTAGAAAAGATTCAAAAAAGGGCATCAAAAATTATTAGGAGTAAGGAATGGCTTCCGTATGAGGAGAGATTAATAAGACTGCAACTTTTCAGCTTGGAAAAGAGACAACTGAGGGGATATGATTGAGGTCTATCAAATCATAATTGATGTGGAGAAAGTGTTTAAGGAAATGCTATTTACGCCACATAACATAAAAACTAGAGATCAACAAATTAAATTAACAGGCAGTGGGTTTAAAAATCAAGTATTTTTTCACACAACTAACAGTCAACCTGTGGAACTTATTGCCAGAAGATGTTGTGAAGGCCAAGACTATTGCTGGACTCAAAAAAAGCACTGGATAAGTTCCTGGAGGATAGTTCCATTGATGTCCATTAGCCAGAATGGGCAGGGATGGTATCCCTAGCCCCTATCTGTCAGAAACTGGGAATGGATCACTTGATGACTAACTGTTCTGCTCATTCCTTCTAAGGCACCTGGCAAAGGGGGCATCCAAAGGACAGGACTAGATGGACATCATGGCCATTCCTGTGTTCTTCTGATCATTTGAAAGACACATCATTTCTTTGCTCTCTAGCCTCTGCCTAACAGATATAACAACTCATCTCAATATGCTCAGTCTCAGGCTACGAGACAGAGATCAGAATATTTCTGCTTTTACAGGCCAGGTTGACACATTCAACAGAAAACATGGAATCTTCCACGCATCCCTTTAGAAGAACATCACTCATTTTCCATCATGCAAAGACATCTCACGTGAGATTGGTGAAGCTGATTTTGCAGCTTCCTGGAAATTGTATCAGATATCTCAGTCAAGTTCAGTAGCACATATGTAGATTTTCTGAGTTTGAGATCCATCATTCAACTGCAGTACAACAATCCGGTGGAAGCACTGCATATTGTCCACCTACATCGGAAGGTCCCTCCCACAGCCTAAGAAGAGAAGCTACTGAACCCAGGCTTCAGATAATTGTCGAAGATAACACATGAAAAACAGGGATAATAGGAGTGAAGGTTACAGGTTCAAACTCAAGGATGCAGAATGAGACACCATCAAGAGAACCCCAGATAGTACCCATGGCTCAAGGATGTCTAGAAGCCAGCTGACAATGCCCAGAGGGACTCTGCCTGAGTATGTGAGCCAAGGAAGGAGCAGAATTAGACTCCATGTTCACAGAGCACTTCTCCTATCCATCCTCCTCCTGGAGGAATAGAGGGCCGATGGAAGTACAACCACAAGATCTTTGGCTAGAGCTGGGTGAACTGTAGGCTGATCCTTATTTTCTTTCCGTGAAGAATCATTTGCATAAAAACTTCTGCAAACATTTCCCTGGGGATCGGTTTCCCAACTAAGACTATGCCCTTGAGCTGTGTTCAGAAGTACATCCAACAGCAACAGTACATTCCCAGCAAGGAAACGTGAAGTCAAAACATGGCAACAACCTGGCACACAACACCCTCAGCGGCTGTCTCCAGTTTGCCACTATGAATATTCAACCCTGGGAGCCAGGTGCTGAAAAACACCATTTCCGCAGGGTTCTCGCTGTGAGGTGAGCTATTCTCTAATGTAATGTAATTTTATTACAGTACATCTTAACTTCATTAATGCCTTCCTGGCTAAATCCTCCTAACTTGGGAAGCAAACAATCTGATTCTAGAATCTGGAATTATGTTTCTGTACCCGGCCCACAGAGGTGCCCCAAAGTTAGCCTCCAGCTCACAGCACGAACCAAGTTTGCACAATTTAAAATAATTGAAATTTTAAAGAGTTGAAAATAAATTTTCACAGCTGGAAGGAACAGAAAGCTAGAGTCCTAATAGTACAATAGTTTGGGAGTTTCAAGCTTAATCAGAGAAATCAGTTCTCTCCAAGCAGTTGAAATTTTTAAAAGAAATGGAAAGAGAGGAATAGTTTCATGAATAGCTGACAGTGTAGAGAGCATCATCATAAGCATAGGAAAGAGATTAGGGACTATGATCAGGGACTATGATCACCATAGTCAGCCTGTGGAACTCCTTGCCAGAGGAGGCTGTGAAGGCTAGGACTATAATAGAGTTTAAAGAGAAGCTAGATAATTTCATGGAGGTTAGGTCCATAAAAGGCTATTAGCCAGGGGATAAAATGGTGTCCTTGGCCTCTGTTTGTCAGAGGCTGGAGAGGGATGGCAGGAGACAAATCGCTTGATCATTGTCTTCGGTCCACCCTCTCTGGGGCACCTGGTGCTGGCCACTGTCGGCAGACAGGATACTGGGCTAGATGGACCTTTGGTCTGACCCAGTACGGCCATTCTTATGTTCTTATGTTATGTAAATTAATTTCTTATGTGAAGATGCAACTCCATTCAAGTCAAGGGAGTTATGTCTACTTTCTCTGCAGTGAAATTGTCCTTTTGACATCACCTGATCATCCATGGAGCAAACTGATTTCCTGCAAACAGTATGTAGTCCTCTCTGTAACCGAGCTTATATAAAATTGTATTCTAGCAATGCAGTCATCCCTGTTTTAATCGTGTTGTGATTCTGTCACGAGTAATAAGTACAAGATACAGAGGAAAGTAGATCTCATCGTGGATCTGCAGGCATGTCATCCCATGCACCGATTCTTGTCAGTTCTAACAAGCTAAACAGAGAAGGAATGGGTCAGTAGTTTGGCACTGCCAACCCTGAGGGTACGGCTAGACTACAAGTTTTTGTTGGAAAAAGGTACACAAAATGCGCTCTGCATTTTGCGTACCTTTTTCTGATTCTTTTGCTGGAAGAGGATTTTCCGACATTTGGCCCATCTAGAATGGGCCAAATGTCAGAAAAAACCCCTCTTTCGGAAGTCCCTTTCTTCCTCGAAGAACAAAAAAAAAGCGGAAGAGCAACGCGTTCCCTGGATGTGGCAGAGTTTTTCGGGATACCTCTGGTATCCCGAAAACCCCCCGCAGTCTAGCTGTACCCTGAGTGTTCTAGCATCATGTGTTATGCAACAAGAAATCATGAGATTGACTTAAATAAATGGTGGTCTCTTTTTATTTGCATCTGCGCCTTTAGGATGCACTTCCTGTTTTCATGCTTTTTTCCACAAGTAGGAGAACTAGAATCTTCCCTTAAAGATTAAAAAAAAAAAAAAAAAAGAAAAAAGAAAAGACAAGAAAGATGAGATTTCCATGCAATCTCTTGATTCCAGCAGCTCGGGCTTTCAGAAAAACACCAGCTGTCATGAGAGAGTCATGATAAAATCGTGGGAACTGACCACACAGATATTTGGGTGGAGTCTTTCACATGCTGCAGGAAATACTGTAGGAGATTTGGTAGGTGACACTTTTATTATTATGTGTTAGGTGCTGATGGGTTGCTCAGCCTCATACAAAATATCTAAATACAGACAGTTTCTGCCCAAAGGATGTTACAAACTAACAAAAAGAAGCACTAGAAAACTGAGAGGAGCAATTTTCCTTTGAGTCAGCAATGACCAATGCCGCAGCACAGGTGCTGGAAGTGCCATCTTTCAGTTAAAGCTGAGATCTTAATCATTTGTGACCATTAACAATCCCCCAGCACTTTTACCAGAGTGGAGTTGCTAGTGTGAGTGCCCTAGACAAGTTCCAACAGGTGTAAGTATGTCAGCAGCAATGAGCGTGGTATAACAACTGACACAGGAGAGTATATAGAATAGAATAAATTAACCTTGCAATTTCAACTGGATACAGTGGGGCAGCTCCTCTGGTGCTGTAAATTGTCCTGGAACTATGATCATTTACACCAGTTGAGGATCTGCCCTGGTATTCTTAGCTTCCAGCTCAAAACAGTTGTGTCCCATGGCTGTTCATTGTCAAACAGCTGCTGTGTTTATGCCTATCAGTTGGCAGAGTTTGTAAAGTAAGTTAGCCTCTTTTGAGAATGAAAATTGCTATATAAACATGCACTGCTATTATTATTGTGATAGCATTTGGCAGTACACAAGCTTATTTGAAAAGGCAATCACTTGGCTGAAAAGCTACTCAGGGAAGCCGTGACGGAAGAGCTTGTCACAGCCAAAAAGGGTTCAGAATTTTCATACACCAGAGCAGGAAGAGGATAATACCAGCCTGAGAAAGCAGGATTCATCCCAACTAGAGCTGTTGATAGTTGCTATATAGGCAGTCCTAAGAGAAGCAGGGGTGGCCCTACACTAGCTGCCAGCAACTGGTGCCCTAGGTGAACCATGCAACTGGTGCCCCACCTCCAAACCCCTCAATGATATTGCACCACCATTTGGAGCCCCATTTAACTTGGCGCCCTAGGCAACCGTCTAGTTCGCCTATATGGATGGGCCGCCGCTGGAGAGGAGAGAGGCTGAGGGAAAGATGTCAACCATAAAACCATATCAACCTATCAAACATAAACACCCCAGCCTTTATCCCCCACTACATCCCTCCTCACTCTAGGAAATAGATGAGATCCTGCCCTGAAAGTCAACAGATTCAGGCTCTTTTGAGCCATGGGGAAATTAATTCTCAATTGGAAAACCCCTGGCAAAGGACATCTTCTGGGCAGCTCCCTGATGTCAAACTGAGGGGGCTCTGCATTGAGCATTTACACTAGTCTTTCTGCAGCAGCACTGCAATTACAAAATATGCCCAATGGTGTCTTCTCTTTCCATTTTTATTTGTATCAAACTTTCTTTTCTCCAAGGGCTGGAGTGTCTGAGGACCCAGAAGGGAAACCCAAAGAAAAGGCAAAGCCATCTAGTGGCAACACCTAATACTCAGCTGGTTAATTCCACCCAATTTGAGAGATTTTTTTCCTGTGGATAAACAGCATAAAATTTGTGAGGATGAGGAAGGGTTGTAATTACCCAATTCCCTTAAGAAAGCTGAAAGGACCAAAGTGTTGAGGGATTTACTCTTGCTGCAAAATGCTAAAATTAAGTCTTGTGTCTTTATCTTGAGTTTACTGAGTTTATCTTCAATACTGTGCAGTGCTGTTGGATTTTGACATTATATATAGAATTATTACCCTTCTGGATAATTTTTCCTTTCTGCAACAATATTGCTCCAGGCCCCACTGACCCACTGGTAAAGATTGGTATCTTTAGCAGAAATGGCTTCAAGCTTCAACATTCTGATGGTGATTTTGAATTATACAGCATTCCAATTCTGGTGACTGGTATTTGGAGCTGGGCTCAGCTCTGCTTCTTAGCCCATGTCTACACCACAGCCCAGATCGATGCTCTGAGATCACCCCACCAGTGGTTGATTTAGCAGGTCTAGTTAAGACCCCCCCAAATTGACTGCAGAATGATCTGCAGTCAACTTTTTTACTCTACCCTGGATGAAAAGAGTAAGGTAAGTTAATGAGAGAGTTTCTCTTGTTGACTTCCCATGGTGTAGACCCCCCAGTAACTAGACCTAAGGTATGTCAACTCCAGCTACATTAGTCACGTAGCTGGAGTTGTGTAGCTTAGGTCAATTTACCGTGATAATGAAAATGTAGCCTTTGTATTAATGGTGCATAACAACACTGGCGTCTGAGACAATCAAGGTGTAATTTCATTTCAAGTTATGGTAGTTATAGAGAAAATTATTTAATCATTTTGTCTCCCTACATTTAGAAATATACATAAAGTGCCTCACAGGGTATGACTGTGGATTAATTCCCATGTTAGGAATTCCCAGTACAAAATGTACCAAGTAGTCCCAACAAAGTATTATTTAAAGGATATTAACATGCATTTGCCTTCAGGACATAGATTGCTCATCATTCACAGCACATGAGGAACAAACATTGACAAAGGAGAAGAACATTATGGATCTATCTTATTTCTAGTCCAGTCACCACTATAGTATTTAATCATGAGTAGCCACAAGATTCTTGAAATGGCCAGTAGGGTTTTAACCCCTAGGTATTAAATGGAATCCCAGTACTGGATATAGTTATTTGTTGGGTTTTACTTGGAGTGCTGCAACTACCAAAATAAATACTATCCTGCTTTCTTTGATGATTTCTCTGCATAAAAAGCTAACAAAATGAACAGCGGTATTGAAGTTTTTGAGGATTTAGTTACCCTGGACAAGAACTTAGATGATTCTTCATGAAAGAACTGGCATGACTCTTCTACTATATGGAATTCTTCACCTGCTGAATGATTCTATTCAGTCTCTGTTTTTCAATACAATGTCACCGGGTTCTTCCCTTCTCCGTTTCTGTACACAGATTGTACAATCTATGAAAAGGGCAGATTTATCTGAAAATTAAAAGCAGATGTCAAATTTACTCTAACTGCTTTTTTCTTGTGATCTTGTTAAAATCCTTTTTTGTCTTAGCTCCACATATTGAGATATCGTATATGGAAAGGAACACTGAGTCAGGGATGGGGGTGAGGTTGTTTGTCTATTTGCATATATGAATTTAGCCTGTGTGAAATGTGTAGGCTTCTTTGGACTGTTGAAGTCTTCCCTGAAAAATGAAGGCTCTGGTAGTAAAAACTAGAGCACAACACCTGTAGCCTTGAATCTGGACCCAGAGGGATAGTTAGCAGTGTGAAGATAGTTGTCTGTCTGCTCTGTGGTCTATCAGCTGAGACTGTCAACAAGATCGTCCATTGCAGTGGGGGCAGATTTTGCTTTTGGATGGACACTGATTTGTCAGGATTGAGCTCCTGACTTCCTGAGACATTGTACATGTTGGACCTCCCTGGTCCGGCACCCTTGAGACCTGATTAGTCCCGGATGAGGGATTTTGCCAGACCAGGGGAGGTCATTTGTGGACTCCTGCCACGGCCCCCCTGCCCCCAAGCCCAGCGGCTGGCCCTGCTGACCTGCCAACCCACCGGGCAGCCATCACTGCTGTGGCTCCACCGGGCAGCCCCGTGCACACGCCGGGGCTCCCTGGGTAGCCATGCACATGCCATGCGCTGAGGCTCCCAGCCCCGCTGGGCAGCCCCACCATCAGCTCCCTGCGGGCAGCCCACTATCCTACCAACCCCGCAGGGATCCTTACTGCTGGCCCTCCACCAGGACTCTCTGGCTGTGCAACATCCATGTTGGACCATGGATGTTGCCAGAGCAGAGAATCCTGGTTAAGAGAGTTTCAACCTGAACAAACAAGTAGGAAGAAATGTCACCTGCCCTGGAGAGCTCCTAACAACTATCTGGCTGGAGGCAAAGGTCTAGGGTAAAGGTGAAGGGTTCCTTTATCACATGACCATTCTCTGAGCAATCCAGCCCCCCAGTTTAAAAAATAGCTATCCAGGGCTGGTATCTAATTGATTTTTATCTCAGAGCCATTTTTCCACGCTAAGCTGAATACTTCATATTGTTTTTTTAAATATTCAAATTCTTGCTCTTAAAAAAACCCAAATATGAAGATGGCAGCACCCTAATTGCCACCAGCAACCCTACAATGCCAAACACTAGCAACCCTACTCTACGATAACAAACCTGATGGGGGTGCCTGATAGAGGAGTGGGGTGGGGGGTAGGGAAATCAGCTAAGAAACAGGTTTCAGTGTCAATCTTCCAAGGGGTATTTTAAATACAGAGGAAGGAATGATTTATACACACACACACATCAAAAACCCAGCATTATTGCGCAGTATTGAAGAGAAGCTCAGGGCACACAAAATAAAGACACAAGGTTAAATTTTAGCATTTTCAAGGGAAGTACACATCCTTGGAAGAGCAAGTTCCACAATACCTTGGTCCTCTCAGCTTTCTCAAGATCACAGCTAGTCTCTGTTTCTAAATACAATCTCTATGTTGGTAGCAACACTCTGTTGCTTGTCGGTAATTGGTTTGTGAGCTGACCAGTTGCTCATCACTGCCTTAGTGTTTTGAGGCTGTGAACCACAGATCAGTTCATCACAGCAGAAGGAACTTATGCAATACCCACAAATAGAGTTCTTGATAATGTGCATGAATCAGTAGTGTAATTCCAGAGATTTTTCTTGGGGGAAGGAGTCATTCTTTGGACAAATGAGTTTGATTGATGGGAGGATCAGCTGGAAAACTTTGAAAGTACTTAACTCCATGTTCTCCAAGTATTGAGTGCCGTGAATATATAGGAGCTGTCCAGCTAGCTTATGTAGAGAAAGGCTGTGCACCACATTCCAAAAGCCTGAATCACAGGAAGGAGAATATCAACAGCCACTAATTAGAGTGTGGCTTCTTTAAAGCCAGTTGGTATTTATTTTTCAGTGCTCCAGGCTTGGAGAAACCAATTCCAGACTTTAAAGCCATCCCGCCAAACAAAATGCCACATCTTCATGGCACATTGAGGGCAAGAAATCCAGAACATGGTGAAGAGTCTGGTATAATCAACCAAAGTTCAGCAGATCAGCACTGAAGATTTCAGACATTTTGCAAACAACTCGCGTGAAACAGATACCTATACAGCACTTAGCAGCTAGATCGTTCAGTGCTTTATGAATTCTGGTGTAGACTGAAATGTGGAAGAATTATATGGAAAGTATTAGATGTATTTCCCATTTAGATAAACTGAGGTAGGGAGAGGTGAAGTGACTTGCCTCAGGTTGCATATCAAGGAAGCAACAGAGCCAGGAACAGATCCTGAAGTCTTGATTTATAGACCCTGGGCCGAGCTCTTTTCTCACATGCATTTAATGGTTGAATTGAAAAAAATGCATTTGAGCCCTTCTCTTTTATTTTTGTTTCTGTTATACCTTTACCCTTGGGCTACAACCCTGTAACTCCATTGGTTTCGGTGAAGTTTCTCCTGATTTCATAGAATCAGGGAAATGTAGAGATGGACAAGACCTTGAGACGTCATCTATTCCAAATATATCTAAACCATCCATGATAGGTATTGATCTAACCTGTTCTTAAAACTCTTCAATGATACAGATTCCTAGCCTCCTTGGGCAGTCCCTTCCTGTGCCTATAGTCAGAAAGGTTTTCCTAATTTCTAACCTAAATCTCCCTTGCTGAAGATTAAGCCCATTACTTCTTGTCCTGTCTTCAGTGCACATGAAGAACAACTGATCACCATCCTTTTTGGAATAGCCCATAATATATTTGAATGCTATTATCAGGACCTTGTTCAGTCTTCTCTCAAGACTGTCCAGTTTTTCGTACCGTCATATTTTTTTCAGACCTTTTATCATTTTTGTTGCCCTCCTCTTGGCTCTCTCCAATATGTCTACATCTTTGTTAATGTGTGATGCCCAGAACTAGACATACTACTCCATCTAAGGCCTCGTCAGTGCTGAGCAGAGCAGAACAATTTGCACTATTATTAATTACACTAGTTTGTTCCTCTACATTTTTTGGATCATAGAAACTAACCTGTGGGTTTGGATGCTGCATACAATGAAGCTGTGATCTTCCACACAAGTTGCTCTTTTTCAGCCACATGTATTCCTTACTATTACCAGTGTTAGGGTATGTCGACACTAACTCATTAGTTCGAGCTAGGCAGGCAAATGAGGGCAACCGGAGTTGCAAATGAAGCCCGGGATTTAAATATCCCGGGCTTCATTTGCATGTTCCCGGGCGCCGCCATTTTACTCCTCGTGGAATGAGGAGTAACGGTAGTTCAAATTAGGATCTTTAATTCGAACTACCTACTCCATGCCGCGTGTAGCCGCGGGCACGGAGTTCAGACTAAGGGGGATTTAAAAATGGCAGCGCCCGGGAACATGCAAATGAAGCCCGGGATATTTAAATCCCGGGCTTCATTTGCAACTCCGGTTGCCCTCATTTGCCTACCTAGCTCGAACTAACGAGCTAGTGTAGACATACCCTTAGAGAGCCACTCATGTATGAGAACCTAACCAAGCATATAGTAAGAGTGCTCCTGCCCCAAGGAACTTTTACTCTAAATAGATAAAAGTTAGAAAGGGAAGTAACTCACTTAACAGTCAGTTGTACTGAACTGGGAATAGAACCTAGAGCTGCTGTAGACTAAGACAGTGCCTTACACACAAGGTTATGCTGGCTCTAGAGGCAGAGCTACGGTCAAGAGCCAGGGTCTCAAACTCCCAACTCTCAGGCCATCCCCAGCTGGAGCAATTGTGCAATCCAGCATGGAACTCCTGGCAGGCTGGAGGAGATCTGTCCGTTACTGGCCCCAAGCCCCGCCCCTTCTCACCATTGCCCCACCCTCTCTCTTCCATGGCACTCCATTCCCCAGGACACAACTTCAGGGCCCTGGCATGACAGTGGCTGGACACCCCTGCACTTACCGTGGTGGCACGAGCTGGGGGAAGCAGAAAGCACTCGCTCTGCTGTGCTCCACTTCCTCTTGGCTCCTGCCACCATGAAGAGTGCAGTGGGGTGTGACTGCTGTCACCTTACCACACTAGCCCTGCCCGTGAACCCTGAGGCCATGTCCTGGGGAATAGGATGCCATGGGGGGAGGAAAGAGCAGGACGATGGTGGAAAGGGGCAGGATTTGGGGGGCTGGTAATGGACAGGTCCTCCCCTGGCGTGCCAGGAGTCCCATGCTGGATCGTGCAATTACACCAGCTAGAGTTGGCCCGTGGGCTGGGAGTTTGAGAGCCCAGTCTAGAGGCTAGCAGGACAGTTTACCATTCTGTGCTCTAGCCAGTAATTCTCTTTATTGATCGTCCCATATAATATTCAGCACACTTCCTGAAAATAGTTCATTGCATATAACTTGATTGGCTATACACAGACAGTAACTTGCCAGAGGGATTCTTGTTCTTGTTTTGTACAGTAGACCCTCAGAGTTACAAACACCAGAGTTATGAACTGTCCAGCCAACCACACACACCGCATTTGGAACCAGAAGTATGCAATCAGGCAGCAGCCAAAACAACAACAAACAAGCAACAGTTAATACTGTGTTAAACATCAACTACTAAAAAAAGGGAGAGGGGGCATTTTTTAAAAAAGATTTGATAAGGTAGAAAACTATATTTCTGCTCATTTTGTGTAAGTTAATATGGTTAAAAGTCACATTTTTCTTCTTCATAGTCAAGTTTCAATGCTGTATTAAGTCAACATTCAGTTAACTTTTGAAAGAACTGCCATAGCATTTTGTTCAGAGTTACAAATGACCTTCATTCCTGATGTGCTCAGAAGTCTCAGGTTCTAGCATACAGAAATTCCTCATTTAACACTATAGATATGTTTCAGAAAATGATCGTGTTAAGTGAAAACGTGTTATGCGGGGTCAATTTTCCCATTGAAAATAATGGAAAAGGTGGGGGTTGCGTTTCAAGCAGTGGCATCTGATGGGACCAGGACATAAGGTTGGGGGAAAAAGAGGACTGGGTTACAGCAGGGAGGGGAGGTTTTTGGCTCTGGGGAAGGGAAGGAGAGGGGAGGGGGATTGGGTTGGGAGTATGCCCCTGTGACGGGTCTGCTGGGACCCGCACTGCGTCCGGCGAGGGGGGGTCGCCAGGGAACGGCACGGCAAGCAGCGAACCCTCCGCCGCTTTGCAGGGAGGTGGGGGAAGCCCCGCGCAGCCACTGGCAACGGGCTGGTTGGGGAAATCGTGTTATTCCGGGGATGGTCATGTAATTCAAAAAACGTTCCCTAAAAAAAAAAATCGTGCTATCGTGAAAACGTGTTAAGCGGGCATGTTAAATGAGGAATTACTGTACTTCTATGTCTCCCCTCTTTATTTATTCACTAATCCCTTTGCTCTGGGACTTGTCACTGCCACTACAACAGAACACTTCAGACTAGAAGCTGAAGGCTCTCAGCTTTCTGAATATTAGTGTTTGTGTGTGGGGAGGGGGCTTATTGTGCCTGCCAAAACCATTCCATCTGCCCTACCCCAACCCAGAATGCCTCACTGTGCAGTAGCCATCATGAAATGCCACTGCTGCTGTTCTCACCTGGAATCATCATTGTCATCATCTCCTTACTAAGGTCAGGAACTCGGATTGCCAAAAATGCACCCTAGCTGGATTTTCTGCCCCTTTGCACAAGGCTGCTACAGACACTGCTGAGCCTGTTTGACCAGAGGGAGGCTTTAAAGATTAACACAGAGGGATACCAAAGTCAATCAGATCTGCAAATTACATCAGTTAACTTGTGATTTGCTATTGGACTGCCTTCCTTAATACAACTGCCACTTAATAAAACCCTCTTTTGCCTTGAGCTCTTCTTTCTGTCCGCCTTTTCTGGGAACTGGACCTCAAAAATCTGTTATGAACACATGTTGTAACTCCAAATTCTTGTCATCTCAGTTTCAGTGTACAGACAAAGAGAATGCCACTCCACGGTTATGTGAGTCTTTCAGTTGCCTTGGTACATCAGCAAGCTGCTGCAACCAACCCAGTATCCATCTGTTATTCCTATAATGTCCACTATGTATCATCCTGAGTCACTTTATATTAGATCCAGCTGTTCTAGGGTGATATGCTATTTGACCTTTCAGCTGGTTCAGCACCGAGCTGTTAAGAGTTCATCAGATGCAAGTTTGACACTGTCTAGTCACTTAAATGCTGTGGGATTTAATCCACCTGTTTTAACCACCAGCACCAGAAGTACCATCTGGTTCCTGCTCAGTAGCATGAGGTCACCAAAATATCTCCAGACTTCAGGAAGCATCAGTCAATCTGTCCCTGAAGATGTAATGCACTGGTTAGCCTGGAAGGTATAGTTCACTGGCTTAAGCATCAAGTTTAGGTCTGCCTGGAGCTCTAGGAACCAGGGTTTTCAAATCTTTAGAACATCCACCAGTGCTTTCTATTCTCAGTCTGACTCTAAGATGATATCCCAGGGATGAGCGTGTTACCAGTATCCAAAGAGAAAAACTGGGTATTGTGTAGCAACCCTTCCCACAGAGAAAGGATCCAAAAGGGCACAGCTCCTAACTGATCACTGCTCACACAAATTAAAAAAGGAGAAGCTGGCTAAGGAGAGACTGAAATACAGGGATGCACACCCCTGAGGCTGGGTCCATGCTACGGGTTTTGGTCGTTATCACAGCCAGGGGGTGATTTGTGATTGATATCTGGGTTTCCTTCTGTTCCTTCTCTGGGCACCAGCGATGGTTTTTCCCAACTTCCCAGCAACGGCTTTCTAGGCAACTGCCTCTAGCTCACAAGTCTGGTGCCTGATTCCTTTTCTCAGCTCAGGTGGCCTAGTGGGAAAAGCAGTGGCTGGTTCCCTCTGCTCAGGAGAGTGGTTGGCCTGTTGTTCTTATATCAGTGTCAATGAGACCTGTAAACTCTGGTGTTGTCTTTACCCAGAGCAAATGGGGATATGAAGGTTTAACTGCTAAGCCTCATCATTAATGGTTTTCCAGTTAAGGTTAACTGGTGGGAGCTAGAGCAGGCCCAGCTGATGCAGCCCTTGCCTGCAGTGGGGCAGGGATGGGGGGCAGAGAGGGAGGGTGCTTCAGCCTAGTGGTCAGGTGGGGGTGGGGATGCTCCAGACCACTTGGCGTGGTCACTCCAACCATTCCCTCTTTAATCAGTTAACCCGCGTTTCTCAAACTATGGGCCCTGACCCCCTGAGAGCAACTTAAAGGGGGCTCACGGTATCACAAAGTTTGAGAACCCCTGCGTTAACCAATTAAAAAGGATTTTACATCCCTAAAAACAAAAGAGCGTGTAATGCTGGAGGACGGAGTGCTTATGGCACCTTAGATCTTCGCCCCTTACTTACAGTAAATGCACAGCTTCTGTCTTATTCTCCATCCCCTGCCTCCTATGTGCTGGAGCTGACCTCAGGGTGCTGCCAGTGTTTGCTAGATTATGGCTTCTAGCACAGTGCCTGGAGCTGGTACACAGGTATGTAGCTGCCTGTGGTCTTCCCCTGGGGTTCCTCTGTACAAGTTACAGATAGGCATGGAGTGAAATACTCAAGGGGCCCCTTTTGGGCAGATTGCAGAAGATAGGGTGCCAGTGTTCCTTGTAAACTGACTGCTGCCCAGACGAGATTCAAATGCTGACTAGCTGATTGGCAGTGCACCCACAGACATGTTGTGTTTCTACTGATGGTGCACATCCACATATGCCTTGGTGCATATAACAAAATTTATTCCATAAATGGATTGAAAAAAATGCGGAGGGAATTTTTATAGGGGCACCCAGTTTGTGGCACTGACACAAGGGGAACTGTCAAAACAAAATGTGGGTGCTACTGCTCCAAAAACCTGCTCTCAACCCTCACTGCCTTCCTCTGATGCCTCAGCCAGGTACCCAGGCCCTGGGATTTCCAAGCCCTCCTTACTGCAGAAGGCTGTACTGTTTGTACTATGGTTCCTTCCTGTTTCTAAATATCCCTGCTGTTTTCTTCCACTCCTCTTCCAAAGGTATGACAAAAGGGGGAGGGGTCTGTTGTGACCTGCTGTGACACTAAAACAAATTCATCATTCCTGCTGGGACAGAAAAGCCTCAGCAATAGATTATGGGAGAGGTCAGGGGTAATTGGTCACCGACTATTAGAAGTTACCTTACAGCAGCATTTCAGATTGGGTGCCTGAATGTGGAACTTTACGTATTTCAACAAAGATGACTCTGACAGAACAGTTCTAGGGAGAACTCCAATAAGAGAGTCTTCTGGGAAATTTCCACCTCCCTCCACCCATCAGCCATTCACAGTTTTTCTGCAGCCATGGGAGACAGGGCCCTGTGTGAACAGTGACTGTGTCTGGAGGACAGAAGATTGCTTTTAGTCTGGGGACATTCATAAGAATGGCATGTTTAGCTGAATCTTACTATCTTGGTGAAGCTGATTATGGAGGAACAGCTGGTCATGCTAGAAAAGGAAGTCAGATAGTGAGATGCCAGCTGACAGACTAAACAGAGTGGGCCTGACTCTCCTCCCACTTACGGCGGCACACATTAAGAGTAATCCTAATTAAGTCACTGCTTGTCTCAGTGCTAGTAAATCCATTTAAAAAAGGAGGCTGGAGCAGCTCAGAAGAAAGATAGATTCAGAGAAATAACGCCGTGGTTACTTTGGGCCCAATCCTGTGACATGGCTACAGGAGCTCAGCACCTCTCAGGATTTGGCCCTTCTCCCCTAAAACAAATTACATGTGGAGTTTTAGCAGATGTAAATGCTCATGAAGACCCAGAGACTCCTGGGAATCCAACCGCTAAACAATCATGCTGTAAACAGTGATAAGGCTCATGAATAATATTTTCCACACCAAGGGCTTCTAATCAGGAGTGCAGCAAACCACCATCTTGCTCGAAAAGTCCTTCTGGAGGGAATGCAGCAGATATAAGCAGGCAAGGCAAATCTCTCTGTGCCATGCTAAGGGCTTTTAACAGTAAATACAGCAGCGTGCCAATCAGGACAGCAGCCCTGGATAAAGTGTCTGCTGATGTGCTGGCCTGCGTGGGATGTGAGAGATGCCAGAAGTGAAATAAACGTCCTTGTTGCTGAGCCCACATGCAAGCTTCCTATGCAAAAACAGAAGCATGTGACAAAATTACACACAGTCTTTGTAAAAGACAAAGATCTTTGAAATAAAACCTGGCCTCTTGATTTTCAAAGTCAAGCAGCTACCGCTATTCATTTTAGAGTAGTGCTTAGATCAAGATTAGGGCCTCGGGCTAGTCACTGCACAAACACAGAGTAAGAGCTACAGAGAGCGCACAATCTACATTGACAAGACAGACAAAGGACAGGCACAAGGCAGTTTTAGTGTTATCGACAGTTCACAGGGGAACCCGAGGCAGAGCGAAATTATGTGATTTGCCCAAGATCACACAGGACATCTGTGACAGAGCTAGAGATTAAACTCCACCCCTCTCCCTCACACACACAACCTCTGAGACCATCCAGGGCTTTAACTATAAAATCATCTTTAAAATACTCCTCTGCTGAACCTACCAGCACAAAACACCCCACAGTATTCCTAGCTGTATGGCTCTCGGAGGACCTAAAGCCAGACTTTGCAGAAATCCTATCTACACTGAGTGAGTGTACAGCATCAAAAGAACTACAGCAAAAAAATAAGGATTTGGGTGGCCAGCAAAAACTTTATTTTCCACTCCCACACATTCAACACGAGAGAATTCAGGTCTGGGGTGATGGTGGAACACTTCAATGACTCCAAGTTGCAACTCTTACAACAGTTTTCAATCTAACCTAAGAGGTATTTGCTCGGCTGGGGCCAGAAAACTCAAAGATTTTTCAACCCCAAACCATGTAATGTTAATTACAGCTCATCTTAGTCCTGGCACCCAAAAACCAGAGCCGCCTCTCTGTCTAAGGGGATAGAACATGAGAATGGGGATCAGGAGGTCTCATTTCTTGCTGGGATTTGCAAAGGGATCCAAGGAAGTGATCTATTCACGTGTAGTAGGGTTTAAGTGGGGGATGGATGCTTACCTCTCTTAGGGCATGTCTACTCTACAGTGTTATTTCAAAATAACTCACATTATTTCAAAATTACAAGGTGAGCATCCACACAGCAAGCCCATTATTTTGAAATAATTTCAAAATAATGGGCTTCTTATTCCAGAATAATAAAACCCCATTTGACGAGGAATAATGCCTATTTTGAAATCGTTATTTCCAAATAGGGTGCATGTAGAGCACAGCTGTGGTTATTTTGAAATAAGTGGCCTCCTGGGCTCCTCACAGCAGCCCTGGTGGCCACTCTGTCCACACTCATCAGAATTCTATGGTTCCTCTTCCCCTGCTGCCTTTAAAGGTGCAGCCAGAGGGGAAACAGTTTGTGGCACGACCTGAGCCCTTCTAGCACCATGCCACACACCAGTGCTCCTCCAGGTTGGATGCCAACCTGGAGGAGCATCCCTGCTGCCATGGCAAACCCCACCACTCTGACTGAGCCCCACCAGGGCTGCAAGCAAACCGGCAGCCAGCTCCCAAGCCCCTGCCCATGGGTGCAAGGGGAGGGCCCCATCCTGGTTTGGTGCAGAGATCCTGGATCTATTGAGGTCTGGGGAGAGGAGGCAAACCTCCAGGATCTCCGCCCCATGCACAGGAATGTGGACATCTACGACCGGACGGCTGACCGCCTCGGCCAGAAGGGTCACATGCGCACCCAGGAGCCGGTGTGCATGAAAGTGAAAGAACTGAGGCAGGCCTCCACGAAGGCCAGGGAGCGGAGCCTTCAGTTCCTCCCCCCCTATCATGGATGCTGGGCTGGAGACGCCCATCACCAGCCTCCCAGAAGGCAGGCCCACGGGCGAGGAGGTGGAGGAAGTAGAGGAGGTGGAGGAGGCCAGCACCGACATCATGCCCACCAGCCAGGTCAGCCTGTCCCCTCCCAGGATGTCACCCAGGGCTTGGATGATACCAGAGAAGGCCCATATGGTCAGTTCCATTACTTTCCCTAGACACACATGGGGGGAGGCCGTGCATGGTGAGGGGCTGTGCGCTCCTTGCCCAGTCTTCTCAGCCTGGGGATCACACAGCAGCCTGCGCACGCATGGAGTGCTAGTCCAGAGCACACAGCCACAATGAGGCTGCAGCGCAGGAACCTTGCAGCAATCTGGGGAGCGGCAGAGCCAGAAGTTGGATGCCAACCTGGAGGAGCATCATGCTGACAGGGAGCTGCACCGCACCATCTAGCAGGACCTGTCCCAGGAGACCTGGAGTATGGGCGCAGCCTACACTGCCACCACTGACCGCTTGGTGGCTGCCATTGAGCGGTCCAGCAGCCGCCTCCCGCTGCCGCTTCTGCTCCCACTCATGCTACAGCTCCTACCCCCCCTCTGGCTTCCCCCCCCTAACTCGCCAGTGGCTGCTGAGGGTCCTGCCCATGGGGATGTGGGACCACCTGAGGCAGGTGCCACTCCCAGCCCCATCTCTGAGCCTGTCATCCCTCCCCCCCCAGCCCCCTTCCATCTCCCTCCTTTCCCCTCCCAGGTTCTTTCCCCCAGTCCCTCCTCCCCAGTTATATTTATCCCAACCCAAAAAACCCCCCCTGTTTATTCTTTCAAAACAAAAAGTCTGGTTTATTGTATCAGCAGGGGAGGGGAAGGAAGCGGGTAAGGAAGGGTAGGAAATGGAAGGGGGTTGGGGAGGAAAGACACAGACAGGCAATGCAGAGGCCCCTTGTAGGGAGGCCCAGGGGAGAATGTCACAGGTGTCCTTGTCTGAAACTCTCCCCCAGGGCCTCCTGGATGCGCACAGCCACCTGATGGGCCTGCCGGATGGCAACAGTGCGTGGCTGTTCAAAGGCTCTTGCGAGCTGCTCGGCCTCTGCCCCCCACCCTGGCAGGAACATTTCCCCCTTGTTCTTGCACAGTTGTGGGGGAGGGTCCGTTCACTGGGGTCCAGGCGGGTGAGGAGACAGCGGAACCTCCCCTTCAAATGCCTGAAGGTGCCCTCCATGATGATGCAGCACCTGCTGAGCCTGCCACTGAAACATTCCTTGGTGAGGTCCAGGTGTGCCGTGTTGGGCTTATTAGCCAGGGGAGCAAAGGGTAGGCTGCATCCCACGTCATGTACATCAGCATGTCCATGTCCCCAATGCTGATGGTACAGTCGGGAACAAATGTGCCAGTGTGCACCCTCTGGAACAGGCTGGAGTTCCTGACCACGTGGGCGTCAATGCGCCTTCCCCGACTACCTGACGTTGATGTCAATGAGGGTCTGCAGCATGATTGAAAAGTACCCATTCTGGTTGCTATAATTGGAGGCCTGGTGGTCAGAGGCCCGGATGGGGATGTGGGTGCCATCAATGGCCCCCTGCAATTGGGGGAATCCCATGGCAGTAAAGCCAGTGATGACGGGGTCCACGTCGCCCAGGATGATGACCTTGTGCAGCAGGATCGTGTTGATGGCCCTCACCACCTGTAGAAGGATATAAACAGAGAATCACAAGGTTGCCAGAGCTCTCAGGAATTCCCTGAGCCCAAGACCCTTCCAACAGCAGGAGCAACCCCAACTACCCTATCCACAGCAGGGCTCTGTGAAGGTGGGACTGCAAAACCTCCAGGAAGGGAAAGTCCACCACCCCTTTCCCTTGGGAACACCATTCCAGTGCTTCACCACCCTCAATATCACAAGAGTGCCAAACCTATATGAGCACGGCCCTGATAGTCGATCTCCCCAAGTTCCTGACAGAGTCGTAGCTGTCCAGGATGGCATTGCTGGAGGGTAGGGGCGAGCCATTCGCAAAGCTCCAGGAAGGTGTCCTTCTGCATGCAAAAGTTCTGGAGCCACTGCTGGTCGTTCCAATGCTCCATGATGATCCAGTCCCACCAGTCTGTGTTGGTGTCCTGTCTCCATAAGCAGCGATGCACAGTGTGCAGGGGAGGGTGCGAGGGGCTATGCTGCATGAGCAGCATATGGAGAGGGGTGAGGAGCACCTTGCAGTGAGCTGCGAGTCCTGTTCCTGCAGTGCCACATGGGCAGTAACTGCACAAGGAGGTGCAGCAGGAGGTCTAAGAGCTAGTGAGTGCTTTGCAGCAGGTCTGGATCCATGGCAGAAGTCCTGTGATGTCCACAAGGGCAACCAGAGCAGGCAGTGAGAAGAGTTTGCTGTCTCTCAAGGAGGTAGGCAAAGGTGAAGAGCCTGAGACACGACTATACAGGGGGGGTCCCTTTAAGAATGAGCCTCAGATAACCTCAGGCAGCAGCTGCAGGAAGTGACTGCTGTCCTGATGCTCTCCCTGAAGTGCTTCTGTGGGGGCTTTAAATGTGATTCAGCCTCCAATCAGTGTGGATGCGCTATTTCAAAATAGCTCTGTGCTATTTCGATGGACATTTGTAGTGTGGATGCTCTATTTTGAAATAGCTATTTCAGGAAGTTTTATTCTGAAATAGTTTATTTCAAAATAAATGCGTAGCGTAGACATACCCTTGGGCATCTTTGAAAATACCAGCCTGTGGTCTAGACTGTGCTGCTGGCTTACTGTGTGACCTAGGGCAAGTCACTGAACCTCCCTGCACCTAAGGTCCGTGCTGCCTATACTATGATGATAGGTGCCAGAGTATGGGAACAACTGAGACATCAGGGACTCTCATCCAGGACTGAAAGAGCTGAAAGAGCCCTTAGACAACAGTTCAGCTTTAATACACTGTCAACATTCAGTGCCAGGCTGTACAGATAGGGTATGTCTACACTTGCAGCCTATTTCAGAATAGGGCTGCAAATGTAGACATTCAGAATTGCAAATCAAGCCCAGGATTTAAATATCCCACACTTGATTTGCATCTTCCCGGCCGGGCGCCATTTTTTGAAATTTACAGGCCCGGAATAACTGCCCGCGTGTACACGCGGCAGTGAAACGGGCGTTCGAAATAAAGCCCTATTTCGAACTACCTTTTATTCCTCCTGCAATGAGGTTTAACAGGTAGTTCGAAATAGGGCTTTATTTCGAATGCCCGTTTCACTGCCGCGTGTACACGCGGGCAGTTATTCCAGGCTTGTAAATTTCAAAAAATGGCGCCCGGCCGGGAAGATGCAAATCAAGCACGGGATATTTAAATCCCGGGCTTGATTTGCAATTCCGAATGCCTACATTTGCAGCCCTATTCTGAAATAGGCTGCAAGTGTAGACATACCCATAGGCAATAGAGAGGGCATAAAGAGCCCCTCAGTCCCTGGCAGGGGCAGAATAAAATAGTGTCCTCACGTTCACAGAGGCCAAGGACTCCCCAGGGCTAGTGCTGCTGCTATGCTAGCACCTCCAAAAAGCTTGTGGAGGGGTTGGGGCCAGGTTTCCTGTCTGCACTGGAATGAGCAGCTGGCCAGATACAGAAAGGAGAGGATATCACACCTGGAGCTCTGGGAGGCATTGCATCCCAGCCAGTTACAGTGCCTCCCAGGGCCTCAGATGGGACAGTGCATGTTTTCAGTGCCCCCAAAATGGGTGAATACGTTCCAAAGGCAAGACCTTGTGGTGTAGGTTTTCCCTGTTTATGCAAAAAACTGTTGGTGGTAGGACCAGAATGTTAAAATTGTTCTGATATGTTTACTGCTAATATTATTGTTTGGGTTAACTAGCCCATTGCACAACTGTGTTTTGGATAATCATCCCTCTTTGTAAGTGTACACACTGCAGTCCTCCATGAAAAACAATGTTTCAATGTAATCTGTCCTAACTATGCTGCTAGAGCTGAGTCGGAAACCAGCTTCCTGCCCCACAAAAATTTGAAATATCGAAAATAGTCCCCAAATGGAACAAAACAAAAAAAATCTTGAAAAATTTTCAGAAACTGGAAAAACAAGTCAGTTTTGTGTCAACCAAAATATTTCATTTTGATCATTTTGAAACATGCCATTTGGATTTCAACCATTTTATGTGGGTTTTTTTAATATAGCTTAAATTTCAAAATGATAAGTTTTTTCAAACAGGAGAAGTGGATTTTTTCCACTCAGAAAATATCTCAACAAAAGGCTGACCATTGCAAAAGATAAAATTTGAGTTGAAAAATTCATTGTAACTGGTTTTCTTAGGGAAAAAAATCCATTTAAATGAATCAGCATTTCTAACAAAAATTGTTCCATTGAAAAATTCCTGACCTGTTGTCCTGTCTGTCTGTTCAAACAGCTGCCATCCAATAAGAACAAGACTAAGCACCTCTTGTCAGATTCTGTCACCCTCACAGACATGGGAGGGACAGCTGCAGTATAAGGCATAAAATATGTAAGTTCTGTTATGTTTCCCAGATTTAGTTGCAGTCCCCCACGCTCATGGCTTCCTTGAGGAATCTTCTTGGATTCTGCCGTACAGCTGCACTTTCAAATGGAGCTGTCTTCATTTGTGCTGTTGTTTCCCAGCTTGCCCAATCTGTGTGAACCTGTCAATATGCTGAGCACAGGAAATTGAGAGCAGCAAGTGGAAACAGAGTGTGCATCAACCCACTCACATGCCCAGCTACCTCAGGTCAATGGCTCACCAGCCAGTACAACTACAGTACCCCAGGGAAGAGAAGACTTGGGATGCATCTGCACTGCAGGGCTTAACTCAAAGTAAGCTAAGCAAATAGAACTACAGCAATTGCGTAGCTTATTTTGAAATCGCTTATTTCGAAATTGGGAGCGTCTACACAGCACTTATTTCGAAACAGAGCACTCCTCCTCTGACTTCCCTTCCTCCTCGTGCAATGAGGATTACAGGAGTCGGAGTAAGAAGTCCTCCAGCTTGACAGTCTTTCAACACTGTTTCGAAGTAACTGCCTGCTGTGTAGACGTGGACTAAGTTATTTCGGAACAGCGCTAGCTATTTAGAAATAAAGTTGCCGTGTAGACGTAACCTATCAATGAAGCTGACAGAATTGAGGTCACTGATGTGGGGATAGGTAGCAGAGTTCTCATTCTCCAGACTACCCACCTGTGGCCAGATTTAGTGCCCAGCAACTTTGCCTACTTCCCTCATGCTTGACCTACTCAAATGACCTGGCCTTTGGCCAGACCACTTTGCAGAATCCAACCCCTTCTGGGGCCCTCTGAGCTTTTTGTCAAAATATGAAGATAACCAGCCTTTAGACTGAGCTGGCTGCTTCTACCTCGCCAGCAAGCCTGGGCCTGTCACCACATTCCTGTGGCTCAGACAAAACCCCTCTATTCAGGGGCTGGCATACTCCTCCCCTTACTCAGAGGGTCAGCCAGGCTGCAGCTCATCAGGGATCCTGACTCCAAAAAGGCTCCTCTCCATTCACAGGATGGCCTGTCTGCTTTACTTCTCCCACCAGTCTCCATCTGCTGGTGTTCCCCTTCCTTCTCTCAAGCCTAACCACCAAGCCAAAGGTAACAGGAAGTGACTAATTCAGCCTCGGAGTGCTGGTTAATCCTTTCCAATCGGAGACGGGGAAGCGTTTGGTTAGGGTGACCAATTTCCTGAAGTAACATCGAGAGGGCATGTGTTTGTTTGCTCTGTCCAACTGAGGGAAGAGCAAATGGGAAAAATGCCAGTTTTTGTCAAAAAAAGAACAGCCAGGACAGAGCTTAAAACCGGTACTGTCTTGGCCAAAAGGGGATGTATGGTCACCCTAGGTTTAATACCTGAGGAAAGTTAACGGCTCAGTGGGTATGGCACAAGCTTGGGAAGAGATTACATTTAACTAAGTCATATATAATCAGTATGCAAGTTTTACAGGAGCTCCAAGACCAAGCAGCTCTTTTAATATTAAAGATAAGAAATAAGTTCCCTGTGCAAGGTAGAGTTGTGGGTTGCTGGGGAAAAGTTTTATGTTCTGTTCATATCTGGGCCCTCTGTGGTCACAGAATCCCAGAGTTGAGTCCCCTAGGATTATAGACTTGGTCCAAACAATGACCATAAGCAGCCTGGAGAGCAGGGCTCCCAATCATGTCACACAGCATGAAAAAAGCAAACCTCACTCAAAGCGTCAAATAAATCAGAAATGGAAAAGAACTGGAGACTATTTTGAATCCATCCCCCTGAGTTGTAAATGATTGTTCCACTTGCTGTTGCACTCTACATTCTCCAGTGTTTTGTCAGGTGTGTGTTTAAATTACTTGAGCCATTTTGCGGGCCCAGAAGTAACACTCCAAACTCTTGTTCCAGAGGACTAGCACTACCCAATGAAGTCAGCAAATGGAGCAGTGATTCCAAGAAATGCAATGAGAATCTGTAATTAGATTCAATTATTTTTTTAATCTGCACTGGGCTGGAATTTGTTACTGAACTGATTCATGGGACAATATGATACTGAACTGATTCATGGGACAATATGTTTTATTATCGGGTACATATGTTCTTTTAGTCTCTCCTACATCTGGTCCTTTGCCTCAACTCTGCTTCCCAGTTTTCCTCGACAGCACAGTTCTTTTTGAGGCAGCTGGACTGCCAGGGACCATCCTGACCACGGCTGTCCCCAGGGTTTCCCTTGGGTTTTCAGTATTCAAGAGGGGTTCAGATAATAGTCATCAGGGTCATTTGCCTACACCTTTAACTAGCCAGGGCTGCTAAGGCAGAAATAGGGAGGGCCTGGGCACTTAGCATGGGGGCACCATTGCCAAAAATTTCAGAAGTATCACATAGGGATGTAATAGTGTGGTCAATTAACCAATTAACCGATAAGCAAAAGCTTATAGGTTAATGCTGTAGACTACATGCATTTCCCACCCCTCCCCCCCTTGACAGTACATTTTTTTAGCAGGCTGCCCAGCAGCCTGGCTCAGTCCTGGCTTGCGACAGGACCTACTCTTGCTGCGGCTCTGAATTTAAAGTGTATTAAGAGCCAGGTGGGAAGGAAGCCCAGCTCAGTTCCAGCTCTGCCAGGTCCGGGAGCTCAGACTTCCCCCTAGACGGAGGCTGCTGCCACCCCATGCCACTGCCTCTTTATCAGAAGCAGCAGCACAGGGTGATAGGCAGCCGGTCCATGAGGGGAGCTGGTTTTTAAACCGGCTCCCCATGTGGACCAGCTCCCGCCTGGTACCCCGTGCTGCTGCCTCTGTATCAGAGGCAGCGGTGTGGAGTGGCAGGGGGCTTCTTGGGAGTGGGGCTGTAGCGCACTGACTGCCAGCCCCAGGGACTATAGAATAGTCGAGTAACCTATAAGAATTCATGAGGTTAATCGACTATTCAGTTAACCAATATTTAACATCCCTAGTATCACCTAATTTTGGGAGTCCCACTTGAGACACCTATAGTAAAATTTCTGTCCCAGAAGCATGATCCTGTAGACCAGGGCTACTCGACACGTGGCCTGTGGGCCGCATGCGGCCCGCGAGCCGTTTCTTTGCGGCCCACGGTGCAGTTTGGGTTTATGTGGGGTTCAACATGCAGCCTACGGATGGGATCCTTTGAACATGGCCTCACAATGGTGAGTCAATATAATGGTCTTCTATTGATATGCATTTTAGTAGTTAAATTCCTGGTCTGTAATTGCTCATTAAAAATGCTGTCATATGGGTGGAAGTCGGGTAAATATTGCATTTTATTAATATCTGCAGAACTGACTTAAATGGGGCCTGCATGTTGTATAGTCTTGCCTTAATCTTTGTATTCATGCTAGTCAATGTGAAAAGCAATTTGCATATATTTGGGTATGTATATTTGCAATTAATATAAGACAAGACCAACATGTTAAAAAATGGCTGCTGATTTTAGGTGCCTATATTTTTGAAAGCCCAGATTAGGACACATACTTCTATAGCACGGGCTCTCCAAAGATCTTGTTTTTGTGCTCCCTGCATGCCCTGAGCATCTGTAACATATTGGCAACAAGGTGCACTGACTGATGTGTGAAAAACACTGTACATAGATGCAGTGGTGTCAGTGGCTGTGGTGCTTCAGAGGCAAGGGCCCTTCTCCCCTCTCAGGAAAAAAACCAGCCCTGACAAGCCAGAGCAAATAGCAGGGGAAGTGTGGAGGTGCAGACTCTGGGTTCTTCAGCTACACAAGGAGTGATGAGCCACAGCAGGGTGGATGAATTTGAGCCTCAGAAGGAAACATGGACACACTGCATAGATGGTCTCTGCTGTTACCTATTGGCTAATGGTATCATGGATGAGACAAAATGTAAGTTTATCCTCCTCAGTGTTGAGGGTTCTGAGACCAATGAATTGAGTCATGATCTCTTGGAGCCAAGAACACCTGAAACCGTGACATTTGATACAATAATTAAAAGCAGCAACAGATCATTATGAACTGAAACCATTTGATAGGGTCCTGAAGTTCAAGTTTAGCTCCTGCATCAGGGCACCAAATGAATCTGCCCCGAAGTTTGCAGCAAATCTATGCTGGCGGGCAGTCCAATGTGAATTTGGAAAGGGAGTGGAAGCTATGTTGCACAACCACATTGTCTGTGGCACAGGTAATGAAATTATGCAGCGAAGGAGTCTTAAAAAGCTTCATTTTGAAGCTTGAAAAGAGTCATTTCAACACTCTGAAAGCTCATGAATATCGCTGTGGCATGGGAGACCAATGCCCAAATCCCTGCCACGACAGCTTCCCCATCCATTTCCTAACCCCCAACTCTCCAATACACTTGGCAGGGATTTGGGAAGGCTGATGGGTGCCTCTAGCACCGCGGTCACCAACCCGTCGATTGCAATCGACTGGTCGATCCTGGGGGCCCGACCAGTCGACTGCGAGGCTTTCGGGAGCCCCCCCTCATTGCCCACCACCCCCAAGATGAATGCCATGCTGATGCTACCTCCAGAGACAATGGAGGTAGAGCGGTCTTCCGGCGGAGTGGGGGGCAGTTCTGCAGCTGCGTGCCAGGTCCCAGAAGTGTGCGGTCTGTTCTTCCTTCCCCACTCAACAGCCAGCGTGGTACCTAAAATGCCAGTCCATCATGCGCTGGGGACTTTATTGCCCTGCTGCCTTCCTGCGTGCGGGGAAGGGGGTGGGGGTCCAGGACTGCTCTGGCTCCAGCTGCTCGGGCAGCGCATGCTGCTGTGGGAGCGGAGGAGCAAGGCGCGCCATTCACACACTGCAAATCTGTGTCCTGAGCCCATTATACTCCCAACCTCCCTGCCCTGAGCCCCTCACGCATCCCAACCCAAACTCCTGCACCCTCACATCCACAAGCCTGTAGCTTGCTCAGCACCCCAACCCTCCATCTGACCCCAACACTCCCCAGCCTGGAGCCCCCTCCCTGAGCTAGCATCCCCTTCTCCACATCCTCCTGCATCCATATTCCCTCCCAGAGCTTGCACACCTCACCTTTTCCCACACCTAAATCCCTCATTCCCACCCCAGAGCCCGCACCTCCTGTCTCAACACAGTGAGGCTAGACTGCAGGAGTTTTTCTGGAAAACACACTTTTTTGACAGCCCCTGTATTCCTCATTCCACAAGGAATGAGGGGGTTTCCAAAAGAAGGGTTTTTTTCCGACATTTGGCCCAGTCTAGACGGGCCAAATGTCAGAAAAAATTCTTCCAAAAGAAAGATCGAATAAAAGTGACAGTGTAGCCGTACCCTGAGAGTGTATAAGGGCCGGGAATAGCAAGTGATGGAGAGAAGGGGAACAGAGAGGGCTGGGCCTCAAGGAAGGGGTGGGGTCTTGGGAAAGGGATGGGGTAGATCTTGGCTTGTCCTGACATTTAAAAAGTGATCTTGGGTGTAAAAAGGTTGGAGACCACTGCTCTAGCACCTGTCTCCCATGCCACAGTGATATTTATAGAAGATTAGGGTTGGAAGAAACCTCAGGAGATCATCTAGTCCAACTCTGCTCAAGCCGGACCAACCCCAAATAAATCATTCAAACAGCATTTTGTCATGCAGACGTAGGATGGAGATTTTATTACTACCATAGATGACCCATTCCAGTGCCTCATCACCCTCCTAGTGAAACAATTTTTCCTAATATCCAACCTAGATTTCCCCCACTGCAACTTGAGACCATTGCTCCTGGTTCTGTCATCTGCCACCACTGAGAACAGCCTCTTTCCATCCTCTTTGAAACCCCGCTTCAGGTAGTTGAAGGCTGCTATCAACACCACCCTCATTCTTCTCTTCTGCAGATTAAATAAGTCCAGTTCCCTCAGCTTCTCCTCATAAGTCATGTGCCCCAGTCCTCTAATCATTTTCATTGCCTTCCACTGGGCTCTCTCCAGTTTGTTCATATCTTTTCTGTAGTGGGGGGCCCAAAACTGGACACAATGACACAATACTCCACATGTGGCTTCACAAGTGCCAAATAGAGAAGAATAATCACTTTCCTTGATCTGGTGACAATGGGGACATTAGCCTTCCTGGCAACAAGGGCACATTGACTCATATCCAGCTTCTGATCCACTGTAATCCCAAATCCTTTTCTGCAGAACTGTTGCTTAGCCAGTCAGTACCCAGTCTGTAACAATGCTTGGGATTCTTCCATCATAAGTGCAGGACTCTGCACTTGTCCTTGTTGAACCTCATCAGATTTTTTTTTTGGTCCAATCCTCCAATTTTTCTAGGTCACTCTGGATCCTATCCCTACCCTCCAGTGTATCTACCTCTTCCCCCATCTTAGTGCTATCCTCAAACTTGTTGAGGGTGCAATCCGTCCCATCATCCAGATCATTAATGAAGATGTTGAACAAAACCAGCCTCAGGACCAAGCCCTAGGGCACTCCACTTGATAGCATCTGCCAACTAGTCGCTGATCACTTCCTGTTGAGCCCAACTATCTAGCCAGCTTTCTATCTACCTTATAGTTCATTCATCCAAGCCACATTTTTTTAACTTGCTGGAAAGAATATTGTGGGAGACCGTAAGTCCAGATATATCACATCCACTGCTTTCCCCTTATCCACAGACCCAGTTATTTCATTATTGAAGGCAATTAGGTTGGTCAGGCATGACTTGCCCTTGGTGAAGCCAGGTTGACTGCTCCTGATCACCTTCCAAATGTTTCAAAATGGATTCCTTGATTTTTCCAGGTAATGAGGAGAGGCTGACCTCAGATTGTCAGACTCTCCTTCTTCCCCTTTTTAAAGATGGGCATGACATTTGCCTTTTTCCAATCATCCAGGACCTTCCTTGATTGCCACAAGTTTTCAAGATAAAGGCCAATGGCTCTGCAATAACATCAACCAACTCTCTCAGCACCCTCAGATGCACTAGAGCCATCCCCATGGACTTGTGCATGTCCATCTTTTCTAGATAGTCCTTAACCTGTTCTTTCACCACTAAGTGCTCACCTCCTTCCCATACCATGCTGCCCAGTGCAGCAGTCTGGGAGATGATTTTGTCTGTGAAGACAGAGGCAAAAAAAAGTATTGAATACTTCAGCTTCTACCCCATCAACTGTCACAAGGCTGTCTTCCGCATTCAGTTAAGGGTCCCACACTTTCCCTGATCCTCTTCTTGTTGCTAACATACCTGTGTGACGGGGCGCTCCCGCCCCACACTTGGGGGGACCGAGGTGAGGGCAGAGGAGCCCTTGGGGGTCCGAGCAACCGGCCCGTGGCGGGAACCCCGGAGCTGGCTGCGGACCCGTGTGCCGGCTCCACGGAACGCAGGGAGCACAGCACGCCGACGGGGAATGCCCCGGGAGGTGGGGCCAGCGCGGCACGGGCGGATGACGTCACAAGGGGGGAGGGGGACGTAGGTCACAGGGGTGTTGATGCCGGGGGGACCCCGCCGGCGCGGGATTTAAAACCTCACCTGACAGCCAGGCAAGGGGAGGCGAGCGTGGCGCGGGGCGAAGGAAGAGAGGGTGAGACAAGGGCCCTGGGGAAGGACTGGCCCCTAGGAGGGGCGGAGTAGGAGGCGGCCCAGGGCAGGGACACGTAACCCGTGAGCGGGTGTGTTTAGGGGCATGGCTCCCCATCCGCTAGGCAGGGACCGGTAGTCCCTGCCTTAGGGCCCTGGGTCGGGGTCCAGAGTGGGGGAGGGACCGGACCCCCCTACTCCGCCCATCGGGGCGTAGCGAAGTGTATTCAGGAGATTGTCGGCCTAGGCCAAAGGCGAAAGCAGAGGGATTCTGGGATTAGGGGGGACGAGATACGGGACTAGTTTAGGGGCGCTTGCCCCCAGGATGTATGCAATAAAGATGGTGCTGGGAACCCTCCAATGGCGGAGATAGCGTGACTCGTTTACAACCTGTAAAAACTCTTTTGTTATTCTTCACATCCTTTGTTAGCTGCAACTCTAATCGCACTTTGGCCTTCCTGATTTCATTCCTGCATGTTTGAGCAATATTTTTATACTCTCCCTAGTCATTTGTTCAAATGTCTACTTCTTGTAAGCTTCCTTTTTACGTTTAAGCTCACTGAAGATTTCTTTGTTAAGGCAGGCTGGTCACCTACTATATTTGTTAATCTTTCTTCACACTGGGATGATTTGTTCCCGTGTCCTCAATAAAGCTTCTTTAAAATACAGCCAGCTCTCCTGGACTTCTTTCCCTCTCATATTAGCCTCCCCAGGGATCCTGCCCATCAGTTCCCCGAGGGAGTCAAAGTCTGCTTTTCTGAAGTCCAGGATCCATTTTCTGAGGCTCTTTCTTCCTTTTGTCAGGATCCTGAATACAACCATCTCATGGTCACTGCTGCCCAGGCTGCTGCCTACTTCTACTTCCCTTACCAATTCTTCACTGTATGTGAACAGCAGGTCAAGAGGAGCTTGGACCTCTAGTTGATCCCTCCAGGAAGTTGTCCCCAACACTGTCCAAAAAGTTCCTGTACTGCCTGTTCACGGCTGAATTGCTCTCCCTTCAGATGTCAGAGTAATTGAATTCTCCTGTGAGAACCAGGCCTGTGATCTGGAAACTTCCATTAGTTGTTTGAAGAAAGCCTTGCCTACCTCATTCTCCTGGTCTGGTGGCCGATAGCAGATGCCCTCCACAACATCATTCTTACTTCCGCCTCTAATATTAACCCAAAGACTCTAAACAGACTTTTCTCTAGTTTCATACTGGAGCTCTGAGCAATCATACTGCTCTCTTACATACAGTGCAACTCCTCTGCCTTTTCTCCCCTGCCTGTCCTTCCTGAACAGTTTATACCCTTCCCTGACAGTGCTCCAGTCATGTGAGTTACTCCATCAAGTCTCTGTTATTCCAATCACCTCATAATTCCTTGACTGTGCCAAGATTTCCAATTCTTTCTGTTTCCCAGGCTTCTTGTGTTCCCTTACAGGCATCTAAGATAATTAACCGAATGCCCTACTTTCTCAGTATGAATTAGAAGGCCTTCTCTAATGCAGCCTCCTCCTTGTGTTTCCTCCTGGTATCTTACTTCCCCATTTTCCTCAGGGTTTATGTCACCAAACCCCAAAGAACCTAGTTTAAAGCTCTCTTCACTAACAGCAAACCTAATTTATTATTAAATTTACTGCTCACAGAAACCTGAAAAGCAAAGCAAAACAAAACAAACCCCACAACCCTGCCTCCCCCCGTGAACTCCTAAGCAAATTCCCCTCTGTTTGCCCATCTTCTGTTTGCCACTCACTCCATTTGCAACTGGTTGCTTTTTTATAAGGTTGCTTGCTCAAAGCAGTTGGCCCAGCTCAAAGCCTTCCCTCCAATCCACCACTGAAAGCCCACCTGGAACAAAGCACTCCTGATTCATGCTTTTCAATCCAACAAACCCAACAAAACAGTCCCTTCAACTAGCTCCAGTCAAACAAATGGTCACAACACACTGACACTTGGTTATTCACCCCACCAGCTCATAACACAGTCCCCTCTCCCCAACACAGCACTCACTGTAGCTTCTCTTGGACAGTTCCTAGGCAAACTCCCTGTGTGTGAGAGGTGGGGGGAGGGGTGTTAGGATACATCATGAGGAAGGGGGGGGCATCAGCTGGGGACCCTGACCTGCAGAAAGAGGAACCAGATGAGGTGTATGTTCACTTGAATCAGACAGACTCTAATAAGTAACTGATCCTAGTCAAGCTACAGATGAATTGGCAGAATGTGAAAATGGAGCTTGACACAGGGGCAGCGGCTCTGGTGTTGGGGCAAGAGACTTATAAAATTATTGTTGATGAGTGCCCCAGTTTGACTTTGTCCCCCACCCAAACTATTCTCAAATCCTTCGCTAAGAAGAATATACCTATATAGGGGAGGGTGGAAGTCCATTTGAGGTGTGGGCCCCAGAAGACTCATCTTCCTCTTGTAGTAGCTGGAGCAGGGCCAAACCTTTTTGGATAGAATTGCTCTTTGCTTTGCAGCTGGATTGGAAGAGACTCCTGGGGCCTTTGCAGCACAGAAGTGCAAGATCAAGCAGTGACCTTTTGGAAAAAACACGCAAGTAGTTAGAGAGGAGCTGGGAGAACTCTGGAATCCCAAGGTGAAAATACATATCGATTCCACTCCATGCCCTCAGTTTTGCAAGGCCCACCCTGTTCCTTATGCTCTTCAGTCCAGGATAAAAAAGGAACCGTGGGGATTATCTGTAGTGAAATTTTCTGAATAGGCTTCTCTAGTAGTACTTACAGTGAAAATTGACAGCTACCTGAATATATTCTGCAATTACAAACAAACTACAGACCTAAGCTACCCACTTGGAGCACTATCCCATTCCTTGACAGAAAAGCTTTACAATGAGCTGTCAGGTGGAGTCTCATTTTCCAAACTAGATACATTGCATAAAGGTCAACAGCTAGTCCTGGATGAAGACTCTTTGGCTGTGGTCACTGTCAATATCCATAAGAGACTCTATAAGCAAATCCATTTATCGTTCAGGATCTCTTCTGCTTGTTCTATCTTCCAATGGGTCATGGAATAATTATTGGCTAGATTGTGCCATGTCATGGTATACCTAGATGATGGCCTTGTGACAGGAGAGATAGAAGCATAGTCTCTACAGAATTTAGGCACAGTTTTGCAAAGTTAATGGAAGCTGGGTTGCAACCCATGCACCAAAGGTGCATTTTCATGGACAAGGAGATGGTTTAGTTAGGACATGGTGCTTTGGGAAAAGGACTACAAACACTAGAAGAGAAGGCTAAAGCCATCAAAGAAGTTCCAGCTCCAAAATATGAGTGTGAGCTCAAGGCATACCTTGTCCTCAGTTTTATACCATTTTAGAGGCTTCATAAAAAACCTGTCAGCTGCCCTTCATGCATTGCTCAAAAAGAGGGCAGGATCAGGAGATCACCTTCAAAGAAACCAGAGTTTCTGAAGTGTGCCTCGTTACTTACTTAACACCCTATGGTGTGGGTGCAGTGCTATCGCATCAGATGGAAGATGAGACTGAAAAGCCCCCTGCAATGCCTCATGTGCCTTATCATTAGCAAAACAATGGTATTCCCAGTTAGATAAGAAAACTCAGCTATTGTCAATGCAGTCAGGAAGTTCCATCAGTACCCCTATGGACAACAATTCACTATAACAACTGACTGCATTCCACGTCTAGGACTTCTGGGGGAGGCCAAAGTGATTCTCAATTTGACTTCTGCATACCTGCAGTGTTGAGCTTTATTGTTACCAGCCTACCAATATCAGCTGATCTATACACCTGGTCTGGCAATTGCTAAAGCAGGTGGTTTCAGTTGGCTGCTGATGAGGAGAACACCAGAAGACATTTATGTACCTCAAATGGTACTAACTTTAGCCAGAGTAGAAGAAGCTCCACAAACAACTATATAAATCACTCAATAAACTAAATGAGCTCCTGTTCTGTCTCAGGTCTCATTTTGTACAGAATGGATGGTTTACATTGATGAGATCTTTGGACCTACATCCTTACTGTTATGGGCCTTAAGAAGCAAGTCTCCAAAGTGGAGTTCTCTTCTGGGCATCACAACTCATGATACTTCCCCAGGCAAGAAAGTTAATGCTGGAAGAGCCAACTTCCCATGGGATGACCTGAATGAAACTCTGGCCAGAAGTTACATCTGGTGGTCAAGCCTAGACAGAGGAAGCAAGCAGTACTGGACTGTGCCACATGCCAACAATTTAGAAAATTATCTGCTTATCACCATGGCAATGGCTAGGAAGGCCTTGGATGAGATTATATAGAGACTACACTGGTTCCCTCTTTGAGCCAATGGTCCTTGCTGTGATGAATGGATGGAACTTATTCTGGTCAGAGTTGCTACCTCAGGGTGTGTCTACACAGCAAACCCCTCTTTCAGAAAAGCCCTTCTTCCTCATGGGAGGAGGAAGACAGGGCTTCTGAAAGACCACGTCTGCTCTTTTACAAAAAAAAAAAAAAGCGGAAGAGCAGACGTGTTTCCTGGACACCGCGGAGTTTTTCTGGGATACCTGCGATATCCCGGAAAACCCCCGTAGTCTAGACATAGCCCTAGTTACTATATTGAGCTGTTGATTTTCCTATCAAGAAACTTGTGTTGGACTTTAAGGGGGAGGGATTTCTATGTTGCGGGTTCAAGATAGTTATTTTAGGATAGTCTCTAAACATGCATTCCATGGTGAAGAGTTTTGCCAGGTTGCTGGGGGCCAATTGGTTAGTTATAAAGAAGCACTCACAGAAACCAGACTAGACGTGTTGTGCTCTCTCCATACCCTGAGTGGCTTTAACAATGGGAGAGGCTGACCAATGCCAGAAATAAAACAACCAAGCCCTGAAGACAGGAAGAACTGCCTGTCCTATGGATTCTGGCCAAGCTGAGGGCTCAGAGAAGTGGTGAGCTCTGACCAGGGGTTTGCTGTTTTCCAAAGGTCTCTAACATGCTACTTCTCTTCAAGGGTAAAAGAAATTCCTCAGCTAAGCCTACAGTATCTGCCATGTTGTCTCTGAGCAAGTTAATTGGGAAAACAGAGCACTCACCTGTTGGTGGATTCTGTAGTCCAAGCAACTGGGGGCTCAGGAAGGCTGTGACAATGATTTCAGATCCTAGAGTGACTGAATGGCAGGGTCCCTCTGCCGAAGAAGGGTGTCAGACATGGAGGACGTGATCCTGGGAATGTGCCTGAGACACACAGAACAGGGTCTAGGAACAGTGACCAATCAGTACGCAGATCCAGTAGGGGTTGGATCTAGTGGGGCTTGGCCCAGGACTGGGGTCCATTCACAGCAGACTGGTGCCTATCCAGAGAGGAATGGGCAAGGTTATAACTGTATAACCAAAGTCTTCCATCCAGATTCCCCAGTTACTGAAGTAACAAAGATCAGGGCTGCTTGATGCTACTATGGAAAGTTTGGAAGTGTGAGTCCTCACTTTCTCTCAACTATGCGGCATGGTATTATTCTTGGCTGCCTAGCAGCCTGGAGGAAGTGATATCCAACAGTTCAAAAGGGCAAAATTTCTCTCTGAGAAGTCTATAGGGAGGGTCTAAAATCAGAATGAGAGTGCATTCATTTCATTGCTCTTACTCCATTAGGGAAATGAACAGGCACTGCCTTATGGCTAGGTTCTGTAATAGTGGTATAATAGGCAGCTTGTAGCTCTCGAGAGACTAATCACCATGTATCAAAGTACAATCCTTCCAGCTGAAGCTCAGAAAGTCCCTGAAGAAAGGCTAGGTAAACGTTAGCTGTGAAAACGAGTAGTCCTATGGAACCGTAGAGACTAACAAAAATATACAGAATCATGAGCTTTCGTGGGTAAAACCCACTTCCACAAAAACTCATGATTCTATATATTTTTGTTAGTGTAAGGTGCTACAAGGACTACTTATTGTTTTTAAAGTTACAGACTAACACGGCTACCCCTCTGAGACTTTTTAGCTGTGAAGTATTTTGTAGGCTAAATAAAAAATTGCGTAAGGTCAGTAATATTAATACAATTTTAATTCATACTAAACAAATTTACTCCCATCTCAGAGCAGTCTTCCCCCCCGTGTTAGTCCCATAAGTAAGTACAGTGAAAGCTAGCTTTTTGAAGAACTGAACATCAGGTGTTTGTTTTGTTTGTTTTTTTATGCTCTAGGGCTGAACCCTGATTTACCCATTTGGACTTAGGCCTAGGTCATATGTTTCCTGCAGGAATCCAAGCACGCTGGTCCATTTTTTCAGGTGGAGCAAGATTCTTTTCCATTTTATGCAGTCAGTCAGCCTATTGACATTTAAGGAAATGATGTATAGTCTTCCCATTGTGTATAAATCCATTCCTTTTCCAGAAAATGTTATCTACTTTTTTCCTAATCCCTCCTCCAGCCCGGGTAGCACTGTATTATATCTTATTTCACACCCTATTGGTCAATCTCTCTTGGCTGTAAGAAGGTAGGAAATACAACTGAATTTCCCACATCTCTAATTTTCTCCATCAGGTCAATTCTTCTGGTCCCAGTAGAGAAGTTCAAATGTAACACGTACAACAGCATAAACAGGGCAACTTGTTTTTACAACTGTCGAAAGATTTCCTGGAAAAAACCCTAAGAGCCCCGATATTCTGAGAATTTAGTAGTCTGTGAGTCTCTAGGGGGTCAGGAGCAATATTTTTAAAAAGGCAAGAGCAGCTGGAGCACTAATGTAACTTGCCAGGATTTGATGAAAAGACGTTAAGTATTTGCAGAGATGAAGAAACAAGGTTCACTCTATGGAGATTACTTTTCTGGAAGCAGAATAAAACATTGATTTCTCTACCTGTAGGAAAACAGTGACTTAATTTGTTTGACTGTTTCTTCTTTAAATGAACAGTTCTACTAAATTCTCTTCTCTATGCAGGTTTGCTGTTTTGGCAGTTCTCTGTGTGTTTACCCAGCTTCATGGTTGCCTTTACACAAAAGCACGCTCTAAAGCCTATTGCAGTTAATAGGAGTCTTTCCATTGTTTGTAGCTCAAACCCCAAGACATCTTTAAGAAAAGTTTAGTTTGTTTCCAAAGGAGGCATGTGGCTTAAATACTATGATTTACTGACATATATGGGGTGCATGGCCATTCACCCCAGATTTGGTTGATTTTTCTGTCACCATCTGTGGGTTAAGGCTTTTGGAATCTAGCTGTTCCAGGAAGTGCAGTTGTATATGCTGGTTGCACCTCCGTGACAACAGTGTCAGACCTCAAGGTAGAGGGTTTTTTTTTTCTGTTTTCAGTTATTCTGATAATTGTTTGTTCAGATAATCTGGAAATTAATTCCTTGGCCGCTGTAGTGCTCAAACTCTGTCCCCTTTGTCAGTACTCTGACATTTGCACAGTGTATGATGCCTCTGAGGATTACATGCTAACTCCTTTTGCCTTACCTTTTCCCACAGTCCTGGGAATTCTATGACTTCGTGGGAACCATAGACGCCAGTGTCTATAGCCCTGTAGAGAGAGGTGCATTATATTAATTGACGTTTAAAGAGTATGCCACACAATATTTTGCTGAATATGTACCCTGTTTCCATGCTGATAGTGCTTTGAAATATTTTTTAAAAAATCATTGAGGTATTTGTCATTTTTTTAAAGAAAGAAAATGTGGAAGTGAAGATGACCTGGGAGAAATCCTGGCTCCACGGATGCCAATGGTAATACTCTCAGGGTATGTCTACACTACAGTGTTATTTTGAAATAGCTTATTTTGAAATAATGCATCTACACACAAAATACATTTCGAAATAGCGTTTTTCTGTTTCAAAATAGTGTGTCCACACTGAGTGGACGCTGAATTGCATTTAAGGCCGGCCGGAACCAGGTCCGGCAGGGCATCAGGTCAGGAGTTACTTGTGTGGCTGCTGCCTGAGGCCTGTGCTTAAAGGACCTCCCCCTGGACAGCTGGTTCTCAGGTTTCCCTGCTTGCTTGCCTACCTCAATGAAGTACAGCAAAGCATTTTGTCTCTGCGTGCTCTGGTTGCCCTCACTCGGGACACCACAGAACTCTGCAACATGGAGCCAGAGCTGCCCCTGGCACTCTCGTGCTTCTCCTGGACGCATTGCTGCGAGCCTGGCTGCACTTTCTGCAGGCTGCCATCCGGGAGGTCCATCGGGGGGCTGTCAGTATCCAGGAGGCACTGCAGGAGAGCTTCCATCCTGAGGAGCACTCAGAGCCTCCCTGGACTGCCCCACTGGGGGCTTGTGCCTCATTGCTCCCTCACATACTTCCACTTACCCGTCCCCTAATCCCCCTTCCTGATGTCAAACAAAATACACGTATTTTCATAAACATAAACTATCTTTATTTAACAAAACTGGGGGGGAGGGAATGAAACTCTGGTGAGACTGGGGAAAGGAGGCGGGATAGGGGAGAAGAGAGGGTGAGAGAGGGGAGGGGGAAACCTGGGAGGAGGGAGCTGGAAGGGGGAAGCTCAGGGCTCAGGGTTGGGAGTCTCACCGGACCAACTTGATTGTCATGCAAACCTGCTCCTGGGTTCGCATGTGGCCTTTGGTGGCCAGGCTGGCAGCTATCCTGCCATAGACGGCTGCGTTCCTCTGTCGAGTGCGGAGATCATGGACGTTGGGGGCATCCCCCAAACCTAAATAAGGTCCATGATCTCCGCCCTGGACCAGGAAGGCATCTGCCTTCTCTGGGCCCTGGCAGGCTCCTGGGAGCTGGCAGACTGCTCCTGGGGAGTGGTGGAGGGCTGGCTGCCATGGCTTGCTGGCTCATGTTTTGGGGCCACTGGGTCAGGGGCAGTGACTGCTGGCTCTGGGCTGGCAGGCTTGGAGTTGGCACAGGCACTGTGGCCAGAGTCTACCCCTTTAAGGGCTCCAGGGAGTGGGGGAGGGAGAGAAGTGTTCTTGGTTGAGGCCGAAGTGGCCACCAGGGCACCCTGGGAAGGCTGGAGGCCCCCTATTTTGAAGTAAGTGTCTACACAGCACTTATTTTGAAATAGCTATTTTGAATTTGGCATTATTCCTCATAGAATGAGGTTTACCAAATTCGAAATAAGCGCTCCGCTATTTTGAATTTATTTCAAAATAACAGTTTGGCTGTGTAGATGCTAGGAAAGTTATTTTGAAATAAGGGCTGTTATTGCGAAATAACTTTGCTGTATACACGTACCCTCACTGATGTCAGAGGGACCAGGATTTCACCTTGGTAAACTCCTCTGCAGGGACTCATAGGTTAACCAAAATTAAAAGCTATGCTTGCTTTTCGTAGCAGATGGAGTTTTGCCATTGACTTCAAGGGGGTGGAGGAGGTGAATTCAACCTATTGGACCTGCTTTCATCCTGCATCACTCCAGTGTTTACATCAATACAAGTGCATTGAAATCATTGGCGGAGAACAATATTTTCAACTGTTCCTAAATGCAGTATAACAAGAACTTCCTTTTTTGAGGGCTGGTCTACACTACCACGGGAGATCGATCTAAGTTACACACTTAGATAACATAGCTGAAGTCGACATATTTATATCTAATTACCACCATGTCTTCACAGCATACTGTCAACTGGAGACATTTTCTCATTGACTCCCCTTGTGCTTCGCATTGAGGTGAAATACCAGAGTTGAGAGGAAACAATCAGTGATTGATTTAACATGTCTATACTATACTAGATGTGATAAATTGACACCCACTGAGTTGATCACTTCAATTTCAACCCAGCCAGTAGTGAAAATATACCATCAGTCGCTGTACTGATGGTGTTTCTTATCAGTTTCATTATTGCAGCAAAAGGATGTGAAAAAAAAAAGTCCAGTCACACAGATGTTAATACCATGCAGGTGAAATGGCTGGTAAAAGGGAGGTGAAAGGGCTTAAGCTGGGCAGTGATGCACATATCCTAAGAGAGGCTAAACCCACTCAACTCCCATTGAAGAGGATGTTCCGGAGGATTTAAGAGTGCTCAGCATTTCTCAAGAGATACTCAGCACCTTGCAGGAGGGTGTCTTAAAAGGGCAAAGAAGCAATCAGCAAAGCAAATCACATATATAGTAGCCCAATGTCTGTGACTCTGTAACACTGAAATGCTGGCTGTTCCCTCTGGGCAGGTCTGTTGCCTCCCTGGCTGTTCCCTCTGGGCGGCGCTGTTGCCTCCCTGGCTGTTCCCTCTGGGCGGTGCTGTTGCCTGAGTCACGTCCTTCGCCTCACGCCGTGGCTCTCGGCTGACTTCTGCGCCGCTGAGCAGGGCCACCGCAGGGGAGCAAGCGGCGCAAGCGGCCGTTTGGGCATCACAGTCCCCATGCAGCACCCCCGTGCTGCATGGGGAGTGCGGGGCCCAAACAGCCGCTTGTGCCGCTTGCTCCCCATGGCGGCCTGGCTGAGCGTGCAGAAGTCAGTCGAGCACCACGGCAGGAGGGGAAGGGGGCGAGGCGGTGACGTACACAGCCAGGGGGCAGGGCCTGGCTGTGTATGTCACCCGCCCTGTCCCCCTTCAAGCCCCCCTTCGCCTTCTGCCGTGGCATTCAGCTGACTTCTGCGCTGCTCAGCCAGGCCGCCGCAGGGGAGCCCAAACGGCTGCTTGCTCCCCCGCAGCGGCCCAGCTGAGCGGCGCAGAAGTCAGCCAAGCGCCACAGCAGGAGGCAAAGGGGGATGGGGTGGTGACGTACACGGCCAGGGGCAGGGCCTGGATGAGCATGCATCCCCGACGGAGAGAGAAGAGAGCGGAGAGAGAGTGAGAGGCAGGAGAGGGAGAAGAGAAAGAGAGAGACGGAGCAGAGAGAAAGTGAGAGGCAGGAGGGGGAGAAGAGAAAGAGAGAGATGGAGAGAGAGAGGCAGAAGGCAGAGGAGAGCTGAGAGAGAGAGGGGGAGGCAGTAGGAGGAGGAGAGAGAGACACGGAGCGAGAGACCGGAGGCTCAGGAGAGAAGACCGACGTGGAGGAGAGACCTGAAAATCCCGTCTTATGACGGGCTAATTGGCTAGTATATATATAAAACCAAATACACTGAGGATGTGTCTATCTTAAGAAAAGATGCTAGGGCTAGCTAACTGACATTTTCCCAAGTGTAGATGGAGAATAATTCATTTAAACTCTGAACAAGGTCAGAAGAAGGTAATGGTTAGGATAGGGTTATAAAATATGTGTTTGTTAACATGGATTGCCTTTTCTGGTCTTAACAGACAGAGCTGCTTTATTGGGACAACCACCAGGGAGCAGATTTAATTTACAATAAAGAATGACAATGATTGCTGCTGCAATGGGGCATTGTTTGGGTAAAAAAAAATCAACAAATGAAGATGGGTGAGACAAAGGAGTTAGATCTGGCTTAATAAGATGCTTATTAAGATGCTATTATTTTGAAATAATAAGGCGAGTATCCACCCTACCAAGCCTGTTATTTTGAAATAATGGGCTTGTTATTTTGAAATAATAACTCTTGCTTATGAAGATGAATAAGTTTATTTTGAAATAGTAATTTTGGGAGTTATTTCAAAATAACTTATTTCGAAATAATCTGGTAGTGTAGACATAGCCTAAGTGTGAAATTTTTAAACATCGATATCTTAAATCTAGACGTTTCCAAATGAAAGATTATGAGTAAAAAAGTAGCACTTTGCTATGTGAGCAGCCAACAAAAGTCCCAGAGACTATTTACCAAGTAAGGTAGTACTGAGTATGAGTGAATCTGGCCCTTAGTTTTTTACATTTCTTTGAAAGCCCTGTGTAAAATGCTAAATGTTACTAACACTATATTTGAGTGCATCCAAAGTAGGAAACTCATAATCAAGCCAACGAGTTTGCTAAGAAACAAAAGGGGTTAATCAAAGAGGTAAAGGAGTTTTGCAGAGAAGATGATACATGATTTCCTTACCTCCCTCTTCACCACAAAGGACAATGAAGGAGCAGTCAATCTAGGGTTACTCTTTCCAGATGTTAATGGTAAGGCACTACCATACCAAGAGGTGTTTAAAAAAACAAAAACAAACTGGTAATGGAATGACTTGTGGAACTAAATGCCAGCGTATCACCCAGATTGGGTGGCAGATATCTGAGGCTACATCTACACTGAGGAGCTATTTCGGGATACCAGAAGTATCCTGAAATAGCTATTCTGCATCTTTAAAGCATCCCGTTATTTCAAAATAGATTTCAAAATAACGGGGACGCTAGTCCAGAGTCCCTGTAGCCCTTGTTCCATGAGGGTTAAGGGATGTTTTGGAATAGCACTTAATTTCGAAATTACCTCGAAATAAGCTATGCAATTTGGGTAGATTGCATAGCTTATTTTGAGGTGAGGATGTAGTGTAGATGTACCAGTTCTGAAAAGGAACTAACGACCAAAATAAAAGATCTATTAAAATTATGAAATTTATCACTTAAAACACCCCTATACTGAGAACTGGAAGCTGGCCAAGGTTGTACATATTTAATTTTTTGAAAAGTAAGTATTAAGTGTGATTCCTGGAAGTAAACAGTTCAACCTTACCTCAAGAAAATGTAGCATGGGAAAAATATTATAAATGTTAGTACCTACCAGCACGCTTTCTATAAGTGGAAATCACATCTACCTCAGCTGCTAGAATTCTTTCAAAGAGTTAACAAAATAGTGAATAAATGAGAACCCAGTGGGCTTTCAAAAGGCTTTTGATAAAGTTCCACACAAGAGGCTATTGAGGAAACTTAGCAAGCCTGGGCTGAAAGGTAAAGTCCTGTCGTGGATTAAAAACTGGTAAGAGATAAGAAGCAAAGAGTAGGAACAAATGGCCAATTCTTAGCAATGGAAAGAGATTAATAATAGGTTGCTCCAGGGACTAGAAAGAAGACTGGTGTTGTGTGTATTTATTAATAGCTATCCATGAAGCAAAGATATACTGATGACAAAATTATTCAGGACAGTAAAAACCAGGAAGGAGTACAGGTTGGACATCTCTGGTCTGGCACCCTCAGGACCTGACTGGTCCTGAAGGAGGGGATTTGCCAGACTAGAGGAGGTCCCCTGCTACCGGCTCTCCAGACCACCTTCCCTCCCCACTGCCAGCCCCAATCTCCCCCCTGCCATGCTGCTGCGGCTCTGGCAATCCAGACTGCCCAGGTCCCAGCCCTGCTGTTGGGGCTGCTGCGTCCCTGGCCCCGGCCCCACTACTGGGGCTGCTACGGCTGCTGCATCTCCAGACCCCACCCCACTACCACAGTTGCCATGGGTGCCACATCCCCAGCCCTGCTACTGGGGCTGCCCATGGCCCCTGCTGCACTACCAGAGCTCCAGCGCTCGTCCCAGCACCAGCCCTGCTGGGCTCTAAGCCACCAGCCCTCTTACCACTGGGGTTACCAGCCAGGACTGCCTAGTCCAGGAACACCTGTGGTCCTGCTGGACCATGGATGTTGCTGGATGAGGGAGTCCCAGATTTGGGAGGTCCAACCTGTACTAGAACTGAGGAAAGAATTAATTCATGGTGCAAATTTTGCAAGGGAGTTGAGAGCATTCTGAATGCCTTAGGGGGTGTTCAGCAGTACGGGGCTCTAAACAGGTAATTGGGCAACATGATGGCAAATGAAACTCACTGCTCCAGTGAAAGTATGAAAATTTACACCCACTGAGAATCTGCCCCAAAGTGTCATTGCTGGCAGCTCAGTGAAGATAGCTGGTCAGTATGCAGAAATTAGTAGAAAAAGTAGTTATAACTAAGATAAAGTTAGATAATAAGGCTCCCTATTAGGGTAGAGATGGAGTGAATATTGAAAATAATATAGGCTATTCTATAACACGGTAATGCAGTCTCACCTCCAAAATAGTGTCCAGTACAAGCAGTAGTTCTACAGCTGGGTTTCCTCTTGTTTACACCAGTGCTGAAATAGGTCCCCAATCTCAAAGACGGTGTAGCAGAAATTGAGAAGGTACAGAGAAGGTCACAGCAAGTGACTAATGGAAGAGGAGGACAGTTGGCAATCTTTTTTTTTTTTTTTTTTTTATGAGGAGAGTAAAAAGAGAACCTATGATGGATTTAATAGAGACAGAATATATCAAATACAGAATAGCACAGGGAAGGCCAAATTGGACACTCCTATCTACCCTTTCCCATGGTACAAGACTTAGAGGCACTCTAAATTAAAAGGCAACAACAAACTAAACAAGAATACAAGGAAGTACTTATTTAACTACTTATAATTAGCTTGTGATTGACCATAACATTAACTTGCATAACCTGCTCTTAGACATTAAAGCCAAAAGAGACCATCAGAATAATCTAATCTGACCTTCTGTACTTCCCAGGCAACAGAACCTCATCTACCCACTCTTACAATAGACTCATAACCTCTGGCTGAGTTACAGAAGTCCTTAAATCTTGATTGAAATACTTCAGTTTACAAAGAATTGACCACTTACTCTATTTAAACCAGCAAGTGACCGGTGTCCCATACTATAGAGGAAGACAATTCCCTTCTCCCCCTCAGGCTCTCTGCCAATCTGGCCTGGGGGGGAAATTCCTTCCCAACCCCAAATACTCTGAGTCTATGGGCAAGAGCCACCAGCCAGACACCTGGGAAAGAATTCTTGTCATAACACAGAGCCATCACATCTAGCACCCCATCTCTGGCCACTGGAGCTATTGGCTAATAGCAGTCATGGATGGTGAAATATGCCTTTGTAGGCAGTCTCAGCACACCATCGCCTCCATCAACTTAACCAAGCCTTGGTGCACAGAACAAAAATTATTCCACATGTGGATTGAAAAAATTAGAAGGAATGTTGCACCGCATTCTCATCAATGCATTATATAATAGTAAAAACTCTTCCCTATATCCATTGGAAAGATGCATTTTAGGATTGAATTAGCCTTTTTCATGGCTGTATCACATAGGCAACTCATAGTCTTCCTGTGATCAACTGATTACACCCAGGTCATTCACCTCCTCTGTTACTTCCTATTGATCCACCCCCAGTATATAGCAAAAATCCATGTTGTTAATCCATAAGTGCATGACTACTGCCTTACTTCTTCAGGTCAACAGCTTAGTAAAATTCCAGCAAAGTTTAGCTCTTTACATGAAAAAGTAGTATATGTAGTTGCGGGATGAAATGACAAGGCCTATAACATTCTCATGCCTTAAGCCACAAGCCAATCACTATTTGGATAGGAAGAGAATTACTCCCAATAAATTAAGCCTCACAATATGCCTCTGAAGTAAGTCTTATTATCCCCATTTTATAGATCGTTTTCCAAGGTCATTTAGTAAGTTCATGGTACAGTAGTCAGATTTAGGCTGTACAATGCCTGACTTTCAGCCCAGTGCTCAGGTGTAAAAATTCTCATGTTCCTAGGAAAGTGCAAGGCATTATTTATCCTTTGGGTAAGGAAAATTAGGGCAGTTCTTGAACTTTACAGGCAATTAAAGAAATGACTGTGGAGGCACTGCTGGCCAGATGGAAGGAGAATGTGGAAGAGAATGTGTCTAGGTTAAGCCTATGGAAAATATGCAGGGAGAGATTTTTTTTCTAAATGAAAATTAAATTGTCAAAAATTGATTTCCTAAATGAAAGGAGAGGAGTTTTTCATGTGCCTGTCAATTGCACTGGATTTCAAACAGTTTTGCTATTGCAGGTGGGATGCCCACTTCCTCTGATCAGCACTCTTTTTTACTAGCCACTCTGAAGTATGTGCCAGAAGAAAAATGGAATAAAAAAGACCAATGGACCAATAACAAGCTGATTCTTTTCATGAGGGGATTCATTTCTGAAGCTAGAGGATTGTTTGAAAAGGCTTTGGATTCCCCCATGACAGTATTAGAAATTAATTAGGTGTATGCGGTCAGGTAATTAGGCACGTGCAAGTAGGTAAAACCCAAATGCCCAATGGTTGTTCTCTTGAGTTATATATTAATTGCCAGACAAACTGGTTTCCATTTGGATCAGGTGATTTCCTTTTTGACAAATGCCTCATTCTGCACAATGCAGGAAATTATCAAATAGTTATTAGTATTATTTCTGTAGCACCACTGATATGGCAGGCACTTGGCAGATAAGTAAAAAGACATGGAAGTTCATTTCTGGTACATCTTCAGTCCTTTTGTGTCCTTCTCAGAATCACAAAGAGACCATAAAACAGGTTCCAAACAAACAGCCAAATACTCCCTTTAAAACAGGACATTTAATTGCTTATGTAGAGCACAGTTCTCTAGAGCCCTGCAAATCCGTGGATATCCATTTTATATCTGTGTGTACCAGAACTCAAAGATATGGATGTGGATGTGGATATCCATGGCTCATTTTTGATGCAGATACAGATGCAAATTTTGTATCTAGAACCATGCAAATTTGTGGCTAACTACTGATATCCATGGCTCATTTTTGTAGATATGGATGTGGATGCAAATACAAATTTTGTATCCACACAGAGCTCTACATTTCTTCATTAAGGGTATGTCTAGACTACATGGCTCCGTCGACGGAGCCATATAGATGAGTTTACTAGACATAGGAAAATGAAGCGGCGATTTAAATAATCGCCGCTTCGTTTACATCAAAATGGCCACCGCGCTGTGCCAATCAGCTGTTCAGCGGCACAGCAGGGCAGTCTGGACGCGTCGCGGTCGACAAGGGAAGCCTTTGTCAACCGCTCCGGTATGCCTCGTGAAATGAGGTTGACCGGAGCGGTCGACAAAGGCTTCCCTTGTCGACCGCGGTGCATCCAGATTGCCCCGCTGTGCCGCCAAACAGCTGATTGGCACAGCGCGGCGGCCATTTTGATGTAAACGAAGCGGCGATTATTTAAATCACTGCTTCATTTTCCTATGTCTAGTAAACTCATCTACATGGCTCCATCAACGGAGCCATGTAGTCTAGACATACCCTAAAGGTCTAACTATATTATCACCAATATTGGGTAGGGTTTTCAAAATCACTGAGTTGAGTTATGTCTCGTGCTTCAGAAAGTTGCACCCAACAACCATGTAATATAGCTGAAAACCTCTGCAAAAACTGCAAAGGTATTTTGGTCAGTAGCCTCAAAATGCACAAAAACACACTGATGAGTTGGCACACATTCAAAAATGTACCTTTCAAGCTCAAATATGAATTGAATATAAAAGGCCATCAGATGCCATTTGTCTCATTCTTATCAGATGTAGTTCAAGAGACAGATTTATTAATTCAGTGTATAATGAATTGAGGTAATGATATGTATAGCTTTACTTTTCTTGCACCTCACCTTATATTGCAGTTGACACACATGACAGTTCTATCTTTTTAGGATTTCTTTATCAAAATCTCACATTGAAGAGCAGCATAAGAACACTAATATATTTACTACCTAATAGTTTTGTTTTAAAATGTTAATCAAAGTATTTCTAACTTCCTGTCTGGGTGTTAAGCACTGGAATAAATTGTGTAGGGAGGCTGTGGAATCTTCATCACTGGAAATTTTTAAGAGTAGGTTAGACAGATACCAGTCTGGGATGTTCTAGATGGTGCTTGGTGATGCCATGAGTGCAGTGGACTGGACTTGATGGCTTCTTGAGATTCCTTCCAGTTCTAATGTTCTATGATTCTATGAGCCCTTCCATAAGGATAATTTAATTATACTATAGTGATCATCACTTAGGACTAGGTTTTCAAAGATGCATATAGACACAATGGGATCTACTAAAGCACTCAGGCAGCCATCAATGGCCTATAATATCAGGCACTTTTTCTACTTAGGGGATTTTCAAAATCCCTCTAGACAACTATCTGTATTTTGGACACATAAATGTATTTGGCACTGACTGTCTGTTAGTTACTCTTTCAACTAACTCCTGTGTGTTATATTTAGGACTCAGTCAAGAATAGCTTCTCTTCTTGTGTATTCTAGAACTAGCTGTTCCAAGGCATGATCATTTAATGTGTCAAGCAATTTCTTCTCTAAAACTTGTCCCCATTTGACACTTGACCTGTTTGTATGTGGGTAGCTGGAATCGCCCATCACTGCCTTTTTAATAGGCTTCGCTGGCTTTCTGTAATCCCTAAAAACTGTTCAGTAAACATGTTTTTCCTCCTAAAAGGAACTAGTAGTACCACCCTCCCAGTATATTTTTATTCTTTCAACTTAGTGTTGCCATTTTTTATCATGAATCTCATAATGTTTGGGTTTTATCTTTAAGCTTCAGCTCTGGAGAGCAACTGATTAAAGGAGCATTTAAGATTTAATTTTTTAAAGTAAGTTTCTAGTCCTCAAAGGTAAAGGAAAAAAAAACTTGAAAAATATGAACTAAGAGTAAACGAAAGGCTACAAATCAGGAAGCAATTAAAGGAGACACTTCCCCACAAACATTTAAAAATGTCCTGTGATTTTTAAGACTCTCTCATGATTTTTCAGAAGGTTTGACTCATGATTTTTGAATTCTTGAGCTTGGCAATACTACAACTTGAGATTTGTATCCATATAGATTTCAACGTGTGGTTGAAATCAACAGGACCAAATTAACTCTTCTGGGGCCATGGGACTATTAGATTTTGTGGGGCCTCTAGGCTGCAGGTTGAAGCCAAAATGAAGGGTTCAGTGTGCAGGCAGGGGCTGTGATTGAGGCAGGAGGCTGGGTGCAGGAGGGGATGAGAGCTATGACTGGGGGTGTGAGCTCTGGGGGCGGGGAACTGGGGCTGAGGTGCTTGGGGTACAGGACAGGACTCCAAGGGAGAAGGGGTTTAGAGTGTAGTAGTGGGCTCAAGGGAGGAGGGTGGGGTGGATGTGCAAGGTCTGGGCAGGAGTTAGGGTGCAAGAGTGGGCGTAGAGCTGGGGAGCAGGGCAAGGGAGTCGTTTCGGGAGAGCAGGGGGGGCAGCAGCCTTGTATACTGGGACACAGCTTGCTTTTCTTCCTGTTCCCCTGACTATCAGGGAGCGAGGGGAAAGTACTTGTATTCTGTGAATCCTCCTCCCCCCCCTTCACCAGCCAGGAGTGAGAGGCATGCACAGAAGCCATGTACTTTCCTCTCACTCTCTGATAATAAGGGGAATGGAAAGGAAAGCAAACTGTATCCCAGTATGCATGGCTGCGGTGCCCTTGCTCTCTCAGAATGGTGCCCTTGGAGTAGGTGGGGTGTGGGAGGAGGCTCAAGGATGAGGCAAGGGGTGTTTACCGGAGCAACTCCCAATTTTGTGGGGGGAGGGTGACAGGTGACTCTGTGCTGTCCTGTGCTTGCCTGTAGGCACCACTCCCTGCAGCTTCCTTTGGCTGCAATTCCCAACCAATGAGAGCTGTTGGGTGGAGCCTCAAGGAAAGGGCAGTGCAAAGACTGAGCTTCCCCGTGCTCATGATGATGTGGCTCCAGGAGAGGGCAGGTGGGCGGAGGAGGAAAAATGGCAGCACGCCGAACTGCCTTCCATCTGCCTCTCCCCTGTCAGGAAATGCTAGCCCAGAACACAGAGGCTTTAATGGCTTTAGCTCAGGGGCCCAGGCTAAATAGGCCCTGCTTAGCCCGGGGCCCTGGCCTGCAGCCCCTAAAGCCTCTTTCTTAATCTGGCCCTGCCTCTGTACTCAAAATTGCTGTAATCTTATTCTATGAAATTCCTGATGTATAGCACATCTCCGGCAGTCTGCCTTTCTGAATAGTTTATAAGTAGCTCTTGCTTTATCTCATTGATTTTTGTCATTCCATTATGTTTTAAAAATCTCTGTTATGCCAATTCCCTTTTCCATTGCCAGGTATTCTAGTTCACCTGTTTGTGCTTCGAAGAGTCTTACATTGGTCAATAGGGCATTTTATAATATTTATTTTTGGTTATGTGTTTATTTTTACTACTCTAGAGTTTGTGGAATTGTAACTTTTGTTAAAAACATCACTCTTCTATTTACCTTGTCACACATTTTTGCCTAATTAGAGCCAAGGTATTAATAGAAAATAATGATAATCTCTGCAAAGTATAAGTACTGTAAGACTTCAGTGCCTGTTTTCCTCAGAGACTGAAACCACAGTCTCTCGCATGGCATTTGTCTAAATGAACTCTTTGTAAGCAGCATGAAGCTGCGCTCTAAGTCTGTAAGCCTTCCCAGAGAAGTGCCAATACTATAACTATTTAGGAGTGCAAGGCTGTGGCAGAATGAGGCCATGTTTTCAGAGCTGGTGTTTATTTATGTGGGGTGTAGCCTATAGCGATATTCGTGTCCTAGAAGTATTTTAGAACAAAGTTGAACTTTGTGTTTTGGTGGAAGGGAAAGTTAAGAAGAATCCTCATGGAGAATTCTTCCTTTGGGGCTTCCGGACGACACAGCAGCACTTCAGGAAGAAAAAGTGATCGGGCACAGGAAAAGCTGACTCGGGAAGAAAAGAGGAAGTGAGATCCAGGAGGTCTGGGGGCACAAATGGGCCATTCAGTATCACCAATGGATTCTTCTCCTTTAATGAATAAATTGTTGCAAAGCTCAGCCCAAAGGGTCAATCGGGGAAGTTCACTAGCAATAAGAGAAGTTACTCTGCACAGCTCCTACGAAAGTGTTGTCAGACCCATCCCTACAGAGTGAAAAAGAACACAGAAGTGAAGAATTTAGTAGAAAGTTGCAGTGTTATATAGGGGATATGTTGATTGCTGTGTCTGTGTGTGAAGGAAAGCAAACCAGGAAAATAATAAGTATGTTAGGAGTATAATAAATGAACAGTCAGTGGACCATCATGACAGTCTGGTGATGTAAGGCTAAATTAGCCCCTATTGCAAGTGGAGGCAACACCAATTAGGGATGTGAAGGACTAGTTGACTATCCAATAAGCAAATGCTTATCGGATAGTCGACAGGCTAGTCGACTAGTCGCTTCCCCCTCCCCCCTTGCTGCCTCTATCAGAAAGAGGCAGCAAGGTGGGGAGAGGAAGCGTACTTCAAAGTGGCAGCGCTGCTTGGAGCCTGGGGCCAGACCCCGGGCTCCACATCGCGCTGTCACTTTGAAATGCCACGGGAAGACAGGGGCCAGCTGGGGCGTCCCCAGGCTGCACATGGCATTTCAAAGCAGCAGAGCAGTGTGGAACCCGGGATCAGATGGGGACTCCTCCACTGACTCTGGGCTCCATGCAGTGCTGTCGTTTTGAAATGCTATGGGGAGCTTGCCGCCAGGCTCTCCGCGGCGTTTCAAAGCGGCAGTGTGGCATGGAGCCTGGGGTCAGTGGGGAAGTCCCCAGCTGACCCTGGGCTCCGTGCAGTATTTCACCTTTGAAGTGTAGCAACAGCCCTAGGGCTTCAAAGGCAGAGGCGCCCTATTGACTAATCGAATAGTCGATTAAAAATGCATCAACTATTTGATTAGTCAATTAATCGATATTTAACATCCCTAACACCAATGCTGTTAACTAAATTTCCCTCACTTATGCTAGCACTGAAACATAACTCAATATTAAGTATGTATAAAAAAAGAGAACGTATCCAGCACATTTAGGCTCCGATACTGACTAGAGCTTCAGGGTGCTACCACAATCCAAATAATTAATAATAATTATACAAAGCTGCTGTAAGGGACATTCTATCATTATGTCTGACCAATATAAAACACATAAGAAATAACAATTTCTGACAACTGCTTTGAGAGCCCCTGCTCTGTCATGCTCTGAAATGAATTGTTTTCCTGCAGCCAACACAGGGTGAAATTTCCTTTGAGTTTGCTAGGACCAAGATCTGGCCCAGAAAAATCAGCAAAATAGCAGCATTCTCCAGCAGGGACACTATCTAGCTTCATTTTCAGTGACTGGGTTCTGAAGTGGGTGCAACATGGTGGAACATTCGTTTCCAAAATGTGCTCCATATTCTTATTCAATAAGCATTTATGTGCACTCACAGGTCTCCTTTAGTACACGAGCTTAAACATGTTCCATTCATCCTGGTTTTCAGAGGACAATCCTCAATTTAAAAAATAGAAACATAAACAAACCAAGTCCCAGTTGGCGGTAAAGGAAGTGGAGGGAGAGAGCAAGAGAGAGAGAAATATATTTTAACGTGTAGACCTTAGTTTTAGAATGTACTCTAAAACTGTTATGATGGATACTGAATAAGAAGATAGAGACATCTATGAGTCCAAATATATTATGGCCCAAATTCCACAAAGTACTTAAGTACATGCCTAATTTTAAGCACATTTTAGGCCCACTGAAATCAATGGGAATACTCACATGCTTAAAGTTAACCAATTGTTTGAGTATCTTAGTGAATCAGGGTCTGGGAGCGATTTGTATTTTAAAATATAAAAATTGGTCTTAGTCTATCAGGTGAGTAAATAATTTGGATTTCATATGAAACATACAGCGTAACAGCTTAGATACTAGAATGATGGGTGTTGTAGAAAACCCTCTGGAAGGAATGAGTTCAAAGAATGTGAGAGTGCTAGTAATTCTACGTCCTGTTTGACAAACTGTTACTTCTTCTTCACTCATTTTCCAGTAGACTGCTTGATGTTTAATATATTGTCTTAAAATTAATAAACACCTAAAATTAAGCAACATTTAGTTGCATAGGTTTTGCTGCTAGAATCAAATACTTGGTGCAAACAGAACTTTGCAAGACCTGCACTAAGCATGCTATAAATACTGTCATTACCACTACAACAAAATGCTCATTCCTAAATTGGATCAAGTGAACTCTGATATTTAAAGTATGCTGTCTTCTCTTTTTGCCTGCTCCCTCACTCCCCACTCTCCCTTGACTCGCAGATTGGATCTCACCATTCCTTACCCTCTATTATATTTGATTATTTTAGACTCTGTTACACTGAAAGCATGGTGATAATTATATAGCCTAAATGTGTCCTTATAGTCAGTGATGAACTGAATATCCCATCTTCTATAGATGTTTATAGGCCACCTGGGAAACCCCTTTAAGGAAGCAATATAGAGTAGCTAATCTGGTTGCCAACAGTAGTGATCTTCCATTTTATAGTGCCTTTTATCTAAAAGAGCACTTCACAACTGCACACAGTTCCCCTCCCCCCATGAACAAATGGGAGACAGCAGCTTTTTAACAAGAACATGAGAATTGAGGATAAAAGGTGAAGAAAAATATCATGGTGAAATTACAGGTGCAATTTTTAAATACAGCAACCATCCTTGAATATTACTATCCCCTTTGACCCAACCAGTTAAATAATATTTGGAGTTTTTTGGGTTGTTTCCATTTGGAAAATGTCGAAGTCAGGTATTTCTTTGGTGCAGTCCCCTATTTATTTACAAGGAATTTATGTTTCCCCAGACACAAAGGAATCAATTAGGAGATTATTTCCTTGTGTAACCTAGGGGTAGTGTTCTGTCCAATGTAGTAGCACTTAAACAAGAGAGAGACAGGGAGCCAGAGAGAGAGATTCCTCAACTGAGAGGCAGCTAGCTGGCTTTTAGCTTAAGCTGTAGAGGTTCATGCCCTAAGCTCTAGAGGTCCCAGGTTCAGTTTTACCTGTCAGTAATACACTCGCTGAATATTCCAAGTCTTTACTATCTCCAAAAAGCTCTCAGCTTCTCTCAGGGTCACAATACAAGTGTTTCTCTAACTGCTTCTATGACGGGGTGGGCAAGACAGGGTCCGCCAAGACATTTGAGCTGGCCCACAGCAGCCCTGCCACTCCCCTGCCCCCAAGCCAATCAAGACCTGGGGACAGGAGAGCATGCAAAGTCTCCTCCCCCCACCTAAGGACTCATGGCAGCAAAGGGAATTGAAAGCTGTTCAAAATGGCTGGCAGTTCTCTCTAGGCCTCGCGCACCCCTGACAGAATGGGAGTAGGGTGCGAGAGATTTTGTGTGCTCTCCCACCCCTGGCCCTGATTGGCTGGGGAGCGGGCAGGGGGGGTACAGACGTCTCCTCCTTCCGCCAAGGGTGTGTGGCGCCTAGAGGGAGCATGCAAAGTCTCCTCCTGCCACCAGGAATGGGCTGCACCTAGAGGGAACAGCCCCCTTCTGCCTGAGGCCCAACCCCTTCTGGGGTGGCCTGTGACCACTCCCATAATTCATGGAGTGGCCCCCCTTCAAAAATTATTGCCCACCCCGTTCTATGATGTTCCAGCAGTGTCTGCACACAGACAGCTCCACCAAAAACAATACCCATTCCCCTGCCTTGGCATTCAGTCTCTAGTCAAACCCCTCTGCCCACACAGCTCCATTTCTGACTGGCCTTGTATGCAGCCTATGTTTTGGGCTGTGGTTACAATTGTTTAAATGAGCTTATCCTGAATGAAGAGCAGCTATGATGCCCACCGTCTTCAACAAGTTTCACCCAACCCCCAGCATAACATACATTTCAGTAGCCTTGAGTAACTAGCCAATCTTATCCCAGTATTTTCAGGCTTCCCTCTGGAGAGCTAATTCCAGTCTGACCCTGGTGTAAATGAAGGAGTATCTCCACCAAGATCAATGGAGGTATATCGGTGCAAAACCCATGTAAGAACTGACTCAGATCCTGTTGTTCAGTGCTACTAGCTCTGCAGTTTAGGGTGATTATTTATTTCAAGCCCCCACTTACGCTCCATCCCAGAATGCAGCTATTCTCAGACTAACAACCATTTTGCTAAAGTTCTCAGCCGCAGTAAATACATTTACACAGCCAGTGGCAAGAAGTAGTGCAACCACAACACATTTCCACATTATTTCACTAAGAATAAATGGACCTTGTGAAGTGTATGTGTATGTGTGTGTGTGGGGCGGGGGGACAGAGACTGCAAACTAGATAACAAAACTAGTTTGAGATTATAAAAGTTTCTTCTTGTAATTATAATTTTCCAGGGGTGATTCCATTTAAAAAAAAACAAACAAACAATCACCTATCTAAATGAAATACACTACTATATATCTGGATAGAAATGGCACCTCTTCCCCCCTGAAAGGCTGGGCTGACACTAGTGAGTGTTCTATATTGCGGAGACTGGGGCAGTAGCTGTTCTCTAGCTAAGATCATAACCAGCTTTCATATTAAAGTCTTATTTTAACGTTTTCTGCAACTTTGGCTTGGAAATATCCATATTTCCTCTTAAGACAATGGAGGCTGTTTCTGGAAAGTCTGAAAAGTATATTAAGCTGCTTTTGAGTTTACATTGGAAACATGGAATTTTATCTAACATCCTTTTGTCTCAAAAAGAATTGTTGCTGCTCCTTCAAACTTTCCATGGAATTAAATGTTTGTGAAAAGTCCTGAGTTTACTATAAATTGATGGTAATTAAGCATGCGGTTTTGGTTGTAGATAATTTAGATCCCAAATCAGTTCTCACTGACTTCAGTGGGAGGTATGGCATCCGGATATATTGTACCCATTTTTTTAAGCTGGTGAAAGGAAACTGGTAAAAGGAAACGATACCTTGCAATTGGTTTGAAAAGTTCCTGAGACAAGCTTACCTCAGATTTCTCTCAAAATGGTTCATCAGCTGACAACTCTCTAGTGCCCCCTTACGATTCCTGGTGTTTGATGCCAAGAGAAAGACTAACAGCTTGACATCAGTGCTGTTACTCACATGAGAAATGTTACTTACATGCATCCATGTATTCAGGAGAGGAGCTAAAGAAAAAAAACCACCACAACCTCGCACGTTTCTACTGTGCTAACTAAAAGAAAAAGTATGCTTTATAGTAGTACAGTCTCTGCTACAGGAAATCAAGCAGTGTAATACAGTTGATGAATTGAGAGTAGGTTCAGTTATGGTTATTTAATATTCATATTGCAGTCGTCCCTAGAGACCAACCAGGAGTAGGCCCTAGAGGGCTTGAAGGTGTACGGACATATAATGGATGAGAGTCCCTGCTTTAAAGGGCTGTTAATAATAATCATTATTTTTATTACCCAAAAAGAGAGTCTAGCTGTTCACAAGTATCAGAGGGGTAGCCGTGTTAGTCTGAATCTGCAAAAACAACTAGAAGTCCTGTGGCACCTTATAGACGAACAGATTTATTGGAGCATAAGCTTTCATGGGCAAAGACCCACTTCGTGCATCTGACAAAGTGGGTCTTTGCCCACGAAAGCTTATGCTCCAATAAATCTGTTCGTCTATAAGGTGCCACAGGACTTCTCGTTGTTTTAGCTGTTCACGGAAGACTCAAACATAAGAACGGCCATACTGGATCAGACCAACAGTCCATCCAGCCCAGTCACCCACCTCCAGAGAAATAGAGGCTAGAGACACCATTCCTACCTATCCTGGCTAACGGCCATTGATAAACCTAACCTCCATGAATCTATCTAGCTCTTTTTTGAACCCTGTTAAAGTCCTAGTCTCCACCACATCCTCTGGCAAGGAGTTCCACAGGTTGACTGTGTGGTGAGTGAAGAAACACTTCCTTTTATTTGTTTTAAACATGCTGCCTATTAATTAAAAAGACATGGGCTAAAATCCTGGCTCTTCTGAAGTCAATAACAAAGCTCCCATTCACTTCAATAAGACCAGGATTTCACCAATGGTCCCTGCCCTAAAAAGAGCTTATAAAAGTAAATTGTAGACCTGATGCAACCAGTAGGGATCAGCTGGGAAAGGAAAATTACCAGATTTGGCCCTGAGGTTACTCAGTTTAGGCATGCACACTGGAAGGGAACTCGAGAGGTCATCAAGTCCAGTCCCCTGCCCTCATGGCAGGACCCAGTACTGTCTAGACCATCCTTGATAGTCATTTATGTAACCTGCTCTTAAATATTTCCAGAGATGGAGATTCCACAACCTCCCTAGGCAACTTATTCCAGTTTTTAACCACCCTGACAGTTAGGAAGTTTTTCCTAATGTCCAACCTAAACCTCCCTTGAAGCAATGGGCTCAAACTGCAGCTTGTTCTATCCTCAGAGGCCAAAGAGAACAATTCTTCTCCCTCCTCCTTGTGACACCCTTTTAGATACCTGAAAACTGCTATCATGTTCCCTCTCAATCTTCTCTTTTCCAGACTAAACAAGCCCAGTTCTTTCACTCTTCCTTCATAGGTCATGTTCTCTAGACCTTTAATCATTCTTGTTGCTCTTCTCTGGACCTTCTCCAATTTCTCCACATCTTTCTTGAAATGCGGTGCCCAGAACTGGACACAATACTCCAACTGAGGCCTAATCAGCGCAGAGTAGAGCGGAAGAATGACTTCTTGTGTCTTGCTCACAACACTCCTGTTAATGCAGCCTAGAATCATATTTGCTTTTTTTTTTTTTTTTGCAACAGCGTCACACTGTTGACTCATATTTAGCTTGTGGTCCACTATAACCCCTAGATCCCTTTCTGCCGTACTCCTTCCTAGACAGTCGCTTCCCATTCTGTATGTGTGAAACTGATTGTTCCTTCCTAAGTGGAGTACTTTGCATTTGTCCTAATTAAACTTCATCCTGTTTACCTCAGACCATTTCTCCAATTTGTCCAGATCATTTTCAGTTATGATCCTATCCTCGAAAGCAGTTGCAACCCCTCCCAGCTTGGTATCATCTGCAAACTTAATAAGCATACTCTCTCATTAGTGAGGTCAGCAGAAATTATCCAGTTAACAATGGGTAGTGGAGTTGGTTTCAAATTTTCTCAACAACAAAATGGGATGAATTTTTTTAAGAATTACATCTATATTCTTCAGTTATAATTGTTAAGATGAGGGGCTGCTGGATATATCTGACATATACCCATTAAAAAAAGTTGTATAAAAAATATGTTACATGTAGCAAATTGTAATCACTTTGTTTGTTCCCCTCTCTGCTCAACCCTTCTCATATTGCACCAACCAGCAAAATTAACATGGAACTTCTACCATGGGTAGCTATCATCCCAAACACTTTTCTTGTATATTGTATCCTGCACCCATCTCTTTTGCCTGTTGCTTGTCCCTTTAGAGGAGGGCTCCTCAACTTTGGAAGCCCCAGAGGCACACTGATACTCACAGCACATGCAGAAGGCCTCAACTTAAGTGTGGTTGCATATACATGCAAATATATGCAAATAGCTTATTTAACACTGATGGGCATGAATACAAAGATTAAGCCTTAACCTGTGCGCTGGACCCAAGTGTGGCTAGTGTCAGCCAGTGGAGGCCATGTTCAAAGGATCCCACCCACAGGCTATGTGTTGAGCCCTGTATAAACCCAAACCTCACCACGGGCCGCAAACAAACAGGCTGTGGGCCACATGCGGCCTGCGGGCTGCTTGTTGAGTAGCCTTGCTTTAGAGTGTAAGCACTTCAGGGCAGAGGCTGTTCCTTGTTAAGTCCTGGCTATGACCATGATACAAATCATCATTATATAAAATAAGGTTATTGACTTATTCCTTTACTGTGGGCATTGTGTCTTTGGGAGGGATTTCATTTAGGGACGAGCAGTTTGACAGCCCAGAGTAGGGAGGATGTTCTGTGTATGAGTGATGTCAGGGAAAAGGTGTAGAGATTGTGAGCAAAGTGAATTAAAGAGTTATCAAGGCTAGAATCCATTCAGACCATATCCCTAGCAATAGTATGCTGTGATCAAAGGAGGGAGTTATATATGGAAAAATAAATCAGATATTGATGACAGCTGTATTCCATAATACCCGGTCAGGATTACAATGACAAATAAATCAAGCTATGGAAAAGAGAGCAAGAGTATCCTGATTAATGAGATTTATAATCATTGTAATCCAGACTTACTCAATTAAGAAAACTGAAACCCTGCCACTCTATTTGCTGATGGACTAACAATTGGTGACATTTTCGTGTCCCGCACATAGAATAATTGGGTTGTTTTGAATGAATTGTCTAAATGTTAAATTATGGCTAGTGCTTTGCAATATTTTGAACAATATTAATGATGTAATTGTTGTCTCTCTCTGAAGTTCAGGTGTTTCACAAATAACCACCTCTTACAAAGTTGCAGAGAGCAGTGTGTGTCTGAATACATTGTTCTTCAACAGAGTCATATGCTTGGGATGCAAAGCACATCGCGGTGACTCGAGTGTTGTAAGAGTCTGTGCTTATTGCACCAGGAATGCAGATATACCTACCCAGCTTTGCGTCTAAAGACATTTTGGGAAATTGACAACTTGCTCACATAGAAGTGATTTGTTGTTGTGTTTGCTTAATAGGCTGAGAGGGCTTTGAAGAGACTAGCTGGGAGAAGCTAGCTTAGAACCTGACCAGTTATACAGCGGATACCCCAGAAAGGATGAAACTCACTAACCTGGCCAGGCCTGCCGCTGGAGGTCAAAGGGGGAAGTTGATCCAGGGCCCAGTGATTCTAAAGGGCCTGGAACTCCCAGCTGTTGCAGTGGTGGTGCCCAAAGTCCTGGGCCCTTTAGATTGCTGCCGCAGTGCCATGCAGCGTGCTCCCGGTGGCTCTAAGGGCTGGGCAGGAGGTGGCAGGCCACACTCCAGATGGCATTGAGGGTTGACTGCCCCATCCCCATCTCTTCTACCTGAGGCCCTGCCCCTTCTAAGAGCATGGAGTCAGCTCCTCCCGCCGCCTTGCCCAGGGGCTGGAGTGGCTGTCGGCTCCCCTGAACCTAGCTTTGCCAGAGGTCTGGGTTACTTCTATCGTAGGAGCTGACTGAAGATGAGGTGATGCACTGTAACACCAAGACTTATGCCACCAGGTGCTAAGAGAAGAGGCATGTGACACTATCTCTAGTGACAGATTCTTCTTGACCCCCATTGATAAGGCTAGAGCCTTCTGACATTTATTAAAGACTTTTTCACATCTTGATGAAACTCACTGTTCTTTCCCTTCTCTAGTACATTATTAAAATTAAACACCAGCTCTAGTATGAAACTTTGGCATTGAGAATGTCACAATTAACCTTCAGCCATGGTGAATACTGACCATTTTATTCCTCTTTTGTTTTCTTTTTGAATTTTGATAATCCAAGACAGTATTTCACATCTGAGACTAAGATTGGTAGAATTCATTTTTTTCATCATTTCAACAACTAATACCGATGCTTATTTTTAAGCTTTTCTTTATATTGATTTCAATGTTCACAGTTGCATAAAAGTGAGAGGGTTTTAAGAATTTTTCAATTTTTATTGATTTTTACTTTCATAGTTATAAAATTATGGGGGAGGAGTTCAGATAATGGAGAGGATCATCCAATAATTAATTAAGGACAGCACAAAATGAAATTTTAAAAGTTAACACTTTATAACTGTTAAAACACATACTCAACACCATATCTTAAAACATATAAAATAAATATCCTTAAATCAAACTTCAATAACTTCTCAAGGAACATTTTGCTTCCTTTGCGTATATGTAAATTTTGATTATCAATGGAAATATTTTAATTAGTTTGTTTGTGCAGAGCAAAATCAATGTTTACCAACGTTTATTGATAAAAATCTCCAAGCCAGCTATGATGATTTAATTTCCTTAATTTCCTCTTAAAGGTAATTTCAAAAGTCCCTTACAAAACCCTAAATAAATTATCTCTACTATTCTAGCAGTATGATCAAAAAATTCTAGTAAATTAGGGGAGATCCAATTTTCCTTCAAATAATCCACAATAGTCAGAGCCAGATTGTGACATTTTTAATGCCCTAATATATGTCAAGTATAGGGTGCCCCATACCATAAAAATAATGAATTTATTATTTTCATAGAAAGGACATTGAATATGCATATGTAAGTAAAGTAGAAATAAACAATACAATCTAAAAATACAAAATCCAACAATAAATTTGCTAGAAGAATTCTCAGGAAATTTCTCTTCTTGTTGGGACATCAAAATTATAGAATTGCTTGTCTAAATATGCATTGAGACTCTTAGAGGATATAAGGTGACAAGAGGAAACAGAGGATATAGATAACCCACTCTCTTAAAGTTCAGCTATTAATTATATGATGTGAACTACACCAAGGTAGAAAACAAACCATTAAAAAATTGTATGTGGGTTGTATTTTTCCAATAAATTGTTTTGTTTTTATAGAAGGTTATGCTGAATTACCAAATATTGGTACTAAAATTAGTAGTAGAAAGTTTATATTGAACCCGGTAAAATTTTAATTTTATATTATAAATAGAGTTGCATATATCTATACAACAAATAATATTTTATTAATATAGATATGCCCAAAAGCTGTGTTTTTTAGCAGGATATTTCTGTGACAGTTAGTGCTATTTTGCTTTGTTCTCACAAGAAAACAATATATAATTTTTATACAATGAATAAAGAAAATTATCCTTTTTTTCTAATGTATAAATGAAAAAAATGTTTAATTTTGTTAGGGAAATATAAAGTGTATCCAGACTATACATAAATTATATTTAAACATTTATTCTGATTGAATTTTCACTATGAAACAATTAATTGCTAGCATTTTTCTTTTGCCATGCCATAAAAACACTCTGAAGGTTCTCAGAACTGATGGAGGGAAGCCAACACAAATTTATCCTCCCTCAAGATCCATTTAACCCAAATCCATAAAATGATCACCTGCAAACTCAATTATGTGAAGCATGGATAGCACATGTAACAGAAAGCGGTATATGTGTTAAAATACAAATATGTATGTATGTACAGATAAAAAGAAGAAAGAACTCACTGATACTTAAGAAAAAGAAGAAAAACAGGAGCTAAGTCACTATACAATGAGCATGCTGGACCATAAACAAGAGATGGTGACCTTCCAGCTATTCCTAGCCAAAAGGGACACTACACTTGATGTCACTCCTAGGATGAGTCCCATATGAGTATGATCTTGTCAGAATTGCTTCACAACACTGTATTCTCTGACCTCACATTTTCTCCAGTTTTACTGGTAATGAGATTATTTATTTAAATAAGTTATGACGGCACCATCAGAATATTACCAGTAGAAGCTGGCCAACAAAGTGCCACCTTGGGAGACTCATAGCAGGCTTACTCATAGAAATATTAATTTTACAAGTGCAATTATTGTTTTTTTCCTCAGCCTTGGCCTCCCACCTATCAATAATGAACAATTAGTGAAGGGTTAGGGTATAGTAAGGGCATATGTGTAGCCAGATGTGTATGTCATATTTATACAAAAGGTCTGTATTTAGAGAGAATCTTCATTTTTCTATATTTCCTTTATTTTGACAAAATTTGAAATAGAGTCAGGGTTTTTTTTAGAGGCCCCTCCTACTGCAAGGCCTAAGCTGCCAGTTAGTTATCTTATGCCTTAATCTGACACTGATGTTGGTTTATCTGCATTCTAACATGTTCATCTGCATGTTTCAGGTTTTAATTAATTTCAACCAATAAATCTGGTACTTAAAAAAAAAAAAAAGAAAAGAAAGAAGAAGAAGAACACAACCCTCACTGATCTGCAGACAGATACAATATTTGCTACCTTCTAGATGATTTTAATCAGGCACAGCATATTTTGTTAGCAAGCTAAACTGATTCATTCTTATTTCCTTCAGTACTCTTTGGGGATTTACCTGGTGACTAGTCCTGGTGATTTGTTGCTCTGTAATTTCTTCCAACTCCTTTTCTTTGGAGACCTCCGTCTCTGACATCTTTATCACTTGATAAAAATAAGGTCCAGGCAGTATCTCCCAGCATTCTCTGTGGGGAAGCCTAAAACATACAAATAATTTAGCTTCCTTGTAAATCTTTTTATGCTCCTTAATTGCTCCATTTATGCCCTGTTACTCTGGTAGGGGACTCATTAATTCTCTGCTTTTTATATAAAGAATAACATTAGACATATGTCATTGGCTATTTGCTCATCAAATCTCTTCTTAGCCCTCCTAATCTCCATTCTGTTTTACCTGACATAGTTTATGCTCATTTCTACTGGCTTCATTGGGATTGGGGTTCTCTTTTGTGAAGGATGTTATCTGTGTGGCTCAAATTACCTCTTAACTTTGCCATTGAGTTAGCATCCTCTTTTCTACAGGGTAATGCCTGCTAAACTGAAAGCATACACTGCACACTAAGATCGGAGCTGCTTGAAAATCTCAGCATGTGAAAGTCTGCATAAAGAGGTAATTCAGTTCCGCCACCCACTGTTTCTTAGGTGTCCAGTTACCACAAAGTGAAACTTCAATCTCTTAATGGGTGCCTGCCAAGGAGCACCAATTTGGGGAAATAGTTTCTCTGGAGAAGATACTTCCTTTGAACTGATAACGTTGAGCCAACACTTCTTTCAGAAGTGACCTTGAAATAAATAGCGCATTCTTCTGTAGGGTTGTATCACTTACAGCTGAAGCAGAAGCAAGACAGAGCTCCTGGTAGGGGGGATAGCCAACACAGGCTTTTATCCCTCCAGTTTAGGACAAGGGAGAGCCTCCCACACAACCTCTAGTTTTTCACCTGTGCAAATGAAAGTTCAAGGAAACTATTTGTGGCAGCTTGTGAATGTACTCTACTCTAGCACTCCCTGTCAGGTACACTAGTTTCTCTATCTGGGTGCACATTATTCAAGGACAGTACAGGCTGGATAAAGCTACCTCCTTTATACTGGCCACATGACAACATACTGAATATCCTAGGACAAAATCTATACCTCAGAGCAAGGCCTGAAAACTAAAATCATTCTAGGTCTCATATTTATGATGACTCAACTTGTCCACCATCAGGGAATCCCAGGCACAAGATCCTGAGAAGCACAGAAGCATTTATTAAGAGGCTGTTCTCCTGCTATAAACACTCATGCTGGATTGGTCCTTGTGGCTTTGCATTGTAGACTCCTCTATGTAAGGACCAAATTCTGTGTTCAGGAACATGAGTATAAATCCAAAGTAATTCCACTGAAGTTGAAGGAATACTCTGGAGCTATGCTGGAGTGAATGAGCATCTCAAGGGGAGCAGAGAGGGCCCTGCTGCATGTTGACATATGCCAAAGCCTGGGACCGAACCAATGATCTTTAGATATTCCTACAGGATGGATGGTAGTCACTTCAGAGCCAAGACTAAGACCACAATAACAGTGGTAGAACTCTAATACACTGATGATGCCCAGGTCAGTGCCACCTCAGAAGATGGACTCCAAGCAATCATCAATGTTTTCACCATGGCCTACCACAGATTGGGACTGACTCTCAATGCACAAAAGACCCAGGCTCTCTTTCAGCCACCACCCGCCACACTGTTATCTGAACCAGCCATCACAGTGGACAACCAAGTGCTAGAGAATATCAACAGCTTCCCCTCAGAAGCTATCTGTCCAGCAATGCTGACACTGATGATGAAATTAATCACCAAATCTCCAGTGCCAGTGCGGTTTATGGACGTTTATGGAGGCGAGTCTTCAATGACAGTGACATCAAGACACAGACCAAGATTGAGATCTATAATGCCGTAGTCATCCCAATGCTGCTGTATGGAGCTGAAGCCTGGACTCCCTATAGACAACATATTAAAGATCTGGAGAAATTCCACCAAGGTACCTGAGGAGAATATTGGGCATCACATGCAAGGACAAACAGACCAACGTTAGTGTCCTCGCAGAGGCTGACTCTCGCAGCATTGAGGCAATAGTCACCCACAGACGCTACAATGGTCTGGTCACATGGTCAGGATGCCTGACACACTTGCCTAAACAGATTTTCTACGCTCAGCTGAGGACTGGGACGAGGTCTCAGTGGTGGGCAGAGGAAGCGCTACTGGGATGTTCTTAAGAACACTTTGGTAAAGTGCAGCATTGACGTTGACACCTGGGAGAAGCAGGTGAAAGATAGGGTAACCTGGAAGACCACCATCAAGAATGGTGCCCAACACTTTGAGGTCAAGCAATTTCTCCATGAAGAAGATCAGAGAGCCTGACATAAGGAGCGTGCCTGGACCTATATTGGCATTGCTGGTGTTAGCGCTGATAGACATCTTATATGCAGCCACTGCCAGAGAGTGTTCCTTGCCAGAATTAGCTTAATTTCTCATTTATGCACTCATCAATTATAGACATCCAAGGGGAAATCTTACTCGATTTGAGGGATCCCAGAGAGAGGAGTGAATGAATGCATGCCTGCACAAATGTCCACATCACACATCCTGAATGTCTACATAACACATAAGGTTGTATCTCAATAGTAGTCTCCCTAGCTTTTCTTGGAATGAAACAACAGCTTCTATATGCTCTTTCTGAGCAGCTACTGCCTTCAGGGCAACTCCATTCCTCATTGAATGGTTCTCTCTTTGGTATCACCACCTCAGGAGTACCTCTGTGCATACTCACACATCCATAAATAATGCAATCAGAGAGGATTATTGTAACACTTAGCAACACTATTTACAAAGCCAAAAATCCTACAGAATATGAAGCATGAGCTAAAAATAGATGTGGAGAAAACATGTTTGGCTGCAAATCTGCTGACGTGTATTGTCCTGGGTTGACTTTTGCAGCACCTTTGTCATAGACTTGTAGGCTGTTAAGGGCAGACAGGACCATCACAATCATCTAGTTTGGCCTCCTGCACATTACAGGCCACGGACCCTCACTCTTATAATAGTTCCCTAACCTCAGGCTGAGTTAGTGAAGTCTTCAAATCATGATTTAAAGTCTTCAAGTTACAGAAAATCCACCAATGACAATGAGTTAAAAACAAGTGACCCAGACCCCATGCTGCAGAGGAAGGCAAAACCAAAACAAACAAACAAAGACAGGGTGTCTGCCATTCTGACCTGGGGAAAATCCCCTCCCCATCTCAAATATGGTGATCAGTTAAACTCTGAGCATGTGGGCAAGACCCACCACCAAGACACTGGGAAAGAATTCTCTGTAGTAAGTCAGAGTTCTCCCCATCTAATGTCCCATCACCGGCCATTGGAGATATTTGGTACTATCAATGGTAGACTGGCTACAATAGCATGGAGCTAATCTCATCATACCAACCCCTTCCTTTAAATTATCAAAATTAGTCTTGAAGCTTGTTTAGGTTTTTCTTCCACTACTCACCTCGGAAGGCTGCTCCAGAACTTTACTCTCTGAGAAACCTTCATCTAATTTCAAGCCTGAACTTACTGATAACCAGTTTAAATCTATTTGTTCTTGTGTCAACACTGGGACTGAACCTGAATAACTCTCCCCCCTCACAGATATTTATCCCTCCACTGTAGATAGATAGAGTGCAATCATATCACCCTTCAGCTTTCATTTGCTTAGGCTATACAAGTAAAAACTCTTAGACTCTCCTCTCCTAAGGTAGGTTTTCCATTCCTCTGATCATTCCAGTAGGTCTTCTCTGCACCTGTTCCAATTTGAATTCATCTTTCTTAAACATGGGAGACCAGAATAGTGCACAGTACACCAGGTAAAAATTCAACATTGTCCTTTATTATGGTACTAATATTTCCCTGTCTCTTCTGGAAATACCTCACCTAAAGCATCGTAGGACTGCATTAGACTGTGATCCACCAGTACACCCAGGTATTTCTCCTCCTCTTTCACTTCCAACTAGTAAGACCCCACCTAATAGCAAAAATTATTGTTATTGGTACCTAAGTGCATGACCATGCACTTTGTACTATTAAATTTCATCCCATTTCTATTCCAGTTTTTAAGGTCATCCAGATCTTCTTGTACAATAGTCTGGAACTCCTCCACATTGGCAATACCTCCCAACTTTGTGTCATCTGCAAATTATTAACATACTCTCATTTTTTGCCAATGTCATTAAAATCTTAAATAAAATTGGTTCCAAGACCGATCGGTTAGGAAGTCCATTAGTGGTCTCCTTCCAGTCTTACAGTTCACCTTTCTGTATAGAGGTTGTAGTCTCCCCTCTAACAAGTTCCTTACCCACCTTTTAGTTCTCATATTAATTCCCATCTTTTCCAATGTAACTAATATTTTCCCATGTGGAATAGTATCAAATGCCTTACAGACATCCAGGTAGAATAGGTTTACTGCATTTCTTTTGCCTAAAACAATCAGTTATCTTCTTAAAGAAAGGTTGGTTTGGCACAATCTACCTTTTGTAAAACCATCTTGTATTTGGTCTCACCATCAGCATCAAGAAAACCATTGTATTAGGACAGGGTGTTCCACAAGATACTTCAATTACCTTAAATACAAATCAGCTAAAAGTCAACTGAATATTTGGACATTTAGGTTCTACAGTGACCACCAACCTTTCACTGGTGCTTCAATGCTTGCACTGAAAGACTTTAGCACCACCGTTAGCAGACTAACTAAAAGCACATGGAACAACTCAAAGCTTACCATCAAGACCAAAATGTCTTGTGTTTTCAGCACTCTCATGTATTGTAGGGAAACATGGACAACTAATGTTCATCAGGAGAAAAGGTTAAACAGTTTAAACCTACATTGTGTATGCCGCATACTCAACACCAAATGACAAAAAGTCACCAATGCAGAGATTCTTCAGTGGGAAAATGTACCAAGTGTGAAAGCCCTGCTCAAGAAAAGACAACTGCACTGGCTGGACCATTCTGAGTAGGGTGGAGGATGCATATCCAAGGACATGATATACAGGGAGCTATCAAAAGGAACAACAACAACAAGATATCCCAAACTTCACTATAAAGACACAGGCAAGTAAGATATGAAGGAATTTGGAATTGATCTTGACCAACAAGAAATCTTGACAAGTGATCTTAACAAGTGGCGCCAGCATCTCCATCAAGGTATCAAAGTCCAATGCAGGAGCTGGCTCCTACAGCTTAAAGACAAAAGAGCCCACACGAAGCAATTCACTCCTAACCACGAGACATATAATTGCAACAACTACGAAAGATCAAGCTTAGACTATTTAGTCACATGAGACATTGCAAACCATCTACACCATGGGCTGCAATTCCCACTGTCTCTTGTACGTGAAAGGATGTCAGTAATGATGTCTTTTATCCCAATTACCATTTACTTCTATGTCCTTAATGACTTGTTCTTTCAAAATTTGGTCCAACATCCTGCATACAGTTGAGATCAAACTAACAGGCTTATAGTTTCCTCTGTAGGTAACCCATTCCAGAGCTTCACCGCCCTTCTAGTGAAGTAGTTTTTCCTAATATCCTAGGCCTCCCCCACTGCAACTTAAGACCTGGTGACAGATGACAGAACAGTGAGAACAGCCTAGTCCCAGACTGCTTGGAATCCTCCTTCAGGTAGCTGAAGGCTGCTATCAAGTCTCCCCACCCTGACTCTTCTCTTCTGCAGACTAAATAAGCCCAGTTCCCTCAGCCTCTCCTCAGAAGTCATATGCCCCAGACTCCTAATAATTTGTGTTGTTCTCTGCAGGACTCTCTCCAATCTGTCCACCTCTTTTCTGTAGCCAGGAGACCCCCACAGTGGACACCATACTCCAGATGTAGCCTCACCAGTGCCAAATAGAGGGGAATAATCACTTATCTCAATCTGCTGTCAATGCTCCTACTAATGCAGCCCAATATGCCATTAGCCTTCCTGGCAACAAGGGCACACTGTTGACTCATATCCAGCTTCTCATCTAATGTAATCCTCAGGTCCTTTTCTGCCGAACTGCCACTTAGCTAATTGGTCCCCAGTCAATAGCAGTGCATAGAATTCTTCCATCCTAGGTGCAGGACTCTGCACTTGTCCTTGTTGAACCACATCAGATTTCTTTTGGTCCAATCCTCCAATTTATCTGGACCCTATCTGTGCACTCCAGCATATCTGCCTCTCCCCACCAACTTAATGTCATCTATAAACTTCTGTTCTAAGATTCTTTGTAGGCCTTCTGCTTTCTCTTACTCACTTGTTTGAGATGCTTGCTCATCCAGTTTGGTCTGCAACCTTTTCCTCCAAATATTTTCCCCTTGCTTGGGATGTACACTTCCAATTCTTTTAAGTCAAAAGATGCAGAAACTAATTCCAAACCTCCACCACATTCAGATCCTTGAGTTCCCCAATCCACTTCCCTAACCAATTCCCTTAACTTTTTAAAGTTTACCTTTTTTGAAATCAAGGATATATTTTTGTTTATTCTTCCATTTAGTTTAAACTGAATTAGCTCATAATCATTCAAACCAAGGTTATCTCCTAAAACCAGCTCTTCTATGAAGTCCTCACCACTCACAAACACCAAACAGGAAAAGATCTCACCTTTTGTTGATCCGGTGACTATTTGGTGAAGAAATCTCCAGCTATCACATCCTGAAAAATCTGGGCCCTTCTATTATTAGGAGCACTTGTCCTCCAATCTATATCTGGGAAGTAAAAATCTCCCATAAGTGCACAGTTCCCTATAATATTTCATAAAAACACTAAAAAGCCCTCTATCCCTATCCAAATCATATGCTGGACCCGCTTCATTACTTTGGACAGGAGCAGGTGTAGAAGTGATTTACAATGGCTTTGCTAGGGCTAAGACAAACAGACAATCATGCATCCTGCTCTTATTGAATCTACTGTTGAACATACCAGACTGGAGTACATTCGGGTTACATCCTCCTTGCCTTTCACTAGTCAAATTGGCTTCAATGGAACTACTCATGGGAGTATAGTAAGCAGATCTGTTGTCCCCATTGAGTTCAGGTTGTAATTGTTTAATGATACTCTGTATCGGTATTAGTGTGAGGTGGTAGGTGACAAATAGGCGTGTGTGATCAGAGTAGATTTTATTTCTGTATTGAAGCCAGTTCTCTCAGGGTATTTGGATAGTCTGTTCCATGATACACCCTACTTCTCTGTGTGGCCATTTCTCATTAAGCCCTGTGCAGGAGCTCAGGGCTGCAGTGGGTAGAGATCTCTCTCCAAGCCCTGAAGTTGCCGAGGCATGTTAGGACAGACCATATCCTGGGAAAGGGTCATAGAGAAGTCCTCCAAGGAGGCTAGAATGGCTGCAAAGAAACTAGCCAATCAGGGTCAAGAAAGGCCTATAGGAAGAAGCTGCAGAACCAGAGTCAGCTCAGTGTCTCTGGAGCCCTGAAGGACTGAAGACTACAGGGTGACTGGCTGGCTGAGGGAGCAGCAGCACCGCAGAGAGCTCCAAGTGGAGAGCTGAATAGAAACTATCATGAACTGTAATAGAGCACTGAGGTAAGGGCACAGACACAGTCTCCAGGAGGGAAAGCCCTGGAGGAACCACTCTATCCGAGTGGGGAAACCAACTGAGACACAAGAGGGACACTAGCAGAAGGCACCAGGATGAGCCCTTGTTAGACATGTCCCTGGAAGGGGTTTTTAGTGACTCACACAAGAGCGTGACTTGGCCAGAGGGCTGAGTAGCCACAAAGACTGAAGAACAGAGGCAGTGCAGGCACATGCACTTGGCCAGATGGGGATGCTCATGGAGGGGTGCGTGCCCAGCATGGAGCCCAGCTGCTGTGGCGCTCAGCAGGAGCCTGGCTACCAAGGCACTCAGCTGGGGCCAAGCGCCACGTGGCAGCCGGGCCCCTGCTGCGCGCCATGGCAGCTGGGCTCCACATGGCGCTTGGCTCCGGACAGGTGCTGCAGCTGCCCATCACACAGCACATAGCAGCTGCCAGAGCTGGAACCAGGGCCACAGTGAGGCTGCCTCATTAGGGACAGCCTCACTGCACCCTGGCTCCAGCTGCAGCACACTCGGTTGTTTGCCAGGCCACTCACCCTGCTGCTGCATGGGGAACCGCAGCGGGCGGGCTCATTAGCATCTGGGGGCATGGCCTGGCAGTATGCCGCAGCCCAGCAGGCAGGGATTCGTGGCCCGCCGCCGGTCTGAGGACCAGTGGTTGAGAACTGCTGGTCTAATGGATGGGTGGTGGCTGTTGAAGTTGTGTTGAAGACCTGAAGAAGAGCTCTGTGTATGCATGAAAACTTGTCTCTCTCACCAACAGAAGTCGGTCCAATCACAGATATTACTTCGCCCACTTTGTCTTTCTAATATCCAGGAACTAACAAAGCTGCAACAAAACTGCATACAACAAAAACCTTATCATGTGCCATGGCTCTTTCCCAGCTAGGCTACTGGAATAGGTTTATTAGCATCTTTCCCTTCCCAATGAATATGTTGTTAAAATCACGTGGGCCACACGTCCAAGGAATGTGTCTACTTTTCCAAAAAAAAAAATTCAGAAAAGCAGATGCGTTTTTTCAGCATCCCTGTAAACCTCATTCTACAAGGAAGGGATGTTCTGAAAGAGGGCTTTTTTCCAACATTTGGTCCTGTATTTGCAATTTGCATATCTTTTTCTGACTTATCCCTGCAGTGTAGACATAGCCTTGGTTTCTGTGTGTGCCACCATATAATGTTTCATTCAGCTGCCACCTCTAGTCACTACATTTTTACTACTTGCCATTTCTAAGCATTAGGTTTTTACCCAGATTTTTCTTGTGTGAGAAAGTTGTTTTTAATCATTTTGATAACAAGATTGTACAAGACAGTTAAGACAACACTGTTCATCCAGTACTCCTGGAACACTGTTGGAGTGGGAGGGGATCACAAATAAAGGAAAGTGAGGGTCTTTCTAATGGCTGCATGTCAGCAGGTAGCATTCCAGAGAGATTTGTGCATAATTGATGGTATGAGAATACAATGATAAATTAACATGGTGTTATCTGAATCCCAACATTTGCTGTGCTGCATTAAACGGACTTTAAGTAATCTTTCAGGATCCAAAACAACTAATTTAAAACCTTATTTTGAAAGAACTAGGACAGGAAATGAATTCTGTTGAGTCTTTTTTAAAATTAAATCTTTAAAAATTCATTTTGCTAGTTGCTCGTCTTTTTAAACTTTATATCACTTTTTGTGTAGCACACTGATGCTTACAAAGAGTGATTTAAATTAAATTTTACAGGTAGACCTGCACTCCAATCACAGATCTGATTACCACTTCCACCCACTATAATTAATGCCTTAACTAAGAATACCCCCAAAGTCAGAATGTTTGATGCCTAATTTGAATGGGAAATATGCAGCTCAGGCCCATCTCTATTAAATTTGCCAGACTGTAGGGTCTCACTCCCTCCAGCCAATTACAAAGTCATTTCTAATGTAATTAGCTGCCTGATTGCCAAAGCTGACCTTCAGAGATGTACCTGGCACAACCTGAATTGCCCAGATAATGAGCAGGAGAATGATAAATCAAAATAAACATTTAAAAATAATCTTGTTTCTTTACCGAATTTCCCAATGCTACCTTCATCAAGAAGCTCCTAAAGGCAATACAAGCGTGTCTCTAAACTATCCTTTTCACTTACAACATGTTAGTAGGAATGCTTGTGAACTCACTTAGGGCATCTCTACACTAGGAAATTTTGAAATAACTAAATTCAAAATAATAACTTTCAAAATAACTATTTCCAGATAATCTTATTCCCCAAGGAAAGCACGAGTTATTATTCAAAATATCCAGCTACTTATTTTTTAAATAATGGGCTTGGTAGTGTGGATGCTCCACTTCATATTTTGAAATAACTCCCTAGTGTAGACCAGGAGTAACTCCACTGTCAACGGAGCTGCATGGCGTAAAACCTCTGGCGAATCAGAATCAGACCCTGATTATCAGTGTTGACAGCTCCTGTCTTGTGCCTTTGGCCACTTCCTTCTACTGAGGTCAGTATGGAGATTTTTAATCATTTTCTTGTCCCCAAACAAGGCCCTCTAAGCATGGCTTGCGCTATCAGGAGCATTTTAGTCTGGGAACGTGTAATTCTGAGGGTAAATAACAATAGAAAGGGAGATTAGTAAAAATCTAGTGTGTTGTCACACTGTTTGCCGGCATCACTGGTGTCACACTCTGCAATGTTGAAAGGGGGACTTCCTGCCCCCACCCCTCTTGCTGCTCTCTGCTCCATGGTCTCTGGTGGAAAATTTATAATACAATATCGTGGAAAATGGGTGAAGATGGGCATTACTCAAAAGTCCTTTCTCCCACTAGCATGATGATATAAAACATAAGAACAGGTCAGACCAAAGATCCATGTAGCCCATTTTCTGTCTTCTGATAGTGGCCAATGCCAGGTGCCCCAAACGGAATGAATAGAACAGGTAATTATCAAGTGATCCACCCCCTCTCATCCATTCCCAGCTTCTGACAAACAGAGGCTAGAGACACCATCCCAGCCTAGTCTGGCTAATAGCCACTGACAGACCTATCCTCTGGAGATATTTAAGAGCAGGTTAGACAGGGATGGGCTAGATGGTACTGGGTCCTGCTGTGAGGGCAGGGGACTGGACTGATGACCTCTTGAGGTCCCGTCCAGTTCTAGTGTTCTATGAATGTATCCAGTTATTTTTTGAACCCTGTTAGAGACTTGGCCTTCACAACTTACTTTAAACCTGATACCTATTAATTTCATTTGGTGACCCCTAGTTCTTGTGTTATTTGAAAGAGTAAATAACTCTGCTTTATTCACTTTTACCACAATAGTCATTATTTTATAGATCTCTAGTATACCCCCCTTAGATATCTTTTTCAAGCTGAAAAGTCTCAGTTGCATTAATCTCGCCTCATATAGCAGCTTTTTCATACCCCTAATCATTTTTGTTCCCCTTTTCTGAACTTTTTCCAATGCTAAGATATCTTTTTTGAGAGGAGGTGACTACATCTGCATACAGTATTCAAGATGTGGGTGTACCATGGATTTATATAGAGGCAATAAGATATTCTCTGTTTTATTATCATAGAATCATAGAGCTGGAAAAGACCTCGGAAGGTTATCAAGTCCAGCCCCCTGCTCTAGGCAGGACCAATCCCAACTAAATCAACCCAGCCAGGGCTTTGTGCATAATCTGTTCTTTCTTCCGGGAGGAAGACAAACATGGCACATGCTGCGCAGACAACAGCAGCAGACCTATCACCATCCATCCCTGCTGTCCTGTTTGCAAGCTCCTTGGTCGCTTGCCCACTGCTTTAAGCTATTTAATTCTATTTATCTATCTATGACCTATGAGGGAAGACTAAAAGAACTGGATTTGTTTAGTTTGGAAAAGAGAAGACTCAGAGGGGACAAGCTAACAGCTTTCAAGTACTTAAAAGGGTGTTATAAGGAGGAGGGAAAAAAATTATTCTCCTTAATATCTGATGATAGGACAAGCACAATGAGCTTAAATTGCAGCAAATGGGGTTTAGGTTGGACATTAGGAAAAACTTCCTAACTGCCAGGGTGGTTAAGCACTAGAATAAATTGTCTAGGGAGGCTGTGGAATCTCCATCATTGGAGATATCTGAGGGCAGGTTAGACAGACATCTATCAGGAATAATCTAGATGGTGCTTGGTCCTGCCACGAGGGCAGGAGACTGGATTTGATGACCTCTCAAGTTCCATTCTAGTATCTTATTATTATCTATCATTTTCTTAATGATTCCCAATATTCTATTTGCTTTTTTGACTGCTGTTGCACATTGAGTGGATGTTTTCATAGAACTATCCACAATGATTCCAACGGCTCTCTCTTGAGTGGTTACAGATAATTAAGTCCCCATCATTTTATAGGTATAGTTGGAACGACAAACCTAGAAGAATGATATAGCTATATATTCAAGAAAATATTTAAAAATCAACTTTTGGAATTACAATGTAACACAGGCATGTCAAACCTGCAGCCTTCACTAAGCTAAATTATGACCTCCACGAACAGTACAGTGCTACCAGTTAATTTTCAAAACATGACATTTTATGAATAGTTTTAATGTTATGGACTACAGGAAATGGTAGGAGTGCTTCAAATGGATTGGCTTCAAAAAAAGAAGCCGTTCAGCAGAGCTGATTATCAGCTTTTTTTTCCTGATGCCAAAAGAGAATTGTAATGAGGCACTAGTTAAAAAATCCTCATCCAGTCACAAATTACTGAAATCCACCCACAAATGGCATGCATATAGTTGCATAACATACATTACACAACGTAATTAATTATAATCCCCAAATGTATCATAAAATTCTCCTTTGAATTTTTTTCCAGGGCTGGATACACCCACGGGAAAGAAAATAGTGGGTGCTTAGTATCCACCTGCCACAGGTTTTTGGTGGCTCAGGAAGGGCAGAGAGCCACTAGCAGCAGGCAGGAGGAGCCTTGGGAAAGGGGTGGAACAGGGATGAGGCCTTGGCACAAAGCACCCCCAAGGAAAAGTAAAAATCAGGGCCTATGCTAAGTATACAGAAATAGGTGCTATTAGGGGACTAAATGCTTGGAAGAAAGGCTCTTACAGGTGAAGGTGAACTGGGGGAGACGGATGAAGTTTTTAGCAATTTTATCCACAGAAGTGAATCACTGCATGTATCCTTAAAAGCTGCAAAGGACATGTCGCTATCAAAAAGCGGAAGAAAGGGCTAATGTCAACAATGTTGATGTCCAGCTGCTAATTTTTTTTTTTTTTTTTTTTTTTTTTTACAGAAGATCATTCTATCCTGCAGTGACTGGGAGTTTCCGGGATCCATAGCTTATGCCAAGCCTGAAAAAAATAACACTGAGGGGCTTGTGTTACTTTATTAAGTGGTACAGTGGTGGACCCAGTGATGTTAGCACCAGAAAGGCATTACAGTAAGCAAGATAGCTATTTTTTAAAAATATCTTGTACAAGTATAGTAGCCTTTTCAGTGTAGCAATCATAGATGGTATGGCTGAGGTACAAACTCTTGACCAACCAGAAATTGTTGATATCTGCTGAGATTTGGCTGAATACTGCAGGATGAGGCTACTGAGAAAATAGACGTATGATGAAGTCCACTTTGTGTCTGATATGTATGCAGAGGACTCAATTAAAAATAATACCAGAAAGAAGAGACTTCATGATATTGCACATCATAGACTCTTCAAACATCTCTGGTGTCACAATGAAGTCATTGTTTCATACTCACATTAAGGATGAGTTAACTGTACCCCCTGGCAGGAAACGTTCTAGCAGCCACTGTATGCTGGAAAGAACCCACATTTCTGCAGTGGTAAGCCCTGAATGAGGGATCAGAGCTGACAGTAAGACCATCAACAAACACTGTCAAGATCCCTGGGGAAGGCAAACAGTGGGGAGCTACTGGGAAGAAAGGTGATGTAGGCCTCCAGACCAGAGCATCTTCCAGACCAAGACTGGCTCCTGGGAAGGGAATAGGAAGAACAGCATTCTGCACAGAAGACGACCCAGGAGAAAGGAACAAAGAGGGTATACTCCCTAGGAAGGGCCTGGGAGAAGCCTAGATGATAGACCCACAGAGAGTGGAACAGAGTAGGCTCCTGTGTGGGGATCCCTGAGTTGGGACCTATGGTGAAATCCAGAGATAGGGGCTTATAAGAGGGAATTGGGAGACCCCAGAGGTAAATTGCTAGACTCCTTAGGGAAGGATGGCAAGGGGACAGTCCTCTGAGGAAAAGGCAGCATCTCAGAAGCTTTTCAGAGGTCAGGAGAAAGGCCCAGAAGTAGAAGATTTTAATAGCCCAGGAGGCAAAGCAAAATAATGTGTTAGCTTAGACTTAGATTTACTGTGGACTTTCCTTTGTACCTGTCTGTTACCCTCGCAGGGACTAAATTTTGATGTGACTTGGCCAGACCCTGGAAGATCTGATAAGAGGCAGAGTGCCTGCAGGAGACCCAGGAATGAACAGAGTGTGACTGTAAACCCTGATGGAAGGGGACACACTAATCTAAGGATAATTGTAAAAGTCCCCAGTAACCAATCTATGATGTTATCAGAGGGGCTTGGCTCAAGGAGGAATATGGAATGCTAACACCTGCAGTGTCATAGAATCCTAGGGCTGGAAGAGAGCTCAGGAGGTCACTGAGTCCAGCCCCCTGCCCAAAGCAGGACCAATCCCAATTAAATCATCCCAGCCAGGACTTGTCAAGCCGAGACTTAAAACCCTCTAAGGATGGAGATTCCACCACCTCCCGAGGTAACCCATTCCTGTGCTTCCCCACCCTCCTAGTGAAATAGTTTCTCAATATCCAACCTAGACCTCCCCCACTGCAACTTGAGACCATTGCTCCTTGTTCTGCCATCTGTCACTACTGAGAACAGCCTGTCTCCATCCTCTTTGGAATCTCCCTTCAGGAAGTTGAAGGCTGCTATCAAATCCCCCCTCACTCTTCTCTTCTGCAGACTAAATAAGCCCAAATCCCTCAGCCTCTCCTCGTAGATTATGTGCTCCAGCCCCCTACTCATTTTGGCTGCCCTCCACTGGACCCCCTCCAATGCGTCCACATCCTTTCTGTAGTGGGGGGGCCCAGAATTGGACACAATACTCTAGATGTGGCCTCACCAGTGCCGAATAAAAGGGAATAATCACTTCTCTAGATCTGCTGGCAATGTTCCTCCTAATGCACCCCGATATGCCATTAGCTTTCTTGGCTACTTGTTGACTCATACCCAGCTTCTCATCCACTGTAATCCCCAGGTCCTTTTCTGCTGAACTGCTACAGCAGTCAGTATCCAGCCTGTAACAATGTTTGGGATTCTTCCATCCCAAGTGCAGGACACTGCACTTGGCCTTGTTGAACCTCATCAGATGCCTTTTGGCCCAATCCTCTAATTTGTCTAGGTCACTCTGGACCCTATCCCTGCCCTCCAATGTATTTACCTCTCCCCCAGCTTAGTGTCATCCGCAAACTTGCTGAGGGTACAATCAATCCCCTCATCCAGGTCATTAATAAAGATGTTGAACAAAACCAGCCCTAGAACTGATCCTTGGGGCACTCGAAACCGACCACCAGCCAGACATTGAGCTGTTGATCACTACCCATTGGGCCGAGCAATCTAGCCAGCTTTCTATCCGCCTTACAGTCCATTTATACAATCCATACTTCCTTAACTTGCCGGCAAGAATATTGTGGGAGACCGTATCAAAAGCTTTGCTAAAGTCAAGGTATATCACATCCACTGACTTCCCCATATCCACAGAGCCAGTTACCTCATCATAGAAGCTAATCAGATTGGTAAGGCATGACTTGCCCTTGGTGAATCCAGATTGACTATTTCTGATCACTTTCCCGTCTTGCAAGTGCTTCAAAATGGACACTTTGAGGATCCCCTCCATTATTTTTCTGGGGATTGAGATAAGGCTGACTGGTCTGTAATTCCCTGGATTGTCCCTCTTCCCTTTTTTAAAGATGGGCATTACATTCACCTTTTTCCAGTCATCCAGGACCTCTCCCGATCTCCATGAGTTTTCAAAGATAATGGCCAAAGGCTCTGCAATGACATTTGCCAACTCCCTCAGTAGCCTTGGATGCATTAAATCCAGACCCATGGATTTGTGTATGTTTAGCTTTTCTAAATAGTTCTTAACCTGTTCTTTCTCCACCAGGACTGCCCACCTCCTTCCCATACTGCGTTGCCTAGTGCAGTAGTCTGGGAGCTGACCTTGTCTGTGAAGATAGAGGCAAAGAAAGCATTGTGTACTCCAGCTTTTCCCACATCATCTGTCACTAGGTTACCTTCCTCATCCAGTTAGGTTTCTACAGGCATGTTAGCAATAAGAGATTGATCTGAGAGAGTGTGGGGCCCTTTCTTGTTACCCTTCACATCTCTTGCTAGCTGCAATTCCAATTGTGCTTTTGCCTTCCTGGTAACTCCCCTGCATTCTCAAGCAATATATTTATACTCCTCTAGTCATCTGTCCAAGTTTCCACTTCTTGTAAGCTTCCTTTTTGTGTTTGGCCTACCAGGGAAATTCTTGGGGAGCTTAATCTGGTCACCAACCATATTTGCTTTTCTTACTGCGCATCAGGATGGTATCTTCCTATACTTTCAATAAAGCTTCTTTAAAATACTGCCAGCTCTCCTGGACTCCTTTCCCCTTCATGTTAGCATCCCAGGGGATCCTGTGCATCAGTTCTCTGAAGGAGTCAAAGTCTGCTTTTCTGAAGTCCAGGGTGTGTATTTTGCTGCTCTTTCTTCCTTTTGTCAGGATCCTGAAATCTACCATCTCATGATGACTGCTGCCCAGGTTGCCACCCACATCTACTTTCCTACTAGTTCCTCCCTGTTTGTGAGCAGCAGGTCAAGGTCGGTTCCTTCAGCGCTTATACCAAGAAGTTATCCCCAACATTCTCCAAAAACTTCCTAGATTGTCTGTGTACTGTGTCCACAGGGTACTTCCATATGAAAGATGCTGGTGACTGCAGGGTGCATGGTAAACTCTGTGGATCACATCTGGCCCAGAAGTAAAATTCTGGCCCACCTCAGTCTATTGTTCAAATTCACATGATAGGCAGTTGTGAGTTTGCATGTGGCCCCTTGTGAGCTGCCAAAAAAACCCAGCTCACTGCAAAACAAAACCAGCACAAAACAAAGTAACATGTTTCCCCCTCTGTTTTTGTACTTGACCTTCAGTTTTATTGTGCTCAGAGAAAACTGCAGATATATTTAATGCTCTCTCATGCTTCCAACACATCTCAAACAAGGAGAAACTTCCCTAACTGTGTGTGTCAAGGAGCAAGGACAAAGGAGGATCAAGATTTCTGTAAACTTCTGATAAATCTTCCTTGCTCCAGCTGCATGTTTAGTGTTTTGGGGCAATTTGCTCTGTCTACAGATTATAACACAGACTTTTAACATCTGGGAGGAAAACAGCAACAGTTCTACCCTCTCACCTGCTTCAAGTCAGTTCAATGCCCAGGTATACAGACGACTTGAAATACAGCACCAGTGCAGTGGGAGGGGAGTTAATCTATATACATGAATGGTTTCCCCAGTGTTAATAGGTGTCATATAATATTGTGTTGGTAGCGGCATAAATCTTGCTTAGGCTCTGTGCTCCAGTTGGTTCCACATATACCGACTATCCCTTTAAGAGAAATCAGACAGCTTGGTTATAAGAGGTGATTGTGTTTTTCTTAGACATTCTTTTTAGGTTTTAAGCGTTAGCTGCTATGGACACTGTTTTAGCTCCTAGAGTGGTCTTGGTTGACTGGTAAATGTAGGGTAATGTTTGTCATAAACAGTATCAACTGCAGCTACTTGAGAAGCAATTAAGGAGCAAAGTCAGTCAACAATCCATTATGGGATACTTAACTAAACAAGTGAGTATGCACTCTGGTAATTTTGACTGCATAGGGAATATTCTCTGATGGTACCTAAATGAAGACCTTGGACATTCAGACATACAAATCACAGTATTGGACTGACAGATAATTGTAGCTGTAGTTAATCAAGGTAACTATGAGGATTCACTTGGACACTGATTTCTTTACTAGATCTCACTGCTCAACTCTTCAAGCACCAAATCATGTTTTTTTTCTTTCAGTCTGGGCACACAGGGGATAGTCCAAATGAGTTATATGGAGAGTTGATGGTTGAAATGAGCTAATTTCCCAAAGCTGAGAATAATAAATGAAACCGAGGAAAAAATTAGACAGAAGAAATGTGAATGAAAAACAGAAGTTTTTAAAGATGAGTTTATGAGAGCCACAGCTGTACAATGGAAAAAAATAGGACAACTTTGGCCACAAGTCCTCCCTGGTTCAATGGCAAGGTGAAGGCCACAAGCAGAAATTTTAAAAAGCAAAATATAACAAATGGAGGAGAGGGGAACTAGGTAGAAATTGATATAAATTAAAATTTATGAAATGTAGAAAATTGATAAGGAAAGCTAAAGATGTGCATGGGGGGGGGGGAGAAATCAATGGCTTATGGAGTTAAGGACAATTTGGAGTGTTATCCTAATAGTGGTATAGATGCTATATTTCCCAAGTTTGTTTATGTGGTGGTTATGTAAGCTTCAAAAGCCTTACTACATTCAATATAAAATCAACAAATGGTCTGGTAGCACTTTATAGACTAACAAAACATGTAGATGGTATCATGAGCTTTCATGGGCACAGCCCACTTCTTCAGATGACTGGAGTTTTGAGTTTAGGATGTGCAGACCCAAAATAAATAGGAGAGAAGGGGGGGGGCAAGGAAAAAAAAAGGAGGGAGTGGGAGACAGGGAGTAGAGGGTGTAGAAAATTCAGGAAGGTAGAGGGAATCAGTAAGTATCTGAGGATTGGGTAGTTAAAACAAAGCAGATACGAATCAAAGTCAATTGATAGTATCCTTCCTCATACCCATGAAAAGCTGTGCCCATGAAAGCTCATGATACCATCTACATGTTTTGTTAGTCTATAAAGTGCTACCAGACCATTTGTTGTTTTTTTCTGTACAGACTAACTCAGCTACCCCCTGAAGCTTCTGTACATTCAGTATGTACCACATCTATCACTTACATCCACAAAGCTCGTTACTCTTATCAAAAGAAAGCTATCAGGTTGGTTTGACATGATTTGCTCTTAAGAAACCCATGCTGGCTGTTATTTATCACCTTATTACCTTCTAGGTGCTTACAAATTGATTGCTTGATTATTTGCTGTATTATCTTTCTGGGTACTGAAATTAAGCTGACTGGTCTATAAATCCCCAGGTTCTCCTGATTCTCCTTTTTATAGATGGGTACTATATTTGTCCTCTTCCCATCCTCTGGAATCTCTTCCATCTTCCATGAGTTTTCAAAGATAATCTCTAATGACTCATATCTCCTCATCAAATGGCTCCTTGAGTATTCTTGGATTTATTTAATCTGGCCCTGCCAACTCTATAAAAGCGGTCATTGTGAAACCATTAAATTGGGGTGCTCCTGTCAGGATTCTTCAGGAATCAGTATTAGGCCCCAACACTATTCAATATTTTTATCGATGATCTGGAAATAAACATGAAATCACTGCTGATTCAAATTTGCAGATGACACCAAGATTTCTAGAATGGTAAATCTGGACAGAGCCATCCCATAGAACAATCTGGATTGTTGGCAAGCTTTGCCCATTCAACCAAAATGCATTGTAATACAAGAAAATGTAAAGTCATAGCTAGGAAAAAAACAAGCAGGCCATACATATAACCTCCACCTCCCTCTCCTGTATCCTGGAAAGCAGTGACTTTAAAAGGATTTAGGGGCATCAGACAATCAACTCAGCCCGAGCTGCCAGTGCAATGCTGTGTGGGGAATAGCAAATGTGTTTCTTGGAGCTGTAAGAGGGGAGTAGTGGGTAGGAGAAGGGAGGTGATGGTTATCTTGATATATTGCAATTAGTGAAATGATCCTGTTCTGTTGTCCACATTTTTAAAAGATTTTGGAAAAACTTGAGAGCAGAGAAAAGCTACAAATGATTTGAGGCCTGCAGAAAAAAGTTAGAGAGATAGGCCATGAAGTTGTTCTAACATTTGTGTCCACACTACCAGGTCCCTTCCACCAACCTAACTCACCTGTTATGTTGACTTAATTACTTCACCTGCATGAGAAGTGTAGCACTTAATTCAATGTTGATGGGTTGACAGAGAGACAACATAGACACATTGTGTAAATCAACTGAATTGGCCTCCAGAAGATGTCCCACAATCTGCTATGACCACTTTGGTGAATGTTTTCACCTCCATTACCCACTGGCAAAGTACACAGGAAATAGCCCCTCCCCTCCTAAGGCCCCAAGAACTTCTGAAGTCACATTTCCTGTTTGATCGGCACAGAGAACTCACTAGCTGATCATGGCAACTCAGTGCTCCAGCTTGTAGTACACAGGAGGCAGTGGATCTTACTGGCCTGTTGGGAGAAGAGACTGTTCAGCACATCTCCAATCTAGTAATAGAAATGTCAATATCTATGAAAAGATCACACAGGGAATATTAAGGACTTGATGCAGGAATTACTGGGTGAGGTTCTATGGCCCATGTTATGCAGGCAAATCAGCCTAGATTACCGTAAAATCGCGAGTATAATGCGCACCTATGCATAATGCGCACCTACCTTTTAAACGTCAGAATCCCGGAATAAACTGAACTCTTATCTATAATGCGCACCCCGACTTTGCCGTATTTTGTCTTGCCTTTTTGTATTGCCGGGTAATCACGCGTGAGCGCACGAGTATATAATGTGCGGAGTTTCCATGCTCTCTTTGGGATGCCATGAGTTGTCGGTGATCTTACGTGACCGCTGAAAAACTTAAAGTTGTTAGCTACGCTGAGGCTCATGGCAACAGAGCTGCCAGCCCTGAATTTGCTGACATAGCAGAGTCTAACATTCAGCTTTGGAGACGGCAGAAAGACCGCCTGCAAGCACTGCCTCAGATGAAGATGGCTGAGTGAGGTAAAAGTGCTGCATATCCTGAGTTGGAGGCCAAGCTGGTTGAGTGGATTGCTGAGCGTAGACAGCAGGGCGGTGGTGTTAGCATTGCGGAGGTTAGAATGAAGGCTTTGACCATTGCCAAAACGTGCGCTAACACAGCCGGGTTTAAAGCTTCGTATGGCTGGGGCGATCGATTCATGAATCACCATGGCCTATCGGTCCGATGCCGAACAACAATCGCACAGAAGCTACCCATGGACTCCGACACCAAGTTACTACAGTTCCAAAAGTTTATCATAAAACTACGCAAGCAGCACTGACACGACCTTTCATTAATTGGTAACGCAGATCAGACACCATTAAATTTCGATAATCCCTACGACAGAACGCTTGAAGTGAAAGGTGCCAAGACCGTCTCCATTGCTACACAGGCCATGAAAAGTCTAGGTTTACCGTAATGCTTGCTTGCATGGCTGACGGAACAAAGCTGCCTCCTTATATTGTGTTCAAGCGCAAGACAATGCCAAATAATGTTATATTCCCGAACACTGTTCACGTACGTGTTCACCCTAAAGGCTGGATTAACAAAGCTTTAATGCTTGATTGGCTACAGGCAGTTTGGGCGAAGCGGCCGGGTGGACTTATGAGAAAGTGGTCTCTAATAGTTTTGGATGCATTTTGGTGTCATCGTATGCCATCTGTCAAGAAAAGGCTTCAGCAGGACAAAACAGACTTGGCAATTATTCCTGGTGGAATGACCAAAATGTTGCAGCCGCTTGACATGACAGTTAACAAGCCAATGAAAGATGCACTATGCAGGAAATGGAACACATGGTTGTTGGAAGGTGAACATACATTTACTGCAGGTGGACATATGCGAACACCGACACTGCAAGATGTGACCCAGTGGATAGCGCATGTCTGGCTTGAACTTGATCCTGCTATCATAAGAAAGGGGTTTCTGAAATGCAGAATCTCTAATGCTATGGATGGCAGCGAAGATGATGCCCTGTGGATGGTTCCGAGCGACGATGAATCGGCTGAGGGCGAATTACCAATATGCAAAGATGACAATGATTTGAATTACCTGGATGAAGATGTCGAGGGCCATACCCCAGAAGATATTGCTCGTCTGTTTGAGGAAGATTCTAACAAAAGCGAATTCGAGGGCTTTGAAGATGAGTAGAAGATCAATTAACATATTTGCTTGTTTGCGCTGCAGTGTTGATTTCATTTGTTTAACTTACCTTTTTGAAACTGTCGATTCTAATAAAAATCAACTTAACCTCTGGTGTCCAGCAATTAATTAACTGCTGTGGAACCGCCAAATGAAAACTTAAAAAAAAATTCCTATGGATAATGCGCACCCCGATTTTGACACTAAAAAAATGGGAAAAAAGTGCGTATTATACTTGCGATTTTACGGTATATCATTATGATCCCTGTCAATGTTTCCATCCATGTGTGGAATAAAATTGTATGTGTGCTTAGAAATGTGTGAAGTGCATCACCAGGAAAAACACAAAACCTAGCTATGAGTGCTCTGCAAATCAGCTGGACAACATCTGAATCTCTCTTGGTGGCCACACAAGCCCAAAGTTTTCAGGGGACACTGGCCCGGTGGCCTTAAAATCTGTGAATCTTATACATGGCATATTCCCCTTTTTATTCAGCCTCTGCATATCTATGACCAAACGAGGCCTTTTTCTGGCTTGTGAGCCTTTCCAGGACCCAGAATCCAGCTGTTTAAGTCCCTGCAGCACAGATTGCCCAAGGCCTCACCTTGCCCCACAGCTACAGTCACCAGTGACTGTAACACGGCACTTGGCAAGGAAATACATCCTGCACCCTTTCCTAGGTGTAGCAGGTATCTCCTCTATCCTTTGTGAACACAAAGTCTGCCACAGTTGGTGTTGAGGTATGGTGTGGCCCCTACTGTGAACCAGGCCATAAAAACCATCCATCAGTTTGCATTGGAGCTGAATTAATTGATCTCTTTCACATATGCAGCTTTATCTTATTTGAAATGACAGTTACTGGGGGGGGGGGCAGGCTTGGGTTTTGCTGTGATCACTATCCTTGGTGCTAAACACATTTTCTGTGAGGCTACGTCTACACTATGAGTTTTGCCGGAAGAGGCAATGCAAATGAAGCACGGATTAGCATTTTCTCACACTTTATTTGCATAATCTCTTCCGATCTGTTTTTGCACTGGGGTTTTCTTTTTGTGCAAAAACCCCTTTTTGCACAAGATCCTTATGCTAATCTGCACTTCAATTGCATTGCTTTTTCTGGCAAAACTCGTAGTGTAAACATAGCCTGACAGAGTACTCCTGTTGGTACTAATGGCCCTGTTGGTAGCTCTCTCAGAAATCCTGCTTAGTGTTTGTTTGTTTGATGTTATGCACAGAAAAACAGTTGTGCTACGGGCCTTTGGATATTGGACTGGCTTCTGATGACTGCCTCTGAATAAATTTTCTACGGATCTATGTATGAAATGCTCTTGAGGTGCCTCATATAATATACACCAATCTCACAGTGCAGTGAACTCAGCTGTGCCATACCAGTGAACACAGTTTAGGAAATAATCATGTAGCCTAAAGTTCCCAGCAATAAGTAACAGCTTTGACTGGAAACACTTCTGAAGAACACAGAAGAGTTATGCCATTAGTTTCACTGGTTGCACTAAGTTATGCAACAGTCCACAGATAAAAATAAGTAGCATATTTCATCGTCTATGTTTGCAGTACAGAAGATGGGGATTCTTTCAGTACTCACCAGTCAACTCTGCTCTATTGTGATTTCATCTATTCTTCCAACCTGACCTGCTATGTCGTACTTATGTGAACTATTCCTGCTTGGCAGGTCAACTAAAGAAAAATTTCCATTAGTTGGTACTAAAGAAATAGAGCTCATATATTCTGCATTTGCCACAAGAGGACTGCATAGTCAGATACACGCTAATGGCCCAGTCAAACTCCTTGTGAAATCAAGGAAAAGACTCCCATTGAATTAAAGAAGAGCTAGTTGGGATCCTGCACAAGTACATTACAAATGAAAGAATTATTGTTGTGCCCTAAATCTGAATATTATAATGAAATATGGCAAGATGTCCTGGGCACTGGAATTTTACCACTAATAAGAAAATATGGTTCATGCAAATCATGTAAAGAAGAAAATTTGAATTCCTTTACTTTCTAAGAAATCTCTATTTGTTCATTGTAAGGTTGCTCTCATGTTAATAAGGATAATCTGTTCAGATTTTTTTTTAAAAGGCAATGGTAAAAGAAATAGAAAAACGCTCAGTGAGTCAACTTGATGAGTACTCCATTCATTCTAAAGCTGGGTAGATACTACTTGTAACTCCAATAAAACCTTCAATGGAATTCCTCTTGCATAGAATGTGGGCCACAAGCAGATTTACTGCTGTAAAACAAGCTGGAATAGCCTTAGTCCTGTGTTCCCTATTGAAGTCTGTACAGCGAATGTTTCCTCATTAAGTAATCATTTCCATCTAAATTATTTTGGTCATTGAGATTTTCATATTTTAATATCTAAAATCTAGTCGACCAAGTACGAAAGAGAATCTTTCTAATGTAAAGGCAGAAGACAGCTGAGTCTGGGTCCTGAGAAATGAGGTATTTCTTTGTGGAGAGAAAATATGTGGACAGCAGAAAAAATTACCTGTTATTGACAGATATGGCAGTCCTGCTGATAGAGGCTTTAACAGAAATGATTCTAATAGGAAAAGCGGCATGGTCAGAGCTTGCACACATAGCCAATGCTGTTCTCTCCCCAGTGGCTTCTTGGACAATGCTATGTATCCTCTTCCTGGCATGGACAAATGTACAATACATCCTCTGACTCTCCCTTTAAAGCCAAATCTATGCCAGGAAAAAGCTCAGCCTTGAAAAGTGGGATAACTAAGGGTATTTATCCAGGCTTTGTCAACCATCAGCAAGGATTTAGTGATCAGCTCACCAAACTATTCCAGTGTAAGAAGTGCAGAGCTTCCACTAGGATTTCACAGCAGAACAGCGAGGTAACACACTTCTTTTGGCTATGAAGACAAAACCTGGGAATGCTTTGCAAGCCAAAGGGGAGCATTCAAATGCTTTGATGGTTTCTATTATATGCAAAAGTGACAATTAGAAACAATTACACCCCTAATTTGTTAATTTGCAATCCACCCAAACAGCTTGGGACAAGCTCTGCAATTACAGTACTTTCATCCTTTTCACACAGAGGAGGCTCATCACTTAGGACTTTTTTATACTGCTGGCTTTGCCTGTATTAGACATTTGTCAGAATTCTAGCCTTTGGTGACCAGCCACCCTTGTAGACAAGAAGAGCTGTGATTTCTACCAGAGCAACTTAATCCTGTGCCTGCCAGAGAATGTCGGCAGGCACCACTCTGCCCTGGAAGGAGTCATCTCCACTTGAGCACGTGAGACTCTCGAGAACCTCCAGGCACCTCTCCCATCAGTGAACAGTGACCGTGACTCTGGGAAAGAACCCCAGAAAGAGCGAGAGAGATGGGGTGTCCCTTGACTGGGCCCCCTAGGGCAAGATACAGTCCAGCCACATGGGAGTAAACAAGAACCTAGGTGGAGAGGGGAAGGAGAGAAAGAGCCAGGCTGGAGGGCCTCCAGGCTCTCATCCCTCTGCACCAGCCTGAGTGGAAGGGGGGCTCTCAGGGCTTTTCCCAGTGTGTACGCAGCTCTGGACCAAACCTACAGGATGAGTGGAGGGAAAAGGGCAGACCTGCCTCTGCCCAAGCTGTGCAGAAAATCAACCCAGCCTTCTGGAACTGCCCTCTGGGGAGAGAGCTGGAATTCTAGCCGATTGGGACTTCCAGAGCCTGGCTCCACTGCAGTCATACCAGGAATGCAAACAGAAATCTCTCTTTAAAACTCCATTTTACCTGACTCAGACATAGTTTTGGGATTTGCAGAATACATACATATTATTTTCTTCTAGAAGTTAAGAAAAGCGATGCAATCTACACTTCTTTGTAAAGCTTTGGGAATTTTTCCCATGCAAAATTAAAACCGATTTTTTTTTTCTTCAAATGCCAGCTAAAACAACTTGTTTCCATTTTTCCAACAACCCATCCCCCACAAAAAATGCAATAGAACCTTTCATGAGAAGATCCATGTGGACTTATCATAGAAGTTCTTCTCAATAAAACCAGCTCTAGTTTGCCCTGGGTGCATCTGCAAATGCATGGCCAGGGCGTGGCCATTCATGGTTCAATTCAGAATAGCTTGCAGCAAAGACATGATCGGTGGCACATCTTTAGAGCCCTAGCAAATTCACCATCCATTTCGGTCAATTTCATGGTCATAAGATTTTTTAAAAATACAAATGTCAATGATTTCAGCTAATTAAATCTGAACTATCCTGGTGGTGCATTTGTAGGGGTCCTAACCCAAAAAGGAGTTGTGTGAGGGCAGCAAGATTACCAAGGAGGGCTGTGGTACTGCCACCCTTACTTCTGCAGAGCTGCTGGCGGTGGCACTGCCTTCAGGGCTAGGCACAGAGAGCCAGCAGCAGCACAGAAGTAAGGATGGTATGGGATGGTTTTGCCACCCTTGTAGCTGCTGGCAGAACACTACTTTCAGAGCTGGGTGTTCAGCTAACAGCTCCAGCCACTCAGCTCTGAAGGCCGCACAGACGTAAGGGTGGCAATATCACAACTCCCTTGCAACTCTTTTGGGTCAGGATCCCCAATTTGAGACACACTGGTCTCCCCAGTGAAATCTGTATACCACAGGGCAAAAGCACTCAATAGAACAGATGGCATGTTTTTCATAGCTGTGAATTTGGTAGGGTCCTGTTCATATAGATAGTGAATTTATTCTCCACTGGCACTGACAACCAGTTTCTGAGAGAGATGAAAGATCATTAGGATTCCTGGGTGCACATACCTTTTCTAATATCCCTAGCTGGACTGGAAATCCCACTATATGGTCATTTTTAAGGCCTTGTGCCACTATTCCTTCCTGAGCCAGTCTGCTGCACTGCAATTTGGTGACCATAGTGACATCTTCTCTAGCTTCCTGAGCTCTATCGTATGTAGAGTCACTGTCTGCCTATGGCACTGTGATTCCCTGAGACAGGGCTTGGCTCTCCACAGTGGCAGCCTACATGGGACTCAGCCCTTAGAGCTAACTCTCTATGGGCTGCCTGAAAGACGGGTTCTTGTTCCAGCCAGACCTTCTTCCCAGCCCCTTTTGCAGGGGAAAGGGAGGAACAAGAGCAAGTGCTGGCCTGTAGGCAGCTGCCAGCAGAGAGGTCTCCCCAAAGACTGTCCACTGGGGGGAAGAAGGAGCTACTCCAAAATAACGTGACCTTAAGGATTGGTCCAACTGGCAGAGAAGGTAGGCACATTAGGCCAGATACAAGGGGCCCAAAAATCCAAAACAATCAGTCTGAGAAATAACAGAGTGAAGCTGTTCCATAAAAGACTGAACCGCTAGGCCTACAGGGAGGGGTTGAGGTTGAATCTTGTCAATGTCTATGTCCCAACAACAGGCCCGGAACATGTGCACTTCTTTTGCCAGGTATGCAGATTGCTTGGCTCCCTGGATCCATAGACTGCCTGGTTCTCATGAGGGGTGGAGACTTTAATAACACCCTTGAAGAGCTGGACTGCTTGGAGACTAAGAGGACCCTGGCTGCTGTTGGCATCTTCAGGGAGATAGTAGATCGTTGCTCCCTGGTGGAGGCCTGATGCAACCACCACTTGAACAATGATCCTGCCTTTACTTATGTCCAGGTGGGATTCAGTCATGCCACTCCCAGCTGGATCAGATTTATTGATCTTGTTTCCATCTTTTGCAGGTCCACTTCTCCAGCTTCCAGCTGTCCCCATTCTTGGGCCGCCATTTGGAGGCAATGATGGCCTCTCTTATGTAGAGGGCTGGCATATCAGCATTTTAATAGCGGCTTGCTGGAGGAGATAGTCTCTGTGGTGTCCTTCCAGGAGTTCTGGTTCACCTGGGAAGAGCAGTAGTGTACCTTTCCCTTGGCACAGGGATGTGGGATGTGATATGGGGAAGGTCTGCGTCCAACTCTTCTACCGTGATTACACCCAGGGGACCAGCTGGCAGAGGCATGTAGCTGGAGCCAGAAAGGCATCTGGCTGCCAGCCTCAGAGATCCATCTCTGAGAAAAATCAGAGGAGCTCCAGACCCTCAAAGACCTCTGGGTTCGGGGTGCTTTCATTCTATCCCACATATGTCTCCTTCAGGAGATGGAGCATGGCTCCTCCTTTTTCTATGCCCATAAATCTCTTATCACAACAATCACTTTAATGTCCCAGAATCTGCACTCTGATTTCAATACTGGCTTGGGGAGGAGGTGAAAGTGGGCTGTGAAAGAGGTCACTTGATTGTTCAAAAATCTCTTTCCTTTTCTTTTACAACTAGCTACACAGAACGCGAACGGAACACTTTAGATCAATAAAAGAATGTTATTCAAGACTTGTGTTTGTCTTTGGTATCTTTATTTCCACCATCAACATAACACGTTCTACTTTTTCAACAAAGGAAACTAAATAGCCAATGAAATAGATTGGCAAAGTAACATTGATCAGTTCATTCAGCGATGTAAAAGGCATTTTATGCCCAATAATGCCAGAGCAAGTGGAAGCTTTGCAGTTGAATTCCTGTAAGATAGAGGTCCCACAGTGAGTGGTGGTAATTGTGAACACACCCTGCATGCCTGCTCCTTTGATTGCCCCCGTAGAGAGTTCAAAGGGGCAGAGCCTGGGGGAGAATGGGTGAGATATTATGTTGACATAGGACACATGTGCCTCTGTGTTAGCGAGGTTCTAAGCTGCAGCATTCCTTCTGCACCTTTATTCCTGCTAGGGGTTCTCATTACAGACCTAATCTCTGTGGCACTAGATTAAACAAGAACATTCTGCCGAAGCCAATGGAATGGTCTGAAACAAAGTAACTTGTAGGGACTGATTCTATTTATTTACTCTTTTGCTGCATATGAGAGGTTATTCTGTAAAGAGGTGTCCATCGTATGCTCTGAAGGATCACTGAGAGGAGAATGCCAGTTGTTTAGCCAATATAACAGACTGCCCATTCTTAGTCCATCAAAGAGAGAAAACAGCAGACAACTCCTCCACACGCCTAGAAGCCAATAAACTCCCCACTCAGGTTGCCTCTTCCCAAATGCCTGGACTTGCAGCATGATCTGAAATTTAACATATCTGAGTTCTAACAGGGCAAGGCAGGCCAAGAAAATGAGTGAAGGGACTCTTGGAGACCTGGAGAATACATTTGTGAGCAGCAGTCTCCCACGCATGTAGGACCTGATCTAATATCCAGTGATGTTAATGGAAACCACTGCAGCCAGGTAGCTGTGCCAGCCTAAGCATCAGATGAGGGGTAAATTCCCAGGTGCACACTGCTCTGCTTACTACTTTTTACCTTATTGCATAATGTGCCATCCCTGCGCTGTGCAGGATGAAGCCCAAGGCTAGGGCATGAGAAGCAATCTGGCCTAACGGCTGGGGCATTCAACTGGAAGTCTGGGCCCTCCATTCTGCTTCTGGCTCAAGTCACTTCATCTCTGTATCTTTCTCCTCCTACTCTTTATCTATTTCAATTATTTAGGTGCCAACATTCATGATTTCCAAGGAAACTCAATGGCATTTGGGCACCTATCTCTTTGAAGAGGCTTTGACAAATCCCAGCATTAGATTACACATGCTTCAAGGCAGCAATTGCCTTTTACTAAATGTTCGTATAGCACCATGGGTCCCCAACTCAGTTAAAGCCATGCAGTGCAACCCCTATACAAACAGTAAATATAACAGTGAGTAAACAAAGCATGTTGCCATGCTTTGTTGCTTAGAGTCAAAAAAAATTTTTTTAAAAGAGTCGAGATTATTTTGGCCCTAGTTAGGGGTGAAAAACCTCCAGGGCCAATACTGTTAAATGCTCAGAACTATCAGGTTGTTCAGCTGTGTAGCATAACCACACAACCCTCATTCTCTCCCCTAATGTCCGCTACACTCACTCATTGCATCCCGATTGAATCAGACTTAAACCTTTACTACAGAGGCACTGACATCCTCTGAGTGTGAATGGTCGCTTGTACAATGGGCTTAATCTTGACCGGGTGCCTCAGGTCCTGCTGCAATCTAAGGAATTGCTATGCATTAATGATATGTTACAAATTGCTTGGTTTCTCCCATCAACCGCATCCTTCTATCACCAAGCACCTCCTTAGTTTTTAAACAGTTGGTACAGATTTATAAATTCTTGGGAGGCTTGAGAAGGAATGGTTGTCTTATCAGCAAAGCTGCTTCCTGCACAGAGCATATGTTCTTAGTCTAAACCGCTTAAATTGTCCCTGAAAAAGCATCACCGTGACAGGTGCCTTACAAATATGGGTCGCAATAATATACTTTAGGTACTGCGTGAAGGCAGCTTTTGCCACTCTGTGTACAGCAGACTTGGAGCATGTGTATAAAGAGAAGACAACTTAAACCATCTCAATGATGCTTTCAGGGCATTGGCTGAACTCTGAGTCACCAGGTGCACAGAGTACCTGAAAAATGGGTTTGCATGAAAATGACCCAAGTAGACTTGTAGAAAACATCAATGGAGAACTCTAGTGAGGAATGCCAAGAGATTTAATGTGTTATAAAATGAAGAGTGTGACTGATTTCTTGTGTATGAACAATGGGGAAACACAGACAAACTTAAAATAAATTGCATGCAGCAAAAATCTAAGTTATACACATCCCAAATGCCTCTCTATTATACATTGCTTCATTTACTGCTAATATTTCTGAAGGCAACAAACTGGAGCATTTCCTCTCTTTTGATTTAGTTCCTGATATGCTAATTCTTTTTAGAGAGAGGCAGGCAGGTCATTTTGCTAATTTACAATTCTGATTCCACTAAGCATTCCCCTTCAAGCTAACAAATCTATTTGGAATGCTTGAAAGATAAGCGTAAAATATTTTCACCATTGCCATGAATTATTACTCTTTAAATACTGTCGGTCTGCTGGTAAACACTTAAAGCTTGCAAAATAGCTTCACCTTAATGAGGTTGCTTGTTGAAAAGAGATATCTCTAGATAAGTTGCTTGTTTAATAAATATTTGGGAAGCATTGTCTACTGGTTAAAGCCAAGCCTGGGTGCTGGAAAAGCTGGTTGCAATCTCAGCTACGTTACACATTTTCTAGGTAACATTAGGAAGTTACATGTAAAATATATTTTTCAAAACCGTCATGTGACTATAGGATGCCCAGCATCACACATCTTGAGCCTGAACTTAAGAGCACAACTCCTGTTGGCTTCAATGGAGGTCTTGTGCTTGCCTGTCATCTCTGAAAATCAAACTCTGAAGGCTGAAGATACATTAAGGGTCAGATTCCCCATGCCTGCAAATAGCTACAACAAAGAACTTCACAGAAGAAGCCATTTGCTGTGCACAAATAGTAGTTTTCCTGGTCCTGCAAAAACTCAGGAGCAATGCTGCACATTGCTGAGTGCCACCTACTGGCCCGTATCTGGCTACAGATATTCAGACATCTTTTTTGCAGAGCATCCCTGCACAAGCTATTTTTCTATAAAGGAACCTTAATCATTCCAATTAACTTTATAGTCTTTTAAATAGGTAGGCAGCTTTGCTGCTTGCTGTCTTTTGTTCTTTACATAAGATGAAAGCACCACAAGGGCACAGCAGAGCTCAAATAACTGCACAATGTACAAGGCCTAGGTACATATGTACACTGCTGCTCCGGCCAGGTTCTGGTGGCTTCTGAAACACTGACAGTACTGAGGAGGAGTAGAGAATTCACAATCCATTTAAAGGGATGCTACCCAATTCCAATACATTGCCCTCCTGTTCCACTTGGAGTGGTTTTATTTAACACCTCTGCTTTCTCTTGTCATTGTCCCTCAGGAGATTCCAGTGTAACACTACTTTATTTCTTAGAATTCAAAACTTAAACACAGAAAAACCGGGGGTCGGGGGGGAAAATGAGCAGGGAGAGAAAGCTCCTTCCTACAATGGAGGCACAACTCATCCAGTTATTCTAAGCTGGCTCTTTGCAGAAGTGACTGATCACACACCTCCTACAGAACTCCCTACCCTGCAAGCAGGGCTAGGAAAACCCTTAGGATTTAAAGTGGCAGCTTGTAATATTTTACACTGTTCAATACACCGCAATTCTCTTCTGTGTATTCCTCAGTTACCATTCACACCCTCACATATAAATCACAAGTTTAACCTTATGGGAGCTCTGATTTTGCTGCAGTCAGTGGTGCCTGCAAGAGAGAGAACGTGACACCTGAGATTTGCCTAGTTCCTGACGGGTTCTGTTTGGGTCACTCCCAGCAGAAATACTTTCTCTCTCTCCTTCACTCAGCCACAGTCTTCCTACACCACCACTACCTCCTTCAGGCAACAAAACCTACAACCATCTTAACTGAATTCAGGGGCCATATCCTATAACCATATTGGAGTTTTTATTCGGTAACAGTTGATCAGTGTGCTTCTCCTCTTTTACCACTACCAAATATTTCACTGATCCCACCCAATATCTGCTTTACCACACCTCCCCCACCCCATCTCCTCTAATTTTGTTCCAACACTGTTTTCCCTAGGCAGAAAATCCTGGATTTTTCACCGTTTGCTACCTTTTGTGGAGTGCTCTCAATAAATCGGATCTAAATAAACCACATTTGGTACTTCACTGACCTTTTAAACAAATCCACTAGTCTTCTGAGTGGTAGACTGAAGTAGATCTACATGAAATTTGCAATGTAATTCCATCATTTTTGTCTAATGTTCATTTCAGCTTCTGCACAAAACATGTTGCCAATCTATTTGATGGTGGGTGATAAATAGCTGACCTAATTTGTTTCACCCAATATTGCCATAGAAATGTCTAAAATGCCCCAAATTGTGAAAAGTTACTGAAACAGCTCCTCAGGTAATCTATTGGTTAAACCAACAGAGTACAAAGCACTGAATTGTTTTTACAGAGGTGATTGTCATACACACCACTTCTGACTTCCAAAAATAAGTGCCAGTGATGATTCAAAGTACATTTCCTTTTTTTTTTCTCTGCAAAGTCCATGTGCTTCGTAGTCCGCTTCAGTGGGTGTCATGGTGCCATTTCTGGCATGTTTCACTGGCTATTACAGAAGTCACAGTAGCTGCTTCCCCTTCTGTATCTTGATCTGAAACCAGCCATTAAAAGTAACTTCCAGACACTCCTTTCATTCATGCTACCTCTTTCACTAGCAGCCTTTTGTATAAACTCTTCATTTTCACTCAGTCCCCATAGCAAACAGCCATTGTGCACAGATAGTGTTTCAAGAAACGGGACTTAAGGACTAAGTTCTACTTTGGGTATGTGATTTGGCCAGTGTACAGTGGCAGTGTATATAGGGCATCATCTTAACCAAAAGTGGGTCTTTTCTTGTTTCTGGAGCAATTTCCTTAGCTATAACAGGGAGGTCATCTAGGAACAATTCTATGCAGAATTTTCTTCTGTTTCCCAAAAGACAGGACAGTGCATCTGCATTAGTATATTTTTCTGGTGGTTGGTAATAAATGTCTCATTGGTAAGAAGCTAAGATCAAAACCCACCTGTGCAGCCAAGCTGTTGCTAGCAGCAAAGCACCTGCCTTTAGGCCCAGTATTTTTATCAGTCATTTACAGTCAGTGATAAGGTCAAGTCCCCTCACCCACTCTGGTATTTAAAATAATTTAACCTCCAAAATGATCCCTAATGCCTCGTGTTCTGCTTGTCAATGATTTCTCTCAGCCTTTCATAATGTTCTGTAACGAAATGCTCTGGATTCCTCACTCCCATCTTTACTCACATGTGCAATGACATCCCAACTATAGGCAACTATAGCCTTGTGTTATGGGAAGCTCTCAGTTAAAACTTGCCACTAGGCTAGAAACTATTGAGCTCCTTTTTTGCTTCCTCCGAAGACTGATTTTACTTTTCTGTTCAAACCCACGTCATATTTTTCTACCACAGCGCTGCCATCAGGCAGGCTGATAGTGAATTTGGAATTAATTTTCCACAATTGTTTCTGGCCATGTTACACTATCTAAGCTCCAAATATTCTGTGGTCTGGTGCATTCTCAGTGGCTTTTGTCTTTACTTTTAACAGATGTGCTGCTTTTGCATTTACACAATGCCCCGGGAGGGGGAAACAACTTTCAAACCAAAAAAATTGACATCTCTAAAAAAAACTTAAAGGGGGTTCTAAGCATTCCTCTGAATTACTCCCAGTTGCTGCTTATAATATTCTGTCCCAAACAACAGATAACACCACTTATTCTCTGCAGTACAGGAGCCATTTTTCTTTGTAACCCAGCAGGTGCATTGGCTTTCACACCAAAATAGTCCCTTGAGTCTGTTCATAGACAATTTTTTAAATCTGGCTCCAGTGCTATGGAGTCATAGGTTTGGGACAAATCTACTTAGGCAAACTTCCCTTATAGACCCTACAAATTCTTATGCTGTTGTCATATTCTGGGTTACACACAATAAACACATTCACAGAACTCCACAGGTGAAATTACAACCTGCTTTTGCAATTTATCTAGTTTCCTCTCCACAGTCTCTCACAGAGTGTATGGCATTAGTCTAGCCTTCAAGAACATGGGCATGGCCTTCCCAGGTACAACCTGCCTCACTGGTATACCTTTTACCCCACCCATATCTGTACTAAATATGGCTTTATATTTTTTCTTTATTTTCTCACTCTTTCTGGTATGCAGCATACTGCACTCCAAACCCATTTAAACTTGAACAACAGCATCTGCCCATTAGTGAGGGCCATTTCCTTCTGTTACAATTAACGCTAATGGTAAATAGATATGTTGATTGGTTACTGCCGATACTTCTCTCTACCCTTTACTGATAGCTCTCTAAAAGCACATTTTGTTTCTTTTAGTCTTACTCCAGGAAGTGTTCTTTGGTGCACTCCTTCAGACATCACAGACATTACTACTCCTGAATCTATTGTTTGCAGTGTTGTTGGTCCCAGCCCAGGGCGCTAGAGATAAGGTGGGAGAGATAAACTGGGTCATATATTTTAGTTGATGCGATAAATGACATTACTTCACCCACCTATTTCTCCTGTGTCTATTTCCATTCTCAATGTCACATCGTTTTTCTTTACATTACATAATTGGGGGATATGTCTGTTCATTTTTCACGAGGCACAGGTTTGAGAAATGGTACATCTGACACATCTTTTCAGATAGAGGACAAGCTGCATCTGACTGCTCCAGTCACATAATTCATTTGGTGGCTCCTACTTGTAGTGCTGTCTGATTTTAGAGGTTAGTATATTGTAATGTAGGCTTGCCCATTGATCTGACCAGAAGATAAGATTCGTGTCCTGGAGTCAGGCTACACAAAATTAAACATAGTGGGCTCAATATCTTGTAAGGATGCTCTAGGGAATGCCAAGAACAATCATGTTGAGAACAAAACACAGCCTTGGAGACTTAATAGATGAAAAGGCTATCAAAGCTCTAAACCACTGATCCCAAAGGAAATAATACAGTGCTGGGGATATCTTTAAGAAAGGTTTCTAGATTAGCACACTCACATGCTTCTGTGACGATCTTAAGTAAGAGGCAAAGGACCAGCTGTGTCCCTGGTATGCCAAATGAGTCCGACGGTCCCAGATTCCTCAGTGCTGCCAAGATTGATGGTGAATAATAGAGCTGAAGGGTCAAATACTGAGTGGCTAATTTAACAATAGATGGGTGAAAGTAACATTACTGTTCCAGGGGCCCGTCTCTGAGTCCCTGAAAGGGGTGGAGCCTTGGGTAGAAGAGGCAGGGGCTGGGAGCCAGCCAGACCTTCAGCACTGCCCAGCCCATGCCACCTGGACTCCAGGGGTGATTTAAAGGACGCCCATGGTAGAGGCATCAGTGGCCAGGAGTTCTGGACCCTTTTAAAATCACTGAGCCCCATGGCAACTTCCCCTTTTGTCCCCTCCCCATCAGTGGCCCTTCCAGTACAGTCCTTAAAGCACTGCTGTGACAGCACTTTAACATTGGCTGTGTATTAGGTTCTTTCCTACCAGTGTACTGCACTGGCCCACTGTCACTACTGGCAATCAAGAAACTCGAAAACTAAAGGAGGAGAAAAAAATTGATCCCACATAGTTGTTTGCCCTCTTGTAGTGTCTGTGCACTACCTTGAATATAACCAACCTTCCAGGTCCAAATCTAACTTCCTCACGCACATCAGATTGGGTTGCATTTATTGTCACACTTAATTTGTAGTATAAAAGCTTCAGAGGGGTAGCCGAGTTAGTCTGTACAGGATAAACTTAAAAAACAACAAATAGTCTGGTAGCACTTTAAAGACTAACAAAACATGATGGTATCATGAGCTTTTGTGGACACAGCCCACTTCTTCAGATGACCGGACATGTCCACTGTTCTGGACATCCAATACTCTGGTCAGCTGAAGAAGTGGGCTGTGTCCACGAAAACTCACGATACCATCTACATGTTTTGTTAGTCTTTAAAAGTGCTACCAGACTATTTGTTGTTTTGTATTTTAGCATATTCATACATATTAGTTCATTCTCAAACCTCTTATTCCTTGCCCAAAGTGGTTTATGGCTGTCACTTCCATGTTTTTGTAGTGTACCCTGTGGTCACCAGTAAGTTCCAGGTTTTTTAGGTAAACATGCCTAGGTCCCCAAAATCTAAAAAGGTAACAGTTAAGCCATTGATACGTGCTATAGGTCACAAACCTACTTAACAACATTTACACTAACTTACTTAAGCTAATCATACAGGATAGATAGACCTGTAGGCTCCTTGAGTTACAGACAAACACAATATAAAGTAATTCCATACAAAAATGCAAGCCAAATATGATAAAGCAAGCCAGTAAATAAAGGCAGAATATAATAAAGCAAGCCAGCAGGTTAGCCCTCTGGGCTACGTTCCTTCCTCTCTACATAGTCTCTTGTGTATTGAGATGCACTGTGGCAAAGCCAGCTGGCATGTCCCCATTTCCCCATTTGTGGCACAATAACTTATTAAAGAAACTTTGCTCCTTCCAGTCTGAAGTCCCTAAACACTGGGAACAAAGTTCCCTCCATTTTGTTTGACTTGTGTGTGGTGCCGAGCTGTATTGGCCTCTTTTTCACCCCACACTAAAGGCCTTTTCCCCCTTTACTGAGAGCCTGGCACAATGGAGCCAGATTATTTTCAAGGTTGCACGCTTTCCTTTGTTGATATCACCAGAGCAGTCTCCACAGCTTCCTTTGGTGGCAGTTCCTTCTCATACCCAACATTCAACAGCCTCTCTCTGAATTCAAGGTGTTTTACTCCAGAAACAAATTGATTTGAGAGCCTCTTTCAGAAAATTACTAAAACAACAAACAGCAACAACTGTTTTTTCAGGCTTGCCAAAAATTCAGAGAGACTTGAGCCTTCTGTTTGGCTTCTCTGATGAAACATATTGTTTTGCTAAATTTGTGGTAGGTGCTTACTTTTTAGAAGCTCTCATGTACTTCTGCACCAGCTCACCAGGTTCTTATGTAAAACATAAGCCTTTAAGCACCAGAAATGCCGTTTTTACAGCCAATGTTACAAAAACATTTATCACTACCTTCTATAGCATTTTCATAAAAACACTGCTCAAGTTTGAATGTTACAAAATCTGTCTCCTTTTCATTAAACTGGAAACTGTCCATATTGCCAGATGCAGCCATTTTATTTTTTCTCATAATCCCATACTTAATCCCAGTTTTCTCTCTTATGTTCACAGAATACTAACAGAAAAGTTAGATAAAAAATTCTTTCTAGAAGGTTGCAGAATAACACTACTTTATATATGAACATTCAGAACCATAACACACAAGAATACAGATACAGAGAGAGACAAAACAGGCTGCTCCCTAAATCAGAGAGGCACAACTCAACACACTTTACTTCAGGTTGTCTCTTTGCAGAACTGGCTCTAATTGGATGTTTTCCTACAGAAAGCCCTTCGCCTGCAAGTAGCACCAAGAAAGCGGAGGACTTAAATCCATGGTGTCCAACCAGTTCTGAAGCAGTAGCCACTATAGTGAACTAGCCACACACAACCAGCCAAATAGCCACTTAAATGCTAGCTTACAATTTTAACGCCATTTTCAATACACCACGCAGGTGAGAAGATTGGAGGCTGCAGTGGGGAGGAGAAACAAACTGTGAATGAGTGTTGGGGCAGAAAAGGACAGGGTCTAAAAGCTAGAAGAAGTAGGCAAATAGACTAGTGGCACAAGACAACTGGGATCCAGAAGGAATTAATTCAGCCTTTGTATGTGTATGTATTAGGATTCTGTCTTTAATTACATAATCATTTACTCTTTTCTCCAGAAAGACGCTGCCTCACTCAGTGCGCAGGACGGGGCTTCACTAAAGAAAATCAGAATGGTGTAATAAAGGAGGCTGTACTGCCTATCTTGTTGCAGAATTTGGAAGGTGTGTCGTGAGTGATACACGGGGCTGCAGGAAAACAAAAAACAGCCTCATAGCTAAGGCAGTTGAATTCTTTCTTGGAGAACTAGATTTTATCTCTGTCTCTGACACAGACTTCCAGTGTGATGCTGGGCAAATCACTTAAACCAAACATTTCACATGAATTGCAGGCTCATTTTCTCAGTGCTTGACTTCAGATCATAAGATCTGATCTGTAGAAGCACAAAGAACTCCCAGCTTCTGAGGTCGATGCAATATCTAACAAGCTATTGAAAGCATTAGGATAATCTAATGATGAGCACCACAGAAAAGCCCGTGTAGATTTAATAATTGTGACTTTGGAACAGGGATTGAATAGTGTACAGTAAATAAGGACTAGGGACACACTGTGAATAACGAGGAAACAAAACCTGCTCACTAACAGACCCCTAGCTTTCCGGCATGTTGAATGAAATACGGATCTTATATATATATAAAAGCATGTGATCATGTAATTAATTACTGCCATAATGCATAAAGGGCCTGTGACGGGGCATGGCTGCCCTGCCCTAGACCACAGGGAGTTCCCTTGGCCCAGTTGGCCGAACAGGCCCCACCCCCATGACCCTGCTGGGCATGCTCGAGGGAGAGGCCGGGGATAATAGCCCAGGGGGCCATGTAGTCAGGGCGGGTCACCAGAGGGGAAGGAGCTCAGGTAGGAGCTCCTGACCAAACCCACCAGGCACAGCACCAACCGCCGCCTTGGACTCAGCAATCGCCTCAACCACCACCTCAGTAACAGCACCGGGCCGGGCATGTATATTTTATATCTAAAGACAAAGGATACATAAATTCTCGGCAAAACAATTAACCACTGATCTACCCAAATTATTTACTAATGCCTTATGTTGTAGAGAGGGAAAATCCCCCTTAGATGACAACACACTCTGTCACTGACCACAGTTAGAGAGTTACAGAGGGGAAAAATTAATGCAGCAGTGTCAGATATTGAACAATCAAATTTGTACGCATCAACAATCAGCTGTATTAATGTTAGAACAAGAGTAAAAGAAAACAAGAATGCCAAAGGCACGCGCCTAAGTAACAGACAGATTAAGAGAGATTGTCTGTTATTGTATCTCTAAGACTGAATAGTACTATTCAGAAGGGTCTCAGATTCAAAGACATAACCTGTTACTACCTTCTCGCCTACAAATCAGCCTTTTAAGAGGCCACAGTATGTATTTTGAGAACCATCCCGGTGTTATTAAACATGCAACCCATTTGGCACTGTAATGTTTTTTTCAGCCAGTCTTGTGACATGCTGGGTTCAACAGACTAGACTGTCTTTGCTGCAGGGGCAGGGCTCCTGCGGAGCTTACTGGGTAAATTGTGGAAAGCATTGAGCTGGGAATAATGTTTTAGAGAGTCACAGACCGGGGAGCATTTATTTAACTTCATCCAACAGAGCACTAGATTGCAATGGCTTTGGCTGCAAAATATACCACCAACAGGCACTGCGACTTTTCACATTGCATCAACGTCTGACCAGTGCAGGCATAATGGGCCAGGATCAGGACCACCAACAGGGGAGACAGAAGAGGCAACTGCCCTGAGGTCACTGCCCCAGGCCTAGTGATTCAAGAGAGCTCGGGGCTCCCGGCAGCAGCTGGAGCCCTGGGCCCAGGGCCAGATTAAGACCTTTAGAGGCCCTAAGCACTGAAAAGATTATGGTGCCCCCCCATATGTAATTCAAAATAAAAACAATACTATACCATAAAATCTATTTTTATTTTTGGTGCCCCTGCTTTGCTGGTGCACTAAGCATGTGCTTAGTCTGCCTATTGGGTAATCCAGCTCGGCCTGGGCCCTTTAAATTGCTGCCTGAGCTCTGCATAATGCACTCCAGGCAGCACTAAAGGGCTGGCAGGGGAAGGGCCCCTGCCCCACTTTCACCTGAGGTGCTGTCCACCCCTCCCATCCCTGGCCCAGGTGCCTGCCAACTCTGTCGCCACGCCCTCCCCCTCCCAGCCACAATAGGTCTAACCAGTGCAGTCATACTGGGCTAGGATAGATCTCTCTCTTCCAGTCTTGCCTTGACAAGCAGCCTGACAACACAGTGGCCACAGTCAGGCGTTCCAGATTCCTGCCTCCATTAATGGGCCAATTCCTGTTAGGCTACGACATCATTCTTTCTTGACTTTCAGATTTCTATTCAATGCACCGGGAGCCTAACCATGGCAATAGTAGATAGAATCTGTCCAGCTGAGAGAGAGCCCTATTCTCCACAGCACAGACAGATTATGGTTGGGTTTTATTTTAAAGCGCCTTCCTGCTAGAGCAGCATGAAGTGCAATAAAAAGCTTGAAGTTCCACCTAGTGTGAGAAATAATTTAAGTCAGCTACCAGAGGGAACTTTCCAAGGTCAAGAACTGTGCTCCCTACTGACCTCCATTGGTGTCACTTTATAATTGCATTTACTCTTTACTTGCCTTTGAGTTCCAGTAGAAATGGGGTGGGAAGGAGATTCAGCACATATCTATGCAAGAATACATCTAAGTACAAGACCTGGACTGTGAACTCCCCAGTGTCTACTTTGCCCCATTAAATCAAAGCTCAGCTGGGTTGTCTGCCTCTAGTCCCTTCCCCACATTGAGCTGAGCTGGCTGAGGAGAGTTCTCTCTATAGTTGGTTAATGACTGTCTTAGGCTGACCAGAATTGATGGATCAGGTCCTCAGCATATGTAAATTGTCACAGCTCCAATGAAGTCAATAGGGGTAGTCTACCGGGGTCGATAAAGCTAGGCCAGTTTACACCAGCTAAAAGTCTGGCCTATTGCAAAAGCCAGCTCCTTCCCTCTGCCCCAGCCACACTTTTCAAATTGCCATCTGACACGGGTTGCCAGCGTAGCACTCTGAGCCCCTGCCAGCCTGAGGAAGTGAGGCAAAAAGCATTCATTTTAATTAACCACATCTCAGCTATATTTCAGATTTCGTATGTGGTGAGAAATGCCTCTCATTAGGGACCTTTCGGAGATCGGCGCCAAGCGGAACCAAAGCAGACAAGGAGAACGGTCTGGATGTACGTGGAATAAAGAGCCACAAACAGGAGGGAAAACTTTAAATAGACAAAACCGAAAAAAGCTGCTGGGGCAAGTGGATTTTTTTTCAGTACTTGGACTGCTGCCAAGCAAGATGGGAGTGCTATGGAGGTGTATGGCATGGTTGACATCACAGACATTTCCTCAAAGATAACCCTGTTGGAGAGATGGTGCCAGCTGACCAACAACTTGGCACCCTGCCCCACACAAAGAAGCATGAGCGTTTCTCCAGTTTTTTGTGCACTGTGCTGCCTTTGATTACTCACTCTGTGCTACAAACTGAATAGAGTCTGAATGCTGACCTGGATGAGGCTTGTAGACTGAACAGGAGTAAGTGTGGACTTGTACCTATTTTTACTAGTTCTGAATTTGGCCTTACATAGAGGGTATTTCCTTGTGCAGAGAGAAATTAGTTAGCAGACTTGGGATGCTGCATCCTACTCAAATCCACTTACAAGCATGTCCAGTTGGAAAGAAGGTTGCAAAATCAAAGAAGAATATGCAACAGAGCTAGCATATCCTTTCAGAAACCCCAGCAAACAGCTCTGTCTCTCAGACTAATAAGGCCAGATGGGGCAACTGAGCTCATGAGTCTGACCTCCTGCATGTTACAGGCTACAGAAACTCACTCATCCACTCCTGGAATGGACCCTTAACCTCTAGCTGAGTTACTGAAGTCCTCAGATTATGATTTCAAGTTACAGAGACTCCACCATTGACTCTAGTTTAAAGCTGTGTCCCATGCCACAGAGGAAGGCAAAAAGCCCTGAGGGTCTCTAACCATCTGACCTGGGTGAAAATTCTTTTTTGATCCCAAATATGGTGATCAGTTGGACCCTGAGCACATCAATAAGAACTCACCAGCCAGCCACCTCAGAAAAAAATCTCTTTAATAACTCAGCCCTCCTCACCCTGTTTCATCTTTGGCCATTGGAGATATTTGCTGCTAGCAATCAGAGATGGCCTAAAATAGGATATGGCCTGTCTCATCATGCCATCCCCTCCATAACCTTATCAACTTCAGTCTTGAAGTCAGTTAGGTTTTTTTGTCCCCCATTTCTCCCCTTGGAAGGCTGTTCCAGAACTTAACTCCTTTGATGGTAGAAACCTTCATCTAATTTCAAGCCTCAACTAGTTGGTGGCCAGTTTATACCCATTTGGTCTTGTGTCAACATTGTCCCTTAAGATAATTAACTCCTCTCCCTCCAATGTGTTTATCACATTTGCATTTCAAATAAGCCAAGATAACTGAATCTCCTCTTCCAAGGTAGGTTTTCCATTCCCCTGATCAGCTTAGTGACTCCTTTCTGAACTTTTTCAAGTTAGAATTTGTCTCTTTTAGACTTGGGGGACCAGAACTGCCCACTGTATTCCAGATGAGGTCTAACCACTGCCCTGTATAACAGTACTAATACTTTCTTGTATGTACTGGAAATACCTTCCCTGAAACATCCTAAGACAACATGGCTGTGTCTACATTGGTGCGATCTTGCGCAAAAGCGATCGCTTTTGCGCCAAAACTTGCTGCCTGTCTACACTGGCCGCGAGTTCTTGCGCAAGAACCCTGACATTCTAATGTATGAAATCAGTGCTTCTTGCACAAGAACTATGATGCTCCCACTCAGGAATAAGCCCTCTTGAGCAACTGTTCCTGCTCAAGAGGCCAGTGTAGACAGGCAACATGAATTTCTTGCACAAGAAAGCCCTATGGTTAAAATGGCCATCAGAGCTTTCTTGCGCAAGAGAGCGTCTACACTGGCATGGATGCTCTTGCACAAAAGCACATCTCTTGCACAAAGGCACATGCCAGTGTAGACGCTCTCTTCTGGAAGAGTTTTTGCACAAGAACTCTTCCGCAAAAGAGTTCTTGTGCAAAATCATGCCAGTGTAGACGTAGCCCATTAGGTTTTTTCCTGATTGCATCACATTGGCAGCCCAAAGTCATCCTCTGATTAACAATTATGCCCAGATCTTTTTCCTTCTCTGTTGCTTCCAACTGATAAGTTTCCAATTTGTAGCAACAATTCTTATTGCTAGTGCCTAAATTTAAGTCCCTTGTACTTTACACTATTAAATTTCATCCCATTTCTATTGCTCCAGTTTTCAAGGTCATCCAGGTCTTCTTGTATGTTATTCTGGTCCTCCTCCGTATTAGCCATACATCCTAACTTTGTGCCATCTGCAAAGTTTATTAGTGCACTCCCACTTTGTGCCAAGGTTATTAATTAAGATGTTCACTAAGATTGATCCTACAACTGATCCCTGAGGAAATCCACTAGTAACATTTCTCCAGCCTGACAGCTCCCATTTCAGTATGACCAGGTGTAGAATCCCTATTAACCAGTTTCTTATCTACCTTTCAGTTTTCATATTAACCCTCATTTTCTTCAAATTAACTAATAATCTCTTATGTGGAACTGTATTAAATGCCTTTCTGAAACCCAGGTAGATGAAATAACTGTTTTAGGCAAAGGAAATGTGATATATCTTCTCAAAGAAAGGTTGATCTGACACAATCTACCTTTTGTAAAACCATGTTGTATTTTATCCCAATTTCCACTTGCCCCTATGTCCCTACCTACTTTCTCTTTCAAATTTTGGCCCAAGACTTTGAGTACAATAGGAGGTCAAACAAACAGGCCTGTAATTTCCCATATCACCTTTCCCCCTTTCTTAAATAATTACAGGTTGAATCTCTCTAGTTTGGCACCCTTGGGACCTGACCGGTGCCGAACCAGAGAATTTGCCAAACCATGGGAGGTCAGTATTGTCTAGCAGCATTACCAACACTTCCACTGCTTAGTGGGCTCTTAGAAGACTTTTAGGGGTAAATTAGAGCTAAATAACAGCTCAGAACACTGAGAACCAGGACTGGTGCCTGTAAACAAACTTTATGGGACTGCAGGAAACTTGGTCACATCCATGATAAGTGGACATCCAGCTAATTAAAATCATGCTGGACCTTAGATGTTGCTGGACCAGAGAGTGCCAGACAAGAGAGGCTCGACCTCTACTATATTAGCCATTCTTCAGTCATTGGGTACGACCCCCAAGTTTACGGAGTCATTAAAAAAACAGTTCCTTCAGTATTCTTGGCTGGAGATTATCCAGGCCCCCTGCTTGAATCCCATTAAACTGTTTGAGTTTACCACATCTGAGGTGGAAGTCAATTTCTAGTTCCATGTCCTCATTTCCATTAGTAACCCTGCCACTGCCCTAAAGTCCTTATTAAAAACTGAGGCTGTGCCTAGATTATCTTTAATCTCCACCCCCGCCCTTCCACATCTCCACCGCCCCAACACCTCAGTATTTAGAAGTTCCATTTCTTTCCTCATTTCCCTTTTATGTTTGTGGCTATAGCACTTTTTACTATTGGTTTTAAATTTCTTTTGCAAGGTCCAACTCTGCTTGGCTTTTGGCAGTTCTCTCTTTTCCCTACATTTTCTGACCTCCATGGTTGAAGTCAGTGGAGTTGCATTTGCTTATGCCAGGTCTGAATTGACCCATGAAGTCTAACCTTGCCCACCAGATTGGAAATTCTGACACTATTTTACAGAACTATAACCCTGCCTGGCTCTAAGAAAATCAGTGAAGTCTTTTCTGAAGGGGGCAAACAGAATATTGTAATTCACTGAATAAATAATGTCCCATGTCTCAGATGGAGAAATTGGTTTGAAGAATAATGTGCTAACTAACGAAATGCCATAAAGTCTTCCACAGAGCTAAACAGAAAAACTTGCAAAAATAAAAGATTACTTGATGTTTGCTGATGAAACGAGGCGTAGAACTTAGTTTAGACTATTGGGAATATGCTGAACACAGAGAAAGGCAAATATCAGAAGTGCAAAGTGAACTACTAGACAAAATGAGACAGCTATCTTGGAAAGAGCTAAATAACTCCCAGAAATTTTCCCTGAGTACAGTAATTCCTCATTTAACACTATAGATATTTTCAGAAAATGATTGTGTTAAGTGAAAACGTGTTATGCAGGGTCAATTTTCCCATTGAAAATAATGGAAAAGGTGGGGATTGCGTTTCACGCGGTGGTGTCTGTTGGGACCGGGACATAAGGTTGGGGGAGAAAGGGGACTGGGTTACAGCAGGGAGGGGAGGTGTTTGGCTCTGGAGAAGGGAAGGCGAGGGGAGGGGAGGGGAGGAGAGGGGGTACTGGGTTGGGAGTATGCCCCTGTGACGGGTCTGCCAGGACCCGCACTGTGTCCGGCGACGGGGGGTCACCGGGGAACGGCGCGGCGAATGGCGAACCCTCCGCCGCTTTGCAGGGAGGCGGGGGAAGCCCCATGCAGCCACTGGCAACAGGCCAGCTGGGGAAATCATGTTATTCCGAGGATGGTCGTGTAATTCAAAAAACGTTCCCTAAAAAAAAAAAAATCATGCTATCGTGAAAACGTGTTAAGCGGGCACGAGTTAAATGAGGAATTACTGTATGAAAATGAGGAAAAGCTCTGTCAGCCATTGCAGCTAATGCTAGTTGCAACTCTCCAGGGAAAAAAGTAAAGGAAAAAATTCCAGAAAGTGATAACAGAAAATAGTGACTTGAAACATTTTGTATAAAATACATCAAGAAAAAACATTCTGGTTAATGAACATGGGGGAGGAAAGTGTGATACAAATAAGGAATCAGTCATAGAAATGAATTCTAAAATGGCTAGGGAGGAAGCAGAGTTTTGATTAGACTAATGAGATTTCAGTCACGTAGTTCTATTCCAGCAAACACACAATACAGCCTCTTCTAGAACACCAGATCTATCCATCACTCCAGAACCTCATTTCAAGCAGCCAGTTTATTGTGCCCGCTGAAGTATGGTAGAAGGCAGGAGAGTATTTTTTAAACCAAATATCAGCAGCACAGGGAGGAGATTGGGGTATCAGATCTGATTGTGAGCCACAGAGTTGAACTGGTAAGCAGTGTCTGCACTGTCCCTCCATTCCACGCTAATGCCCCCAGTGGCTGGGCTGGACACCAGATGCCCTGGGACTGTGCCCACCTGGCTCTGCCTCAGGTCTTCCTAGAAGACAGCCATGAAGTTCAGGTTCCTGCTCAGGCTGCTCAGTAAAAAAGACCTGCAGCGGCAACACCATTCTCTGGTCACCATAGGCCCCTCCCAGGAACCAGCACCCCCAGGGTCAGCTCCTCAACATCTCCTGAGCCAGATAGTCCTTGACGTCCCCTATAGGCAGCATGCCAACAGCCTGGAGAAGCAGTGCCATCCCCAGCTAGCTGACCGGAGTGGCAGCCCGAGCTTTTCTGCCCCTGCTCTTCAATATGGGCAGCAGCAGCAACATTACCAGTTAGGAGATATTTTACCAGATGTGGTGGGAGCAGGGGAGGGGCGTCACCCTGTCCACCCCGCCTTCTGGAGCCTCTGAACGCAGACAGGGATTACAAAAACAACGAGTAGTCCTGTGACACCTTAGAGACTAACAACTATATATATATATATATATATATATATATATATATATATATATATATAGTATCATGAGCTTTTGTGGGCAAAACCCACTTCCTCAGATGAGCACAGAGTGGGTTTTGCCCACGGAAGCTCACGATACTCTCTATATACTTTTGTTAGTCTCTAAGGATACATCTACACTATAAGGTTTTTGCGCAACCTTATGGAGCGTACACACCTCAAATAAGCTCTTGCGCAATTAAATGGTCAGTTAAACGGCAGAACAGAGGGCTTTTCCCGCCGTAGGTAAACCTTCTTTTCTGAAGGCATAACTGCTTTTAGCGTTACAGCTATTGCACAAGAAGGCAAGTGCGGATGCTCCAGAGGGGTTTCTTGCACCAGAAACCCCTATGGGAAAAAGCACAGGTGCTCTGATGGCCATTCTGTGAATGGCCATCAGAGCTTTCTTGCACAAGAGCCTCCATGCAGTATGGACACTCTCTTGCGCAAGAAGTTTTTGTGCAAAAACTCTCCCGCAAAAGGCTTCTTGCACAAGAACCATGTAGTGTAGATGTAGCCTAATAGGGTACATCTACACTACACAGACTATCGAAGCTGCTGCTGTCTGCTGTCATTCTTCCAGGGTTTGAATTAGTGGGTCTAGAGAAGACAGGCTAATTCAAACTGAGAGGGACATTCCGGTTGATGCTGATAACCCTGCTTCTGCGAGGAGTAAGGGAAGTCGAAGGGAGAGTGTTCTTCCTTCAACTTCCTGCAGTGAGGACAGCGCCAAAAGTCAAGTGAAGGTACTTTGACTTCAGCTACGCAATTAAGTTGTGTATCTTAATTCGACCTTATCCCATAGTGTAGATATACCCTAAAGTGCCACAGGAAAACTCAATTTTATAGTTATAGACTAACACGACAACCCCTCAGGGGTTACAAAGAAACTTGTCCTAAAATTACCTAGTCAGCCAAGCCAAGCAACTCTGTACCATGGCACTAAAATATGAAAAAGTCCAAGACAATTTTTATTACACTATTTTGAGCAAGCACGTCCTATTTTTGTCTTATCAATATCAAAATGTTGGTGGCAACACCCACTGGGCTCCGTTGTCAGAACCAATACAGAGAGCCTTTCTTCACAGGGGAAGCAACCATCCATCAAAGGTTGGTCACGCTGATCAGAGGTTCCCTTGACTTTGTTCTCACATCTCCTGCTGAGCACATTGGACTGGTCAGATGTTTGTTGCAAGTCCCCAGTAACCTAATCCCTTTCTCCCATGGACTGTTTCACAGCTCTCTCCATCTTCATTCTAGAGGTAGAACTTCTCTTTGACAAGCCAATTTTGTGCCATTTTTCCTTTTTCTATAAGCATCTTCATGGAGCTGACTCATCATAACGGCAGCTTTGCTCATATCTGCCGGGTCTTTTCAGTCTCTGCTTTGTATTCCTTCCACACCACATAAACAGTAACAGAGACGCACCTAATCTTGACAAAGCTACTGACAATAGTAACAGATGTGAACATCCCTGCTTCTAGGCATTCACTTCCCTATTATTAATAAAGGATATGGGGCACCAGCACCCATAGAGCTAATGGAGGGGTTTCTGCTTTTATTAATGGAAGTACTGTTGCTGGAGTAAGTAAAGCAAGGGTGGGGAAGTCTTCTGTAGAGCAGCTGTAGATCATCTTTTAAGTCGAAGAGCATACGGTAGATTTGAGACAAAACAGGTAGTGACAGATTTCTGGAAAAAGAGCTTGGGTCCATGCATAGCTACACATCTGCATATATACATCCATAGTTGCACACACATTTGGGCCTAAGCCCAATATTTTGATCCGGAGTGCAAATAACTCAAGTTCAGGCACATTAGGATCCAGGGACCCTCATGGGTTTGGTTTGGGACCCTCTCTAGCCGGAACAAAAGGGGGGAGGAGAGATTTGGGTGAAGGAATTTTTAATAGTTAAGCAAGCTCTGAAAAGATACTATTAAGTAATGATAGTATACAAGGAAATCCCTGCACAAACCATTTGGCAAAGGGCTTTAGTCTGGCATCACATCTGATGAAAGAAAAACTTGGAGTGTTTCTTCCCAGTTACATATTTGAAGTTAAAGGGTTGTGGCTTGATCCAAGGTCCAGTGAAACCGAAACTGGTCTTTTTTGGAAGTGCGCAGGCAGACTGGCAGCACCACTTCAGGATTTGCTGAGAACCAGGCCAGCAAAAGAAAAGCCACAAAACAAGTAGTGCTCAGAGAACACCACCTGCCATGCTTAATGGTATTGTCATTGCTTCCTGCTACTCCCTGTTTGTTCTGTCCTTTTGTTGTCTCCTCATACTCAGAGCTTGTCCAGATGAACAGTTAGTGAGCAGGAACTGGGATGTAAAGTTACAACACACGTGGGCACTGCACAATAGCTGTCCACGTGGATCTGCCACCATGAACTAACCATTTCCTAGTGCACATGGACCTACTCCAGTTTCAAAGCAGAGTAGATCCAAGTGCAACAAGGAACTTTTAGCATGGGGTAGCTACGTCCACATGGACAGATTGTGTACAGTACACTGGTGCCCTGTAGATTCATACACCCATACTAACTTTATCTAGATGAGCCCTATGACTGTGAGCACCTTGAGACAAGGACCCTGTTTTGGACCTTTTGGTACAGTGCCTATCCCAATGAGGTACTGCTTTATGAGCGTGGTCTCTAGGTGCTACTGCAATATAAATAAATAGATAAATCAATCAATCACTCGACCACCAAAATCCCATGCAGCCATTTAAACAAAAGCAGTAACCTGCTGGTGAAATTAGATCGTTTAGTCATGCACAGTTGCACAACTTCCAAATCCAAGTTCCAGCTCACACTCCAATTCTACACAAAAACATTCTGTTTTGTGGTTGCCCCATCTCAGAAAAATACATTGGATTGGAAAAGGCACAAAAAAATGGCATAAAAAAATCACGAGAGGTAGGGTATGGCTGCTATATGAGGAGAGATTAATAAAACGGGGACTTTTCATCTTGGAAAAGAGACTGCTAAGGGGCAATGTGATAGATACCTTTAAAATCATGTGGAGAAAGTAAAATAAAGCATTGTTTACGCCACATAACACAAGAGCTAAGGGGTCATCACATGAATGGGCAGCAGGATTAAAACAAACAAAGGAAGCATTTCTTGACATAATGCACAGGCAACCTGTGGAACTCCTTGCCAAAGGATGTTGTGAAAGCCCAGGCTATAACAGGGATCAAGAAACACCTAGATAAATTCATGAAGGATAGGTCCAACAATAGTTATTATGCTGGGATGGTGTCTCTAGTTTCTATTTGCCAGAAGCTGGGAATGGGAGACAACGATAGATCATGTGATGATTACCGGTTCTGTACCTGCCCTCTAAGGCATCTAGCATATCAGAGGACAGGATACTGGGCTAGATGTTTGAATGGGTCACATCAGCCCAATTTTTGCAGAGCACTCCCAGCTTCTATGGCATTCCAAGGTAATTGAAGGTGCACAGCAAATTCCAAAAGATGCTCAGCACCTACCAGGATTGGGTCCTGATGGATTGTAATTGTACACATTGTAATGCTTCTGGGTAGAAGGATACATTTATAAAGGTTCTGCATATTGGATTAACCTAAAACAAGACTATAAACAAAAGAGAAGTTGCATATTATATCATGAAGTGGCTTATTTTATTTTACCGGAACAATTTTTTGAATAGCTTACACTGTTCCTGCTGACCCTGCTCTGAGGACATAGGGAAGGACTGTCACTCTGGCATATCTGAAAATTAGTTTGCCAAAAACTGGGGTTCCACCAGCAGGATGGGGGAGGGACAGACAGGAGGAGAACACTCAACCATCTGTTTTCTTGTCCTCTTTTAAAAGGAAATATTGACTCTCTCTCCCTTTATTTTACATGCTACCTCACCTCCTCTTGAAAAACATTTTTGTTCATGCTAAAACTTCCTGCTCACACAAACACTGACACACCTGCACCTGAATTAGACAGGACCAACGCACCTTGTGTGACAGGGATAGCAAGAGACTGTAACTTTTGATTAAAATGAAAGAGGAGTTGGCAAGCCTCACAGAGCTGCAGAGCTGTCTGAATTGATGAATTTGGACCCTGTCAGAAAGCACTGACAATGCCATTCTCAACACCATTTCCAGTTGCTTTCAGGAAAACAAATGCCAAAGCCAAGAGAAAGACCAATAGTTAGGTCTGATCAAGTTGAACTGCTTATGATAGGGGTTTCTGCGGGAAAATACCAGCCTGGATTTAAATAGCCCCAATCCAGCCAGCAAAAAAAGTATGTTGATAATTAACACTATTTCATCTGACTTTGGAGAAGGCATTTTCCAACCTAAAGATGAAATCAGGGCCCCTCTAAGGCGAACAGTGAAACTCCCATTGATGTCAATAGGATTTCTCCCTAGAATTTAACTGTTGATAAATAAATAAGCCTGGCTCATCTTAAACTGAGGTAGCCATCCTCTGCCCTTACTCACACACATGCAGTGCTGCTGAATTCCTACCAGTTGGCTTGCACACGTATAACACAGAACAGAATTTGTTCCATTGATAGTCACTGGTTGCCCCATAAAAGAAGCCAGCTCCGGCATGGGGAAGGCAGAATAAGGGACACCCTGAAAGTAGCGTGGAGTAGAGTGAAGTGGAGTGGCTCAATCCTCGAGTGGCTGAGTGGCTACGGCATTCGCCTGAGGATCACATGGTGGTGGATTCTAATCACAATTAGATTCAAATATGTTGCACTTGCAGCAAGACAGTGTCCAATACTATCTCTTTCCAATGCCACCAGGTGGCACTGCTTCAAAACATTACTATTACTACTGAACACGGTGGTTTCACTGTAATTAGTAACGAGGTATTACTTTGCAGTATGAAAGGTAAAAGGGCACAGACAGTCCACTTAAAAAGCACATGATAAAAATAAACATATTCCTGAAACTATGTTAACGCCATTTTTAATAGTCTAAAAAGTACAATCATTTTAAAATTGCAGCTTCAGGGGGTAGCCAAGTTAGTCTGTACAGGATAAACTTAAAAAACAACAAATGGTCTGGTAGCACTTTATAGACTAACAAAACATGTAGATGGTATCATGAGCTTTCCTGGGCACAGCCCACTTCTTCAGATGACTGGAGTTTTGAGTTTAGGATGTGCAGACCCCCCCAAAAAAATCACAGTTCACCTGTCACTAATTAAGCTCTCACTTATTATGCTGATGGCAGGTGCATAAATATATATGTAGACTTTGCATAGTTCTTCTCTTAGGCAATGAAAATTAGTGGTGAATTTCATTTATGTTTATAGTCTATTGACGACTCTTAGTGTTGCAAAGGTTGGATTTCAAACACTTGAAGTGGAGTGTTCATTTAAGAAAATAGTTGTTTCCATTGCATTTTTAATTGTGGAAACATTTCTAGTCGCACTGTCCCTTTAAGTCTAAGATGACATTTCACCTTTAAAAAAAGTCAGCAGAGATGATGTATCATAAAAGAAATGTTCCCATCAGAGACATAAGGAGGAGTTGTAAAATTTGCAATGGTCACAGCCTAAGCATGTTGCCACATTAAGAGAAAACTCTATACTTAGGTTGCTGGAGCAAGAGGTGCATCAAATCAATAGAAGGTCTAGAGCTGGCAGCCCAACCACATTAAGTATGGTTTGATCTGCTGCTGTATAACAGCTGAAGCATCCCTTAACGCTCAAACTTCATGAGGGACAAAAACCTGAAAAGACCACAGCTGGACTTAATTTTCTTGCATCTTTGTATAGGTTGTGTTTGAACCTCAGGAAAGTGTCTAAACGCTTTGTCCAAGGCACCCAGTGAATGGTGAGCCCATGGTGAAAAAGGAAGGTTGATCCAAAGATGAAGGCACTAGCTAGGATTTGGGCTCATTTTTCTGCTCTGCTACAGACTCTTCATGGGATCATGAGCGGGTTCTTGAGGGTACGTCTACACTGCATGGCTATGTCAGGATACTGGAGATAACCCGAAATAGCTACCCCACGTCTACACAAGGTGCCCGTTATTTTGAAATATTTTTCGAAATAACAGGTGTGCTATTTTGCCATCCTGGGAAACCTCATTGCACGAGGGATAAGGGATGGCTCAAAATAGCGCGTTATTTCAAAAGTTGGCATATCTTATTTCGAGTTTAGGGTGCTGTGTAGACGCACCCTGAGTGCCTTTGTACCACAGTTCCCCCTCACAGGACATGGGCATATCACTGTTCCACCTCACAGTAGAAGGATAATTACATTACAGATTGGCAGGTGCTCAGATCATACAGAGATAGGTACCCACATGGACCCTATCACAAAGGGATTCAACAAGTTGGTCAAGTAAAGGCTTATTCATGCCTGTGCCAAAGGTGGGCGCAAGGCCCATTGTAGCTGCCCATGGTCTGTCAGTGAGGTTTTCCCCTAGCACTGGCAGCAGTGAGTGTGGTGTAACACAAGACAACTGTGAAAATGAATGATGGCAGCATCGTTGACCCCACTTCTGTCAACCTACTCCCAGTAAAGCCTCTAAGGTGACCTCTCAACATTTACTGGAGTTCCCAGTCTCAGGGTGGTTACATGCTCACTAGGGAAAGCCTTTTCTGTCAACCCTGCCATTATCTCTGCAGAAAGTCCAAAGAATATTGTTGCAGAGATGTGAAGTGAAGCAATATATCACCTCACCACAGTATCTTTTTCTGGTTTTACATACAACAGCAGCATGACCAAAATTCCTGGCAATCTGGATAACAGCCTCCATAGAGACCATGGATACCAGCCTTTGCCACATAAGAGGGACATGACGGTGACCATTATGTGGTGTAATAGGAATGGGGTCAGGAAATAAAGACCTGTCACCTACAATGCTTCTGTGAGCCTGACCCTCACTGCAGTCTGTACCACATTGCGTCAGCCAGGTCAGAGAGAGAACAGGCTCTTAACTCAGACCTTCTGCTGGAAGAAAGTGGCTTGATGCAGCCATAAGGAAAAGCTCTTCACATAGCACTAGCCAAGAAGAATCAACATAAGAGGATGCATCCTAAGTTGTCAAAGTGGGCAACTGTGCCCATAATTACAAAGATGCAGGAAATCCATCCCCTGGCCATAATCTAGCTCGGGAGAATTGAAAGCCTCAATAAGCCTAAATGAGTGGCTGTAAAGAGGGAGTTATGTATGGAGAATTGGCAGCACCCTACAGTGTTATGCAAGATCAAGTGTTTAAGGGGAAGGAAAAAAAGACATGAGACCCAGCCATTGTCTTATTGGAGAAGAGCCCATTCTGTAGCTATTAATTGCTTGGCTATGCTTTTAAAGTTAATATCCACATGTTCTTGGTGATGCATCTACTTAGTTATGACAGGCTATACATATATCACAACTTCCTACTACAAAGGCAACTGGTTACGTTTCTGATATTTTTGCCAAGACTTTACCCTTTGTCTTTGCCAAAAAAAAAAAACCCCAACAACTTTCACCCATCATTGCAGACTGACATTCTTTCTGAGCATCATCAGAGATTTCAGGACTTGAGTTGCTGAACAGTGGGCATGTTCCAGTCCGCCTCCCCTTGGAGGGTTTCTTTAGGAAAGCAGCAAATCTGCAAAATGTTGACATTTCTACAGTTTTGCTTTTGCTAATGCTGTCTAAAGGGATGCAAAATCGATTCACCCGTCACTGTGTGTGCATGTTAAAGGGAGCTGGCTGGTAGTTCATATCCAAAATACTTCCTATTGCATAGTTGTTCCATTCTGGTGGAGATACCCCTGGACACTAAATCTTTGGCCACCATGTTCCTCCAGCCCCGCCTCCTTCACAACAGGCAGGGGAATACAACTGCAGAGAAAACTACAGGGGAGTGATCATCTGTTTAGGTTGCCTGTCTCTTTTAGAGCGTGACCCCTCTGTAACCTTCCAGTGTGCCTGCCTCTACAAGCAATCCAGGCAATTCCATCTGGGCAGCACAAACTGGATGGGGAGCTTCTCCTCTGGGAGCATTTAACATGAATAAATGCATCCCTGTTGTCATCTAAGCAGAATCTGTTGTGTGTGTGTGTTCCCCAGGGACACCAAGTGAGACTCTGCCCTGCGACGAGGTTCCTAAGAGTTCCCCTTCCTACCCCCTTATCTGTCTGTGGGATATCCATGCAGCCCCTGGGTCACAAAGAGAAGTGAGCCAGGAACCTTACTGAGCAGCATATGATTTGCAGGTGAAGTCTGCAGAGACAGCCCTCTGTACAGTCTCAGTGCAACGCAGGGAGGAAAAGAGAAGGGAGCCAGGTGCAGTAATGCTACTGGTGGTTGTGTACAGCCGTGGCTGGAGGAGTAGATGGCTACACAGCCCTGCAGACAGGGAGTCCATCATTGCAACTGGGCAAAGGGTTGGGAACCAGCATCAACGGGGATCCCTAGCCACACCTGTGTTTTGTAAACTTCTACTTCTTGCTCTCCAATCCCTCTTGGAGGGGAACTTGTGAAGCTGTTAGATTTTTCCATTATTTTGTTTCTTTGGCACAGGAGTGGAGCGTACATTCCTCATATTATAATAGGTTGAAGGGCAAAAAGGACTACTATTTACTTAAGTTTGTAATAGTGTCTACAGTGCCTGGGCCAGACCAAACTAACAGTACAATACAAACACTATTCCCAGCACTGCATGGACAGTCTCACATATGTATAGGGTGATCCCATATGGTTGAGGTTGGTCATGTTGCCTGTAAAACTATCGGAGACACTAAGCCTATAAAAATTTATATTTGGAGGGATGGGGGAAAAAAAGCCAGGACCATGAGGCCCTCATGCAGACTCTAAGATACAAGATCTATGAAACTAAATATTGTGCACATCTGTAGCATCTTCCATCCAAGCATCTCAAACTACAAAAAAAAAGAACTCACAACCCCCTTGCTTGGATAGCTCCATTTTACAAATGTGCTGAACTAAGGTCTCTGTGAGAACAGAATACAGCTCTTGACCCAACCCTGTGCTTTGAAGTCCCAGGGGTGCCTGTGACACAAGTTTTGTTGTCATCAAAGAGATTCAGGAGTCTTGCCAAGAATCTGATCTTGGCATAGGTTTTCCCTGAAGGGAAATCTGTTCTGATTGGATGGGATTCATTCCCTGGGGTTCAGAAAGACCATTGATGGCTCTCTCCAGGGACGACACCCAGGGGGAGAACTAAATAAAGTGCATGTAGCAGGGTGCTAGCGCAAGAGCATCGAACTAGCCAATGCCCTGTCAGCTCCATGCAAGGGGAACAGATTGGGGCAGATGAAAAGGCCTGATGCTGGCCTGAGGATTGGCAACATCTGCAGCATCATTGGCAACATCTATGTAGATAGAACCTGCAAATCTGCGGATATCGGCGGGCGTGGATGCAGATATCCACAGCTCATTTTAGTGTATATGGCTGCAGATACAAATATTGTATCTAGAAGCCTGAAAATTTGCAGATATCCACTTTATATCCAGAGGTAACCACATCCGCAGATGTCAATGCAGATATCCACGGCTCCTTTTGGCAGATACAGATACAAATTATACATATATAAATATATAGGCTGGGAAGGAGCCAGAAGTAGGGGCAGGAAGAGAGGGAGAGGTCAGTTGGGGCAGGAGCTGGAGGCCTCCTGTAAGATGAAAAAGCCTCTGTACATTCTGTATATAGTTTGGCACTGGTGATGGGACAAGCTTAGGTGAATAAAGACACGGGTATTGCACAAACCTGAGGTGTCTCTGAGTCTGATTTGAGAGGGCAACCAGTACCCAAAATGGGAGAGTGGGGACTGGTTGTGCACCCTGTTGGAGTGAGCTATAGGAACTGGCTTTAAAAAAAAAGTCAAATATCAGAACTATGGATAGCGAGAGCGCTTTCAGGAATGCTCAATAATCAGTCCCGGGAAAGCTCCACAAAGAGAGAAACCAAGCTGTTAGCATTCTCAGTGGTCATCCAAGATTTTTGGGCTCTATTTTATCTGCTTGTGTCTCTTTTGCCAAAATCCATATTTATGCGTGTTCTTGCTAAGACTGTTTACATTTTGCATCATATTTTTGTAAGTTTCTCTGCTGGGGGTTTATATTAATGTTCTATTAAGCTCTGTGCTGAACAACAGTCACTAGAGGAGCTTGAACTGAAGCCGAGGGAGAACCTCCTTCTGCTCCATTGCATTACTGCACTGTATTTACACATTTCATGCCTGTAAGGGTATGTCTACTCAGCAAAAAAAAAAAAAAAAAAACAACAAAAAACCAAACCTGCTGTGAGTTTCAGAGCCTGGGTCAACTGACTTGGGCTTGCACGGTGGAGGTAAAACTAGCAGTATAGACATTCTCATTTGAGCTGGAACCGGGGCTACAAGCTTCTCCTTACCCACAGAGTTTCAGAACCTGAGCTCCAGTCTGAGCAGGGCCATTTACACTGCTATTAGTCCCACAAACCAAGCTCAATTCACTTGATCTGGGTATGGAAACTCTCCAGTGTGGTATTAGGGCATTTTCTTGCTACATAGATGTACCCAAAGGGTATGTCTACACTACGGGATACGGTTGAATCAAGTACGCAACTTCAGCTACATTAATTGCGTAGCTGAAGTCAAAGTAACTTCACTCAACTTTTGGCACCATCCACACTGCGAGAAGCTGAAGGGAGAACACTCTCCCTTCGACTTCCCTTACTCCTCATGGAAGCAGGGTTACCAGCATCAATCAGAGCAGCCCTCTCAGTTCGAATTAGCATGTCTTCACTAGACCTGCTAATTCGAACCCTGGAAGATCGACATACCCATATAGTGCCCCGACTCAAGCTGAATATTTGTTAACTTTTGTTATCAGTAAAGATCTGTATTAGTCTGTAACTTTAAAAACGAGTAGTCCTGTGGCATCTTAGAGACTAACAAAAATATATAGTATCATGAGCTTCCATGACACTGTATATATATTTTAGTTAGTCTCTAAGGTGTGACAGGCCTGCTTGTTGTTTTTAGCATTACAGTAGCTGATACAGGCCCCAGCTAGCATGGGGGACTCAGGGTACCCAGGTTTTGTATGTTCAAATAGGAAGAGAGTATTTGCTACAAAGATCTTATAATCTACTCAGGATTGTTACTGTCCCCATTTTAGGGAGGATGACTTAACGCAAACGAAATTAAATGACTTGCCCAAGGTCACATGGAAAGTCTGTAGCAGAGCCAGCTATTGAATCCAGTGACTACCTTTACTCTTAGTAGTAATCTGATCTGGAGTAAATGCGTTCTGGATGTGCAGACTTGTACTTGTTCATTACTTTTAACTCTCTTGATACTATAAAAGGAGAACCATCACAAATAAGGCTTTTCATTATGTTTGTAGAACTGGTTTCACAAAACTGTTCTCTTATTGCCTGTGAGTGTTCCAGACAGTGTTGTCTGTATTAATCTTTAACTAGTCTACACACCAAATGGACTGATCAGACAGCTTTGAGAGGAAAGAGGACAGAAAATACAGCCATAAGGGAAGAAAAGCATGTAGGAGTTTAGTTTACAAAGCAGTCAAGCAGACCCACAGGCTATAAATCAAGATTAAGTTAACATGCCTTGGTTTAGAAGGCCCCAAGCACTAAAAATAAAAAGTTCTTTATTATTTAAACATAACAGAGATCCGCTGGCTGCTGTGACAGCAGCATACTGCTGGGAGGGTTACTTGTTAGATTTGTTTTACTGAGGGCCCACTGGTTTGATTCTTGACATCTCTGAGTAAGCAAGTTCACACCAGGAAGCTGTTTGATTTCAAAGCCTCTTAGCTTTCAGGAAACATCTGAAGTGGGGTCCTTTGCCATCAGGTTTCTGAAGCAATTCAGATGGGTTTTGATTTGGATTGTGGGCATGAGCAGTGGGTGAACCTAGGGCTGAGGGAGGCAATCCCCAGCCCGCCTCTTTCAACCAAGGCCCCCCATAGGAGCCAAGCTCCTCCTCCCCTTCCCCCCACAAGCCACCCCACACTAGGGTTGCCAGATGGTTTCAATAAAAATACCGGACACACTTGACATTACATCACAATCTACATTACATCTTATTTAGAAAATACCAGACATTTATATTTTCTCAATTTGTTTCCCAAACAGAAAGCTCAAATACTGGACTCTCTGGTTCAAAACCGGACATCTGGCAACCTTACCCCACACACACCCTCCCCTGCGTGAACTGTCCCAGCCCCAGAGCACTCATGATGGCTACATCTACACTGGCAACTTCTTGCAGAAGAACAGCCATTCTTCCACAAAAACTTGCCGGCTGTCTACATTGCATGAGCGTTCTTCCAGAAGTAAATTTACAGTACAGTGTTGGAAAACAGGGCTTCTTCAGGAAGAGTTATTCCTCTCCCCACGAGGAATAAGCCCTCTTGCGCAAGAGCTCTTCCAGAAGAGGCCAGTGTAGACAGGCAACATGAATTTCTTGTGCAAGAAGCCCCTATGGTTAAAATGGCCATCAGAGCTTTCTTACACAAAAGAGAGCGTCTACACTGCCATGGATGCTCTTGTGCAAAAGCAGATGGCAGTGTAGACGCCCTCTTGTGGAAGAGTTTTTGCACAAGAAGCTGCCAGTGTAGACGTAGCCTTACTCTATTTCAGGGGTGGGGAACCTTTTTTAGGTCTGGGGCCGCTGACCCACAGAAAAATCGGTCGGGGGCACACAGAAATGAGAAGCAAAGTGAGAAGCTCCTGACTGAGAAGGAGAAAGACACTTATCACGTTCCCCTCATACACCTACTAGCCTATGAGGCCCAGGCTAGTAGATTTTATGTGCTCCAGTCCTGCCTCCAGTCCTGCACAGGTGGCAGCGGGGTTGGAGTGCCAGCACAAGCTCCCCAATGCAGGGAGCTTCAGGGGGCCAGATTCAGGCAAGCCAGGGGCCGCAATCAGCCCCGGGGCCTGAGATTCCCCACCCCTTCTCTCTTCCATTCATTTTCCTAGCATGTTTATATTCCTCTGCTGTATTGGTATCTTTATTTACTTTCCCACAAGCTGTTTTTCATCTTTCTCTGTGTGCCATTTTACAGTGCTTTGTGCAACTCCCTTACTTTTTTAAATATTTCATTATGTCCTCACTACTTAAGGATTTTTTTTTAAACTATCTTGTGTGCTTTATTTCGCTTCCTATATACCATTTCATATTCCTTGCTTCACCATGTACTACTTTTCCCATCTAAGTAGTGTCAGTATCCTAGCCCTTAGTAACATTACTATAGAATTCTTTGATTTTCAATTTCTATATTGCTTTTGTTTCTAAAGAGTTTCCAATTTGGAGGAAGGGGATTGTTTAAGATTCCAAGTGGCAAAATTGTCCTTGCCCATTGGTATTTCCTTTCCTTGATATGTACTTAACATCGGGAAGTGCTCACTAAATTTCCTCCCCTCCATAAGTTTTCCAGATAAACTTGCTATGATGCTAGAAGCAAAACTTGCAGATCCAGACAGGAGACTTTTTCCATCAGCTATACTAAACCAGATAGATGCTCCATCATTTAATATTGCTGAATTGTTTAGAACAATTCTGTAAAAGATTTCCCATTTTTCTTAGTTCCACACCATCTGTTCAAATCACCACAGACAATAAATGGGCATATGACAACTGCAATTAATTCTTTCAGGTCCATAGCCTCTTGTTTCCTGCCTGAATAATAAACACTATAAGCTCTTAGAAACAGAATTGTTTTTAATTTTTATCAGTAGCATTATCCCTGTGCTTACCTTTTTAACATCTACTTCAAGGTAGTTCAGGTTCTCTCTAATAAAGGTGCAGACAGGATAGGAAAGGGCGAAGCTTTGGTGTCTATATGTGTCTGATTTTAGAGCTTCATTTTTCTATTAGCCAAATGTATCTTGTATGCATATTATATCAGGCTTTGTTTTCACATCAGTAATAATTCTTTAATTCCTGCCCATGTGCTATTAGGTTATCAGCATTCCAACCAAAAATAGTCACCCTCATTTTTTAACCTTCAATATTTCCTTCTCTTAGGAGAGTTTGAAGACATTGCACAGACCAGTTGCTAGCCTGTCAGTACTTTATAATTGTAACTGTTATACATTTCTCATTTTTGGTTTTAAGTAATAAATTTCTCTCAAACATTAAATTTAATCACTGTTTCCATAAGTAGTATGTCCATCTCCTTTTACCCCAGTTTCACTCTTACTAACTGTTCCTTTTTCCTAATATCAGGTTTAACTTAAATAAAAAAAAAAAAACCAGTGGGGGAAAAAGTGTCTCCTAGTAGCTTCTATATATGAGATGCTATTAGTACATTTTTATCTAGATTTCTCTGGCTTGCTTTGCCTCAGTGCCCTCTCCATGCGCTGAGCTGTGTTTTTCTCCACACTTGTAACATTTTTGTTCTAGTCTTTCTTCCCAAGGGATATATGAACATTCACCTCTATAATTACCGCACTGTCATTCTCCTTCACAATTTTTTGCTATATGACCAAATCTTTGGCACCGATAGTCTGTGTTCCTTCTCCTGGGAGGATGGATCTGATACACTCAAGTCACTCTCTCTGGTAGCACTCTTCCCTGAAACATATCAAAGCACAGCTGTTGAGGGCTTGCTAACACCTTCTCTTCTGCTAATTAGCCTCTTTGCAGTTTTAACATCACCTCTGGCTGGCTTTATTTCCTCATCTGATACTTTAGGTGGTACACCATGTACTGTCCCTCTGGTTTCAAGGAGGAATTTGGGTAGCTAGCTAGCACCTTTAGCTGAAGGTGCTTCCCTACTTGTTCTTCATTTTAACAGTCAGCTAGCAAGTCTCCAGCAGACACATTTAAAAACTATCTCCAGCCTTTTTCTGCCCATCCACTCTGCAATCCACAGGTGTTTATATCCCCTAGCTTTATGTCCTTACTTAAGGATTTGACTAGGATATAAGTTTTCACCATTTTCTGTTCCTTTGCATCCAGAGAATCTACCCTTTTCTTTTTTTTCCTCCTCTTTGCATCCCATCTTCCTCAGTGCTTTCCCTAGCCTCATTGTCTAATCTGGATTTGTTTTTGCTTCCATCTCATTCTACCAGCCAGCAGCACCCTCCTGCTCCTTCTCTCAACATAGCCATGTTCTGCTCTAGACTACCTTCCTTTATAGTCCTCATCACCCAGCTTCTTCTTCAGCTGAGTTTCATCCTTCACTAAGCCCGGCCTATCCTTCAGGTGCAGCCAGATGGCTTAATTGACATCTTAAACCCACATTAACTCTTTCAGAGCTAGGCTGGGGTATAAATTCCATCACAATTGTATAGCCAGTGTTTCCATTTTGAAAAGAGAAATAAACTCTTTTTAACTCCCCCATGATTTTGGTTGGAACGTTGATCTTGCAGTATCTCTGGTGTTCCAAACATGCAAGGAGCTAAAGGGACTTTGAAGGAATGGGACATAGTTTGCTGACATTGGCAGCGTAGCTACCACTTTTTGTGCAGCAACATGCACTACATTTTATGCCAATTATTTTGAGCTAAACTGCATGTTTACATATAATTTGCATTTGTTTATAAACTTCAGATTCTTGACTAGATACCCTTCCTCAAGCACTATGTGCAGGGCCATGGAGCTGCACATAACTTGTCATCCCTGAATACGAAGGGGGCCCTGCAATAAGTGGGAGGAGTGGGTGGGTCAGTGAGTGCTGGACTTGCTGGTTGCTGCATTATCTGGGATAACAGAGTGGGTGCATGCTGTCAGGGAGTGACGGGTAGGTGCCTGGCTGCTAAGAGTCTGGGCTGGGGGGTTAGCTCTCAGGCTGTCGGTACTTTTGGAACTGGGTGAGTGCTGGAGTAGGTGGGTGGGTGTTGTCTGGTTCTAGGCTGCGGCTGGGAGCAGGGATTGGGGTTATACTAGAGGATCAAGGAGTCTAGCTGGAGTGGAGACTATGAGCCCCAGAAACCCTCCCTCTCTTTCTGTCTCCTCCAGACAGCCACCTCCTCCTCACCTCTTGCAACTGCTACCTGGGCCCTGCTTGTACCTAGAAGAGAGACAATCAGGTGGGGGAGACGGGCACAGGCTTCACGGCGGCTTCTAGTGGTACTAGAGCTGTGGTTCTCAACTGGTGGCCCATAGTGACTTTTTCGGTGGTCCACAGGAACATTGTCCAAAGTCACACTGCATGAGCAGGTGCCGCCGTTAGGCTGTTTTATGCCGTGTTCACAAGCACGCGGCGCGTCATCCATAGCGTCACCTAGGACGCAACCACATTGTGTTGCCAGTAACTTCCATCTGAGGCTCTGAGCATCAGTGTAGCTGCTGCCATTGTGCTGAGAAGTTGCTGTGTCGTTCGTCCTGTGCTATATGTGCTGTTTTACAGGTGTGGTGTAGTTTGTTTATAATGGCAACAACAGGAAGAAATGTCAAGCGCAAGTATTCGGAGGACTACATCAAGAAAAAGAAGACATGGATTTGCCACAATGTGTTATTTGTTCAAAGTCTTGGGGAATGACTCAATGAAGCCAGCTAAGCTGAAACTCCATCTTGAAAAGTGTCACCCCAACTTGTTGCAAAAGGATGAAGATTATTTTGAGCGGTGGTTATCAGGTCTGAAACGGCAGTGCCTCGACTCAACAAGTGCATTCTACAATAAGACAAGCAATGCTGTGCGCATTTCCTACATTGTTGCATACAAAGTTGCACAGGCCAACAAGCCTCATACCATTGTAGAGCAACTTGTGCTCCCCTGTGCAAAACAGATGGTGCGGCTTGTTCTTGGTGAGGAAGCAGCAAGGAAGCTGAACGATATATCTGTCTCTAACGACACAGTATCGAGACAGATAAATGAGATATCACAGAACATCAGTGAACAAGTTGTGGATGAAATAAAGAAGTCTCCATTGTTTGCCATACAATTGGATGAATCGACTGACATCGCATTGTGCTCTCAGCTATTGGTGTTTGCACGATACATGGTTGAGGGAGACTTCAAAGACGAGTTTCTTTTTTGTAAGACTCTTGATACCACCTCAAAGGCTCAGGATGGGATGGAAATTGTTAACAATTTCTTTGAAGTACATGGTCTGGATTGGGTAAATCTTGTGAGTGTCACCACTGATGGTGCACCTGCCATGCTGGAGCTCAAGATCGGGCTTCCAAACGCTGGTGAAACAGCGCGCTCCAATGGTAACTGGAGTTCATTGCTTCATTCATAGGGAAGCTTTGGTGTCAAAAACATTGCCTGATCAACTGAATGCTGTTTTCAAAGAGTTGGTGAAAGTGGTGAATCACATCAAATCATCGGCTCTGAACACCAGGCTGTTCAAAAGATTTTGCCTGGACATGGGTTCCGACTTTGATGTGTTGCTCTTCTACACTTCTGTACAGTGGTTGTCAGCAGGGAACGTACTCAACAGAGTTTTCAATTGAGAGAGGAGTTGGATTTATTTCTCCAGGCTCAAGGGAAAGAGGAATTCTAAAAAGTGCTGATGCAGTCAAATTTAGAACGTGCATATCTTGTCGATATTTTTGGAATCTTGAACAAACTGAATCTTCAGCTGCAAGGGAAAGGTGCAAATCTGTTCTCTCACCAAAGCATCATCAGGGCTTTTCTTGACAAATTGGAACTCTGGATCATAAGAGTCGAAGGCAATAATTTGGTTCAATTTCCATATGTGGATGCCATGCTTGGGGAAAAGGAAGCCATTTGGACGCAAATTCTCAATCATTTACGGAAGCTACGAGACGAATTCCAACGATACTTTGCGGAGGTGGACAGGACAAGAGATGTATTATCTTTCATCAGGAATCCATTTACAACAGATATTAATAGTGTTCCAGAGGATCTGCAGGAGGAATTCTTGGATCTGAAAAATGATTTTGCAGCTCAAGACGTGTACCAGCAGTCTACCACAAAGAAATTTTGGGCCAGCGTGACTGGGAGTTACCCAAATCTGTCAGCACATGCAGTCAGATTTCTTTTGCCATTTGCATCAACTTATATGTGTGAAACTGGATTTTCATGTTTGTTGCACGTTAAGTCCAAACAGAGGAATCAGCTTGCAGTGGAAAGCGATATTTGTTGTGTATTATCAAGTACCACTCCATTGAAAAGCTTGTCAGTGAGAAGAGAATCCCAAAATCTGTTAGTAAGAAATAAATTTCAAACCAAAATGTTCGTTGTCTGCTCTTTTTTATCATGTCTCAAAAAGGAGGTGGTCCACGAAAATGTTTTGATTGGTCTGGTGGTCTGTGGACTGAAACCAGTTGAGAACCACTATACTAGAGGAAATTACAGGTGAGATTCAGGCTGTATTGCGAACAGGTGTAACAATGCAGCCAAATCTATGAGATGCAAGCCACTTGGCAGAGGGTGACGTGGCAGATTGGCTAGTTGGCTTGTACTGAGCATGCTCAGTAACACTGCTGACGCCAGATGCTGCCACTCTAATACCCCTTCCCCCCTGGCCAGATTAACTCTCCTGTGGGCCTGGGACTATTAGACTTTGTGGGGCCCCTGTACATGAGTCTTTTTCCTAACTTAGAACAAAATGATCGCTAGGGGGGAGCAGAGACTCAGAGCTTCCCCTAGGCTCTGGGATGAGACCAAAAATTAGGGGTTCAGAGTTGGGGAGGGAGCTCCAGGGTGGGATAGGGAGTTGGGGTTTGGGGGGGGGGTGAGGGTTCTGACTATTGGTGCAGGCTCTGGGATGCAGGAGGGGACTCCAGGCTGGGACCAAAGGGTTTGGAGCACAGGAAGGGGCTCAGGGCAGGAGGGGGGAGAAGGGGCTCTGGGTAGGAGTGAGGGTGTGGGGTGGGCTCAGGGCTGGGGCAAGGGGGTGGCATACAGGATGCTTACCTTTGGCAACCCGCATTGGTGGTGCAGTGGGGCTGAGACAGACTCCCTGCCTCCCCTGGCCCCACACCACTCCCAGAAGTTGCTTGCATGTGCCTGGCTGCAGCTCGCATGCAGATGCCACCCCTGTACCACTGGCTGCGATTCCAAGCCAGTGCAAGCTGTGGCGGCAGGGCCTGCAGTCCCAAGCAGGACAAAGAGCTTCCCTGATCATGGGGAGCCAGCTCTCACAGCTCCTGCCCAGTGGGGAGGGGGGGGTTCCCCTCTCCCCCACTAGGGGCTGAAGAGATGTGCCAGCAGCCAGCCGCTTCCGGGAGTGGCATGGGATCACAGCATGCAGGCAACCTGCCTGACCGCTGCTGGACTTTTAGTGGCCCAGAGATCTTTTATGCCTCCCCCTCTTAGCCAGGGCCCTGGGCTGCAACCCCTGTGTTAATAGCCCTGTTCCCTCCCCCGCCACGCACACACTATCCCATTGTCTCTGGTGAGTCTGCTCTTGCTGCCTTTAGGTTCCTTGGCCACCAGGAGTGTGGTGAGGGGAACAGATAACCCTGGGCTGGACCCTCTCTCCCCCCCCCCCCCCACTTAATGCTTGCTGAAGCTGCTTCTGCTCCTGCCAGCTTGAATTTCTCTGCACCTGGGGAGAGATTATTCTTAACAGGAAAACCCATCTTCCCCAAGCTGTGTGGTTCGGGGCAGGGGCGGGGGGGGGGGGGCACTAGACATAGAGGCGTACTATTGCTTCCCTGCTCTGTCTCATGGAGACAGTTCGAGGCAAACCCTAGAGTTGGGGAGGGGGAAATAGGGGACCATGCATTCTCCTGTTGGTGCACAGGACACAAAAGAACCTTCCTCCCAGAGCTGTGTGGGTTCTCCAGGGCTAGCAGGACCACATAAGAATGGTCATTCTGGGCCAGAGCTATGGTCCAGCTAGCCCTGTACCACCCCCTCTCCCCAGGTCAAGGGCTGGTACCAGCAGCTTTAGAGGAAGATGCAAGAAACCCTACTGAGTGCAGTGAGGGAATAACCAGCCACTGTGACTGTCCCCCAATAGTTAATGGGTGATTTAAGCCCTCAAGAAAATAGTAAAATCTTACTTTTCCCCACTAAGGTCAGTGGATACAAGCCTGCCCGCTCATGGGGAGTAAGGAAGTGTTTTTGTGACAGTCGCTTTTCAGAATAGAATTGCCCTTTACCTAAGCCAAAACAAACAGCAACTCCAAGCTGAACATGCTGGCCAACCCCAGCAATTATTGGCAGCAAATGTGCTCTCACTGCATATAAAGGGCCCATGATTATGTGCTTTAATGACTTCTGTCAAGGGCTGCTGCAGTTAAACAATAATGGAAAACTAAATTGAATAATTGTTTCAAAGCACGAGATGTTTCTCTACTTCAGAAGAAGGGAAACTAAGGTCTTTAGTGGGGGCATAGGTCTTACAGTTCTTATAAACAGGGACACTGCTGTTTATTTTGAGTGTTTCTTTTTAACTAATGTGCCTCTCATTTTATAATGCACTGAATCACCATGTCGCAGAGATTCAGAAGTACACAGGGCTACCTTTCCAAGTGCTTAGCACCCACAGCCAGGACCAGATTTTCAAAAGATCTCAACTCCCATTTAGGCACTTAAATAAGAGACAGGTTCCAGATATGCTCAGCAGCTCCCATTGCAACATTTATAGCCTCTAAGGCCAGTTCTGCACTTGAAACTTGACTGTGTAGTAATGTCAATTAGGGTGATTTTTCTTTTAGCATAATTCCTAGACCAGCAAAAACTCCAGTGTAAATGCACTTCTGCCATCAACAGAGACCTTTTGCCAGTGTAACCCAAAGGCACAGAGACCACTGAGAAAGGAATGTGAAATCCTAGAGATAGAGGCACATGACGGATAGGCAGCAGCGTGGAGGTGGGGGGGGGAGGGAAGGTGGGAGTCAGTACGCACTGGAAGTGGCTGGGAGTCAGTATGCCCTGGAACTGCCCCCCTGCCTGCCCTGCCCTCCGTGCTGCTGCCTCTTTATGATAGGCCGGGGGGCAGTCGGGGGCTTGTGGCCTCAGGGAGCTGGCTCCCGCTTGCCCCTCCTGCAGATAAACGTACCACTAAAACATCCAGTGGTTACACGTTTACACAAATGCACAACAGTTAACATCCCGAGCAACGACCAATGGTATAAAGATGGCTTTGATTTCAAGTCCTAAGCTCGTGCATGTCCTACTGGGGCTGCACTTGAGCATTAACCTTGTTAAAATAAATTAATTTGCATAATGCGGACAGGACAGAAGGGGTGACTTGGCCAAGCCCATATGACAATGAAAATCAAGCCAGGTAACTGAGGGAAGACGTGAATCCTTTTGCTGCCAGGTCTCTGCTTCTCATCCATTTTGCTCAGTGGCTCCCTGTCAGCTTGGCTGCATCTCTGGGCAGCAGAGGCAAACTGACAAGCAAGGAAGCCCAGCAATGGCAGGATCCTGAAATTGACATGACTTTGGGGCGGATTTACAATGAAACATACGGGCTCCCCTCCACTCCCCGCCAATAACATGGGGCCCCCAGGGCTGGGCAGTCGAGTACCAGGTCCAGGCACCCCACTCCCCATGCAGGGGGCAGCTACTCTGCAGGGGGCCAGTCTCTCTGCAGAGAGGGCTGTGGGAGGGGGGCAGGAGAGCAGAGAGGCTCATCTGCAGGCTTCAGCCTCAGGAGAGCCAGGAGGAGGTGGCGAGCAGAGTGAACATGGGCTGGAAGGCTTCAGAGGAGCACGGGGCAGGGACGGCCGGGGGAGAAGGGCGGCCAGGAGATGGCGAGCCCGCAAACTGCACAGCCACTGTGGGGGAGGAGGGCGGCCAGGGGATGATGAGCCCGCAAGCTGCACAGCCAGCAGGAAAAAGCCGCACTTTGAAGCGGGAAAGAGCTGCTTCTCTCTGGCAGCTGGCTCCGTGGCTGCGCTGCCCCTTCCTCCTGAGTCCTCCCGCTTCTGTGATGTTGCGCTGCATCTTGTGAGTGGCTGTGCCCACAGGCGAGAGGGAGAGTGGCTGGGGGATGGAGAGCCCAGGGTGGGGGGGGACGCTCAAGTGGCCGATGGAACTGGGCCTCTCCACACCTCCAGGTGGAGCACATGTGGGTCTCTGCCCACTTCTCTCGGCCAGCCAGTGCAGGGCCCCTGGGGCGCCTGAAGCTGTCCTCCGTGGCCAAGGAGATCTTCATATCTCCTCTGTCAGTCTCCTTTCCCGGGCCCACCATGGCGGCTCTGCTCCTGTGCTGGGCCCCCAACTCCACCCCTTCCATCTGAGGCCCCGCCCTTCTGGGGGCCTAGACCTGCCCCCCACACACAACTTGCCCAGGGGCCTGGCTATCCTGCCAGCAGCTCTTCGTGAACCCTTAGTTCCTGTGCCTATGGCTTGCACCCAGGTCCGGATCTGTGCCTAGGAGAGACGGGGGCTGGCTTTCAGCACCCCACTATTAAAAATGTTCCAGTGCCACTGGTATTAAACCTAATTGGGGAATGGGTGGTCCAGACTATGGCCCACTCAGGCCCACCTGTAGTTACACCCTGGCTCTTTCAAACATTTTTAATCTACCTAAAAATCAAGGTCAGTTTTTTAGCAACAATGAAGTGATACTATGAGTTGGGCAATTAAAAAATGCAAAAAAAAATGAAGGTGAGGGAAAAAGATGAAGCTGAGGAAAAAGACAGTTTGTCATCTTATTTTAAAAATCTGGAAGTATTGAATAGAGGGCATGCATCAAAAAGTATGGGCAAGGAAACATCTCAATGATCTGAACACTTGCTGAGTTGTGGGGATACCACCATGACTGGAAAAGTTGAACAAGTGGATTCCCAATGGAAGTGGCAATGGAACTACTAAATATTGGTAATTTTGTCAAAGTAAGGGAAGAAACTTACCTTGAAGACATTGTATTGTGGCCAAAATCTGCAGGCTACCCCCAACTTGCGACGCGATCGGTTCCAGAGATAGCATTGTAAGTCAGGGGCGTCGTAACTCGAGTCCGCATTTACGACAGGTATTGTGCGCCGTCGTAAATGCGGGGCCAAGGATGTAAGTCGGGGGATTTCGGCCCCTTCCGCACTTACGGAAAAGGTCATAAGTATGGGGGTTGTAAATCAGGCCATTGCAAAGCGGGGGCATCCTGTATTTCATTGGATATTTCTTAGTAAATAAGCCAAAAAACTTAGGTAATGTGAAGCAGGCAAATGGAAAACATTTCATTGATTATGTTTTTTAATAAAGCACTTTACAATAGTTAGCTAATGGTACAAACAATATTTGGAAAGATCATTAAATGGTCCAGTGAGACCCTCAGCAATTTTCAAGTGGTCTGTGAAAAAAAAAAGTTAGACTACAAAAACAATCAAGGAACTGCACTTTATTTTCATTTGCTTCTTATTACTCATAATACAGGAGGAGGATGAAGAAAAATGAATGAAATGGGAGGGGCAGGAAAAGTGAATGTTTTTTTTCTTGGCTGGGTCCCCAGGGGCCCCCAGAAATGAAGATGAGCACAGGGCCCCACTAACACTAAATCCGCCACTGCATGACTTGCTCCAGATTTTCTGCCAAACCCTATCACTGCGAGTTGTCTATCAGACCTAAGAAACTGACAGCACAAGGTTCTCATTCTGCTTGGCTGCTCGCACACAGAACCTCTCTGTGACGGAGCGGCGGCGCCCTGCACTTGGGACAGCTCCGAGCCACGCCGCAGGGAACAAGCGGCGGAGCCAGGACCGGCTGCTGCACCGCCGCGTATGGCCGACGAGCGGACGGGGTGGCAAGGCAAAGCAGTACGAGGGCTGGGGAGGAGAAGCGGCCAGGGATCCCGGAGCATGATGTCACCCGGCGGGTGACGTCAGTCAGCAGCAGGCCGGAGGGAGATTTAAAAGACAGCACGCCCCAGGAGCAGGGGGAAGGAGCAGAGAGCAGGGAAGGAAGGTCAGGGACAGGAAACTCAGCGAGACCTACAGATGGGGGAGAGGCGAGTGGTGAGTCCGGCTCCCTGTCGAGTAGGAACTAATTGCGGGTGCGGGGCAAAGAAGCGACCCAGGGTGGGGCTGTGGAACCTGCGAGAGGATGAGTTTACTGAGCAGGGGCAAAACTCCCTGCTTTAGGGCCCTGGGTCAGGGCTCGGAGTGAGGGAGGGCCCGAGCCCCCTTTCCCCACACCCGGGGAGCTATTCTGGAACCCCCATCCTAGACACAGATGGAGGGGGCAATAAAAGTGCCTAAGAGGCCCCGGAGGCCCATTGGGACTGGGCTTCCGAAGGATGGATTTAAGGATATTGTACTTCTCTATTAAATAAGAGCCCACGGGGACCCCACGCCTGACGAACTAAGTCAGGTTTGACCCGGGCTCCCTCACAGAACTTGTCACACCCTCCTCCCAGATCGTGTCCCTCTGCAGAGGATGGAGAGTTAAAAAATTGGATATGTTCATCTCTCCTCCAAGGAGCAAAATCTTGTATTAAACGTGAAATGCTCAAGAATCAGTTTTAAAAATAACAACAGGATCAGTCAACATTTGCAGAGCTGTGAGCTAATGCTAGGCTGATAAAACAACAGTTAGGACCGTAAGTAATAGAGCCCTGGTTTTCAAATGTGCTGGGAGCCTGCATTTCCCACTTTGATGTGATCTGAGGGTGCTCTGCACTGCTGAAAATCAGCCTACCATATTTAGGTGCCCCTAAGTTCCCAGGTTCAATCCCACCTGCCAACAGTTGTTGGCTTTACACCAGTATCAGCATTCCCTGTAACCTGTGCAGCTGAAGAGCTACAAATGCTGCCTGCTGATTAGCAGAGTGCCCACAGCAAGGCTTTTGTTTCTACTGGTGGTACACATTCACACGTGACTTGGTGCACATATAAAAAATATTCCACACATGGATGGGAAAAATCCACACACAGAGGGAAAACATTAGAGGGAACATTGACCAGTATAGCTAATTTTGAACAGGAAACCGGTATTAGCAATGTTTACAAAAACACTCTTACCATTATAAACTACGTCCCCACTAAGAGGTGTGTTGCTATAAGAGACAACCCTTTTTAGCATAGACCAGGCCTTCTTTTGATTCCTAAATAAGAGCTGAGCAATTCTGAACGTCTGGACCAAGTTTACTGATCCTGGCCTTGTTTGGTGCTCAAAGTTCAAAGATCAGAGTGAGTCACCATGAGGAGAAACAAGTTGGAGGATTAAGGTAGGCTACACAATGCCATGGGTGTATTCCCTCTGCGTACTTGGGAGCTCTAGAAGAGATTGTGCTTTTGCAAGGTCCAGTGCTTCTGCACTGCAGGCTGCCAGATCAATGTCCATCATCACAGCCAACAAGTGGTGAATCCAGGCCTATGGTTACAATCGACAAGTGGGCAGTAAGGACCTCATCCAAAACTCTTTGTAATCAAGAGAGTCGTGCCATCTGTGACATGGAGCCCCATGGGGCTTCTCTGCTGTGCCAGCAACACTTGCCAGGAGTAATAGACTCACTACATGTCACACACGGGTGCCCTGACAGTTATTTAAAAGGTGACGTGTGATACACAATTTGAAATCTCATCACACACTTGTTGCCTGTAATAGAATTCAAAATGGAGTCTGTAAACTGTGGGACATTTTAAAATGGAACCCAGAAGGAGTTGAGAGACTTTGCTGCCAAAACTCCACCTCTGCACACGGCACAGGGCAGTGCACACCGTACCACAGTGACTGCACACAGTGCGAAGATCTGTACTCGGCACTGAATTCTTTGCACCCAACACCATTTCGTGCACTAGGGACGTTCCTGCGGTTTTCCCGCCTTGGGACCTTTATAAACTCAAGCCCCAGAGGAGATCGGGTTCTGTTCCATCTCCGCTCTCGGGGTTTGGTTCGTCCATCTACCTGAGCACTACAGCAGCCTGCCGTTCCTGAGACTGTGGTGAAGGCCCGGGATCTACTGTGGGACGGATCACCATCCTCAGCTGCTCACAGGGTGCTTCGGCCCACCACTGTGGCGATTGCCCAGCACGGTGGACCCCAGCTACCTGCGTCCACAGAACAACACCATTGGACTCCTCAGTTCCTCCCTTGAGGCTGTTAAGCAGCCAACGGGTAGTAGGTCCTGAGCCTCAGCTGTCATCTACCATCTACCTCTAGAACAGACTGAGTATAGTGTTTCTCCTTTATACTGTGCTATCTCCTATCACTTCTGGGGTGAGGGGTTTGTTTATGCAGTGTTGTATTCTGGGGTTATTCTTTGTGTTGTTACCTGTTGTATTCAATATATCTTTTAAATTTGACATTCGTGTCTGTGTTTACTTCGGACTGGAGAAATCCGCTGGTGATAGATACGGTGGTTTCCAGGTCGGACCACCTTCTGGGACAAAGGTATTTACCATCTAGTTGGCCCCACACTAAATTTAGCTTACTAGTGTGCCTTTGCTAGTAACACACTGGTCTGTTATGTCAGTGGCAGACTTCCCGTTGACTTTGGTAGGCACGAGACAGGACAGAACAAGGTGCAATCAGGGGAGCTGACTGAATTGCTGGGGCCCTGGACAAGGTGGTGGGGGTCTCAAGTGCAACGGGCAGGGCTGGGGGGACTAGTCCTTCAGTTCCCCCCCGCCCCGGGCTCAGATGGCAATTTAAAGAACCTGGGGATGCCACCAAAGCAACAGCAGTGGCTGGGATCGCTGGGCCTTTTTGAATCACCAGGCCCTGGGGCAGTTGTCCTCTTTGCCCCCCACCCCAGTTGGCAGGCGTGAGTGCAATAATGAGGATAAGCCCCATGAGTGTTTTGCCACTGATTTCAATGAAGCAAACTACCCCTCCTCCCCCCCCATGTATTTGGGGACACAGCCACTGATACATGAGTGAGCAAGTGTAGCATGTAAAATATTGTTCGGAGGAAAGGATTTAGGCTGGGAATGAGAAGCCAGCAGAAACAGAGTTGTGAATTATTGATTTTCCTTCCCAAGGCTGCCCACAGAGATTTCATTGCCTAGTACATTAATAGCTTCTCTTGGTTTTGAAAAAAATGAAATGTTTAACAAGGTTGTATTACTCTGAAGAGTCACTGTGTATAATTAAAGAGGAGGCTTTGTGTGTTCTCAGGACTAGTTTGCTGTTAGACCCATCTCATTCAAGGTGGTTTCATTGTGCAAACAGATCCAGCCTGAGCATTTAGGGGCAAGCTAGTAAAAATATTTTTTGCTTCCCCATCTTGTTCCGAAACATAGCCAATAAGCCCACAGTGATCCCACCATTCTACAGGAGAGCCCGAAGAACCTGGAGACTAATTACTACAGTGCTAGATTGGGATACATTCCAATCTTAACCATCTTGTATATAAAAACTGTGCGTAGATTGAGAAGATCTTTACATCTCCAGCAGCCTCCTGCTGCAGAAATGGAGCCCAGCTGCCTATTTCTTTCAGCCCGAGCAATCACCTCACAATTTCTCTTTTCAAAGATACCTTTACAAAGCCTTGAAACTCACTATTTAAACAGTGAAAGCTGTGATAGCCACAAATTAGGGAAGATGATGGTCGCAGATTTCAGTAGGAGGCAAAGGCCATTTCTGGTAAAGTCAGAGAGCTGAACATAATCAGTATTGATTGTGTTTATTAGAGTGCTACCTTAAGGTCTGATTGAGCTAGTTGCTGTAGAAACATAAGAGGACATGATGATTTACAGTTCATAATCTTTTTTGACTAAAAACTGGTATCAGTATTGTGCTGTATGGAATAAAAGTCATTAGAGCCAAATGTTGCTCTTATTTAGTGAAAATCTGGAATAGTTCTATTAAGATTAGTGGAATCACTCTGAATTTGCAGCATATAACAGAGACTGGAATTAACTCTTATCTTTGCTATCAAATTCTGTATGAGGGACAAGAGCAGTGGTTCTCAGCCTGTTTATCTCAGTGGGTTGAGAACCAGAGTGCTCCCTCCCCCCCACATACACACACTTGCCAAAAACAAACCTTCTACAGCCCAGAGACCCCTGCTCAGAGTGGGGCCAGGAGCAGAGCCCTGGGCATGGGGTCAGGCAGCCAGGATCTAGGACCCTACCAGGCAAGGCCAAACAGATAGGACCCCTGGTGCTGGGTGAGGGGCAAAGTGCATGGCATGGGCTAGCAGCCATGACCTGAGGGCCAGAGCCTCACCTTAAATCTGGAACCCACAAACCCCTAGTTACCAGCATCTAGTCTAACCTTCTGTATGTCACAGGCCCTTAACTTTCACCCTGTTACCCCACTATTACGCATGGCTTTTCGTACCTCACTGAAGCAAGTCATGGAAGTGGAGCTTTATGTAATGGCCTTGGGAGGCAAAATTCATCAGCCTTCACAGGGATGAAATTTATGGAATGTGTCTGGTCCTGTACGGCAAGTACACCCTGTCAAAGCTACAAAGAGGAGGACAGGCCTACAGCTCCAAAGCCACTGCTGCTCTGCCACATCATCTTCTCTGGGGTATGGGGCCTGGGGTGCAGCACGGGAACTGAGAAGCTAAGCTGCAGGGACTAAGCTCCCTGGGGCATAAGCCAACAGGGGAGGTCTCTCCTTTGAGCTTTGCATTGCAACCTTAGAGTATGTCTTCCCTGCTATTAGATACCTGCAGCTGGCCCATGCCTGTTGACTCCAGCGCATAGCGCTCTGGCTAAGGGGCTCTTCAGTTGCAGGGTACACGATGCAGTTCAGTCTGCAACCTGAGTTCTGGGGCCCTCCCACCTCACTGGGTCCTAAAGCCCAGCCTTCTCTCTCAGCCCACACACTGCAATTACACTAGCTCAAACCCTGCAAGCCTGAGTCAATTGGCACAGGCCAGCTGCCCATATCTAACTGCAGCGTAGGCATCCACTCCATGTTTGCTCACTCTGGTTATTTGGGACAGAATGTATCAGTGGGTGATGATCTCAGTGTAGGGATAGAATCATCTGCTCTGTAGCTGTGGCTAATTCATCCTTGCTGACATACCTTATCCTTCAGGCTCTGAAGAATAATCCCAGGGAGGAAATCTTTGCCTTTGCATGACTCAGCTTGCAGTAAGTGTTATGTCTTTAAAAGACATCTGAGGAAAGTTATCCCTCAAATTCCCCCAAAAGTATTTCACCCGCCTCTCATATTCTGAATCAGATACTATCTGAGGTCTATAAACTCAGTGTTGATTTGCCAATGCTCTGCACCTTGTGCAATCTCACACAGCAGTGCAAAGCAGGGGTAAAATGCTAAATGTTCTGAAGTGGAAGCATTTTACAACCACGTTGCACTGGTGGAAAAGACTGCACCTGGACCAGGGCAACAGAGAATCTTATTCTCCTGATCCTTTTCAAGAATACAGTAAATACAGTCCATCACTAGCAAATACAGTCCATAGATGCATACTTGTTTCTTTTGATTTATACTACCAAAACAAAACTCCCCTCTGACGAGGCTTTCACACGTTCTCCCCACTGCAGAGTTTCCTATCCAGCTTTGCTGCAGTCTTTCGGAAGAGCAGCCAAAACACGAGAGATGAGAGTTGTTTCAGAGCAGAAGTGCCAGTCTGTGCTATAAATAATGCATGGTAATCTTTTTGTAGTGGCTAATTTTGCTTCTGAGTTGTAAACACTGTTATCTTTTTCATTCCTGGCTTGGGTTGTGCTTTTCCCCAGCCTCAATCCCCATAGAATTGAAATGAGGTAAACTGTAGGTTTCAAGAGCACTTTTCTCCAAATCCGCTACTTGCAGAATCTAATCTACATGTAGTAATTATTGTCTTCATCCAATTTAACATCACTAATAACGCAAAGGCATGTCTACATTTCCATTTAAAGCACAAAAATCCCATTTTTGCGCAAAAACCTCAGGAGAATCTACACTTGCCAGTGACTTTTTGCAGTGAGATGTCTGAGTTTCACCACAAACAGACAACCACTTCCACGAGTGGTTTGCTGTTCTTCCCGGTGATACTTTTGTGGTGCTGTGCAAGTAAAAATGTGGGTTTTTTTTCTTTCAGCCTCTGGAAAATATCCCACAGCGCATAGGTGACCACTCTGGCCAACAGCTCTGCTGCTCTGAGGTCAGGTAAACAGACATTCACCCCTCTCTGTGTAAAACCCCTGGAATTTTGAAACCCCCTTTCCTGTTTTCTTGGCAAGTGCTCACTTATCTGGCCGGGTTATTATGGATGCTCAATGGAGCAAACAGTCTCCTGCTTGGAACAATGCTGAGCTACTGAAATGGATCACTGTTTGGGGAGAAGAGGCTGGGTAAGGACCCAGGATGCCCTGTAATCACACAAACAAACACAAGGGCTGTGTCTAGACTGGCGCAATCTTGCGCCAGAGCTATGCAAATGAGGCTCAGCGTGGTATATCGCCGAGCCTCATTCGCATAACTAATGAGCTGCCATTTTTGCGGAAGAGGCTCTTGCGCAAGATGGAGCTGTCTACACTGCCCCGTCTTGCACAAGAAAAACCCTCTTGCACAAAGCCGTTATGCTGATTATTTTCAGGCATAACGGCTTTGCGCAAGAGGGTTTTTCTTGCGCAAGAAGGGGCAGTGTAGACAGCTCCGTCTTGTGCAAGAGCCTCTTCTGCAAAAATGGTGGCTCATTAGTTATGCAAATGAGGCTCAGTGATATTCCACGCTGAGCCTCATTTGCATAGCTCTGGCATAAGATCGCGCCAGTATAGACACAGCCTGCAAGTGTAGACAGAGCCTAAAACTCTATCAGGTGCTTGATATGGTACAGATGTATTATGCTAGGAGCTAGATGAAACCTTGTTGCAGCTGGTAGGTGGGACAGCAGCCCTTCCTTCATGAAAAAGAGTAATTAAGCAATATAGAAAGCACTGAAACAATAGAAGCACTGGACAACCCACAGGCTAGAGCAGGAGTTAAGAGGTCTCAGGTGTTTTCCTTGGGGTCTGAATGCAAATTGAGGAGACTGAGTATTGTTTCATGGAGCTGTGTATGTGTGTGAGAGAGGGAAGGGACAGAATGCAAAAACATCACAGAAGCACACAAGAGAAAGCCACCAGGAAGCCCCAGAGAGTCAGTCAGAGATTGATTTTGGTGCATCCTGGGAAAAAGTCAAGAGAAAGCTTTTGGACAGAACTAGCTGGAGAGAGCCATGGAGCAAAGAAACTGTCTCATGTTGTTTAATTTCTACTGTGTTCATGAAAATAGGACTGTGTAAATAAACATGATTGCATCAAAGAAATATTTGACTCTGTCATCAATTTTTCCTGCTAAAACAAACAACCTGCATAACCCTGAAAATTGGCTAAACGTTTGGGTCAAAAAGGTAACAGGATGAATTCCATCAGAAATAGGACCAAATTGTTATTCTTAAATACTTGCAGATTTAGCAATCGGTGATTGAAAATATACAGATGTCACTAAGAAATAGTGCAACTGTGCATGAGTAATTGGCCAAGATACATGTTTATGCAGGTCTTCTTTTTAAAACAAACAGCAAAGATGGGAGATTTGTAAAGTTAAGAGCCACCACCAGTCCATTAATCTGTTTGCAGAGGCAGAGAGCCTGCTAAAATGAGATTCCAGATAGACAAAAAGTGATTACTCCAGGAGTTCAGATGTGCTGCTGAATATCACAGTTTCATGTATAAAAGACCCCCAGAGTGAAAGGAGTAAGCAGCTTATCATAAAATCTAACTTGTGGCGCGGTGCATTAATAATTATATCAAGTGTGCTCATGGTTCTGAAGCAGAGACTAAGTGCTTGAGAAAGCACTGCTGTCTTTTGCACACAAAAAAAAAACAGATTCTAAAAGCCTGGCAGTTAATAGGTCTAAAAATAAAATCTGATGCAGACTATACTGAGTGAACTGTGTTTATTTGTGCAGAGTTTGTTTTCAGATCCCCTGGCATTCAATGGATCTCCTGTTTCCCACCACATCTTGTTCTCTTGCCTTGCCTTAAACACTTGGGGTGCGTCTAGACTGGCATGATTTTGTGGAAATGCTTTTAACGGAAACGTTTTTCCGTTAAAAGCATTTTCGCAAAAGAGCGTCTAGATTGGCACGGGTGCCTTTGCGCAAAAAGTGCTTTTGCACAAAAGCATCCGTGGCCAGTCTAGACGCGATTTTGCGCAAGAAAGCCCTGATCGCCATTTTTGCCATCGGGGCTTTTTTGCGCAAAACAGTTCTTCCCTGTCTACACTGGCCCTCTTGCACAAGTATTCTTGCGCAAGAGGGCTTATCCCTGAGTGGGAGCATCATAGTATTTGCGCAAGAACACTGACAATCTTACATTAGATTGTCAGTGTTCTTGCGCAAATTCAAGCGGCCAGTGTAGACAGCTGGCAAGTTTTTGCGCAAAAGCGGTTGCTTTTGCGCAAAATCTTGCCAGTCTAGACGCACCCTTTCTTTAGCTCCAAGACTCAGCACCGTGACTTAGGGCGGTCCACAGGGTTCACCACTGAGCAAAGAGAACTCCTTTTGCTCTTCCTCCCTGTGCTGTGAGGGGAAGTGTTGATTCACTGCCATCCCTTGCCATAGCAAACATTGAAATAGCAGGATGTCAATTGAACTCAACCCTCCCATCTGCAAGAATGTTGACAGATGAACAGTGGTATATGGAACATTGAGTAGTCCTGTGGCACCTTAAGCCATGTCTACAGTAGGAAACTATTTTGAAATTAGTAAATTTGACTTGATACTTCCCAATTTAACAAAGTTGAGCTAGCATGTCCACATTATGGGGAAGCCTCAAAACTAGTCTGAGACAGGCCCCGTTAATGTGGACGTGCTACCTCAGACTTAGAGCCGTAGGAAGCACCGGGGAGTAATTAGTTCAAATTACTCTGGGAAGTAGCTATTTTGAAATAGTGGTACCAGAGCATCCACGCAACAGCTATTTCGAAATAACTATTTCATAATTAGCATTATTCCTCAAGAAAAACAGGAGTACAGATTTCAAATTAAGCAGCTGGTTATTTTGAAATAACGGACTTGGTAGTGTGCACACTCCACTTATAAATTCAACCTTAGTGGGGTTATTTCGAAATAAAGTCCGAGTGTACAGCAGGGCTTAGAGACTAACAAAAATGAGCCACCCAAGTGTCAGGGTTGCTAGGCTGGATGACTGTGGAAAGGAATCACCAAAGGGGTGTGAACATGGCCAGAATTAGTCTGTTTACAGCCCACAGATTTTTGGTGCCTACTATAAGCACAGCTGGGCTCAGAAAGCCATACAGGCAAATGCAGAGGTGTAGCGAGGGGCGGGCAGTTGCCCCCAGGTGCCATGCTAGGCAGGTGCCAATTTAGCTGCCTGTGAATAGCCCCTGCTGCGCAGCCTGGGTGAGACAATGAGACCTGGCTTCTTTTTACGCTGACAGCCTCTGTGTGAGATCAGAGCAACCCCATCATGGTGACCCTGAATTTGGGGGATGGAGCGGTGGCAGCTGGGGTTCAGGGCTGACTCCACCTGCCGCCCTCTCCCAGTCCAGCTGGAGGCTGGGGTGCAGCTGCCGGCCGGGCAGACCCCAGAGCTACGAAACCCCCAAGAGCTGCAGGGGCAGTTGCAGGCAAGGGCTGACCCCTAGAGCTAGGCCTCTCCACTCGCTGGAGGGGAGTAGATGGAAACCAGGGCCAGCTCCTGGAGTCTCTTAACCCGTGAGGATCCGCCGCAAGAGCTGTGTCACACTCACCACAGGCCAGCCCCGGTAAGTTACCCCTGCCTTCCAGCGCCCTGCCGTGAGCCCTTCACCTCCCACTGCCATCCCTGAACTCCTGCACCCTCACCCCATCCCTGAGCCTGCCTCCGAACCCACCCCCCTGCAGGACACCTTAACTCCCCCACACACCCCCGTCACCAACCCCCTGTCCCGAACCGGCCTCCTGACACCAGAACCCCCTGCCCTGAGCCCCCCGTACATGTCCCATCCCTCTGCTTAAGAACACGAGCAAAGCCGAGGACATTGCTTGGCGCTCTACAGAGACCGGCTCCCGCTCTGGCTACGCTGCAGGGGCTGCTCGCGACACAATGCCACCCGGGTCCTGCGCTGCAGTTTCAATCCCGGTTCCTTTGCAGCCCGGCCTCGTCAGCCTCCTGCAGAAGCCCCAGGTCCTGAACTTCCCACGAGCCACCGTCATGCTGCCAGGCTTGGCGCGGACACATCGAATGTGCAGAGAGCGCTGCCCCTGCAAGGAGCTCAAGCAATTCTCTGGCCTCGGCCACCCACGTGGGTGCGATTCATTGTCATCTCAAACCACCGGGCCCCGCTCGCCTTGTGAGCTGCGAGCTCCCGCTTCCCACGCAGCAAATTCTGCACTTTGGCGGGACGGGGGCAGCATGGAGGGTCCAAGCCAAACCCTGTTTGCATGTTCCCCTCCCAGCACAGATTGGAAAGTGTAAAGTCCCACAGGTAGTAACAAATGATTGGGGGGGAGCACAAATTTTGCCTTTGCCCCTGGGCACATAACACCCTCACTATGCCTCTGGCTTGATGTAAACTGTGTGGATACCTGTTCCTTACTAATGTTTTCCAGCTCCATTCCCTGCACCACGTTGCAGTTTCTCCATTACTATTCTCCATTTAGCACATCCAGGAGTTCAGCTTCCTAATTCAAGATACTGAATGCAAAATTGGACCATTACGGACCCTTGACTCCTCCCACAACCTCTTTCGCCAATCACAGCCAACATCCTCTGAGACCTGCCTCCCAGCATGACATGCTGAATGATTCCAAGCACTGTAGGAGGAGTCAGTATTTAAGACTTGAAGTGGCAGCAGTCCACTGGATAACAAAGGAAGCAGTGCACTGTCAAATGCCATTCCCCTTGGACCGATCACTATTTTCAGATGCCTTCAAAGGTGCAAATAGAAGCCCTCAGCACCGCCCAGAGCGTGCCATGCCAGGAAGTAGGGGATGTTTGAATGTAAACAACTAACCATTTAACCAATAAGCGGATGCTTATTGGTTAGTGGTGTTGGTTACGCTCAGCAAAGCTGCCTCCCTAGAAGCGGGATGGGAAAGGGCTGCTGGCATAGTTCCCTGTAAGGCCACACACAAAACATTCTCCACCCACTCACCTCCTTTGCAGAGCTGTGCAGCAGCATTCACCTTCCTGCTGGAAGATGAGTGGCACGGCAGGCGGCTGCTTCGGTGGGTGGGGTCGGCTGAGGCAGTGTGGAAGAGAGGCTGCTGAGGTGGGGGGAGGGGAGCTGAGGTCACATGGTAGATAGCCAGGGCCTGCTCTGGCAGGAGGGTTGGGGCCTGCTCTGGCGGTCGGGGCTTGCTACAGCTGCATGGCATGGCATGGCGGGGGGGGACCCCCCACTCTGGTGGCCGCATAGCAGGAGAGCCTGGGCCTGCTTCAGCAGCCAGGGCCAAGGCCACCCAGTGGGCGACTGTTCCGACAAGCGGCTGCTCCAATGGGCGGGGCCAAGGCCAAGCCTACCCAGCGGGCAGTTGCTCTGGTGACCAGGGCTGAATAACAAAGCATTAATGTACTGTAATGCCAGAAAAGGAACCATTCTCCCTGGCAGGCTGCATCATGGGATCTTTGAAAATGTAATTATTGTTATAGTCCCCTTAAAATGCATCAGGGAATCCTGTCTTGAAAGTTTACTATGAAGAACTGGATTATTATGTGCAGTAATTGTGTAGAATGATTCCTGTCAGTGGTGCATTATTTTTAAATCTTCCTTTGACAGACCCAACAAGCTTAGCAGACATCTAGAACTTTTTGTTCGTGGGTATGAAAGTGCTTTAGAAACTTTATCTAGAAACTGCCTCACAGCAGTTTTGCCAGACAAATGTAATTATACCCATTTTAGAGGTAGGTAAAACAAGGCACAAAGCTTAAATCACCTAGGGAATTAGCAGCAGTGCTGGAAATAGAATCCAGGAATTCTAATGCTCCATTCTTGCTCTAATTGTTAGATCACACTCCCTGACTCAAAGTCCTCTGCTCCAACCAATAGAACAAACTCTCTCCCAGAGATTTAAGCCAGGGATCATGATTCCCAGTTGTTTCTCTAAACCTCACTGCCACTTATAGAATCATAGAGCTGGAAAAGACCTCAGGAGGTCATCAAGACCAGCCTCCTGCCCAAGGCAGGACCAATCCCAACTAAATCAACCCAGCCAAGGCTTTGTCAAGCTGAGACTTAAAAACCTCTAGGGATGGAGATTCCACCAACTCCCTAGGAAACCCATTCCAGTACTTCACCACCCTCCTAGTGAAAAAGTTTTTCCTAATATCCAACCTAGACCCCTCCCACTGTAACTTGAGACTATTGCTCCTTGTTCTGCCATCTGTCACTACTGAGAACAGCCTGTCTCCATCCTCTTTGGAACTTCCCTTCAGGAAGTTGAAGGTTGCTATCAAATCCCCCCTCACTCTTCTCTTCTGCAGACTAAACAAACCCAAATCCCTCAGTCTCTCCTCATAGGTCATGCACTCCAGCCCCCTAATCATTTTGGTCGCCCTCCACTGGACCCTCTCCAATGCGTCCACATCCTTTCTATAGTGGGCGGCCCAGAACTGGACACAATACTCCAGATGTGGCCCCACCAAAGCCGAATAAAGGGGAATAATCACTTCTCTGGATCTGCTGGCAATGCTCCTCCTAATGCACCCTAATATGCCATTAGCCTTCTTGGCTACAAGGGCACACTGGTGACTCATATCCAGCTTCTCATCCACTGTAATCCCCAGGTACTTTTCTGCAGAACTGCTCCTTAGCCATTCAGTCCCCAGCCTGTAACAATGCTTGGGATTCTTCCATCCCAGGAGCAGGACTCTACACTTGTCCTTGTTGAATTTCATCACTTCACATGCTTCCTTTTATGATCAATGCACCTCAGATCATTAGTCTTACGTATGTTTTCCTTCCCTGCTTTGCCCCACATGTTAGCATTCAGGTTGTCAGGAGGGAGTTAAAATAGCTCACCTTGAGTCAAGACTCATTTCTTCATGTAGGTTCCTTGCTAGTGAGCACATCTGATGCTGAGTAAAGTCAGATTGACCCCCTGGCACAAGAACTAATTGATTGGCCAGAGCTGTTTGTGGTACAGGGTACAGCAAATTAACAAGGCCTGCCTTTGGACTGACTGTGAGGTGGGACTCTTTGGACTGGCATGTGTGATAGAGTAGGAAACCCCAAGTAAGCACAAGCCAAGAAGAATAGCTAACACACATGACCCCCAGTAATTCCTCTTTTGAATTTGCTACAGAAGTTTGATTTTTAGGGCACTCCGTTTTCTTATTTATTTTAAATTACAGACTTGCAGCTACAAACATTAAGAGTGAAACATATTACGTCTTTCACCAAAGAAAGAAGGGTTGATTTATTGGATCAATTATTGATTTTACTCTCCATATTCCTTTCCTCCATACATAGCCTATAGCTAGATTTAAAATATTTATTTTGCCCTCTTTGGCCTTCTCTCTCACACACCATGCCCACCGTGGTTGTGTGGAAATACCCTAAGCTCCTATATCAGGTTTTGGATGTTACATTTCCTTCCCGTCACATGGTACTATGTATGAATGAAATGAATTCTGACAGTAATCATAGGAGTGGAAGGGAGCCTACGAAATCATCCAGTCCAGCTGGGAGAAGGGCTATAAACAGAGGAAATTGGCCACTTAAAATTTTGCAGTATTAATTTTCTTTTTATTTGACTTCATATTAAATAAACACTTAAAGGCGTGCATTCTGTTAATTATCCCTTGTTTTAGTATTCTTGTTCCATAACATTTTAAAATATCTATATTTGTTAATAACTTGGGTGCCACAGTGGCACACATCCAAACATGACCTCCATATTGGTGCACAAGACAAAACTCACTCTGCTCTTGGATGGAAAATCTTAGAGGAAAAGCTGGCTGTCGGCTGCACAGCTCTGAGGGCTGGCTGCCCCTGGCCCCACCCCTTCTGGGAGCATGAAGCCAGGCCTCCAGCCACCTTGCCCAGAGACCCACAGGGGCTGTCAGCTTCCTTCTGAGGTTTATAGGGGACACCTACGTACCCAAGGTAGACAGATACATCAGCAACTTGCTGGGAGGTGAAGGAACATATCGCACTTTTATAAAATAGGGTAGCCCTTGCTGTTGTCTTTCAATGGTAAATCATTGCGAGAAGAGCAACTCAAAACTGCACTTCCCCTATGCTTTTTTAAATGCCCCCACATGATTGTTAAATTTGTTTACAAAAATACAGTGTGGATACTTTGCACAGCACATTTCTGCCCAGAAGATCTTTGTCAGCAACAAACGCACGGGTTTATAATGGAAACACCGCCAATGCCTAAATAACAGCAGTGCTGTAATTGACAGCATGACTCAGCTAGTGAGCACTCTAGGCTTGAGTCAGCAAAGCACCTAAGGAAGGGCTTATCTTTAAGCAAAGGGGAGATCCCAACTGTCTTGCAAGCTTTATTGCTAATACCCTAAATGTGCATATTAATTTTTAGACCATGCCTCTCATTTAAATGGTTGGTTGTAGATAATTGCTCTCTGTGATGTTGTATCTGCATTACCCTGATTCCATGTTCTAGCTAATGTATCTATCTTCTTACAATGATCACCTAGCTGCCTGGCCTGGATCTGAAATTAGCTCTGCACTCCTCATGCAAAACTTGTTGAGAGTATAAGGGTTAAAGCACATCAGTTACACAGATTCTAAAATCACAACCAGAATTGGTAAAACAGCCGGAAACACAAAATCAGGGGCAAGTTACCTGCATCTGGGGTACCATAACTGCTTCTGCTTTCTCATCCGCATCAGGTGGCACCACAACCATCTGCAGGCCTGTCTCAGAATTAAGTGAATCTAATTCTGGGGAAGTTTCATGGCTTGGCCCTTTGGGCCAAATTCATCCCTGATGTAACTCCACTGATGTCGAGGGCATTACACTGTGTAGGTCGTGGATCAGCCTGTGGTTTGTCATGTGCTGTAATAACTCCTGTTATGCTCCAGCCATTTGGCAGTTCTTCTTTTACTAGTTAGGTGAGGCAATGAGGTCTAGGGCATGAAGTAGCATCTCCAGTGGACAGGACACTGAGACTGGATTCAGGAAACTGTTTCTATGCCTGGGTCTGTTACTGACCGCCTGTGTGACCTTGGGCCAGGTACTTTATCTTTGTTCACTCTCCTACCTTTGTCTGGCTTGTCCACATACATGATTCAACTCTTTGGGGGCAGGGATTGTCTCTCTGTTCATATAGTGCTTAGCAGAACAGGGCCCCATATCAGTTGAGGCTTCTAGTGGCTACCGTCATACAAATGAATAAATATAATAATAGTAGATAAATACCTTTGTCCTTCATATTGTAAATATTCCTTCAAGCCAGTCATTGTTCTTTTCAGGCCAGTGACAACTGCTGTGATGAATGTAGTAGAGTGGAATCCTCCATAGCTTTTAATTAACAGCAGTGCACAGTCAACCTATGGAACGCCTTGCCAGAGGATGTTGTGAAGACCAGGACTTTAACAGGGTTCAAAAAAGAGCTAGATAAATTCATGAATAAATTCATGGTCCAGCAATACTTATTAGCAAGGATGGGTAGGAATGGTGTCCCTAGCTTCTGACAAACAGACAGGAGTGACAGGAGAGGGATCGCTTGATGATTACTTGTTCTGTTCATTATCTTGGAGGTATCTGGCATTGGGCATTGTCAGAAGACAGGACATTGGGCTAGATGGACCTTCAGTCTGACCTAGTATGGCCGTTCTTATGTTCCATCTCTTCTGGATTGGGGTGAGAAGAAATGCTGACTAACAACCATCTTCCAGGATCCCTTTACTGGGGGGAGGGAGGAAGGATGTATTTTTCTCTACCATCATACTGATTAGGATACTTTGTTACCTTGGTAAATATGCTGATTAGTAGGAGTGACAGGATTAAAAAAATAATAATAAAAATCTCCCTAATAAGTACTGAATGGTGTAAACTGCCCCCCATTTACAGACCCAAGGGCCGGATGGCTGCGCATCCTATCAGCTTCTCCTGTTCACTGACATGTAATAATGTTCAGGGACACAAATACTGTGAAATCTCAATCTTTAAGAGCAGCCATTTTCCAGCCTGCCAGCCACAGGCAGGCTTAGATGAGACAGCTGAATGTGCATAGCTGCTGTTTTCAATTGCATACTACAACAGAGTATTATTATCCATTTTTAATAACCTAGAATGGTTTCTGACCTGAATAAACTCCCTGTGTTGCTTGCAAGAACAAACAGCTGTAATCAGGGAAAGAATTATTCTGACTTCTTATGTAAACTTTGCTTGATCATTGTGCTGCTCGGAACATTTAAATCCTGAAAGTACACACTCATATTGCATGATAGAAGCATAGAGCTAGGTTTGTTCCCCTCCTTTGAGTATCTTTTTTTGTCTCTTGTTTTTGTATAATCCAATTTTTCTGCACCAAAGATTTTTTTTTTAATCTAAGATGTGTGGTATCCAATCAACAACAAATACACTATCTGGAATTTAAAGCCATATTAATGTTTCTTGACATTGAATTAGAGTATTAGTAGCATCTTTTTTACCTTACAGTACTCTGTTCTTTATTCAATGCATTACAAAACCCACAGAGTGTCTAGTTCTCTGGTGATAGATATGAACTTCCTCCAATGCAGGGCTAGATATAACCTCTCTCTCTCTCTCTCTCTCCCCCCACCCCTGCATGGGAGACAATACAGGAATCCTTGTGCACCATGAAATTTCTCAGCTGGACATGGTGTAACATAGGCCACTCACTGTTTGGGATTTTTCTTCATATGTTCTTCATGAATATTATTATATTATATTATTTGTACACATTCTCAGTCATTAATTACATGTGTGTTTTTTCTAACTTTTTTACATTTATCCTTCTTTTAAATGCTCACTTTTCGTGCTGGTGATACAGAATTCAGCAAGCTGGGCATGAGCCACAGCCTTTTAAAGTTATTGAGAATCTTCCCACTGACTTCTTCAATGGGCTTTGAATTAGGCCTGCTGTGAAATTTTTCTAGTATAAATTAACCCCAGTTCCCATCACTATGAAACCTCTTGCTTTTATGGGGGTGTGTGCTTTGGTAATGGCTAGCCTGGAGAGGAGCTAATTGTTGGCAAGAAAGAATTTACTTATATTAACGTATTTGATGGCTTTTTCCTCTGTTTTGATTGCACAATGTCCCTAAACAGGCTACAATATTCTGCAATTTATTGTTCATACTTATTCAACGCATTCAAAATTGTTCAACAATTTATGTGTGTGTGTCTTATTTTCTCTTTGATTTCAATAATGATTGTTCCAGTTACTCATGATTGGGTTACTAAATCACATGGTAAAGTGTCTGGTTCCTACTTGAATCATAACCTTGGCCTCAGGTGTATGCTGTGAATCCACTCCAGAAGGCAAAAAACAATCTGAAAATTTGTCGTCCGTGGCCCTTCATGGTTGTGACATTTCACCACGTGAATGTTCAAACATAAAAGGAGAGGTGCAGGGCACTTGTAGCTCCTATTGAATAGTCTTAGGTATAAGCCACAGAGGACGAGACCTAAGAGACATTAGAACTCAAGAGTCCCTGTTGGCCAGTCCACTAACCTCTCTGCCTTACTACAACAGAAGTTTTATTTGCACTAGATGGTGTCCTATTAAACTCTGGCCGTATAACTTATCGGATAGTCGAGTAGCAACTTGACTAGTCACTCCTCTCTCCCCATCAGAGAGAGGCAGCAAGGGAGGGAGCAGGAGTTGGTGCTAGGGGGAACTGGCTTTAGCTGGTTTCCCCCAGCACCATCTGCATGGGGGGCAGGGGAGGCAGAGACACAGCGGGAAAACAGTGCGAGAGGGGACTGCTTCAGTCCCTGCTCGGACCGGTTCCCACTGCGGGTGCTTCTGCTTTTGAATTATACAAGAACACTTAAGCAGTCTCTGCTCACCCCATGCTCTCTGCGGTGCCCCCCCCCACTTGCTGCCTCTACACTGTATGTCTACACTACAGAGTTTTGTCGGAAAAACAGCTGTTTTCCCAACAAAATCTGAGTTACGTCCACACTGCAGTCACATTCTTCTGAAAGTAAATCAAAAGAACAGAGGGTTTTTTTCCAGCGTTGGTAATCCTCTTTCTACGAGGAAGAAGCCTTTTTCTGAAAGAGCTCTTTTGGAAAGAGGCATGTGTGGACAGAGAAGAGGGAGTTCTTTCAAAAGAAGAGGAAAGAGGAAAAGGCACAGGTGCCCTGGTGGCCACTCCATCGATAGTAATCACAGCGTACATGCGAGATAGCGTCCATTCACTGTGGACACTATCTTTCGAAAAAGCAAATCACTTTTTCAATGCGCTTTTGTGTGTGGACTCTCTCTTTCGGAAGAAGTTTTTTTGGAAGATCTCTTCTGAAAAAAGGTTCTTCCGAAAGAAGCCTGCAGTCTAGACGTAGCCTGAGAGGCAGCAAAGTGACAGGAGCTGATGCTGGGGGCAGCCAGCTAAAAGCCAGTTCCCCCCAGCACCGTCTCTGGGGTGTCTCCTGCCCCGTCCCCCCGCTGTCTCTATCAGTCCCGGCTCATGCTGATCGCTGCACCTCTGCATTTTAAATGTAGTAAAAGCCCAACCGCTCTTACTACATTTAAAATGCAGAGCCACAGTGCGGGTGGCTCCAGAGCCAGGACTTCTCATTCAAATTGTATCAACTATACAGTTAGCCAGATAATCATGTTTTAACATCCTGAGTACAACTCCCTCCTGTATCTGACCAAAGAGGTACAGGATCACTATTTAAAGTAATTAAAAAGAAAAGGAAGGAAACCTCACAGAAAACAGGTTTGTTATAACATTGAGGCAGCTTTGTATATAACGTAGATCTGTAGCTACACCTCACTTTCCTTTTTGCATATAGCGTGAATTCCTTCCTAACATTCTAAAACAATTCTACTCTCTTCATAAAAGTATCAACATCCTGTTCCTATCCATAATAAATACATCATAGTAAAAGCATGTTGCAATATCAATGGTCAAACGACTGGCCATAGTCAGCAAAGTGTTCTGCAGGCAGCATCTATCTTTCGTGCCAGCATTCTTGTAAGGTGATGAAATACCTTCGGTTCTGCTCAGAAAAGACAATATTTCTATTTATTATTTCACATATGTAACGCTTACTTACACAACATATTGGATTGAAGTCCTGGAGCCAACTCGATCATAGTGAGAAATACAAAGTCAATTGTAACATGTGTTAGAGGATTTGGAATTAAAATACTCCAGCTCTGAACTTCACATTTTAGAATGCTAGAAAAAGGATGCAACAGCTTGACTTTAAAAATGGTGTCCCCTGCCAATTCTTTTAAAATAAAATGAAGCCACCTTATGCAATCCAAGCTGTAGTTTTTACATACAAACATGAATGTGAGGGTAGAATTTGGGCCACTGGGTTCAAAAGCTGAGTACTGATACTGATTTCAACATAAACAGAAGCATGTATTCCTTGATATTGGGCTATTTGAGCAAGCCAGACAGAGGGATGTCTATGCTATGCAGCTTTTAGCAACAGGACTGTGTTGACAAAACCCTGTTGCTAAAAGTCCTGTGTGTGTGAACACTGTTTGTCAGCACTGTGGCCAATAAAATACTTCCACCCACAATGAGTGGGTTTCACTTTGCCAGTGGGAGAGTGCTCCTGATGAGAAAACAGCGTTCATATGTGCACTTGCTGTGGCAAAACTTTGTCATTCACGGTGCAGGGGGAGGCTAAGCCTCCATGAACAATAAAAGTTTTGTTGAACAAGTGCAAGTGTAGATAGAGCCTTAGAATTCAGAAGTGCCTAACTCCCAGCTCTGCACTCAATATGCTAGACCAAACACCTTTCCAATGATAAGAAACTAGCATGTTATTAATTAAAGACGTGGAAGTTCTTGCAATGCCATAAAATGACTCGCTGTACGTTTTAAAGTTTTAAGACTTTAAAGTTTTAAACTAGAGCAGTGGTGGGCAACTAGGCTAATGAATGGGCTTTGTGAGTGGTCCTCCCTCATTTCCGTGGGATGCAAGATTGTGACCAAGATTATTGTAACCAAGATGGTCTCCAGGGATAGGCTACTTTTGCTAATTGCGCTTGTGTACTTAGCATTTGCGGGGTGTGCGAGTCGAACAGTAGCAGTACTTTGATTGGATGCAGAGGGAGCACACAGCTCTCACAATTGATACTGTATGCAATCAGCACGCCTCTCACTTCACTGGCCCTTACATTACATGTGTGTAACCTTAGTAATAGCAGCAGGAAAAAACCTGATGTGGACGGAAACCAGCAGAATCTGGCAACCCTACGCATGGGTAACAGTAAACAAAATGTCTCATGGACCACACAAAATGTCTCATAAAACCCCAATGAGCCACAGTGTGGCCCATGAAGTGTAGGCTGCCCATCACTGAACTAGAGTGAAAGAATTGTGTTTTGTACATAAGCAATATTAGAGCGCACTTAAACACAGCACACAATATAAGACTCTTAATACCACTGCAGATTTTTTTCTTCATTAATAGCCAGTATTTGGTTTTGCATATGTATGCAATTTTCCAACTCAATAAAAAGGCACAGTAAGCACTGTAATACAGCTCATCTTTTATTGTTATAGACAAAAGGGAGTACATATAACATAATGGCACCAACCATCACAGTTGTGAACTTGCAGTGAATTCTATCTAGGAAACATCAACTCATTGTTTGCTTTGCTTCTAGCTCATAGTATGCTGCTGCATATGTGAAAATTCAAATGCTATTGATCACTTTATAAATGCGATGTATGACATACCGAACAATATAATTTGCTTACAGGACTTTTCAGACTCTTAAAGTTGTTGCGACAGTAATAAGCATGCAAAATATTGATACAAAGCCATAGATACTATATTCCTCCCTCTCCCTTCCCCCCCTCCCCCCCAAAATAGTGAGGCTGTGCTAGAAAATCCACAGGTTCAATGGTGCAAACTGGGTGAAATTTATCCTCTGTGCAGGGTTCAGCACAAAGCCATTTACATGGCAAGTGGGAGTTAAGTGGCACATTGACCTCATGCTCTGTCTTTGCACGGGGGTGGGTTTCTCCCTCATGTATCCTGCCTGTCAAAAAACATGAGATCTGCGATAGAGATCTGCAGCTACCCACTAGCCATGGTGAAGTACTTCAGAGCATGGTATATTGAGACTAGGAATTGTTTTCTATTTTATAACCTGGTCCCGTGGCCTGATTTCATTGGGAGGATCTGTACCTGAGGACTACATAGGAGAACTACTGCCCCCCTCCCTCCCACCTAGGGACCAGCACAAGTGGCTTCTCCAGAACACTGCAAGATGCAAAGCCTAGTTCACACCTATAATGGAGAGTGAGAGGAGGTTTAAGCTTTCCTTTCCCTGGAGAATATGGAGTCCAATTCTAAAATCTTTTCCAGGCAAAACTCCTAGTGAAGTCACAGGGTGAAAATCATCTCAGCAGAAAACCAGGTCAAGCTTTATGCATTTACATCCCATCTGAGCCCCATAGCCTAAGGAGGATTTAAACAGTGCACAAGATCTACAGCTGGCTCTCCCCACTGGGCTGATCATCTAAACCAACCAAGGACTGTGGGATCAGGCCCAGGAGAGCTGCAGCACTGATCCTCCACCACTGATAGTGAATTCAGAGGCGATGAATCATTTCTGGTTACTGGTTGTTGTACGTGACAGCTTCTGGAGATGTTCAACAGGATGTTGGTGTTTGGTGGCAGGATTTCAGATGAGTCAGGTGTATCACCCTGGAAATTGTTTACAGGATACCTCCTGCCAGCTGTCAGGACATAAACCTCAGAGTGGTTTTATAATTACAGCCCTACACATGGTGTCCCTGTAATGCCTCATCCTCCAGTCTTGCAAATCATTTAGCAATTTGGGCACCCTTTGTAATCTAAGGGACTCTGATAACCCCAAAATGAACCTGGGCTTTCTTCTCCCCTCTGAGTTTGCATGTAATTTATACATACGTTATCATGATAATAAATGTTTTGCGGCTAATTGTTTCATTAAGGAAAAAAAGGTAGAAGCCCCACCATTCTTGAGCAGCCCAGCAGTAACCTGTCAGTTACTTCTAAAAAAGTGCTACTGAATTCAATAAAATTAAACAATAAGATTGAGTTGATGTTACTTTGAAAACCTGTATCATTTCACACAGAGAATGCTATCCTTTCTATAGAACTTGTAAACCAGCCTATAGAAGTCTATAGCTAGGACATAACTCTCTAGTAAGTCTACAGGAGGGTTTTAAGAACCCTGGAGAATGTTTATTGTTATCTATAAGACATTTCCATTAGAGGTTTTAAAGAGTAACAGGGTCACCTACTGCAAGCTGCTGCATGTCTCCTGAGAGGTTCTCCTGAGCATTCTACCGACTGCAATTGGGAGCTGAAGATATTTAGCAGGATCACCAGGCAGGAAACAATCAGCATCTCGCAGCAGGAGGACCCTTGGGTGAAATTCATGCTCATTCAGAAGTCTCACTCAGTCCCCTGAAGTCCTATTTTGAGGAATTAAGTGAGGCACAGGCATTGAGTATGGCCTCTGCCCAGTGGCGGCCCATCAATACAGGCAACCTAGGCGGTCACCTAGAGCACCAAGACAAACAGCCGTTGAGGGCTTTGGAGGTGGGGGCGCCGATTGCGTGTTTCGCCTAGGGCGTCAGGTGCCGGCAGCTCGTCTAGGGCTGCTCCTGCCTCTGCCAAAACCATCAGAAGCTCATCTAGAATGGTATGACCCATTACATGGTTTGCTCAATAAAGGACACCCTTTCAGAAAATTTTGGCAGGTACATCCTGTTAAGCTGCCAGGCAGCATTCATGTGACTGCTAGCGTTGCTGATTACTTCCTCCTTTCTCCTGCCCACCCAGTAAACCCCTCCTCCTCCAGCCAAACCTCCTCCCCCCCCCCAAGATCAGATCTATTATATGGCTCTGAAGAAGTTAGTGATGTGAGATACAAATAACTGTGTATAACATACTAGATACTGATACAACTGGTGAACTGACATGATCGATAACTGCTTTACAAACACTGCAAAGCAGTAAATGTTAACTATTATTTTCTACATAAATGACTTTTTGTTAATAACTCTTTAGCTGTGCATCATGGTAGAATAACTGCTTTTGTATGTGTCGGGCCATATTTTGACATTGGCTACACTCATCATGAATCATCAGTAAAGTCAATAGAAACACCTTGGGGCCTCCTCCCCAGTTGGTATGAACTTGAGAGGAACTATGCTAAATTACGTCTGCGGAAGACCTGGCCTGAACATCCAGTGGAAAAAACTAGGACTTGAAATTTCACAACAGTGCAAATCTATTGTTATATCAATCCTACCAGTGCAACTTTGGCACTGGCTCTTCTTTGACATTTCAGCATGTGTGACAAGAGATACGGCAATGATCAACTATGTCAAAGCAAAAAAGATCTCATTCAGCTGAATCAGTGCAGATAAAACATTGTTTTCCTTACAGTGTGTCGTATGCTCACAACCTGTACCCAATAAATCTGTCCGTAGTTTATTCAATAGCATTTTTAAAATGAATAATGTCCATTGGCCGCTTCCCAGGGCTCATTTCAGTGCATTGCAGGAAAGCAATCACATAGGCCTCTCTTTTCTGCTCTCAGCAGGAGGGTTTCTGTCTGTAAAAGAACATTAAATCATGGAATTGAATATATCACTTTAAAGGAATATATAATTGATTAGACCTAATCCCTCAGCACTGCCATAGTCAAGGTGCCTTCATGGTAATTATAGCTAGTCTACATGGTGACTTACCTGGCAAACTGGTACATAATAAGCATGTTTGGAGCTAAGGAATACAAACTAAACTTTGTGGGAAATATTTGGTGTTTTCAATGTTTTCACTTTCACAGTTAACCTCAAAGGGTTAGATTGTGGGAACTGAAGTGTCTTTCATAAATGCCGGGCAAAAATCCACTCAGTTACACTCTTAATTGCTTCCACTTAACAGCAAGACATCAGCTAATGATGCACCCAGAGCTGTACAATTTAATAGTACCAGTAACTGTGCTAAGGGTCCAATTCTGCTCTCAGTTTCATGCATGTAAATCCAGAATAATTGCACTGAATTTGTTTGAGCTGACAATTTAACTCCCCTGCGTCATGTTTTCTGAATCTGGACACTTTTCAGGTAGGACTGGACTGGAGCTTGTGGTCCTCTTATAATTTGAGAGTTAATTTATTGCCAGTTACACTATTGCCAAACCCAAGTGTTCAAAAATCATGAGTCAGGCTCTCCAAAACCCAGGAAACTAGCTCAAACCACAAGATTAATACAAACAACCAACTTTATTTGACTTTTTGTTTTGGCACTTTTAAGGACCATGTTTAAAGATTTTCTCTGTACTCATAAGGGCTAGAGACCTACTTTAAAAAAAATGAAAGCTGAAATTCTCACTCACCCCCATCTTTACAGAAGCCAGGGCTTTCAGACTAAATTTCACATGATTTACAATAAAATCATGACCAACACTGTGCACTAACTCAAGATAACATAGGGTGTGTCTAGACTACATCCCTCTTTTGACAGAGGGATGTAAATTAGGCACTTCGAAATTGCAAATGAAGCTGGGATTTGAATTTCCTGTGCTTCATTTGCATAATCGCATCATGGAGCTCTTTTGAAAAAGCGCTATTTTGAAATTTAAACTGCAGTCTAGACGCAGTTCTTTCGAAAATAGAAGCTTTTTTTGAAAGATCCTGTAAACCTCATTTTTTTAGGTTTACAGGATCTTTCGAAAAAGGCTTCTATTTTCGAAAGAACTGCATCTGGACTGTGGTTTCAATTTCGAAATAGTGCTTTTTTGAAAGAGCGCCATGACGTGGTTATTCAAATGAAGCACGGGATATTTAAATCCCCACTTCATTTGCACTTTCAAAGTGCTTCATTTACATCCCTTTGCCGACAGAGGGATGTAGTCTAGACGTAACCTAAGACAATAGTGTCTGGGCACGTCACAAACACTTGTTACTGGATATAACCAACCTTTTAGGACATGGGTGGGGAACCTCAGACAGTCCCCGGCTTGCCTGGACTCAGTCCCCAAGGCTCAGGGCTCTCCTCATCCCAGCACTGCAGAGCCCGTGCTGGTACTCCAGCCCTCCTGTCACTCCATCACAGGGCTGGAACACTCAAAATCTACTAGCCTGCTCCCCCAAGCTTGGGGGGATGGACGCTGACTGATTTTTCTGTGCAGCCCCTGACTGATTTTTTTGTGGGTCAGCAGCCCCAACCCTAAAACAGTTCCCCACCCCTGTTTTTGGGCTAAACTGAATCCCAGATTAGGAAGGGTGAACTTCGCCCCGACGGAGAGAGCTGGCACACGGCTTACCCCGATGGGTTAGGTTAAATCACAAACATTTGTACCCTGGGCATTTTCAATAAGGTGTTCATTGATCTGAGGTAAGAGCCTGAATGAACTCACAGGACTTTTAACTAGCCAACTGTCCTTTGCCATGATGCTTACTTTGGCATTCAGTAGGCAGCTGTTGTACTAAGGTTACTGCCTGTCAGGCTGACCAGAAATGTCTCGTTCTCTTGCACTACTCCTGTCTTGTTTCCACTGTATAGCTTGTGAGATCTTATGTGCAAAAACTGTCTTTTTATTCTGTATTTGTACAATGCCTAGCACAACAGGATCTCCTAGGCACTGTGGTAATGTATCTCAGAATGCACTATGAACTCCAGTTCAGACATATTTTAGGGGGAAATTCACCTTTGTGCAGAGAATCAGCTCATGTTCCAGGCCTCTGCTAACTCTAACTGAAGCCCTGTTTTGTAGACTTAAACAGCACATTGGCTGTGCGCCAGCTTTCGGCACGAGGTAAATTACACCCTTCCTGATTTGGGATTTGAGTGCTTTCCCTTCTTCTCTATGTTCCCCCAACCCATTTTTCTTTTAAAAGACAAAAACTTTGCCTTTCACCATGACATTAGAACAGAAGGCTTTCTCCTTATTCCTGTTCGCTTTCAATTATTGGCTTGATGCTGCTGCGTGTGTCATTGAACAATGCTCTTTGGAGGATCCAAAGCTGTGTGAGGCGAATGTTCTTGTCATAAGCCTGGCAGACAACAGAAGATGATCTTCGCACCACAGCAGCTCCCTGGATTGGAATACTCATGTCATGCCAACACACTGACATTCCCGCCACACGCTTCCTAAGTGAGTCTCATGATCCTCATGCAAGCTGTAAGGGCTGATCTGGGAGTATTCAACGGCTACCGCATGCAAAAGGACCCCCAAAAATGGCAACACAGGTCCCAGGTGCCCCCTAAAAGAATGCTTCTCTGCAGGCATCGCTTTTGTCAAAGGTATTCTGACTATTTAGAATACATGAATGACATGAATTTGGTGTAAAACATCACCAAAAAATGAGCTGTCATTGTAGGCCAAACGTGGCTTTGAATAAGGATAACTGAGGATGTAATTTTCATAGGTCATACAGCCAGAGGTGACACTTGGATCATCTGATCTCATTTCCTGTAATAACACCAGACCTAGTTACCTCCTGTGTTGATCCCACTACCTTGTATATGACTAAAGCACATCTTCCAGAAAGGCAGTCGGTCTTCACCTGAAGATTTCAAGAAACAGCGAACCCACCAGTTCCCTTAGTCATTTGCTCCAATAGTTAGTTGCCATTTGACTCCTATCATGCAAGATGGAATTAAAGGAATGTGGAAAGGACTGCAAAAAGGCACAGAACCCAGCCCCCTGCACTGAATCAGGACCAGGTACCTCAAAACCATCCCTGACAGGTGTTTCTCCAACCTGTTCTTAGAAACTTCCAGTAGTTGGGATTCCACAGCCTCTGTTGGTAACCTATTTCTGTACTGAACTATCCTTATTGTTAGAAAGAATATCAAATCCAAATCTCCTTTGTGGCAGATTACTTCTTGTGTCTTCCCTTTAGGGGACACGGAGAACTCTGGTCACTTATGGTTTAAACGACACAGTCTAAACTAAACCCACTAGTAGGGACATTCTGTGGAGAAGGATTTCAGACAGTATTTTTAGATCTGCCTCACTTAGAGGGACAGATCCTGACCCAGTGTAACTCAAAGGCCAACGCTCTCATTAAATTCAAAATGGTGAAAGATCCAGCAAAAGAAGAGGGTCAGACTCATTCACATCTTCAACAGCCTTTCTGCTTTCCTGGAAATAGTGTTATCCTCCTTTCTCACTGCACAGAGAGGAGTCAAACAGCACTGCTGAAAGTCTCACTGTATATTGTGAAGCAAGAGCTCTATCAACTCTATCCTGTTGAGATTTATCTTTTAAAAACTCACAAGGATCTGTCAGTTGTAACATAGATAATGCTTTATCATCTCTTCCAATTCTTCCCCAGTAAGCCCCATCTGCATTAAGGAAATTTGCACTGGTGTCACTACATCTTTGCAGTGGAAACCCCTAATGCAGGTATACTGCATCAGCACAAAGCTGGGCTTACACCAGTGCAGCCTCATTTGAAGTAAAACAGTATCGGCCACACCTCCCCAAGAGAAGGCCCTCTGGCATAAGCCTCATCGCATCCCCCTGCAGTAGGGATTAGCACTGGAATACCCACATTGCTTGTTGTCTTGCCACTCACTAGTGAAGTATTATTATTTTAGTGCCTATATCAAAGCAAAGCTCTTTTGAAAACATTGCCCTTAATGTACAGAGAAGCCAGACATGATCAGTTTGCTACTGATAATCAATGGAAACTGAAGGCACGCAGGTCTTCCTACACTATAACCAGTACCTGCCAGTACTGGGCCTCCTTTGACTGCCCAAGGTCACAGAGAGCTGTGGCAGAGCAAGGCAATGGTCATGTTTGACACGCACTGGCGATTTACCGTCCTTCAGACTAACCAGCTGTGAATGATGATTTCAGCAGAACACGACCTTAAAGAGACAGGTGACTATAACCTCCAAAGGCACTGCAGTGATCAAAAGCACTGAATAGCTTTGGACGGGGGAAGCTGTTTAAAACTGTCAGCTTGTCAGTGGCTATTGAGCTCACAGGCAAAGAGAAGAAATTTCAGATAATGCACACAGAGAGATGCTTTATTAAATAATCATGATTTTTCCCTTCTGACAGTGTGTACAGAGCATAGTGCACTTGAAATCCATAAATTCCATCCTGTTCAGATGTGTCCATTCACACGTCTGAATTAATACCCATAGTCATTGTTAACAATAGTAAATTGATCATGCATTGATTTTCTGTACAGCAGGGCTCTCTATTCAGGTTGTGCAAGAACTTAAGTCACACCCAATTCCCTTGCATCGATCTCTAGGTTTACATTTTGAATAGCCTCATTTTGTTTTTGTTGCTTGCATCATGGAGCCATTTATAATAAGAAGATAAATAAATTCTAGTGTTTGTGATAAGTAATAGCCAACATGGATTTGAAAACAAATCATATCAGACCAACCTAATTTCTTCTTTAAAAGCTTCTTGGTCTAGCAGATAGGGGAAAGCTGCAGACATGATATATGTTAATTTTAGTAAGGCTTTAGACACAATTCCACAGGACATTCTCAAACAACAACCTAGGGAAATGGGATCTAGATGAAGTTATTATAAGGGTGGTGTAAAACTGGTTGAAAGACCATACACAAAGACTTGTTATCGGTATTTTCATTAATAACTTGGATAACGGAGTGGCCAGTATGCTTATCAAATCTGTAAATGACACCAAGCTGTTAGGGGTTACTAGTGCTTTGATGGACAGAATTAGAATTCAAACAACCTTGCCAAATTGGTCTAAAATCAACAAGATGAAATTCAGTAAAGAGACGTGCAAAGTACTACACTTAAGAAGGAAAAATTAAAGGCACAACTCCATAATGGAGAGTAATTAGCTAGGTGGTAATTCTGCTGAAAAGGATCTGGGGATTATAGTGGCTCACAAATTGAATATGAGCCAACAATGTATGGCAGATACACATTCTGGAGTGAATTAACATGAGTCCGTATGTAACATATGGGAGGTACTTGTCCCCCACTACTCGGCATTGGTGACGCCTCAACTGGAGTACTGTGTCCAATTCTGGGCATCACATCTTTTAAAAAAAGGTGAACAAATTGTGGTGAGTTGAGAAGAGAGCAACAGAACAGTTTAAAAAAACAGACCTTTGGGGAAAAGTTTAAAAAATCCTAGGTTAGACAACCACACTCTGGGTATGTCTACACTGCAAAGTTAATTCAAAATAACAGCTGTTATTTCGAATTAACTGTAATAGCGTCTATACATGCAATTAAATTCGAATTAACTGTAATAGCGTCTATACATGCAATTAAATTCGAAATAGCGGAGCCCTTAATTCGAATTTGATAAACCTCATTCTACGAGGAGTAACACCAAATTCGAAATAGCTATTTCGAATTAAGTACTGTGTAGACACTTAATTCGAAATAGGGGGCCTCCAGCCCTTCCCAGGGAGCCCTGGTGGCCACTCTGGGCACAACCAGGAAAACTTACTCTCCTCTCCCCCAGCCCTGGAGCCATTAAAGGGGTAGACCCTGGCCACAGTGCCTGTGCCACCTCCAAGCCTGCCAGCCCAGAGCCAGCAGTGGCCACCAGGGCCCCTGACCCAGTGGTCCCAAAACATGAGCCAGCAAGCCACTGGCAGCCAGCCCTCCACCGCTCTCCAGGAGCGGTCTGCCAGCTCCCAGGAGCCTGACAAGGGCTGGAGAAGGTGGGCGCCTTCCTGGTCCAGGGTGGAAATCATGGACCTTATTCAGGTTTGGGGGGGATGCCCCCAACGTCCATGATCTCCGCATTAGACAGAGGAACGCAGCCGTCTATGGCAGGATATCTGCCAGCCTGGCCACCAAAGGCCACATGCGAACCCAGGAGCAAGTCTGCATGAAAGTAAAGTTGGTCCGGAGAGACCCCCAACCCTGAGCCCTGAGCTTCCCCGCCCCCTTCTTCCCCTTGCTTCCCCCTTCCAGCTCCCTCCTCCCAGGTTTCATCCTCCCCTCTCCCACCCTCTCTCTTCCCCTCTTCCACCTCCTTTTCCCAGTCTCCCCAGAGGTTCATCCCCCACCCCCAGTTTTGTTCAATAAACCCAGTTTCTATTTTTGAACATACGTGTCTTTTGTTTGACATCAGGAAGGGGGGCTAGAGAGGGTAAGTGGAAGGATGTGAGGGAGGAATGGGGCACAAGCCCCCGGTGGGGAGGACCAGGGAGGCTCTGAGGGCTCCTTGGGGTGGATGCTCTCCCTCAGGACCTCCTGGATCCTGACAGCCCCCCAATGGACCCCCCAGATGGCAGCCTGCAGCAAGTGCAGCCGGGCTGATGGCAACAACCCCACGAGATGCACCGGCGTGCCCAGGGGCAGCTCTGGCTCCATATGACCGAGTGCTATGGTGTCCCAAGTTCGGGCACTCAGTGCACTCCAAGACAGGACTGCTTTGCTGTCCCTCATCGAGGTAGACAAGCAAGCGGGGAACCCTGAGAACTGTCTGTCCGGGGTGGGGGTAGGGTCCCTTTAAGCACGGAGCTCAGTTAGTCTCAGGCAGCAGCCCCACACACTAAGTCCTAACCTGAGGCCCTGCTGGCACTGGTTCCGGCCAGCCTTAACTTCGGTTCAGGGTCCACTCAGTGTGGACGTGCTATTTCGAAATAGTTTTTGTGTGTAGATGCGTTATTTCGAATTAGCGGTGTAGTGTAGACATACCCTCAGCAACAGTCTAGATCAGGGTGGCCAAACCATGGTTTGCAAGCTGCATGTGTCTCTGTTACAGGTGAAAGTGTGGCTCGCGGAGCCCTCCGATCCTTCCCATTCTCCACTCGCCAGACAGAAAGGGTTCTGCCCTGCGGCAGAGCAAGGAGGCTAGGGGCCTCCGCCAGAGACGACTGTTGCCTGCTGAGAGTTGGGGGACATAATTCAAAAGTTTGCTCCCCCAATAGTTGAAGTCATGCCCTGCCAGGCACGACTCCCTCTTATCCTCAGTGGCCCCCCCTGCAGCTCCCAGGTGTTAGCTCCACATGGAGAGGCAACAGCAAAGAGCTGAGAGCCGCGAGCCGCAGGGAGGAGCTGCTGCTTTTGTTCTGTGAGAAGAGGCAGCAGCAAAAGCGGCAGCTCTCCCTGTAGGTGCTTGCTGCCGCGGCTCCCAGCTTGCTAGCTCCACCCACTGCTGTACATGGAGGGGTCCCAGTGGCACCATGTGACCAAGCCTGGCCAGCAAACCTTACAAAATATGTGGGGGCTGGGCCACCTTACCTCACGTGCCTCACCCATCTATCACCCGTGGGAGGGAAGTCTGGGAGTTCCAATCCCATGCACCATTTCTGTTGGGGCCCAGGGCATCAGCAGGAGTGAAGATGACACCCCGAGCCAAGAGGGACACCCCAGCTCTCAAATGTCTGAAGATTGTTGGATGCAGCTCAGAGTATGTTTGGCCACCCTTGCTGTAGGTATACTTCATCCTGCCTCAGCAGAGGGTCAAGGTCCCTTGCAGCATTACATTTCTATGATTATGATGTGAAAAGGTAAGTCCCCTTCATGCTCTTCTCATCTCCTCTATCTCTCTTCATCTCCTCCCCACTATGTGGGCTCGATGCAGGAACCAGTTGCTGTAATTCTCTGGCCTGTGTAATCAGGCTAGATGGTCATAATGGTCCCTTCTGGCCTTAAAACCTACTAATCTCTGCTTGTGCCCAATAGATTTGCCTCATTTGTGGAAATGAGAATGAGTTTAGCAAACGATGCTATGTCCGCTTTATCCTGTCAAGGCTAGTTGGTACATCAAGGCCAAGTATCACTTCTAAGGTAACACCTACCCGTGTGTCTAGATTGTATGCGGTCTTCTTTAAATCCTGCAGGGCCCTCTGCATGAATTCAAACGCATGGCAGTCAACACAGGGACGACCTGGAAAAGGGTGCAGTAGAAAGAATTTGTCACTGAAATGGCACAGAATTGATGATATGGCTCTTCCAAGAGAATCTTGTATTTTCCTGAAAATTGCATTTACCAAAGTGAATGCACCTGGGTTGCACACGTTAGTGCCTCAACTGCATGCACAAGATGCAGCTGCTCATGCACAAAAGTATACACCTGTATGTGCAAATCTCCATTTCACAGGTCATGCCAAAGTACAGGCATGTTTTTACCCACCTGCTTTTTGAACCCAGAACCATGTTGTTGAAGAACCTGATCCTGGAAGGTGCTGAGTGCTTTTAACTCCCATTTACTTCCCAGGAGTGAAGGCGCTCAGCCCCTCACAGAAAGGGGTCATCTCCCTGCAGGACAAGATGCTAGGGAGATATTTTAAGTGATTCCAGAATTGATACATAACAGTTATTTGTTCAGAAGCCCCCATGCATGTCATGGCAAGGGAGAATCCTTTCCCCTGGGGCCATGTTTTCTTTCAGCTAGGAATACAATGCACCTATTGTCTCTGCAGCTGGTGTCCATGTAGGTGTGTGCCCTCTGGTGGAAGGGCCCCCTATTAATTATTAGTATGTGTTGAGGGGGGGCAAAATTATTCCTGTGTAGGGCTCCCAATGGGCTAGCACCACCCAACACAGATCTAGGTCTCAGTCTCCTGTGTTTGATCAATGAATGAAGAAAGCCTGCCCTCTGAAGGGAGAGACATCCTATAAAATGGCAGGCTCTGGATAAACAGGAAACAGAGGATTTGTGATGTACGATGATAACAGGACACCCATTCCTAGAGAAGGGGGACCAGATCCTGACCAATCTACACCCTCTCTGTGGGACTCTGACAATGCTGAAGAGAACCTCTAGGTGGAGGAGTCTCTGGGTGGTGCAAGGCTGGTACAGCTGTCACCCAGGTGTGGCCTCCCAAGGTAGGGAGTATATCAAAAGAGGGCTAAGAAGGATGTAGCCAAAGCATTTATGTCAATCCTCAGCTCTGTCAATCCTCGGCAAGCATATCCATCCTTGGGAGCCATTACCCACCAGGAGAAATTCTGGCAGCCTCCTCTAACTTGCACCAAAAGGTAAACAAGTGCCTTGGTTGTGTGGATGAGGCAAGCAAGCATAGCTCACATGCTTACACACGGATGCTCACATCTGGCAGAGCTTTGAACTGGGGAGACTATGATAGCTGGAAACTGCCTTTAGTCAGCCAGACACTTTATGACAATTTTGCAAGAGTGACTTTATCCTTTTTTTTTTTCTCCTTCTCTCTTCTACCCAGTCAAGAAGGACATCATTGTGCTTCAAGGATCTCTGATTGTTTAATATCTTTTGCAGTGTTGAAAAGCTTTAGGGATGGCGTTTAACCCCTTGGCAATTTATAACCCTATCTACTAGAATGAGTATTTTTCTAAATTAACCCACTTTATCGTCTATAGCTTGTAGTTATATTCTCATTGATTAATGTGGATGATTGTGATGAGAATTAACTGTTCTCTTTATAGCAAGCCTATATATATGTGGACATCAGTTTAGCCAAGACTAAGATGAGACAGGATTCCTCAGAGACATTTTTCTAAACCTCTGCTATTCCTTTCCTATGGTATGAACTCAAATTTCTAACTCGTGTCCATTTTGCTCGATCCTTCTTGCAGAGGATGACTGCTTTGCACTTGAAACATGCCAGGAATGGACATCACTGCAGTAAGAGGCATTCCCCTACAAATGACAAGTGTGGTTTCAGTAGCAAAGGCATTACTCTCCAGGGCTGGGTTGAGTGGTGGAGAGGGGCTGGCAATGATCCAGTTTTTAAAGGAACTCAGATATGGAGTGGTTTAAACGAATGGGATTTTTAAAGGGTTTCTGATTTAATCATTTTAACTTCTGAGCACCAAATGAGAACCAGCAGAAAGAACTCTATCTACCCCCATCTTTTATCAGTACACATATCATTAGCTTGGCATTGCAGCCTACTTTCTTAAATTGCTGTATGTCTTTTGTAAGAGTGTTGTATGATGACTCGGTATGATAAGGAGCTGCCCACGCTGAAGTTGTGGTCATTTAAAACATTTCTGGCATCAGAACTTGGTGGGGCAAAAATGAAAGTAGGAAATGCTCATCTCAAAGACACCTGTCTCTGTCTGCATAAGGAAGTGACACTGCAATCTGCAGCCAAATGCTGACTACGCCCCTCACAAAATCATCAGCAAGCAAGGCTGCAGTGGATGGGCATTAGTTTGCAGAACTTCACTAATTCATGCTGATGGCTGGGAGACAGTGCAGATTCCCAAAGGACGCATGCGAGAATGAGGCTGAAATTCACCTCTGCAGAGGCTCAGCTCAAGGTCTATGTACCACTTAACCCCCAGTTACACCCTGAATGTGGAACTGCAGCCTCATGCTCTCCCTCTGCACTAGGGATGTTAGAGTGTAACCAGCTAACTGTTTAATAGATAAGCTGATGCTTATCAGTTAATGGTATCAGTTACACTCAGCAGGCTCCTGGGGAGGCAGCTTCCGAGGAGCAGAGCTGGCAGGCGCTGACCATCAGGCTACCTGGTATTCTTCACTGCAGGCTCTGCAGTATAAAGCTTATTTAATCTTTTTACTGCAGAGCTCGCAGCAGATGTAACCACTGAGATTTTACCTACTTACCCAAATTTTAACATCCCTAATCTGCACACAGGCAAATTTCATCCCAACCAAACAAACTAGTATAGGGCTTCAGAGGGGTGGTCAAGATAGTCTGTAATTGAAAAAACTAAAAAAAGCAACAAATAGTCTTGCAGCACCTTAGAGACTAACAAAACATGTAGATGGCATCATGAGCTTTCGTGGGCACAGCCCACTTCTTCAGATGGAACATGAAACCATCTACATATTTTGTTAGTCTCTAAGGTGCTGCAAGACTATTTGTTGTTTAAGTTTTTTTTAGTACAGGGCTGTTTTAATAGTGTTTAATGATGTGTAGGATGCCCTTACATGTGCTGTATTCAGGCCTGTACGCAGGAATTTCTGGGGGTTTGGGTATAAATGTGGAACACAAGGGTGCAAATGCACCCTCTCATGATCCCCCAAGTAAGTGTGCTCCAGTTGGCTGGGGGGAAGGCAGGAGCAGCATGCTGCCCAAGCATCCCTCCCCCAAGCTCCAGCCAGCTGGGGGAAGGCTGAGGCTGATTTCCCCACCCCCAGGAGCATGGGGGAGGGAGGCTCGGGCAGCACGCTCGTCCTGCTTTCCCCCAGCCAGCCGGGCTGCCCGGGGGGGGGGGCAAGTGGGGCAATTTGCCCCAGGCTCTGCAGGGGCCCCCACGAGAATGTCTGAAGTCTGAGGTCTGAGACAGGGAGTGCCAGGAAGGGGCCCCCAAAACTGCTTTGCCCCAGGCCCCCTGAATCCTCTGGGCGGCCCTGCCAGCCAGCCAGAGCACACTTACTTGTGGGGTTATGGTGGGTGCATCTGCACCCTTTGCTTCCTCCCTGCATACAGGCCTGGTATTGTAAGTCACTCCAGAGCTCAGTACAATGTTCTGAATCTGCTATTCAATCTTTGCTGCTATTCAATCTTTGTGGGGATCAGCTGGCATTTGGCGGGGAGGGGGAGATTTAACATGTTTGTGGATTAGCAGAATGAGAATACTCAAGTTTCTAATACAATGAAATGTTAATGGCTCTTGTCTACATGGAAATTGTAAAATGTCTTCCCTGTGTTAATGCTGTCCTCCTAGTAAATGACTGCAACTGAAATAATTACTTAAGTCTAATTTATTTTCTGTTGCATGTGCAATTTATTTATTCTTTGCAGTTTATGCAGCTTGGACTGTGAAACTAAACTGGCTGATTCTCATTCTCAAGCTCTCCTGCACCAGCACAAGGTTGTTGTGTTGTATGGTGTTTGAGTTATAAACCAGAAAGGAGAAGCAGCGAGGAGTCCTGTGGCACCTTATAGACTAACAGAAGTGTTGGAGCATAAGCTTTCGTGGGCAAAGACCCACTTCGTCAGATGCAAAGAGAAGGTTTTCATTTCAGAAAAAAAGTATTCGTTGATATTTAAAGAAAACTATTGTAAAAACATTGAACAATTTTTAAATGTTTGCACAGTCCTTTGCAGGCATTAAGTCTAAATACCCCAAACAGCAAGGCAAATTATATCAAGAGAAGGTCTAGCAAAGGCAAGTGAATTCTAGCAGGCAAGGCCAGTAAATTCACTAGCCCATACACCACTTGCCCAAGAAGGGAAGTCTCTCAGCTAGGGAGTGCATACTATTCACCAGAGCACTCTTATGTATACTGTAGTCAGCAACACACATTAGCAGAAAGCTACGTGGCCCTCCTGCTCATAGCAATAGCAAAGTGCACTCCATCATGCATCTCCCAGACCTGCCCTGCTGCATGCTGTCTTGACTGGCAGGATTCCCATACTGCAGGAACTATTTGCCAGTGTCCTTGTTCTCACTTGCAGCAGAAAAGGCGGGCATATGCTCTCCTGCACTGGGTTTATTAAGCCTCTCTCCTTCACTCCCCCTCCCCCCGCCTTCTTTGACAAAACTTAAATGTAAGGCCCATTCTAATTTAACACCTCCACCATCACACCCCTCATTTATGGGGTTCCTCAAGGGCCAACACTCTCTCCAGGCCTATTCAACATCTATGTACAGCCACCAGGTGAACTGGTCAGATGACATGGACTTAGGTACAAGCAATATGCAGGTGACACATGGCTTTACTATTGTACATCCCATGCTGTCAGGACTGGACAAGTCCAGCTCGCAGCTATAGCACAAAAGATTGAAGATGAACCCAAACAAGACAAAAAAATAGTCTAGTAGCCCCTTAAAAACTAATAAAACACATAGATGGTATCATGAGCTTTTGTGGGCACAACCCACTTCTTCAGATGACATGTTTTTAGCTAGTCTAAACTATTTGTTGTTTTTAAAGTTTTTCCTGTTACAGATGAACTCAGCTACTCCTCTGAAGCTTCCAAACAAGACAGAACTTACATACTTGGCAGAACAAAGTGATTTGAGAAGTTTGCAGCCACAATGATGTCTCCTTTGGTTAACGCAGGGTTTCCCAACGTATGGGTCGGGACCCAAATATGGGTCGCCATTACATTTCAAAAGGGTCGCCAAGTGTCTCCCCAGCTGGCTCTGCCCCCCCACTTCTCCCTATTTTTGAATTGCCTTGGGTCACCAAGTCTTCCTGAATTGTCAAAATGGGTCACCATCTGGAAAAGGTTGGGAACCACTGGATGATCAGTGTTCCCTCTGTTCCGTAACACAGCTTCACAGGTGATTAATCAGCCCCTGCAGTCAGTCAGCTCCCTGCACAGAGCCCTGAGCCTCTGACTGGGCGGGGCTAATTAATCACCAGTGAAGCTGTGCTGCTCCCCAGCTCAGAAGGAACACTGCTTGTGATGTTGCTCTCCATACTCTTTATGGGAATATGACATAACTGGAACATGCTTTATGCAAAACACTTCACGTGACATATCACAAAAGTTATAATCTGCTGAGTGTGTATATTCTCTTTGTGTGCATGTATCATTCCCGTATTTGGAATTAAAAATATGAAGTATAAATCTGTTTTATTAATCTAGATTTGGTAAGTGAGAGCCATTAAGGATACTTCAGAAACTTCATGGCTTGTGGATAAGGACAATGATCTGGGAATGGGTTTGGTTTTCGTATAAACCAGCTAGTAGGAGGGTCTCAGAGTTCCCACAAGGACATGTGTTTAGGTCACCTGATGCTGGGACCCATCTTGGACATTGTACTTTTCCATTGAAGGTGAGAAAAGTTTGAACTGAACACAAAGGATTCCCACATTGGGCAAAATCTATATAAAGGTGGGAAACCAAATGATAGGGGCTGCTGCCAGATGCCAGGACAGCCCTGTTTACCACCCACAATGACGGCTGGAAACATCTAAGACTAAATGGAGGAAGGATCAGACCCAATCTGGGAAACTTTCCAGCTTATGAGAAAGATGGTTAGAGCTACTGTTAGGGTAAGCATTGCATGTAACAAACTTCTTTGAGTATTAGGCTGCCTGACGTGTTAGTTTTATTTAGGTTAGTAAGTTACTTTGATCTGCCTGCTCTCTTATGACCACTTAAATCCTATTTTATACTTACTAAAATCAGTTTTGTTTATTAATAGACCCGGTGTAAATTATTGTTAGGGGAGGATAACAGCCGTGCATCTCTCTTTTTCCATTGATAAAGGGGGTGGACATTTTATGAGCTTGCTCTGTATAAAACTTTATACAGAGTAAGATGGAGTCATTTGGGGTTCTGGTCCCACAGGGACTGTGCACCTAGGTGCTGTGATCAGTCCATTTGACTGAACCTTACCAGAGCTCAACTGATCTTAGTGTCTATGTTTCTCTGTTGTGGCCCCAACTCTGGAGGAGATCAGAGGGTCTGGCTCAGCAGGACAGGGTGGTACATCAAATGACAGGCTCAAGGGGCTCGCTGTGACTGAACCCGTCATGATATTCACCAACAATTCACTGAAGAACGCCCCTGGATTTCTCGCTGGTGTTAAGTTCTCACATTGCAGCATCTACCATTTATAGCAGTCCTGACAGATGATGACTGTCCCTGAATTATATACCTTTCTCATCTCCCAGCTAGTTTAGGGAAATGCTGTCTACTTGGGCAAAATGTTACAGGCCCTCTGGAAACACCAGCTAGAACCTATGTGGCAGTGCATCTCCTCAGCAGCACAAGCAACAGAAGTACATCAGACCTGTCTTCCACTTACTACACTAGCTTCCTCCCATGTCATATTATGTCAAAGGCAAAGCCTCATTCTGAATCTTCAAGATGCTCAATAGCCTGGACCCAAGGTATCTAACACTAAGGGGTGAGGTGCATGGTTGATGGTGCCATTCAATAGAACCTTCTACCCCACAGGTGGAGATGTCAGAGCTTTCTCTGCCAGCCCATGTTTGGGAAATAAACTGCTCCACAAACAAGGAACCACCATAGCTTCACTACTTTCCATTCAACATGCAAAGCACCCTTCTTTGCCCCACCTTTGCTAATATCATCACATAGTATGGGGCACATATAATTTAACCCCCCCCCCCAACACATACACACAATTTTCCCTCTCCTGAATTACGTTAGGGACTAGTTTTATTTATGCAGTCATCTTCTACTCTTTTTTAAATTCCGAGTGAGAGCTGCCTGATATTTTTAGCATTCTAGGGTGTGGACATTCTGCGTTTATGTAGTGCTTTTGATTATCAGAACACTTTATGACACTATCTTCTCAAAACATCCTCGCATCATCTCTGTTACTGTTATCCTCCTCTGTTTACACTGGGGAAAACTGAACCAGTGACCCAGTGACTGGGCCAAGGCCACAAAGGCAGTCAGTGCTAAAGATGGGATGAGAATTTAGGAGTTACTGGCTTCCAGATCTGTGTTCAGACCACTGGTTCACATGTTAATATTTTGCTCTGAGGTACAGAAATGCAATTCCAGAATTCCATGTGCATTTCAGGGATAAACTTTGTGGATCACATTCCTTTGTGTAAATACACTGGGGTTACAACAAAGATGCAGCCAGCTAGCCTAATACGCCTTGTTCCAACCAAAAAACAAAAGACATAAAGGCCATGCCTGCAACACCCTCGCAGAACTAATCAACAGTTTGCCTGTAACAGTATCCAGACCAGTAAGGATTTCTCGTGTATAGTTGCACACCTACAGTATCTTCTTGCAGACTTCTGGAAGAAAACAAATATGACCGAAGACTAAGATAATAGCAGATAAACATTTAGTCTGTAATTTGTTGTCAAATAAATGGTGATGAAATAATAATAATGCACAAATTTCATTTACTATCCTGGCATGTTACAAAGCAGTTTGTACTTCCCAGCAAAATTAGGAAGGGCAGCCTAGCCATGGAGTTTATGAAATGTGTGCATTCACTGGAGTAAGCGAGGTACATAAACAGCGCAGAAATACTGCTTCTGAATCCGAGCATGGCAGGGGTACATACTTTCTGCTGGAATGACACTCCCAGATTCTTGACTGGCCCCAACCAGGTTCACACTCAATAGGCCAACCACTGAAATTAACGGGATTGTCAGCCAGATTGCTCTCCAGACAGGAGACGCCATTATTATCATCAAGAATTAAAGCTTCTTTCCCAGCCTGAAACAAGAAGAAATAGCTAAGATCAATTGTTTGCTTTCAGCACATTCACCTTAACGAGCGAAGCAGATGAGAGATGACAGCTTTAGGTACACACACACGCACACACACACCATTACAACCAACGGCCATGCACTTGCAAATGAAACTCACCCAAACTACTAATTTGGTAAATGCCTGATCTTCCTCTGTCTTTTGTGCAAGACCCTTGGAAATGGCAGTAGCAAGCAGCCAAGGGAACCACTGCAGCCATACTGAGCATGCGTCCCCTGCATTCCCCCATTCACTGATTAGGGTCATTGCCATGGAGATTCACTATAGCAACATATAAGAACTAAGCGGCCAAGGAGAGGAGAAGATTTAAAGGGACAGCGACAGGACATATAGTAACTGCTTTATTTATGAATTGCCTCTGTTCTGGGAGGATCACTTTATGAGCTCACACACTGGCACACTTCAGCAACTGCTGCAACCACATAATACAACAAAGATTTTCATGAATGTTTGGATTGTTGCCTTGTTTCCAAAATGTGGCTATGCTGAAATGTGCAGCTCCTACTCCTTGCTTCGCTGTGAGACATTTACAGCAGGATTTCAGATGCAGCAGAATCAGGCACCTGGTGTCAAACTCTTCCTCTCTGTAGCAAAGATTCTGTTGTGTATCTACAGGGAGGAGAGGCTCATCTTTGGTGTTTAACAAGCAACACTAGTTATAAGCCCACCCCTATGAGCAACAGAAATGAATGAGAGCCAATCAGATGGATCATGCTTTCCAACTGGTTTCCATGAAGCAGATATAGAATCACAGAAGGTCACATGGATGTCCCAAGCCAATACAAGATAAACACCCTGCATTTTTGGGGGGGAGGGATTCATAATGCAAAGCCAACTCTGAGTTTCTATGGATGGACCTGGAGAAGGCATACAGCCATCAAAAAGTGCTGGCTTGCGGTCAGGCAGTGGTTGGCAGGATGGCTCCCTCTGTGAAGTCCAGTCCAGTCCTTCAGTATCTTCATCCCAAGAGTTTCTCGTCCTCCCCTTTAGTACAGGAGCTTTGAGGGCTGGAGCCTTGAACAATCATAGCTGGTCTCACCCGCAGTGAAGGCTATTGTAGTATTGTCCTCTTGGAACTGTAGTAAGATGAGGGCCTGAAACAAAAGCCCATGTAGCACTGCCTGGTTTGTGGCCTGAGGCCTAGCTAACAATGGACAACACTTGGCTAATATAAAGTAAAGCTAAGCTGTGAGCAAGAGGCAGGTCCCTGCTCACAGAACTTGGCATGAACAGGACTGAGAGTGTAAAACATTAATTGGTAATAGGCCCAGGTGTAGAACAATAATTGGTACAGGTTGTATGTGGAAAGCACATTCCAAAAGGATGGTAACATCAGCTCGTTAAAAAAGACCTTGGTACACTCTTCCCACAGATACTGTCCCCGGTTCAGGAAAGGGTCTAAAATGACAGTATGATGGATAGAGATGTTCTAATCGAACCACGAGGTGCAGGGTGATGGGTGGTATCTAAGTAGCACCAGAGGGCGGTAACCTGACAATGTCAGAGGGTGGCAACCTGACACATCAGGAATGATGTGTAATTTGTTTGTACCTGTACATAAAGTGGTGTCTTGGTGGGACAGTCTTTGTCCAGCCAAGGGGGCAGTGGGACCTCCCACTGACTGATTGGACTCTGTGGTCCAGGAATACCCCTGGTCCTACCGGACCAGGGATGTTGCCAGAACAGAGAGTCCCAATTAAAGGAAGTACAACTTGTACCCGTCTCCTTCAGCTTCCCAGAGTAAATCACTCCAATCACGTCTCTGACCTACAGTCTCCATCCCCTGCTTCTCCTTTGTGCGTTTGCACAGGTCTTGCTGTCAGTACTCCTGGGCTGTAATTTCCCCTGAGAACAGCCATCCTGCTTTACTCCCCTTTTTACAGTCCTGCCTCCAGATTGTGCATGCTTTGGGACTGCCTGGGTCCAGAACTGTTCCTTAACACCTCGCTCTCCACAATGTGGGATTTGCACACCCCATCAGAGGGCCTAACCAAACACAAGAACCCAGATCTGAACTCAGGAGTGCTTGAGATCCTTGCCCAGAGCTGGCTGAATCCAAACCCTAACAGGACAGAGGTAATGCTTGTTGGCAGCTGGAAACGCTTTGAAAAACAGGTATCCAGAGTGCAAGTGCCATTGGCTAAGGACTCAAACCCACAATTCATCACTTCAGTCTGCATTTGAAAAGTTCTTCCAGACCGATACCCTGGACTGTGAGTATGAGCAAAGTATTCTGCCACCTCCAGCTGGCTAGGAGACTGCATCTACCTGGACTACAGCAACAAAATGTACTTGGGTTTGAAAGCCTCAGCACTGAGAAAATGGCAGTTGGGAAAGAATTCATCACCTGGACTGGCAGCAGCACCCGCACACTGCTCACTCCACTGGCTTCCTCCAGAATTCCAAGCTCAGCATCTGTCCTCACAGTCTGGGGGTGTATCACGTTATTGGATTTTAAGGGGAGCAGCCAGATCACTGCTGCGCCTACGGGGGAGGTGGTTGCCCCAAAGTCTGTACAGAGGGGGCCATGTGAGGTGTCAAATGAAAGCTTATGTTCTACTGATTCTATGTATGCTACTCATGTACTTGTATGATGTCTGTATGTGGAGTTGTGAATATGGACTGTGTGTGGATACTGGCCTGGACTGCCTGTTGTAAAGAACAATTGTTCAGTCAATGACTATGCTAATTAGCAGGGCCCTGAGGACAATGGCTCTCAGAGAGGCCAATACACACCTGAGGAATGCATCTGGAAACCTGCAAACCGGCCAGGGCAAAATGGCTGCTGACATGTGAAACAGAGATAGGTCACTCAACCATGTGACCTGCTCCACTTGGGAGATAGCAGGAATGGATATAAAAGTGCCATGTGGCAGTCTCCATCTTGTCTTCAATTCTGCTACTGATCCCAGATGCAGCCTTGCGAGAGACAGAGAGCCGGGAAGGATTGTTGGCCCATCCTGACATAGGATGTACACCAGAGACTTTTAAGCTAGCAGTTTATAACATCTCTGCTGAGAGCCTGCATCAAGAACTTGGTGACTGGTGCATGTAATGTATTCTCCTTAACAACCTTACTCTCAACCTATTCTTTCTTTTATTAATAAACCTTTAGATTTTAGATTCTAAAGGATTGGCCCAGCATGCTCTTGTGGGTAAGATCCAAAGTGTAAACTGACCGGGGATTTGTGGCTGGTTTTTTGGAGGACCCGTTCGGGGTATGTGAGATTGGGTTCTATAACCCCTCACTTATGTGTAGGCCTGGGGCTGATTTGGTCAGTTCTGAAAAGCCCTCTCTTTCTGCACAGATGAGCTTCATCGTTCCAGGCCACATTTCCATTTTGCCAAAGCAGTAGGACTGGCAGGCAAGGACCTAGGTAGAGTGTGAGGCTGTCTTTAAGTTGCCCCACTCTGTGACAGACCGGGCCGGGGTTTTGGTTGAGGGGTTTTGGTTGAGAGGTTTCCTGCTGGCTGGATTGGAAGCTGAAGTGCTCAGTGTGACTGGTTTATGGCCTATTTGGGAAAAGTCTCCGGTCAGAGGCTGTAAGGAGCCCTGCTGTTGAGCAGTTTGCCCTGAGTGGACGCCCTCAGCGGTGCCCAGACCCGGCCCAGTCTGTCACAGGGTGGGATAACTTAAAGACAGCCTCACACTCTACCTAGGTCCTTGCCTGCCAGTCACAGTCCTACTGCTTTGGCAAAATAGAAATGTGGCCTGGAACGAGCATATCAACTGAATGTGATATGTGAGCATGTGAGCATGTGAGCATATCAACTGAAATATCCTGCCCCCTCCAAACAACTCTCATCCAATTTTCTCCCTGAAGAGGGGATCTGAAAGAGGTCCACATTTGACAGATTCTACTCACTTTGTGTCATTTACATTCTGAAAGGTACTCAGAGTTGTGGGTGTGGTACAACAACTTGGAAAAAAACAGTAACATTTGGCAATTTATGCCCATTTTCACTCTAGTTATCTAGTCCATCCCATGCTGCAGGAATATTCCCTGAGGGGTATTCGTGAGTGCTTTATCCAGTCTAGCTTTAAATAACTCCAAATGGAAATTCTGGCGCAAAATCAGAATGTCACAATTCCATTCTCCCTGGCATTCAGTTGTGTTCTTTGTGCACAGAACACTGGTGCGCTTGTACCATCCTTGGGGTCATACTGTTCCTTTCATTAATATACTAGGTTGTAGCAGAGTTCACCAGAAAGTTATATAGAGATAGAGGGACTCATCGGTTTTGGAAGGGTAAAAGGTAATGTCCATTTTAATACTTTTTCCAGAGATCAATGCAGACTGTTCTGAGCCAGTAAGACATTTTCCAGTTTTCCCTTTATAATTGCTTGATCGTAGCACTTTGAAGTAGGCAGGTGGAGACAGGTGAACAATAATAACTTGAGTCTCTAGAGCTAGAAACAGAAATTTAGCTATTGTGGTACTCACGTATGTTCTCCCACTAAAAAAAGAAGAATCTGTCTCTTGTCAGCATCTTGGGATGACCTTAGAGTTCTCTGCAGTCCAGAGGTAAGTGATTTAGCAGCTGTCAGAGATGAAGGTGGCGGCAAACAGCTGGAGAGCAAATAAGATATAGAAGATATGAAGGAAAGCATTGCAAGCTCTGTGAAAGAGCTGTACAGGGGTAAATCCATTCCCTGCATGCCACTGGGGAGTAATGTGGTGGAAAGGAGTGGAGTAACACCTCCCCAGGGTGCATCTACACTGCACCAGAGGTTGAAATAAGATACGCTATTTGAGCTATTGTATATCTTATTTTGATCTTATTTCGAAAGAGCTTATTTTGTAATTTGGCGTGGTCTACACTGTGCCAAATTTCAAAATAACCCACGATACCAAAATGTGCCTTACTCCTCGTGGAATGAGGTTTACAGGGATGTCAGAATAGCGAGCCTGTTATATTTTGAAATAATGGGCTTGCTGCTAAGATGCAGGATAGCTATTTCAGAATACCTCCATATCCTGAAATAGCGTTGCAGTGTAGATGTAGCCCCAGGCTGTTTAATGACTAGAATAGTCACAATGCCATCACTGTCCATAGGAGAGAAGGGCACAGGGATCCATACAGTGGTGGATCTTCTGGACCCATCCCCAAGCACCTTGTGTGCACTGCTACAGAAGGAACGCCTCCAGAGCTGGAACCTTGCATACAGAGAGTGCACCTGTCCTATGACGCTCCAAGAGATCCTGCTGCCAACTTGTATAGCAGAACTGCTGCCAGAGGCCCTTCAACCTTGGGACCAGGACAACAAAGCTGAATTCACTCCAGTTGCCTGAGCATTCACATGGCTGGATGCACTGCTTCAGGACAAGTACCAATGACAAAGCTTTATGTGGAAACTATTTTTTTTAACTTTTCCGTTTTAAAAAAATCTTTTTTTGCAGGCCTTCTGTAACTGTGTGGTGTTACTCACCATACTGCAGAGATGTGCCACTGTCAGGATGTGAGTTCATTGGCCAAGACTGTAGACTAATTTATGTCCACCTTTAATCATGCTGATAATCAGAAGCCTCATCCTGTATTCTTTGCGCACCCAGCACTCCCATTGAGGCAGCTTAGGAAGTACAAGTCATGCAGGATCAGATCCAAGAAGCAGAAATATAGAGCCAAATTCAGAATTGTAGAAATTCTTCTGCACTCCACTGATGTCAACAGAGTGGCTCTTGCCTAAGTCAAGTGAGAATTTGGCCTATAATGTTTAAACCTTAGACACCTGTGATTTCAATTGGATTCAATATATTCCTCTTGCTTAAATGGTTGTGTAATGTCACGCTGCAGTATTAAAGTGCCACCATTTTTATCCCATCAGTGGAGGATGAAGTAATTCCTGCATGGAAGACAAGTTGATCACTGGTAGAGTAAAGCACTATTCAGTATGGTAGGGAGAACAGATTTTGGATCTTTAGGGTCCTCAGGGATGAAACCCATTTTATACTTATATCTATATCTATCTATATATAGATACATATTAGGTATTATGAATGAGTCTGTTTAAATTATATGAGAATATTCCTTTTCTAACTGCTGGTTGCTCAAATAAAGTAAAACTAATATTTTGAACTTTTCATTTGAGGACCCTACAACACTTGGAATAATCATAGAACTGGAAGGGACCTCGAGAGGTCATCGAGTCTAGTCCCCTGCCTTCACGGCAGGACCAAACACCATCTAGAAACTCTAGATCATCCTTGACAGGTGTCTGTCTAACCTGCTCTTAAATATCTCTAGTGATGGAGATTCCACAACCCCCCTAGGCAATTTATTCCTGTGTTTAACCACTCTGACAGTTAGGAAGTTTTTCCTAGTGTCCAACCTAAACCTCCCTCACTGCAATTTAAGACCATTGCTTCTTGTCCTATCCTCAGAGGCCAAGAAGAACAATTTTTCTCCCTCCTCCCTGTGACACACTTTTAGACACTTGAAAACTGCTATCATGTCCTCTCTCAGTCTTCTCTTTTCTAAATGAAACAAGCCCAGTTCTTTCAGTCACCTTCATAGGTCACGTTTTCTAAATCTTTCATCATTATTGTTGCTCTTCTCTGGACCTTCTCCAATTTCTCCACATCTTTCTTGAAATGCAGTGCCCTAAACTCCAATATTGGAGTACTGGACACAATACTCCAATCACTTCCCATTCTGTATGTGTGAAACTGATTGTTCCTTCCCTAGTGAAATACTTTGCTTTTATCCTTATTAAACTTCATCCTGTTTACCTCAGACCATTTCTCTAGTTCAGGGGTGGCCAACCCATTTAACAAAGAGAGCCAAAACAGCGGCGGAAAAAATGCAAAGAGCCGCACCAGAATTGTCGAGGAAAAAAAAAAGGAGGCTGCCCCTTTAAGAAACAAGCTTAGGCTTTTTGGCCATATCAGGCTCCCATCAATGGCTGCCATCATGGGTGCCATTTTGAATTGCAGCCCCGGTGAGCACAGGGGAGCTAGGGGCTGCTTGGGGGGGGCGCAGGAGCAGCTTTGCAAGCCGCACTTTTGGGGGACAAGAGCCACATGCGGCTCGCGAGCCGTGGTTTGGCCACCCCTCTTCTAGTTTGTCCAGATCATTTTGAATTATGGCCCTATCCTCCAAAGCACTTGCAACCCCTCCCAGCTTGGTATCAGCTGCAAATTTAATAATCATACTCTCTATGCCATCATCTAAATCATTGATGAAGACATTGAACAGAACTGGTCCCAAAACAGACCCCTGCAGAACCCCACTTGTTATGCCCTTCCAGCAGGATTGTGAACTGTTAATAACTACTCTCTGAGAATGGTTATCCAGCCAGTTATACACCCGGTTTGCAAAGGTGGCTAAATATCATTATTCCCATTTTACAGACGGATGATGTGAAACACTGAAGTCAAGCAACTTGCCCAGTATAGCAGACGAAACCATTTCTTTCTAATTCACAGGGCATTTATGCTGGTATAAATGAATGCAGTTCCGCTTAAATCAGTGGAGCTCTGCTGGGCTAATTTACACCACCAATAGGTTGCTCGAAACTGCAGGTTATGCTGCTTACCTTCTTAAAATATTGGGATTATTATTATTGTTATTATTATTATACGTTATTTTTTCCAAACCAGTGAACATTTTTTAGACAGCAGCAATCACTGAGCATTTTCAGAACACAGCATTGTGCAATCACTTCAAATGAAACTGAACAACAGTGAAGCATGAAAGTGACATATGCCTTGGTGTGGCATTATGTGTATCATAAATTCACCTTCTTGCTGTGCCTTTGGATAAAGGCATCTTCTCTCTAGTTACCATCAAGGATGTTTGAATTCCAAGCCACCCACAAGAGTCCATTTGGTGTCTAAAGAAAGAAGCAGTGAAATCCCAAATGGCTGTCCAATCAGGTTTGCAGGGAGTTTAATCTTCCCCTTCTTCAGAGATGGAAGAAGTTTCTATACATAGTAGGAATCTGATCACAAAAGACCAGAGAATATTCAGCTAGCCAAAAGAATGAAAGGCACCAAACAACTTTCTGGGAAGATGTTTAGTGAGGAGAGACCTCTGGGAGCACTGTAAAATATACTATTGTTCTTTTAGTGCCCAGAATATCACCGGTGCTGACAGAACTATGGAAACTAGCACAGATTTGTCTGTGCAGTAAATTAATAAAAAAAAATTATACAGCTACGTCCAAAATTGCAAACATTAAGGGCATAAGTTAAATACACATGCACGGAAGAAGGAATATTCAGAGGGCAGGCTAAGTGCTCCAGTTTTAATGTATGCCCCAGAATATAAACACTGCTAACATGATCACGGATATAAAGTACATGGTTATAGATACCACTGGGTATATTAGCAAGCTATCTTGTACCACTGCATTACACACCCCAGAACGACATTTGTCTCTTTCACAACTGCATCACGTTGTTGGCTCATACTTAACTTGTGATCCACATTAACCACCCAGAGCCTGTTCAGCAAATACTACCACTTAATCAGTCAGTCACCATTTTGTACTTGCACATTTGATTTTTCCTTCCTAAGAGAAGTATTTTGCACTTACCTTTATTGAATTTTATCTTGTTGATTTCAGGTCAATTCTCTAGATTTTCAAGGCCACTTTGAATTTGAATCCTGTCTCCAAAGTGCTTGCAATCCCTCTCAGCCTGTTGTCATCTGCAAATTTAATAGGTGTACTCTCCACCTCACTATCCAAGTTATTAATGAAAATACTGAGTAGTACAGGACTAGAACAGATGCCTGCAGGACCTCACAAGATATGTTTGTTTATATCTCAGAATGTTCTCTCATGTTTTCCATTCCTGTGCGGATTTTTTCTGTCCATGTGCAGAATAAATGTTATGTGCACAAAGGCATGTCCAAATGTGCATCACCAAGAGAAACAAAACCTAGCTGTGGGCTCTCTGCTAATCAGCTGGGCAGCATTGGAATCTCTCCTGAGTGGCTGCACAAGTGCACAGCTTACAGAGAACACTGATCTCAGTAAATAAATACTACAGGGGCCACTTTGCTTCCTCTGAGAGTGAGTGGATCAGTGAGTACAGAAGAAGGGCCAAAAATCAAGTAGCTTAGGAGTTGTCTTGTTCCTCTGTTCAATCAGATACTGGTTCAGCCTTGCTTTTTGCCTGGGAAATGATTCAATGTCTTTTTCAAACATGAAGTCACAGGCTTGGAGAGGAAAAGAATCATGGCATGTCAGCATATAGAATGAACTCCTGTTCATTGGCAGAATGACATTCAGAACTTCCCCCCTTTGAGTTCCATGAAAAAGTCACTACAAGAATTGAAACCACAGGAGTACTACAAAACCTTTCTGACCCTCAGAGCCTAGGAAGGTTAATGCTGTCCACAATATCTCAGTGCAACACAGGAAAATTGAGGTATTGATACACAGGTGGGTACAATAGTAACAAAATGAAGAGAAAGTTTCTCCTTGTCAAGGAACTGATTGACTTCAAATTATACTTTGCATCACTCAGGTGTGATGGAAGAAAAGATCAGGTCAGAAAAACATGTTTGCAATTGATGCAAGAAATTCTTCTCCACCTCTTTAGCATTGCAGGCTGTATAGGCAGCTCACTCTGTTATGTGGGTCACAGCCATACTCTATATCTTGTATGGCCCGGAGGCTGTCACATGGGCCTCAACTGTGTGCTGATTGGGTTGACAGTAGCAAGCACAAGCTGTGAATTGAGAACCACCAATCTAGATACAATGATGGCAGGCATATTAGAAATGCATATCTGATTAATAGTTTTTTTCCATTGCACAAGAAAGGTCATTGTACGGTTATTGTGGAATGAAGCTCTGTTTTAGGCTCTTGTTTCAAATGAGGAGAAGGTCCATCAGGGCAAACTGTGGGTTTCCTAGCCTACACTTTGGGCTTGCAGTGGACTTGTGTAGCTACAGCAGAAGCTAGCCACTGCTTGCTGGAAACTGGTCAAATTTCCACTGGAGACAAGGCTTTTATAATTGCCCGTGTACATGCTAATTCTTCTGAAAAACCCGTGTGCACGCTGATTCTTCTGAAAAATCAGGGTTAACAGCAGCTGGAAGCAACATCAAAGCTTGGACCTGCTGCAGCCAGCAAGAAATCATACATTTCAGATTTACTATATGAATAACTTGAAGGCTTATCATTTAATTAAGGAGGGGAAATATCAAACCTCAAAACCAAGAGGTGTGAAGATTTAATCAGTCAAGATTGGTCTCAACTAAAGCCTTGTGTCTGAACACTCAAAACTTTGGGAAATTTTGAACCTGGTTCCATATTTTGGGAAATTTTGAACCTGGTTCCATATTTTGTGGATGTCTTCAGGTCTCTATAATGGACCAAGGTCTTAGATTTAAACAACACTAAAGTTTGGCTTAGTATCAAGATCTGGAATATATAGGTTGGGCCTGTCTTTATCTGCTAGCATCTTACTGCTGTGGTCAATCAATGGACAACATTTGCTTGATAAACTTGTCTGATTTCATTAAAAACCTTGAAACTCAGCAAAGGTTTACTCAAAGCAAAATGACATGGTTCTAACTTTGTGCAGAAACCTCATGCAATTATAAACTTCATCTGATTGTGTTGTACAGCCATAAATCAACACTGTTTCTCTTAAACCTTGGCACGGACTTGAACAAAAATTTCATGAACCTTAGCAAATTTTTCAGAGAACCTGGACAGAATACAAAGTCTTGATACATAAATGCACTCCAACACTTTCTGCTGTACTTTTGTATCACCTCCTTATATGTATATCTTTTAGTACCCTGTAGCTAAAATGGGTGCTTGTGTTTTCTGTGTTCCTTCTAGCTAACAATCAAAATAAGAGCCAAATTCCTGTGATGCAACAACTGGTACTTTATGAATATGGGAGAGAGAAAAAATCAGCAGGTTACTGCTTCACAGTCATTGTATGGTTCCAGTGGCCTAAAAGGCATAACACATGGCCAAACATTTTGTGGGTTGAGGAATAAAACAGGATACAGTACAAATATAATGTTCCATCTCAAAAAACACTATTCAGTTTTACAGACTGAAGTTATCACACTAAAAATAACATGAACTATAATGTTTAGACATCAAATTATCATTAGTAAAGTACAGCTCTAGCTGTGCAATAGTCTTTGCCGGTTCAGAGACAATCAGTATAATGTACAGGAAAGAAAACACACACATACATACACATTCAAAATATTCAGGTCCTTAAAAGAAAAGAACTTTAATGCAGGCTTCTCTTGAAATGCATGTCCCGCTAACCCTACAGAACAGCTTAAGTCAGCACTCACACTAGATGATTTTAAACTCAAAAAAGAGCAACTATATAAAGAGTGAGTTTTCAGCACAGATCCATTTTAAGACTTTATTGACAAAGTAATAAGAATGTAACATGGTTTTACCACCAACTGGCTACTTAAGTGAGACTCAGAGGGTGGTATCATGTGCCTTCCTTCAGGGAGTAGCTTGCATTCAAAGCTCATGCAGACACATTGACGTGGTGGAAGGTTTTCAGCAAGTTCACTGTTCACCGTAGAAATCAGAGAGTGACATCAGGAAATAATGAATCAGTTGCAGAAAACAATACTTTGCCTGGTGGGGGTCCTGTTTATACCTATTCCATAGTTCAGAATGAAGAATAGTTTTAAAATAAAATTTTTATGGTGGGTTGTTTCCTTACGCCACTATTGCTGCATGGCTTTGACCACACAAAGACTCACCAAGGGGGACTGATTAAATAAAGAAGAATTTGCAGATCTTGTCTTCTCCATGGTCTCTGACACTTGGAATTCCTCTGACCTGCTCTCATGTCTCCACCCTCAGTTCCTTCAAGTCACTTCTTAGAACTCAGTTCTTTCATAAGAACTGTGTGCCCTTCTCGATGCTGTTCTCCACTCCCATGGAGTGACTGTGAGAAGATACTGACCATCTCCATGGATCAGAGGAAAAGAGGAGGAGTTTGGGGTGCATTATGTTATATTCAATTGCATACATGGGTTCATTTTTGTGTATGTATGTTATCAAATAAATAAGGCCCTACCAAATTCACAGCTATGAAAAATGTGCTATGGACAGTGAAATCTGATCTCCCCCCATGAAATCTGGTCCTTTGTGTACTTTTACCCTATACTATAGGGATATCATGTGGGGAGACCAGCATTTCTCAAACTGGGAGCCCTGACTCAAAAAGGAGCTTCCGGGGTCATAAGGTTATTTTAGAGGGATTCACAGTATTGCCACCCTTATTTATTCACTGCCTGCAGAGCTGGACAGCCAAGAGCAATAACTGTTGGCCAGATGCCCAGCTCTGAAGACAGTGCCCCATCAGCAGCAGCGCAGAAGTAATGGTAGCAGTATTGCAGCCCCCTCTAGAGTAACTCTGCAACCCCCCACAACTCCTTTTTTGGGTGAGGACCCCTACAATTACGACATGGTGAAACTTCACATTTAAATAGCCAAAATCACCACATTTATGATTTGTAAAATCCCATGACCATGAAACTGGCCAAAACGGACCCTGAATTTCTTAAGCCCCACAAATAATCATTGTATATGAACCTAGAACAACAGATTGGTACATTTAAAATGGGGATGCTTAGTTTATATGTTTACAGCATCCTAAAGTGTGCTGGGCACATTCAATACAAATAAGACAAACGCTCTTCCTCAAAGAGCTTCTATTTTAATTTTATAGCAGCACAGCAAGGGGTTAACCAATGCACACTTGAGGGAAAGGAGGAGGAGGGACAAAGCTTACAGTAATCAGATCATATGCATGCCCTGATAGGTCTGTTAAATGTATAAAACCTTTAGTTGTTTGAGGAATTTTAGATTAATTAACATATTTCTTGTGGGAGGCTTGGCAGCAGCCACCAGAAGTGAGTTTTCAGGAGGGATGGAAAGAACAGAAGCTAAATAAATAAGCTCCCTTCCAAGGATGGTCTTAGAGAGCCTGGGGGCATTATTTGGGGGTCAGAAAAGGGGATTTGAGAAAGATTTCTCTCAGGAAGGGTTTAACAGGCCACTTCACCTTGAACAGTCCCTTAGAATATGTGCTAACTACTTACCTTCAAGCAGCTTATGTATTTAGCTGTGACACTGACTATGTTTCTCAAACCTTAAGAACAGCTCTGTGTAGCTGGAGAGCTTCTCTCTCTCAGCAACAGAAGTTGGTCCAATAAAAGATATTACCTCACCTACCTTGTCTCTCGAAATTTTCTCTCTATAAATGTGCAAAACTCAGTAATTTCTAAACATAACGAGCGGTCCTGCGGCACCTGAGAGACTAACAAAATACATAGTATCTTGAATATTCTGTTAGCCTAAGGTGCCACAGGACCACTTGTTGTTTTTAAAGTTACAGAGTAACATGGCAACCCCTCTGAGACTCAGTCATTTTTAATGCTTTCATTTCTCCCCCTTTCCATATTGACAACAGGTTTGTAGAAGGCAAAGAAAACAGGGCTGTATAGCACATAAGCACTGACTTCATGCAGCACTTAGAAGACATTTTGATGTGTATAAAGCTTGGAATGTTCAGTAGAGTGTTGCTTTGAGACACCAACTAGGGTGCCAGGTGTCCGGTATTGATCCGGACAGTCCGGTATTTTCGCCTCCTGTCCGGTAAAAAAAATTCAGAAAATACCGGACACCTAAAATGTCTTGTATTTTCTGTTTTTTTCCTGGCCAAGAGGCAAAAATACGTGTGCTTACCTGGTTTCGCAGGGGAGCTGTCTGGCCCAGAGCAGGAAGATAAGATGACAGCCGGCCGCCAGCAGCCTGTTAGGCCAAAAAAGCCTCAAAGGCATTTCTTAAAGGGGCTATGCTGTTTTATTGTTTTGGTTTTTTAAAATTTTTTTAGCTTAATAATTCTCGGGGTCCTTTTTTGCTCAACAACTTTAGTCTCCCCCCTTTTTCCTTTTTTTGGGGGCGGAGGGGTGTTCAGTATTTTCTGGCAACCCTAACACCAGCTCAGTGGCAACATCTGAGTGCCATGTACAGCGGGGCTAACAGACTTGCCGGGCCCCTGAGTAATGTGAGCGGATAACTCCACACTCCCAGAAGGGGCAGGGCCTCAGGAAGAAGGGCCTCAGCACCACTCGGACTGCACTGTGCCCTTCTCCACCGCCAGCCCTTGGCACTGCCTGGAGTGCAACACCCAGAACTCCAGTAGCAATTTAAAGGGCCTGGGGCTCCAGCCATCACTGCTATAGCTGGGCCCTTTTGAATTGCTGGGCCCCAGGGCAAGCGCCCCTTTTCTTCCTCCCCCCATCAGTGGGCCTGGCCATGTACCTTTCTATTGTGAACGTACTTTCTCAAGGAAAAGCTATACAACACAGTGATAGTAAATTAAAATTTGATTCTTCCTTCTCCCATTCACAGGGAACTTTTAGCTTAGCCTATTGTCAAGATCTCATTCAAAGGAAACAAGGTACCTTAGGATATGGGGTTACCTATTTTGCTAATACTTTTATTCTCCTTTTCCTTTTGTACACAAAATGCATTTAGATTGGCAGAACAATAGCTATTTTTACAAGTGATGGCATACAGTGGGAGACTAAGTGGGTAGTGACAATGTACAATTTAATTCATGCATACCTATATTTTCTCCAGCTAAGCGGACAGCTTCCCAACAGTCCTATTTAGAGTAGGGCAAAAGTCAGTCCAGTTTTAAGTAGCTCCACTGAAATCCACAAAGTTACAAATTGGTTGAATCTGGACCAAATCTACATGATAAACACGCAGAATGAATTGTAGCTGCCATTACCTTTAATATGAAGCTGGAGCCTGCAGAGACTAAAGATCCCAACATGTAATGCCCTGTCTGGATATGATCAATCAGTCAAGCCACAATAGCAGCACCTTCATCCTGGAGAAGTCAGGTACAGGCTGTTCTGTAGAACTCTGCTGTAGGCCACATCTGTCTGATGGGTTACACTTGGTCAAACCTAATTTAATCAAAGGAAATAGGCCCTCAACCACAAGCGACAGATTTAGTAATCTGAGCCCTTAGTGGCAATGCAAAGTGAAAACAGAGAGTAGTATAAAAAAAACAAGCATAAGACAAACCACCCCACACTCCCACCTGATTTCCTCACTACATTGGGCTTACATGCTTGCAATATGTACTCCATACAGCTGTCCATATTACACACAGTAGTATCTTAAAAAACAGCTGAGCAGGTGACATTCTTTGGCTGTTCTCCAGTGTTCAGTTCAGCGTTTCTGCAGTTATACAGTCACAAAGAGTTCTCTTTTCCACTTGAAGAAGCAGTGTTTCTGTCTGCAAGGGTGGGGGGGGGGGGGAAGAGAAAAAAAAATGAGTGGCAGAATTAAAAAAATAATTAGCTCTTAAAGAAAAGCCTGTTTTATTTTTGTCACAAGAGATATCAGTTTGGTTCTACATGATGAGGCTTGAGAAAAACAAGCAGACATATTTGTTTAGTTTTAGTTGGTAATTAAGCCTTTGGCTATTAAATTAGCACAAGAGTATGGCACCACTTCCTGTGAGGATCTGAAAATTATAAAAATCTGGTTTTATTTATTTAATTTCACATTAAAAAACATTAATGTATGTAAGAGGTTTTAAATTATTATTGTGCATTTTAAAAGGCTGTGTGTTTATAATGAGCCCATTTAATGTAGTACCCTGAGTGTTATAGCAGATTGAGGGGAAGTGTGTGGGGACAAGACAGTGTTTTTATATAAATATTATTTAACAGAAAGTGTTAGATTTCGGGAAGGTGAAATATTTTATGCATGCGCGATACAGCATATGGAAGGATTTTAAAAATCAGAATTTTGCTCTTATTTTAGAGGGGAAACAGACAATGAAAAGAATCAGGAGTAGAGCTGGGAAAATAATTGCATTTTAATTTACCATTTCAGGCTGTGGAGCAGAGTATGCTCTAGTGGGCACAGATTTTTCTGCACATTCCCAGTCCAGTCTGCTTGCCCAGCAAGTCCTAACTCCCAATCCCAGAATCCTGCACTCCCCCTCCCCCTCCAGTTTCTCCTCCCCATAACAAGTCCCACACTTCTTTCCCAGCCAGGCCCAGTCTCTCCCTCCCCATATCCCAGCTCCTTGGCTCTAGTCTCCTTGTACAACCATTCTCAGTTCTCCCCTCCTGGATCGTCCTTATATCTGTCTCTCCTCTCCTTTCATTCTGGTTTCCAATTCCAACCTCCCCGCTGTCACATAAAAAGCCATATGTAGGCCTGCAGGGGTTAAATTTGCATTCCTCTAGGCCAGCCATGAGCCCTGCTGGCAAAAATACCAGGTGTTCTTTATCAGACGGCCTTCATCAGCTGCAACTTGCTAGCTGAGAGCCTAGTATGGGATAAATAACATGACCTCGGTTCTCAGCCCCGTGGGAACGTTGAGAGTGGCATTGGGCCAATATGTGCACACCTGGTAAACAACTGTAGTATGACTACAGTGTAAGGACTCCCATGTCCGGTGAGTGTCACCAGGGACCTGGACCTCAGAGGGTGCCCTGGATCCCCCTAGCTGGGGTCTCATCCACTGCAGCCAGGTGCGAGGTGACTGGAACGGGACTCCCACAGACTGAAGGGGCGTAAGCATTTCCAAGTGCCTGTTACTCTTTTATGCATTGATCTGCCTATGCCTATTGGCGTATTACTTTGCAGTAGCTGTGCAACCATCTGGCAGTATTAAGCGTGTAATAGTAGTGACGTAGTGAGTTTAATAAAAGCAACTGTCCCTAATTGACTGTGTCTTGAAGTGAATCTACAACCCTGCTGGACCCTGGTCCTGTGAGTTGACACTCACCCTGTCAGTGGTAGCCCCACCCCAAAGACCCAGCTCCCATTCTCCTTTCTCTCTTCCTGTCCCAGTCTTCCTGTCCCCTGCATCGGGTTCCCAGTCCTGGCTTCCCCGTACACCTTGTCCCAGCATCACAGGCCCTCTCTTAAGGAGATGGAGTTTGTTCAGCAAGGATAGAATCTTTGGAGATTTTAGCTGTTAAAGAAGTCTCTGCAAGAACATGTATAAGCTATGATTTTCAAAGACTTTTACTATGGCCAAATTTGGATGGATTTTCATTGACTTCACTGAATTTCCCATATAAGGGTACATCTACACTGCAATACTATTTTGAAATAACTAGCGCTATTCCGAAATAATTTAGTCCGCATCAGCAGGCAATTATTTCAAAATAGTGTCAAAATACTGTCAAGCTGGAGGACTTCTTACTCCGACTCCTGTTATCCTCATTGTACGAGGAGTAAGGGAAGTCCGAGAAAGAGTGCTCTATTTTGAAATAAGTGCTGTGCAGACGCTCCCTATTTCGAAATAAGCCATTTTGAAATAAGATGCAATTGATATAGCTCAATTTGTGTAGCTTATTTCAAGTTAAGCCCTGCAGTGTAGATGCATCCTTAGACAGGCAGTCAGGAGGGGAGCTGGCATTAAAACCAGAATGTCCAGGGCAGCCACCTTCTTCTCTAACTAATAAACACTTTCTCCCTATACAGTACAAGCCGTGTTATCCGGCATTTTAAAATCCAGAAAACTCTGTTAACCGGCATCAGTCATAGATGGCAATACAATTCCTCCTTCAGTTAACCAGAAAAATTCTGATAGCCATCCAACATCATTTTTCGACCTTTTCTGGTGCTTGCAGAAGTCAAGTTTGTAAACTTATGGCTGTAAAGTTTGTTCATGATGTGCTTCTGTGTATAATACCATTACTGATGAGCAATCAAACCCATCTTCCAACTATGGCTAGTGTAAGGTGTATCATCAGTGAAAAGCTTGAGTAACTGGCACATTTGATTAACCGGCAACCCCATTCCTCATGATTGCCAGATAACAAAGCTTGTACTGTATTAATCTTTTGCCAGATGTTAAATCATTAAAATACAATTATATGGTATCTGTTTCAGGGTGCCACTCATATTGAGCCACTCTGTGACTCTGAGTAACAGGGTGTTAATCACCTACAAACAAATTCAATCGTCTTTTAAATATCACCTTCACATTACTCATAAAGGCTTGTATATGATAACCTGACAGCTTGACAAGGATTTCTGAGCTAAGTCTCTAGGCTGCTAACCAACTTTTATATTTCTAGTAAAAAATTATAAACTCAGTCATGGTTAATGTTTTTATTATCTAATTTGATATGATTTGCTCCTGCTAATTAGTAGCTTAGACATGAATAAACAACAAATAGAAGGCTTACTAGCTGTTATTTGAGCATGATCATAAAACTGTACACACAAAAACTTAAAATATCCCTAAAATTATTCCTAAAAATTAGAGATGGGCCTCCACTGCTAAATTGGAACCTGGATTGTGACTATCAACATTTAGGGCTGTTCAGAATTGACGTTTTGGTTAGGGCTATTTCAGAGAGAAGAATACACTAGAAACTTTGGATCTAGACCCAAGTTCAGATTCTGAGCCCATACAAATGTTCATGGTTGTTTGCCTCCTGTTTTTTGGTTCCTTTATTCTAAATATTCCCAGTCCCTGAATTCTTAACCTTTTTGAATAATAGTAACATATCCAACATCACATGGCTAACTTTACAAAACACCCATTAGAATTTTGAAGAAGTGAATATCAGTTTTGCCAATATTTATGCAGCTAAACATAACCCATCAAAGCTGACTTCATTGCAAAGCATCCATCATGTTCAGTTAGAAATATAAAAAAATAGTATTAGACCTTGGGGGAACTTTAGACTAGGGAAGGGAGGATAAAATTGAGATAAAAGGAGATGGGAGCTCAACTCCTTTCAATGGCACTTCCCCAAGCTGGGGCAGGTGGGGAGTGTACATAGCTGGTGCCCCCCACCAGTTGCCTCTGATTTCTGTGAGTGTCCAGCAAGAGGGACTGGGCACTGCAGGGAGACATCTCCAGGGAACTCAGGAATTGGGGTTCCCTGATCACTAACTGCAAAGTAAGGTTTAGATGGGCAGAGCCTTGAAAAGTTTGCTGGCAAGGCAGACAGGCTGGTGTGTCTGGGACCTGACACACACCATAGTAGCAGCAAAGAGGCAGAGGGGGTAGCACACTGTCCTACAGTGCTGAGTGTCGTGAGTGGGACATCCCAATACCAGCAAGGGCAATGTATCAGCGGCTTATGGGATGGCAGCAAAAGGAACTTGAGTAAGATAACCAAACACATTATACATAACCTGCCAAACATACAAAGTCAACCAGTCATATGATAAATAAACTGTCAAACTCTCACATTAATACTTTTGCAAAGCACTAACACTCAGGCTAGAATGAGCTAGTGAGAACAGATAACTCAAAAGCTCCATAATCCATTAGCAATCTCCTGAGCCATCCAGTCCCCAACAGCTATTACATGCTTTTTTTTTTTTTTAGAACATATGGAGGGAATTCCTAGTGGATTCTCCTAATCCAGACATTCAAGGATTCAATTGTTTTGATTAAATGGACTCCTAAATTAAGATGGAGAAAGACAGTGTGATCTTCTTAAACTCAGTGGTCATACCTACAATTGGGAAATAATGCCTATGGAGTTTCTCTCAGCTGAACCTCCTCCCATCCCACTTAATTTTCTATCTGCCATTCAGGTAAAAACAGCTTAAAATAACTTTAATTAAAAAAAAATGGGTGAATTAAAAAAATTCACTCTTAATGTCAGGTGAATGTAGAGACCTGAGAGCCTCTCTTTCATTCAGCCTCACTTCTTCTTTGCTACAGTGACTGGGGCCATGCCATTGTAGAACTCATAAGGGAAACTGCTGAGAATCTTTATTCACCATAGAGATTTTTGAGTCAGTCCTGAGAAATCTCTGCAAAAAAAACCCCAAAAAACCCCTAAACAATTGAGTTTGAAACTAGTTGGGTGGGTCAGATCTATCTAAGTATCAAGGAACTGATGCTGTGTTGTGTGCCACTTTCTGCAGAGATTCAGCTATGTTTGTAACAGAAGGAAAGATGTACTGGCACATTTTGACATGGCATTAATATGTAGTTTTAGCTTTAGAGATGCTCAGCAGATGTATTCATTAAGCAAATTGGTTCATGGAGGAAGCTGATGTACATTTGACTTGTATTCTTATAAACAAACCTGCTTAATAAATACGCCTGCTGTGCACCAATTGGGGCCCTGCTGAAACACATTTTTCCATAGTAAAATCTTCAGGGTATCTTCATCCCTGCAGTTTCCTTTTTGTTTAAACCTTGTGGCTCAACTTTCAAAGGGTCCTCAGGCCAATCTCTAAAGATGTGCTCCCAAATCTGTAAAATATATTTGCTTATATAAATTAGATATCATACAATATAATGCTCAAATTTTAGAGGCTTCTTTTGAAAATGTGCATGAATGGAAAACACAGCAAATGAGTTTCAGCCAACTAGCTCTCATCTCCGCCCCAACCCCCACCAGCGACTGAACCAAGGGCTGATAGTATTTTGATGACACCCAGCTCTCTATCTCATCTAACTCAGCTAGTGCTGAAAGCTGTGCAGACCGAAGTTCCTCATGAATCCCCTCAATGACCTTATACAGTAAATTGAAAAAGAGGGAGCTAGGGAACTAATGCTATTATCCTGACCAATGAACAGATATTGCCCAACACCATCCCTTAAGAATAGGGATGATATTGCCCAAACAAAATCTATCCATTTTACCCACTTCTAAGCAAAACAATTTTGTCATATAAAAAAATGCCTCCTTACCCGCGTGTCTAGATTATATGCTGTCTTCTTTAAATCCTGCAAGGCCCTCTGCATGAATTCAAATGCATGGCAGTCAACACAGGGGCGACCTAGGGAAGAATTTTAGTACAGACATTCCTAAATGGCGTGAAATAGTAATCAAAGGGAACAACTATGACTTTTGACTAGGGCTGTCAATTGACCTGCGTTATTTTTTTTAACGCGTTAATCACAGGCATTAATGCTGCGTCGCCTAGTGCCACAACGGCACTTCAAAGGGTCAGCGCAAGTGGAGCCCCTTTGAAGTGCCGCTCCAGCGCTTCAAAGGGGCTTTGCAACAGCGGAGCTGGGGATCAACTGGAGTCCCCAGCTGATCCTAGGCTCCTAATGAGCTGTCCCTGCTTCCAAGGGACAGCACTGCATGGAGCCTGGGGTAAGCTGGGGACTCCAGCTGACCCCAGGCTCCATGCTGCGCTGCCCCGTTGAAACGCCGCCATGGCATTTCAAAGGGGAGGCACACGCGAATAATCTCAATTAAATTTTTTAATCGCTTGACAGCCCTACTTTTGACTGAATCAGGCTCTTCCAAAAAAGCAATAAGTGAGGCAGTGACAGGAACAGTCACTACCAGTCCTGGTAGCTACTTTAGAAAAGCAGAGAAAGAATACTGTGGTTTAAAAGAAATGAAAAGCTGCAAGTGAAAGTCTGGGAAGCAAATCAACCTATTCATGTGTTTATACCATGCCCATCTCCCTTGTATCTGAGTTCCCCAAAAAGAATTCACAATAAAAAATAAAATCAGGGGGTTTAATTTTCCTTTCATTTCTGCCTGAGGCAGTTTGGATTATGTTTTAGTAAGTCATTTATTTTATTTTTTTAAGATTATTTTTCCTCCTTTCTCAGACCAGAAGAGTACAAAAGAGTAGTGGAAGGTAGAGATGTAAAATCCCGTTTAATTGGTTAACTGGAGCAGACGACTGGAGCAGCCTCTGCCTGTGACGTGCCAAGGCTCGCCGGAACGGAGAGGATGTGCCAAATGTTGGAGGTGTGGAATGGAGTGTCAAGGTGTGCCACACTGGCAGAGTATGGCATATGAGTAGCGTAGGGGATAGGACAGAAGAAATACAGGAAGTGAGGGGCCTTGGAAGAGTGAATGGGGAGTATGAATGTGATTCAGAAGCCACTCTGGGACTGATGGAGGAGGTACATAGAATATTATGGAGTTTTTTCTTCTAATGTAATGGTGTCCAACACACTAGCCACATGTGGCTATTTGGCCAGTTGAGTGTGGCTAGTTCACTTTAGTAGTAGCCACATTTGTGGCTACTGCTTCAGAACGGGTTGGATACCACAGCTCTAGTGCTGTGAAACCATGATGTTTCCAAGACTTGCTGGATTGTTTAAAATCTTTAAACACCTGTAAATGCTGCATCATTACATTTGCATTATGCTCGGGTGTGGTTATGAGAGAACCTGCATACAGATCAGTACGTACTTTCTGCTGGGATTGCTGTTCCTGCTGCTTGGTCAGCTTTAATGGGCTCCATCGTGAACAGCACAACTACACAAATTAAAGGAACCATGAAGAACAGTCTTCCCAGGAGGCACAGTTTCAGCATCCTAGTAATTGGGGCTTCCTCCTTTATTAGGGGTAATAAACAAGTTAGTGAGAAACATCAAGTTCTGTAAAATAAACTCTTTTTGTCTGTAATGTTTCATGATAGTTACAAAATGCACAATCCCAGAGTTTAGATTCCTCTCTTTATTACAGAACAGGTAAAGCATGGACAGTGGCAAAGCGAAGTTCCCCGCCCCACCCCACTCATGTGCCTCAAACCTGACCTAGAGGGACTTCTTGTAGGAATGAGATGGAAGTTGATTTGCCATGACTCAGCTAGTCTCTGGCCTCTTCTGAGATGACTAGCTATGCTGCCAGTTTCGTGATACTGATACTTGTTCGATTCTATACAAACCCAAACCATCAGAGGTTGGTTCATTGCCTAGCCATAGGAACTTAAACTCTGTATCCATGGTGCAGCATCACTACTAAACTGACCTGCACTGAAACCTACAGATGAAAAATGCTCTTTCCCTCTCACTTTTAATTAACCATCTTTTCACATATACCTACAAAAGTAAAACTAATTTTATAATGACTTTGCAACTAAACAAATCATAGAAGCTGGTTTCACTCAGCTCCCTTTATGCAGAAGAAGATTTTCTGAAATCCCAACTCACAGAGCCATAGGCAAAGTCCCTGGTCACAACTAAAACAAAATCAGCAATTTGTTCCTTGACATGAATTACTCTCCCTTGTCTCTCCTCTGATCCCTGCTTGGTTGTCATCCATTTGTTCCTGTACATAACAGATGGTCAGAGCATGGTCAGAAGTGTTACTTCATCTGAATACAAAGGTGAAGCCTGTGAAAACTATCAGCACTTGTATGCAGTGTTTCACCTTGACCCAAGCAAGTAAATTGTTTAGTTCAAAACGGAGCATTGTATCCTGGGATCAGTAGATGTCCATTCAAACACAGGCAAAGAGGAAGAACTGTGAAAGTTTAAGCAGTTAGAAGACTAAAACAAAATCCATAAACAGAAAGTGCAGATTCTCATTAGCAGAGCACAGGAAAGCAATAGAATAAGTTGTCTGTTCTTTTTCTAATTTTTAAATATTAAAATTGAGCAAAAATGTGGCACAAAAATGTTGACTCCTTGTGCTCGGAATGTGATGCCGGAATACAGCATTAAACAGTATAATTTACGTTTCCCTGTCAGAAAAGGTGATTTTCCTCGTATTGCAACAGAAACGTAAGGGAATAAACCTGCTGTTAGAAAGCTACAGGACCACATTTGAAAACACTGGCAACTGAGATGAATCTGCAAATTTTGCATGAACACCTGCTGCATGTGCAAATTGGCAGCTGGGCCAGCAAAGGCGTATTGGTATGTGCAATCATCTGTCCCCCATGCACAACCCGCCCCCCCCCCCTTGTAAGTGTAAGATTATAATGGCAGACATACACATTTTGCAGCCACAAATTCAGGGGACCAACTTCAGGTAAAAATGGGTCCCTTGGGTAATTCTTTCAACACCAAAACTGAGACACTGTGTGAATGTATTGATTCCCTTTACTGGGCTCCATCATCTTTGTTTACAAAGTGAAATGCAGTATAAATATTAACACAGCACAAAAGTTTTTTTTAAATAAATAGTGATCCATGTGAAAACAAGTCCTGTGAAATCGAAGTCCTTGCAATGAGCTGCCGCAAAAGTGGTGTCCTCCTGAAATAGCAAATTAGGGAAGTGCCATTTCCACCAAATGTGCTGGTAGCTGCACAGAAGCATCGTGAACAAGGGGCTAATTCTTATTTACTTGCTCATGCTGAAGCTTCAGCACCAGTGAGGCAAATGAAGCAGATGCTCAGTTAAACTTTTTCAGGGCACCTGAGACATGTTCAGTCCCTGCCCCAGCTCAGCTTTTTAATGACACACCCCCCCCCAGCTGGTAAAAGAAACATTCCCATGGGCATCAGTTGTCTCACACAGACTGTCTGTGCAGCATAATCACAACGTGCTTCCACACATTGTCTGCCTCTTCATTTGCAACCTGCAGTGGATAAATGTCTGAGCATGGCCTGTTTGGAGTGTTATAAAACAAAAGTCACCCCATCCGAGAAATAATATAGATATATAGATATAGATATATACCTGATCTCTCTTGTCTTTGTGATGGTCTCTTTGACATGGCCGCTGCAAACTGCCAACAGAACAAGTAAAGCATCTCTGAGCATGTGCACTGCTGCTTTTTAACCTTCCCTGAAAAAGGTTATTACTATGGTGAAGGATCTGCCATGGCAACAGTGCAGAGCACTGCAATAACAGAGGCAAGATTTAAAGAAAAACTGGTGGCTACGGTTCAGTTTTACATGGACGTTTCTTTTTTAAAGTTGTTAAGGTTAGCGTCTGCAGTGGCTACCCCTCCCCACCCACGCTTGAGTCTCAGGAAGTTTCTCCAGATTTGTAATCCCTACCACTGGTTTAGCAAAACCTGAAGCACTGAACCGGAGCACATGCGGGCCCATGGCCACAAGGGACTTTAAAGCCAGAGGTGAAAGCTGGTGCACCCTAGTGCGGCACTCTGGCAAGAATTAGCTGACAGACAGGAGACACTCTGCTGCTGCTCCCAGCCAGGCTCCTGGGACTCTCCTGCAGCTGCTTTGCTAAGAAACAGGCAGCCAGCCAGTCAACGAAAAGGGATTGGCTGGGGTGTGCAACTGCCCCCCCCCCACATGCCCTTTAGAGAGGGAAGAGGCTGCAGGTACATGTATCTAGAACTCTGCAGCTCTTCCCTTCTCCAGACTATCAGGGAGCGTGGGGAAAGGGTGCAGCTTGTGTGCCTCCCTCTCGCTCCCAGTTGCCCAGAGAAGGTACAGAGGAGACTTCACACAAGCTATGTACTTCCCCTCATTCCCTGATCATCATCTCTCCCTTCACTCACCCCTACACACCCCAGCCTCCTGCCCTGGTCCTCCTACTCGAGCCCCATGCAGTTGCAAAGAGTAAGGGAAACCAATGGGAGCATTTGCTTCCATCGGCCTCCCTGTGTGAAGATGGCACCAAGCTCAGTTTAAGGTAAACTGACTCCAGCTATGTATTTTACGTAGCTGGAGTTGCGAGGGGAACTGGCAGTGCTATGAAGGGAACCCCTGCTCTATTTTTGGTTTTAGCAAATAGGAGCCCAAGCCTCTGAAGTGCTGAGTTCTCCCAACTCCCCTAGGGGTGCTCAGCAGCATGTAGAATCAAGCCTACAATCCCTTTCGTGAGCAGAAATTCATGTACTCACAAGCGAAGTGCTGACTGACACATTTTTTCCTTAAAAATATTCTTGGGATTGTAAACTATTTGGGGCAAGGATTGCACTTTAAAAATGAGAAGAGAATATTAATAGCAGTGGGCTGTGCCCACAAAAGCTCATGATACTATCTACATGTTTTGTTAGTCTATAAAGTGCTACCAGACCATTTGTTGTTTTTTAAGTTTATCCTGTACAGACTAACTCGGTTACCCCCTGAAGCTTGTATACATTAAGGAAGGGAAAGATGAAGAGAATTTGGTATGGAACTCACTTTACAACTAGCAAGACAGAACATAATTCTGCCTGCATGCAGATTATGGGACCTGACTAGTTAAGATATTTAATATATCAATGACCCACAAATTAATCTCTTTATTCAGGACCATTCTTTTCTATCCAACCCCATATGACCAGCCTTATGTGCCTTGTGCATGTCCAGCCATCATCTTAAACTCAACATGGCCAAAACTCAGCTTTTGATCTTCCCTCCAAAGCGCTCCCATCTCCTCACTTCCCTTATCACTGAGAACCACATCAGCCTCCTCCCCATTACTCAGGCCCATTAATCAGGTGTCATCTTTGACTTGACCCTGTAGACCAGGGTTTCCCAACCTATGGGTCGGGACTCAAATATGGGTCGCCATTACATTTCAAAAGGGTCGGCAGGTGGCTCCCCAGGTGGCTCTTAAGGAGCCATTCACACATTTTTTTGAATTGCCCTGGGTCACCAAGTCTTCCTGAATTGTCAAAATGGGTCCCCATCTGGAGAAGATTAGGAACCGCTGCGTATAGACCCACATATCTAGGCTGTGTGCAATTCTCAACATGCCTTTCTGTGTAACATTTCAAAGTCTGGCCTTGTCTGTCTGCACTACAGGTTGAACCGCCCAAATTCGGGACTCTCTGGTCCGGCAACATCCGTGGTTGTTGCTGAATCAAAGAGCCTGGGAGGCCAAGAGTGGGAGCCAGCTGGGAGAATGCAGGGCTGGGGATCCCTGGCTGGGCCAGCAGCAGCTGGGCCAGATGGCAGCTGCGGAGCCCCAGACAGGCTAGGGAATGCCTGGCATCACTGGGGCTTAGGGGGTGGGGATCCCCACCCCGACCAGGGAACTCCCAACATCAGTGGGGCCAGGCTGCAAATGGGGAGCCCCCACCCCAGCCAGGAAACCCTCGGCGGCAGCGGGGCCAGGCGATCCTGGGCCAGGGAACCCCTGGCAGGAGCAGGGCTGTCTGGCTGGCAGTGCTGGGCGACCCTGGACCAGGAACCCCGGAGAAGTCCCAGCAGCAGTGGGGCCAGGCAGCTGAAGAACTCTAGCCAGGGAACCTGGGGAATCCCCAGTGGCAGCAGGGCTGGAGTGGCTGGACGGCCCCAGCAAGGGAACCTCTGGTGGGAGCAGGGCCAGGCAGGGGAGCCTTGGCCAGGGAACACTCAGTGGCAGTGGGACCGGTGGTGGACGAGCTGGGCTGGTGGTGGCCGGGCAACCCTAGCAGGGGAATTCTGGGGAACCCCCAGAGACAGTGGGACCGTCTGAGGCCAGACGCCCCGGCCAGAATCCTGGGGAGCTGTGTTGGCAGCGTGGGCAGCAGGGTGGAAGTCCCAGCCTTGGGAATCATTGATCTCCTTTGGTCCAGCAAAATGCCTGGTTCAGGATGCCTCAGGGCCCCAGGGTGGCAGACCAGGGAGGTCCAACCTGTGTTACCACTCTTGTGCAGACCCTTAGCATGTCATGCCTCCGCTACTAGAATCCCCTTCTCTTTGGCCTTGATGGCTCCAGCTTCGTCTGTCTCAAATCCATTCATAATGCTGCTGCTAGGATCATCTAGCTGCTCATTGCTCTGACCACTCCCCTCTTTGAGTCCCTCCATTTGCTCCCCATCTTTCCAGCATCTTCTCTTCATCTCTCAGGCCCTTGACTATTTGGCTCCATTCATCCCACCTCACATATCTAGTATTCTATCAGAGGGAGAGACCTTTGCTTCTACCTTAAGCCTATTTTTCCCGCCTCTACCTCAAGGAATATTTCCAACACATTGATGTACAACACACTGACCTTGCTGCTCCCCCCAACTGATCCCACAAGAGGAAGATTTCAATGTGAACCCCTCCTAGCGACCATACCGAGAGTCTTGATTTCTACATCGACTGCTTCCGCAAACGTGCTCGAGCTGACATTGTCAGCAAACAACAACATATAACATATAACCTCAGTCATGCAGAACGCAATGCTATACACAGACTCAGAAACAATTCTAACATCATAATCAAAGAGGCTGACAAAGAGGACGCTGTAGTCATCATGAACAGAACAGATTATGAACAGGAGGTGACCAGACAACTCACCAACACCAAATTCTACAAGCCTCTCTCCTGTGATCCCATTACTAGACTATCTGTCATGAGCTGCTCATGAGCAGCTGTTTCAGGTTTTTTTGGTATTCTTTCCCATTACTAGACTATCTGTCGTTTTTTAAGTTTTTCCTGTTACAGAGGCTACCCCTCTGAAGCTTTTCACCAATTCTGACAGTCTCAGTCTAACATGTCTCCCTCAGGCACTTTCACGCTCTCTCACAATGCCCTTTGTAAAGCTACCACTATGCCTCCCATCAGATCCCCCTAACACTTTCCTCTGACAGGAGGTCTCCAAAATATTGCTCTCTGGCAATGGCTGGGAGATGGCTGGCTGGAACTACTTTTTTTATGCAAATCGGTTCATTACATGGGTATCTCACCCTCCCACATCCTTCTCTGTATTCTGACTCCATGTCATAATCTCAGAGTGGGAATGCACTAGGACAGAGATTGAATTTTCACTTGTCAGGACCACATACACAGCACAAGGCTTTGAGCCCTGATTGGGGACATCAGGGGCTACTGTAACACAAAGGCCTTGACAAGGTCCCTCACCAAAGGCTTTTAAGCAAAGTGAGCTGTCATAGGATAAGAGGAAAGCTCCTCCCATGGATTGATAATTGGGTAAAAGACCAGAAACAAAGGGTAGGAATAAATACAGGTGGCCCCGACTTGTGATGCGATCGGTTCCTGGGGAAGCGTCGCAAGTCGGGGGTGTGGTAACTCAAACCTGCATTTACGATAGGCGCCAGAGAATATCTTATTGCCTCTATATAAATCCATGATACACCCATATCTTGAATACTAAATCCAGTGTGGTCCCTTCGACTCAAAAAAAGATACCTTGGCATTGGAAAAAGTTCAGAAAAGGGCAACAAAAATTATTAGAGGTATGGAACAGCTACCATATGAGGAGAAATTAATAAAACTGGGATTTCTCAGTTTAGAAAAGAGAAGATTAAGGGTAGAGCTACACTGGGGGAGGGGGGTTTCAAAGAAGGTATGCAAACTGTGCTCGCATTTTTTTTCAGAAAAAGGATTTTTTTTTCCTGGAAGAGGATTTTCCGATATTTGGCCCGTCTACATGGGGCCGAAAGTTGGGAAAAAACCTCTTTCGGAAGTCCCCTGTACACCTCGTTTTATGAGGAGTAAGGGGGCTGCCGAAAGAGAGGTTTTTTTCCGACATTTGGCCCCGTGTAGATGGGCCAAATATTGGAAAATCCTCTTCTGGAAAAAAAAACTGGAAGAAGATATGCAAAGGCGAGCACAATTTGCATACCTTTTTCGGAAAAAGACCACAATGTAGCTGTACCCTAAGGGAGGATATGATAGAGGTCTATAAAATGATGGCTAGTGTGGAGAAAATGAATAAGAAAAAGTGAATTTCTTATAACAGAAGAAGTAATACAAGAACTTATAACACAAAAACTAGGGGTCATCAAATGAAATTAATAGGCAGCAGGTTTACAACCAAACAAAAAGAAATATTTCTTCACACAATGCACCGTCAACCTGTGGAACTCCTTGCCAGAGGATGTTGTGAAGGCCAGGTATTAAACAGGCTCAAAAAGAGCTTTCCAACTGTGCCTTGGAAATTGCCTCAGGATAAAAAGGAAAAGGACTGTGGGGGGTTAAAACTCTTATTTTTCAAAACACATATTCTTGCCATGTCTGTGCTAATGGGACACTTGTGATATGCTAATTTTACTGTCACAGTACTGCCACCTTTGAAGAGTTACAGTACAATCCAACGCTGCTCTGAGTCAGGGAGGGCAAAATGTGTTCGCACTCAGGACATGTGATTTTCATATTGTCAGGTTTTTTTAATGTGTGAGTTGAAGTGAGAATTTTTCAAGATTCAAAATGGGAAAAGAAAAAAAAAAACAAGTCCCAGTGGATTTATGGCAGCTTTACAACATGGTTCAGGTAAACAAAGGTTTTTAAGTAACAATAATAAGAACAATTTTTCTTTAAAACAAACAAGGCCACAACTGCATTCCATATCTGGAAAACACACACTGCACATGACAGATAAATTATCATGTGCTACTGCTTCACTTAAAGCTGAATTCCATTAGAACCCCACACTTAACCTCTTCAATTGCTCATGGCTCTTGAAAACAAATGCATTTAACACTGTAATTTTTCATACTCAGTCTCATCACAGAAGTGAATCATGGGGTAGGAAGAGACACGTTGAGGAGAACTGGTGCTGTTTGTGCAAAAACTAAACAAATGTACTAGCCCTTATTTATTCCCATAGGTGCTGACTTGTGGTTGCTCTGGGGCTGGAGCACCCACAGAAAAAAATTAGCAGATGCTCAGTACCCACTAGCAGCCAACTCACTCCTCCCCAGCACCTCCCACCCACCAGATGCCCCACCGATGAACACCTCGTCCTCCCTCCCAGCACCTACTGTCAGCTGCAATCAGTTGTTTTGGAGGCCCTGGGAGAAAGAGAGAGGGAGCAGGGATGGGGAATGCTCAGGATAAGGTGCAGGAAGAGGTGGAGATTTGGGAGGATGGGTCAAGTGAGGGCAGGTCTGGAAGAAACTGGTGCTTATGCTTATTCCAGGCAAAAATATTGGCCCTGCATCATTCATAGTTGGCTCAAATTTTTTTATTTAAAGTGGGGCTGTTTTGTAGCTATAGTACAAGCCACCAAGGTCAGCCCTACAAACACGCAAAATATGCAGGCACGCAGGGCACTTCAAAATTTGGGACACCAAATTGCCCCAAACTTCATGGTGCCCTAGGCAACTGCATGCTGCATATGCAGTGGCGCCAGCTCTGGCAACCAGTCCCATTCCCTGGCCAGCCTCCACATGGGCTGTGCCCAGTAAGGCCATCCCTAGGGAGGTGCGGGGTCCAGAACCACCCTCCCTCTTCCACCTCCGCTCTGCCCCTGTTGCCTCCCTTTCTCCCTGCCCTGCTCTTGTGCTCTGCAGCTCTGGATCTGCCTCCCACACAGTTCTTGGCGCAGCTCCCCATAACTGCTAGGGGCTGCCCTGCAAGCTACATATGAAGAAAATCTGTTCAGCACTTTTAAAAACAAGATGAGCATATTAAGGGTTTTTTTTCACATACATAATAGAATTTTTGACTTGGAATTGTTTCTGATTGTTTTTAAGAACATCTTAAACAATGCAACTCTTATTAGGACTTGGGCTCTCTACCACCTGCCTTTTTCTAAATACTCAAAATTTAACTAAAAAAGAAAAGACTAAATTGTCACCTTTTCCTAAAGGTAAAGTCATGGAACTAGGAGACTCAAAAGTTTGGTAACATGAAAAACCTTTTACTTCTAGGTTAGTAGTGGTTTAAATCTCTCCCAGAATAATAGTGATTAGCACTCAGTATTTTAATAAATAGGAGCACCTCTGGATGTTTTACTGATAGAATGACATTCTTGAAGGAGTACTAATTCTGCCTTCCCAACCCAAAAAGAGAAAATAAATTGTACATGTCAGTGGAGAGAATGAGAAGTATAAAAGGATTAGGGAGCAGAAATAATTCTTCAGAATAAAGGAAAGGCAGCTGTAAGATCCCAATTAAATCATCTTCATTTAGATCAGACACAAGCACAGCAACTTTGAAAAGTGCCTTCATCCACATAACAAACGTAACAGAGCAGTATTGGGACACTGCCATGCCACGCCAAATTGCATTAGCATTCTCATTCTCACATGCAGACTTGTAAGTTTTGATTAGTTTGTGCATAACTTTGTGCTGCAGATGCTTTTCAAGTAAAGGAAAATAGAATTCCTGTTCACAGTGGAATAGCTAATTAAAGGTCAAAGACAGACTGAGCTGAACACATGACTGTGGGTCCATAAAGGCATGAAAGTATCCACTAATACACAGACAATTCTCAAACTGGAGTATTTTAATAGTGCAGCAAGGGAAAGAGGGGAGAGAGAGAGAACATATTGAAGTACCCTCAGTCCCTCTTCTCTCAAGCTGGCTTTGAAATCTCCCAGTGGAAATATTTCCTCTGTTTCTAGAGACCAACTGTTCAGCAAGAGATGGGAAATAGAGCAACATGCAAGCAGCTTTGAAATCTGCTCATGCTGGCACAGTGAAATGTATATTAACTCATACCTAGGATGACAGCAACTAAAGAAAGAACAAGACACCTCATTAAGTAATTCTCATTTCACCTCCTCCTCCAATATAGTTGGGTGCACAAGGCCAATGGGGTTTTGTGACAGGGTTCACTTACTTGTGAGCGCCTCCTGTTGGCCAGGTGTGATCCTGCTGTCTTTTTTTCTCTCCCTATCCTTCATCAGCTGTTGGCCTGGTTGGACATACCTTCAGTGATTCTGCCCTCTGGCCAAATCACACACAGCCAAATGCTGTGTCCTTTGTAATGTCAGTCAAATACGAACCAACCCCTCTCAGGGTAAAAGGTCCAATAGGGCCTGTCCCTGTGCCCATGGGAATGTCGGCAGCCCTGTCTCTGGGCTCAGTTCTCAGCCCCTTTTAGGTTAGCTTTAAGTCCCTCCCTACCCTATTTTAGAACAGTGCCTCAAGGGCTTCCTCCCTGGAAGTCCTGCTCTTCACTTGAGCCTGTAAACAAGTCTTATCTGCTTTTTGGGGCTTAGGCCAGACCACCCACTACTCCTGATTCCAACCCAGGGATCCTATTAATAGCAGGAATGTGCTGCTTCCTGTAATAGTTGCTGCTTCTATTCTCTGGGCCACTTTCCATGTAGCCCCTTCCTCCTCACCCCTACCTCAGGGCTGAAGTTCTTTCTCATGGAAAGACAATGTCCTCAGAACCTGTCTTCTGGTTCTCCATTGAGCTACAGCAAGGAACACCTTTCTTGCTCCTCTCAGCCAGCAACTGACCTGTTCAGCCCTTGAAGCATCTTTTATCGGAGTCTGCTGTGCTCCAATTGGCTGCTTTTCAGCAGCTTTTCTAGGCAGGCCTGGAGGACCCACCTTTACTGCTCCTCTCTGGAGTGGGATGTGGTAGGAGGACCGTGAGGCCTCCAGGAGGGGGCCTCATACATTCTAGTACCCTCAATCACAGGCATATTCAGTGCTCTCCCTCTCTCCTAAACCAGACCCTAGGGAGGGTGTAAACTAGCCTTAGTGTAATTTGTAGTGGCTGGTGCTAAATTTGTATGCCACTTAACCATCATAACCTTCTCAAGATGCAGGTCCCAGGAGTATATTAATGGTAATATAATGAGGTATATAGATTAGAATAGGACCCCTGGGTTTTCATTCTTGTGTTATGTGAACTTGAATCTCGGGGTAGGGGGGGCGGGGGCAGCACAGCTGGGGCTAACAGAGCCAGAGGTAAAAGTAAGCAGGTGTGCCCAGGTGCACAGCTCTGGAAAGAGCGGGCTGAGCTGCAGCAAAAGCAAGCAGGGAGCTATTTCAAGAGACTGAAAGCACAGCAGAACAGCCACTAGCCCTCAAGAGATACCGAGTGAGCTAAATATTTTCTAGCAAGTTCTCAGTACTGCCTCAGGGAGAATAATGCCCAAAATATAGCAAAAAGTACATCCAAGTTCCAGCCTGACAGCTCCAGCCTACCCCCCTTCCCCAGAGATTCAAGTTCACATAACACAAGAATAAAAACTCCAATCTATATAGGTCCTTATACTGTCATTAACAACATGTGCATCTGTGCATTCAGGATTAAACCATATGACATTTTTTTTTTTTTACACATGTACTCTTTGCTCTGTGGTCATATTAGATAAGGCTAGTAAAGGTGTGTGCCTGGCACATAGTACAGAAAGTGGTGATGTGTATGATCGTCCTGGGTTCCTTCCTGTGGAGTTTGTTCCACAGTTTGTGAACAGTCCCTGAGAAAACTCTGTCTCTTGGACAGACAAGATTTACCCATGTGTGAGAAAGTTCCACTGTGTATGGGGAGTAGAGTTGTCATCTATGGGCAGGGGTGACCCAAGGTGGGCTGCGGCAGCTGGCGCCCCAGGCGGAATGCGTGATCGGCGCCCCCGCCTGCATGGCCCTCAACAGCGTGACGTCGGCATGACGTCATCATTGGGCACCCCAGGCGCCCTGTTGAAGGTGGCGCCCTGGGCGACGGCCAAGTTGGCCTATACTCACGGGTCGCCCCTGTCTATGGGCCTTATCCCAGAAGATTAGGTGAGCTTTTAAATAGGGATGTGAGTGAGTAGTCAAATATCCGACAAGCCTAAGCTTATTGGGTAGTTGAGTTGACTACTCGCTTCCCCCCTTTGCTGCCTTGAACAGCAAATGAACAGCCTGCGGCGGCCTGGACTGGCCATGGGCAGGGGCTGCTAGACCTGGGATGAGCTGGGACTGAGCAAACCTGGCTCAGTCCCAGCTCATGCCAGTCTGGGACTTACCCCTGCTGCGGCTCTGCAGTTTAAATGTAGTAGGAGCCGGGCTGCCTGCATGCCTGGCTCCTATTACATTTATATTGCAGAGCTGCAGTGGGGGTAGCTCCTGGACTGGCGTGAGTCAGGATAGAGCACCTTCCCTCAATTACCCGCCCCTTAACATTCTTACTTTTAAATATCCCAAGCCCAGGACACTGAGTCCCTGGAAGGTGATGACTGAGACCGGGAACTAGACTCAATATCCTGTGGGAAGCCAGCAGAGGGCATGGAAGAGAAGGCTCCTGTGCATGGTGGTTGGTATTGCTGAGAAGTCATGTACTGCAGTGCTCTGTATTAGTTGGAGTTGCCTAAAGGCTGCTGACTTCATGCCCACAACACCTCCCACATACCATTTACCACTGAAGCTGTGCACTAGATATCTGCATATCTTTCAGGAGCAAAGAAACCCTTTAAAGAGATAGTCGCTCAGCAAAAACTCAACTGGCATATTCATACTTTTTTACTGTTGTATACCTCTTCATGAAGGATTTCTCCTCCTGTCCCAGCCCCCAGCACCCAGCCCAGTTACCCAAGGTGGGCACTAGATAAAAAAATCAGCACAAGTCTCACAGATCAATAACACACCTGAGAGCCTTTTCACATAGTCTGCTTATGATGCCTAGATTAGTTAACAAGAAGTAAAGGACATGCTCTTGCCGAAGCTGCCTCGGTAGACTAATAGTGAGCTAAAATGTAATCTTTGTTAAGAGGTGTTTCCTATCTTGTTTCAAAAGCCAAACAAATGAGATACAAATCACTGAACCAAAAGAGATAAACTGAAATAAATTACAGGTCTGTATTCCATGGGAGTGCATTCCATTCCCACATTTCTTTTAAATGGCAATAAACAGCTGAATTCACATTAGTCATCACCTACATGCCTTAGTCAGCATGATTATGCCAGTCTTCCTGCCATCTTTGCAGACTGATTGGAGTAAAATTGAGTTGCTCATTGTTAGTGTTTCCATAAAGTGAGAGAAAAGGAATAGCAGACAATATGCTGCCACCTTTTGGTTACAGTTATGGTTCTAGATATCGCCTGGAAAGGTTTTTTTTTAATGGAAATTAAAAGAAATCTGCACCCATTTTTCACAGTGAAACACTGTAAAATTTCACAGGATGGCAAAAAGCATCCCTTCACATTCTAACCAGTGTACTCAAAATTATCAGAGCAGTTTAGTCATTGGAGGATACTTGAAAAAATGTCTTCCTGTACATTTGCAATCTATTTACTACAAAACTTATCCCTACATTAAGTTTAGTATTGAAAGGGACACCATGAGGACACAAATACATGTAGCTTTAAAAAATCAAAACCCAAAACCTCTTTATTGCATATTTGTTGTGTAAAAAATAAATGCCAGAAAGGAAGGGTATAGGTTCCCCTACAATAATACCTTGGAAAAATGTGTTACTGTATGTGAAACTTTTTAAAAATTTAAGGCAAATACAGACTTCAAAACTTTTTCCAAAATTTTGGCTAGAGCAGTTTATCAAACAACAGAAGACACTGAGTCCTTTAATTACTTTTGCTGTAAAGGTGGATAAATAATGGTGTTTTTTTCCTCTAGCAATTCTGAATAAAACTGGGGAGAAACAGTTTCCAGTTGAACCAAAACCAAAATGTTATGGCATATCACAACTTTAAAAAAAGTTGTTTGGGGTTGAGCAAGACATTTTGTTTAACCCAAAACAAAGTGTTTCATTTTAATATTGAGGATTTTTTAAATTGAAGGAAATTTCTAAACAGTCATTTCAAAATGAAAAATAAAAATGTCTTATTCTAGAAATGTTTAGATTTTTTTTGAAAATTTATTTTAAGGTTTTTTTTTTTTTTACTTAAAACAATTTGGTGAAATTGGTACACATTCGCAAAACGTTTTTGTGTTGCCTAATCCGCATTTTTCACTTTAAAAAGTTTTGATTGAAACAGCGTGTCCAGCTCTACTTTTCTTGTCCTATATGGGTAAGGCACTTAAGTTGAGGATTGGTTCATTTATAACACAAATGGTGGATGGCAGTTGAAAGTTCTGAAGATTAATTTTTCTAGGGTTCATTATCAGTGGCACAGGTAGCAATACCTATACTTAAAGCCTGATACTTTCCAGATCTGGTATTCAAAGCTTATAATTCTGGCAGGATTTTAACCATTTGGGCCGACATTTTCCATGGCAGTCGTCTGCCTCAAGCTGAGGTTAGTTCAGCTGCTTCTGAGAACAAACGTAGGGAAAAACATGTTGTATTGTCTGTTAGAAAAAAATCATACAACCATTTTGTAGCGATGCTCTTGTGCCTCCATGCTTTGGAGAAGGGAATTCACATTTGGCCTTTGTATCAAGGATCAGAGCCGTCCCATTCATAGGATGGTTCAGGGCAGAGTTGTTGACTCGAGTCCCACGACTTGAACTCAAGTCCGATTTAAGTCACCTAGGTGACTCGACTTGAGACTCGACTCGGGTTCATTGTTTGTGACTTGAGACTCGACTTGAGACTTGCTAATTTTGTTAAATCGACTTGGAGAAAAAAATTTCCGAAAATGCCGATATTGGTGGCTTGTACAAAAGTGACTTGACATTTTTTAAATTAAGACTTGAGACTCGACTTGGGACTTGACTCGCAAGTGACTTTAGGGACTTGAGACTCAACTTGAGACTTGAACTGTAGTGACTGGAGACTCGACTTGGACTTGACAATGACGACTTGAAGACAACACTGGTTCAGGGCAACCATCCCAGGTCCCACGCTTTGGGGAGGAGGGGCCTGTAGCAGCCACCTCAACAATCCTAAGGATGGGATCTGCAGGGTGCAAAGTGGCCTGGGAGATTACCTGGGTGGCCTGGCAGGTGGAGGCAGCAGGATCAGGCTGCCTGCATTCACTGTAGTAGCAGGAGCAGCAGCCAGCAACCTGCTCCACTCTGTCACCATCTCCCAGCCTGTTGCATTCCGCTTTACCATTGCAGTAGGAAGCAGAGTGCTCTGGGACTGGGGTCAGGGTGCTGTGCTTCCTACTGCCACAATGAAGTGGAGTGCAACAGGCTGGGAGATGACGGTGGAGAGGAGCAGTTTGCTGGGTGGTCTGGCTCCTGCTGATGTGGTAGAAAGGGCTGATCCCTGCTGCTGCCCCACGCCAGGCTCCCCATGTGATGGACCGGGCCAGGTCTGGGCACCGCTGAGGGCGTCAGCTCAGGATGAATCGCTCAAAACCAGGGCTGCTTAAAGCCCTCGACTAGAGACCTTTCCCAAAACAGGCAACAAACCAGTCCACAGGGCACTTCAGCTGCCAATCCGGCTAGCAGGAAGCCACATGAGCAAAACCCCTCAGACACCTCAGCTCTCCCTGTGCTACAATCAGCCCCGGGCCTTACGCACAGGTGAGAGGTTATAAAACCCGATCTCACCAACTCCAAACAGATCCTCCCTGTCCTAAAGAACCAGCCACAGTTCCCCGTCAATTTACACTTTAGATCTTACCCACAAGAGCATGCTGAGCCAGTCCTTTAGAATCTAAAATCTAAAGGTTTATTAAAAAAAGAAAGAAAAGGTTGAGAGCAAGATTGTTAAGGAGAATACATCAATTACCAAGTTCTTGATGCAGATTCTGAGCAGAGATGTTACAAACTGCTAGCTTAGAAGTCTCTGGTGTACATCCTGTATTAGGATGGCTCAGCAATCCTTCCCAGCTCTCTGTCCCTAGCAAGGCTGCATCTGGAAGCAGAAGCAAGATTGAAGACAAAATGGAGACAGATTCATGGCACTTTTATATCCCTGGTGTCTCCCAAATGGGAGCTGGTCACATGATCCAGTAACCTGTCTGTGTTTCACATGCCAGCAGCCATGAGGTACTGGCTGGTCTGCATGTTTCCAGACGCATTCCTCAGGTGTGTATTGGCCACTCAGAGCCATTATCCATGTAGCAGTGCTAGTTAGAATAGGCATTCACTGAACAATGCTTCCTCACAATAGGCAGTCCAGGCCCATTGCTCTCTCCCAGATGGAGAACATTTACAGCACAAGTATAGAACCCATACTCATAACTTCACATACAGAAATCATACAAGTACATGAGCAGATACATAGAATCAGCAGAGCATAAGCTTTCATTTGACACCTCACATGGGTGCACCAGCGATCTGTCTGCTCACTTTAAAATCCAATAACGTGACACCCCATAATCCCTCATCTTGCGTTTCTCAGAGTAGGGGACTTCAGGCAAGAGAGTGGGATGGGGCAGAGCTTGGGAAAGAGGTGGACTGAGGCAGAGCAGAGGTGGGCAGGGGTTGAGACTGCATTGGAGCAGGGGGTTGCCCGAGGCCTACCGATGTTAAATTTCAATGAATCAGCTAATTGAGTAGTCGATGGAATTCCCATCAACTACTCTATTAGTCAATAAGGGCAGGTGGGGTGCTTGCTATCCCAGCTGCACCTCTGCCTTTTAAATGTAGTAAGAGCCGCCTGCCCCATGGCGCTCTTGCTACATTACAAAGGCAGAAGCGCACAGGGAACACAGGGCAAGCAGGACTCAAGCAGTCCCAACTCGTCCTGTGTTCCAACACTTCAAAGGCAGAAGAGCAGCAGTGGGAACATGGAGCAAGTAGGGACTGCTTGAGTCCTTCAAAGGCAGAGGTGCAGCAGTCAGTCCCAACTCGCGCTGTTTCCCCGCTGTGCCTCTGCCTCCCCTGCGAAGATGGTGCTGGGGGGAATCAGCTTTTAAGCCGCCTCCCCACCAGCACCAACTCCTACCCTCCCCCTGCTGCCTCTCTCTGATAGAGGCAGGAAGGGGGGGGGGGAGACTAGTTGAGTCACTAATAGACTACACGATAAGCATATGCTTATTGGGTAGTCAACTAGTCGCTTACATCCTTACTGAGGCCCAGCACCTGTGGTACTGGGTATGTTGCCCTGTGTTCCCCTAAGGATGGCCCTGTCAATGATGTTCTCATGAGAAACTCTGGTTTCTAAGGCTTATAACTTGGCCAATCTCATCTGACACATTCTCAGCAGACTTATTAAAATGTTGGCAGCTAAATTCTCTGAAGAATCTGTCAGTACTGGATCTGCTCCATCTCTTCACAGCTTGTGTGTGCCAAAATAACTTTGCACATACCATCCCCACAGAACAACTAAGCATATCCCATCTTGAGTACAGGGCCTGAGAAGGACTTCCTTTGCAATTGATGCTCCCAGTTTCTTCAGGCCACTACAGTGCTGAAAGCAGGGAGACTCTCCTGTACCTTCTAATACCCAGAGAAGGAGGAACCAATGTAACTATAATCCAGAAAGGAAAAGAACCACATGAGGGGGTAGATTGGAACGAGGATCCCAGGACCAGACTAAAACTGGAAGTTAGGGGAGGAGAGAGGGACAGAAGAGACAGGCTTTCAGCAGGATTTTGAAGACAGAATAAGGGCAAAAGAGTTTATGACCACTTGAGAATACTCCTTTCCAGAACCTTAAATAGAACCAAAGATGAATCACAAACTAAATGAGTTAACAATGTAATAGTGTTGCAAAAAAGTAAACAATCTTGGATGTATAAGCAGGAGTACTGAATACAAGGCATGTTAATTAATTCTACCGCATTACTCAGCGCTGATGAGGCCTCAGCTAGAATACTGTGCCCTACACTTCAAGAAAGATGTGGACAAATAGAAGAAAGTCCAGAGGAGAGCAACGAAAATGATTAAAGGCCTAAAAATTATGACCTAACTGGAAAGATTGAAAAAATTGGGTTTGTTTAGTCTGCAGAAGAGACGACTAGGGAGGTACATAATAATGTGATAAACTGTTCTCCTTAACCATTGCATAAAGGATAAGTAGTAATGGTCTTACACTGCAAACAGATATTTAAATTAGACAAAAAAAACCCTGACTATGTGGATAGTTAAGCATTAGAACAAATTACCTGGAGACATTGTGGAATCTCGGTCATTGAAGGTTTTTAAGAACATGTCACAAAAACATCTGTCAGGGATGGTCTAGATAATACTTACTTTAATTTAGTGCAAGGGACTGAACTAGTTGACCTATTGTGGCCCCTTCCAATCCAATATTTCTCATACCTGAAAGCTGCTATTCCTCTGCTATAAGCAAACAGCTGTAAAACCCACTGGCAAATTGTGTCTCATACTCATCCAGTGGCCAGTCAGCCTACAGGATAACTTACAACCGCTATTAGTTAGCGGAAATGTCAGAGGTCTTGTGCTATAGAGGTAAAGATTCCAACCCTGCTGATGACTCATGCTAGTGTCTATAAGTTTCCACATAATGGATTTTTTTCACTTTGTTGTTTTACAAACTTAAGAAATTTCAAAACATGTTGTGTGCAGTGTTGTTATAACTGTGTTTGTCCCAGGATATGAGCATCCCCTGGATGAGGGGATAGATTGTACCCTCAGCAAGTTCACAGATGACACTAAGCTAGGGGGAGAGGTAGATATGCTGGAGGGTAGGGATAGGGTCCAGAGTGACCTGGACAGATTAGAGGATTGGGCCAGAAGAAATCGAATGAGGTTCAGCAAGGACAAGTATAGAGTCCTGCACTTGGGACAGAAGAATCCCAAGCATTGTTACAAGCTGGGGACCAAATGCCTAAGTAGCAGTTCTGCAGAAAAGGACCTAGGGATTACAGTGGATGAGAAGCTGGATATGAGTCAACAGTGTGCCCTTGTAGCTAAGAAGGCTAATGGCATATTAGGGTGCATTAGGAGGAGCATTACCAGCAGCTGCAGAGAAGTGATTATTCCCCTTTATTCGGCTCTGGTGAGGCCACATCTGGAGTAGTGTGTCCAGTTCTGGGCCCCCCACTACAAAAAGGATGTGGATGCATTGGAGAGGGTCCAGCAGAGGGCGATCAAAATGATTAGGGGGCTGGAGCGCATGACCTATGAGAAGAGACTGAGGGATTTGGGTTTGTTTAGTCTGCAGGAGAGAAGAATGAGGGGGGATTTGATAGCAGCCTTCAACTTCCTGAAGGGAGGTTCCAAAGAGGATGGAGAAAGGCTGTTCACAGTAGTAATGGATGGCAGAACAAGGAGCAATGGTCTCAAGTTACAGTGGGAGGGGTCTAGGTTGGATATTAGGAAAAACTATTTCACTAGGAGGGTGGTGAAGCACTGGAATGGGTTACCTAGGGAGGTGGTGGAATCTCCATCCCTAGAGATTTTTAAGTCTTGGCTTGACAAATCCCTGCCTGGGATGATTTAGTTGGGATTGGTCCGGCCTTGAGCAGGGGGCTTGACTTGATGACTTCCTGAAGTCTCTTCCAGCTCTATGATTCTATGAGCAACAAAAGGTAGGTAAAGTAATCTCTTTTATTGAACCAAGTTCTGTTGGTGAGAGACACAAGTTTTTGACCTGTACAATGATCATAAGAGCTCTGTGTAAGCTCTTTTGCTAGAGTCTGTGGTGTAACAAAATACTGGATGCTTCATAAGTTGAATTTAAGATTACTTATATTCTCTAATCACTTCCAGTTATATAGCCATTTTCACTGTTCTCCACATAAACCCCACCAGCTAGCAGGGCCAGTGATTTTTCTCTGTGGGAATCTGTGTCTCAGCAGCAGGTGAGGAAAAAAACATTTAATATAATAGGAAAATCTGATTGTAGGAGCACATAAAAGTGGTAAATAGAATCAGTAGCATGGAAAAGAATCTGAAAAAGCATTTAACACATTTTATTTTTAACTGACTAGATTTCAAGTTGACAATGCCCCTTAAAATAAGAGTTGCTTTCATTTCAGACATGCTGCTTGCAGCTCCCTTGCCTTTGTTTTCTCTATCATCTGTGTTTTAAGGGGAAAGGTCAGTTCTCAAAGCAATGTCTGAATCCTAACTGGGAGTCTCCAGCCCTATGTATCTTCATAGATGGGAATTTTCCAGCAGTGACGGAGACAAAGTGCCATTTGTTATCAGTGTCCGAAGGCTTTGTGTGGTAGGGGAAGTGACAGACTTTATCCACTGTAGACCTCAGAGGTGACCTTAACCAGTGAGTTTAGTGCTTGACTTTGGCTAGGTCTACAATATAGGGGTTTTGCACCAAGTGCGTTTTTGCGCAAGAAAATTTACAGAAGAACGGCAGAACAGAGGGCTTTTTGCGGTTTAGGTATACCTCTTCCTACGAGGAATAACTCCTTTTTGTGCAAGAGTTCTTCCGCAAAAAGGTATGCATGGATGCTCAACAGGGGTTTCTTGCGCAAAAAGAGCCTATCAGAAAAAGCACAGGTGCTCTGATGGCCATTCTGTGAATGGCCATCAGAATATTCTTGCGCAAGAGCGTCCATGCAGTGTGGACACTCTCTTGTGCAAAAGCACATTGCTTTTGCGATGCGCTTTTGAGGTGTGGATATGCTTTTGCACAAGATCTCTTCTGCAAAAAGCTTTTTGCACAAAAACCCTACAGTGTAGACAAAGTCTTAGAGAAAAAGTTAGAAGTGACATCTCCTGCCACCAAATAACCTCTTTGTGTTTGGCTCTGTTCTCAGGCAAAAGGTGATGATTTCCTGATTTCTTCCTGATTTCCATAGCTGAGTTTCAGGACAGGTCTAGTAATCTCCCTTCTTAAATGCCTGATCCTTCGCTGTAAAAAACAAACAAGAAAGGGGACGAGGGTTCGTTTTACTTGAGTGAAAGGAGAAACTCTTCTGCTGCCTTCTTGATGGCTAAAAACACTCCTGTACACTTAATTAGGAAGCTCTGCCAAAGGATAACTCACAGCAGCCATAGGATATGTTACGAGATTGGGTTTGTAGAAGTTCAGATCCTGGAGGGAGGTATTATAATCTCGCTTTCTCTCACTCTCTCTAGCCAAAACAGATCAACCATTTAAAAAAAAATGAGTTGTTTTGCCCATGTTAAATTCTGGTTACCTTTTCTCTGAAAGACTCTGGCACCTTCAAGCTCTGTTGACATGAGTTTTAGTAGTTAAATTCCTGGACTGTCATTGCTCATTAAAAGTACTACCATATGGGTGGAAATCGGGTAAATATTGCATTTTATTAATATCAGCAGAACTGACTTAAATGGGGCCTGTGTTGTGTAGTCTTGCCTTAATCTTTGTATTCATGACCATCAGTGTGAAAGAAGTGTATATGCACGTATATGCAACCACACTTAAGTTGCAGCCCTTGGCATGTGCTGGGAGTTTCATTGTGGCCCCTGGGACTTCCAAAGTTAAGTAGCCCTGGTGTAGTTGTTTACACAATTAACCAATAAGCCTGGGTACACCCCTCCCCCCAGAGGCAGCAAGGGACAAGGGAGGTGGGAGCCAGTGCCTGTGGGAAATCACTGGTGTCCCCCTTGCTGCCCCTTCTGCGCGCGCACACACACACACACACACACACACACACACACACACACACACACACACACCCCTTGCTACCTCTGATACAGAGGCAGCTAAGGGGCATAAAGGGGGAGCCAGCTTTTAAGCACCAACTTTTAAGCTCCTGCCTGCCCCTTCCCCACCACATGTAACTGCTAAAAAAAAAAATCCAGTGGTTACACATTTACACAAATACATGTTAGTTAACATCCCTATTGTGAACAGTTCTGTGAAAATATCTACTCTCACAGCAATGATCAAAAAGCTAACAATTTTGGAAATCATTAGGAAACAGATAAAACAGAAAATACCATATTGCCTCTACATGAATCCAGGGTGCCCCCCACATCTTGAATACTGCATTCATATCTGGTCACCCCATCTCAAAAAGGATGTATTGAATTGGAAAGAGTTCAGAAAAGGACAACAAAATTGGTTAGGGGTATGGAACAGTTTCTTTATGAGAGATGAATAAAACAGACTTTTCAGCTTGAAAGAGAGAAAACTAAGTGGGGGATCTGATAGAGATCTATGAAATCATAATATATGTGGAGAAAATAAATAAGGTTATTTACTCCGCATAACACAACACCTAGTGGTCACCCAATGAAATTAATAGGCAGGAGATTTAAAATAAAGTATTTCTTCACACACAATCAACCTGTGGAACATTTTGCCAAAGGAAGTTGTGAAGGCCCAGACTACAAAACGGTTAAAAACCTAGATATGTTTAGGGCAGATAGACCTATCATCACAAACTATTAGCCAGGATGGGCAGGGATGATGTCCTTAACTTCAGTTTGCCAGAAGCTGGGACTGGACAACAGGGAATGGATCACTTAATGATTACTTATCTGATTCATTCCACACCAGGCACAAGCTACAGTCAGAAGACAGGAAACTGGGATAGATGGACCTTTGGTCTGATCCAGCATGACCATTCCTATGTTAAATCTGACTATGCAGTATCCCTCAGACTTTAAAAAAAAAAATGTATTGTAGTATTTCAGATTATATATGTTGTACAGTTTCTCCCTACACTCTTATAGCATTAAGATAACCTGTTCCTTTCTGAAATGAGTGCAAGTAATAAAACAAAAAAAGACCTTCCATTTTGCTGATTCGTATTAACAATTCATTCATGGAGGCCCATTTGCCCAAGTACTTCACAAAACACATACAAATCAGTACTGCATGAGTAGAATGTTAGATGCTGAGAGATATACAGTATTTAAGATATTAATAAATATCAAGTTTCACCATAGTAGGGATACCGGATGAAGATTGGTATGGGAAGCTAGGCACAAGCCTATCAGCTCAGTTCCCACAGCAAAGCCAGACTGTGAACTCTGCAACTACCTGGCAGTAAAGAATGAGCATGTTTAAAACAAAAACAAACAAAAAACCTTAAGCATGACAGGTTTACCAAGTTCATTCTGTCTCCATGCATCCCCAGAAAGGTACCCCCATTTTGTTTATTGATATACTAAAATATGCATTTTAAGCTGTATTTATAAATGTCCTTAACCTAAGCATGTGCTTATCATTACACAGGTGCAAGAAGCTGAGACCCCCCTTGTGGCACAGGACGTTGGGGGGTGTGTGTGTGTGTGTGTGTGTGTTTCCCCATTTCTCCTGTTTATGCACTGAGATTACTTCCTCCTCTTACCAGACACCCCCTACTAAAATCTTTGGGGAGATGATGAAAAAGCGCATCAACTTCGCTTATGTCAAAGCACAGCATTGCAAGTAGATTTCATCACCTGTCAATTGGGTAGCAGGCTGGGTGTGTTGTTTGAAAAGGAAGATGAGAGGGGGAAAACAAATAGAGGACCAAAGGAGAAGAGAGTTGCCCAGCTGCCAGCGGTGGGTACAGATAAGAGCCCCGTGCTGGAGTCGGGAGAAGGATCAGTTGTTTTTAATACAAATTTCTATTTTTTCCGACCAGCTCTAGCACGCACCAAGCTACCACCGAGTCAGAAAGGGTCGGTGCCGTCCAGCGGGCACAGCCTAGCCAGCCACGGGCGCTGCGGAGCAGGGCCTCGCGGAGAGCAGCTGTGCAGCGGGGAGGCAGGTGTGGGGCTGGAAGCGGGAGGCCGGGGGGCGGGAGAACGGAAAAGAGGGGCGGGGGCGAGGATAAAGTGTGAGGCGGGCGAAGAAATGACGAAGGGAGGGACAAGGGCTGAGGGAACGGGCACAGGCTGCGGACCCGTCCCTTGGAGAAGCGCTGGGGACACTACTAGCCAGCCGAGAGGGCGGCGAAGCCAACCTGTGAGGCTCCCAGCGACATGGGGAACGCCATATTGCAGTACGGAAGGGAGGCTCCACTTTGCACTACGGAAGGCGTTGCTCCCGCGCTCGCTCTTCCCCTCCCACAGGGCGCCGCCATTTTAGATTACGGAATTCCTTGCGACCCATGGTGAAGCCTCTCCGCGAGGGAGCCGCCATTTTGGGTTACGAGCGAAACGGCGACCCACAGGGGTCCTCACCTCCCTTCGTATAGGTGCTTCATAAAATGCCTGCTAAAAATCCCCCCTTTTTTCGCCCCGCTCCCAAGATGGCGTCGATGCGGGAAAGCGACACTGGCCTGTGGCTACACAACAAGCTGGGCTCCACGGACGAGCTGTGGGCGCCGCCGAGCATCGCCTCGCTGCTCACGGCCTCGGTGATCGACAACATCCGCCTCTGCTTCCACGGCCTCTCCTCGGCCGTCAAGCTCAAACTGCTGCTGGGGATGCTGCACCTGCCCCGCCGGGCGGTGGATGAGGTGAGAACGGGGCAGGGGCTGCGCGGGAACCGGGCGAGGCGGGACCGGCTCCAGCGCGCGAGTCCTGCCGCGGGCGGGGGCAAGGTAGGGTGCGTAAGGGAGGGAGGGAAGGAGGTGCCTGGGGGCCAGTTGCCCGGGCAAGCGGCGGCTGGGTGAGGGCAGCAAACGCCCCCGTGTGGTGGCGGCGGCGGTACTCGCCCCCCCCTCCCCGTTAAATGGCGTCTGAGGAGCCGCCCGCCGGACACACCCCCGGGTGGGGGAGGGGTATCAGTAACGGCCCGCTGGACACACCCGCGCGGGAGGGGGGCGGGGCGTGTCAGTATTGCGCCCCCCCCGGGCTGCTCCTTGGGGGCGCTGCACTCCGTACTGCCCGCCGGACACCCGCCTGGCGGCGGAGGGGTGCTTAGTACTGCGCCCCCAGCCGCTTTTGCCCCCTGGGGTGTTACGTTCGGTACCTACCAAATCTGACAGTCGCACCCCAGACAGTTACCTGTAATGTGCCTGATGCCCCTTCTCCACGTCCCCTGGCATGGGGCCCTTAGGCAGAGCGGGTGCACCCTGGCGCGCAGCTGCGTTAAAAGCCAACAGGGCACTATTGAAAGAGCTGGCAGGGACCCGGGTTGTGCTAAGATAGTCCCTGTAAGAAATGTTAAGTTACTTTTACCGCTGCCCTTAGGATACATAGCTGCCACCCCCTGAGCGGCCAGCCCATTGTCGGATACCCTGCCCCCCATGTGTCTGAGAGGAGAGAGTGCTAACTGTGCATTCATAGGGCCTGGGAGCTTCTGGCCTGATGGGTGACCTTGGCCAAGTGTGTGTCTCCCCTCTGTACCTCGCTTTGCCCATCTGTAAAATGAGGATATTGGTACTGTCCTTCTTTGTATAGTGTTTTGATTAAAGTGTTTCCTAAGGACTAGGTATTGTTATTCCTGTTACTCAAGTGTGGCACTCCTGTGAGTGCTGTGCTCTCTTTTAAAAGGTTCCATCCTTGCCTTCTTGTCTGAAACTGAGAAGGGAGAGAGGAACAGAAGAGATGACTTTTCATAGTTAGGCTGATGAGTTTCACCATGTACAACAGCTAGTGCTTTTGACTGCCTTTTTGGGGATTATGTCTCTGGACCAGCGGTACTTGTGCTTGGAACTAGGCCAGAGAAACAAATTATAGAGGACAGTGGTTTTCAATCTGTAGTTCGCAGATTGTCTGAATTTTCCAAAGGTGTCTGCGCCTCCACTTGAATTTTTTTAGGAGTCTGCAAATGGGGAAAAAACCACTGATATAGAAGTTAGGCCATGCCAAATTTCCTTCATCTCTCTTCCCTCAATCTGCTATCAGTACCGGAACCGAGTCTAAGCCAGGAGTGGGCAAGATACATCTTGCCCACCCTCCCTGCCACTCTACAGGCCAGTCAAGATCAGAGTCAGGGAGTGCACAAAGTCATTTGCTGTTCAAAGCAGCTGGCAGCTCCCTACACTCACCAGGGGCACACAACATCTAAAGGGAGCCACCTGCCGTTTTGAACTTCATGCACTCTCTTGCCCCGGGGTCATGATTGGCCTGGGGGTGGGGAGTGCACAAAGTCTCCTCCCCCCTCCAGGGCCTAGAGGAAACTGACTGCTGTTTAAAATAGCTGGCGGTTCCCTGTAGGTGTCGCATGTCCCTGGCAGGGCAGGGGACAAGAGATTTCATGCGGGAGGCAGGAAGTGCACAAAGTCTCCTCCTCCCACTAGGAATGCATGGCACCTAGAGGGAACCGTCTCTTCTAGCAGAGGCCTTGCCCTTTCCGGGGGGGGGGGGGCTGGAGCCAGCCCACAGCCAATACCAAATTTTGTGAATTGGTCCCTTTGCAAAAATTATTGCCCAACTGCTAATCTAAGGCCTAGTTTATGCCTAAAATTTAGGTCACCTATCAACATTGTTCAAGGCTGTGAAAAATTCACACCTTTCAGAGGCATAGTTAAGATGATCTAAGACCCTTATAGACACGAGTAGGTTGACAGAATTTTTTCAAAAAACTAGTTACCGCATCACAAGATGGAGCATGTAGTGACGGAAAACCCCCTTCCATTGTTGTCATTTACAACAGCAGCGTGCAAATTTTTCCATTCGCAAACCCTCCCCCGCCTTTACCATTCATGGAATTTGCGTTGCTCCCTTTCCCACCCATTGCTACCCTTATGTCTGCACTGCTGCTGGCAATGGTGCTGCCTTCAGAGCTGGGTAATCGGGCAACAGTGGCTGCTGATTTGGGCATTCATGTTGTTTGTGGCACAGGAGGACTTTTTTTTCCCTAATTCTGGCTCCCATCCAACCCACAATGGCCAATCTATTTTTATCCCACAATATCCACTCTATTTTTATCCTGCTTCCACTATTATGGCAGCATGTCCTGTGGAATCCCAGTTTCTTCATGTCCTCCCTGAGAACCTCTTGTGCCCTGCATGTCCACACCAGTTTGCATATCACTGGTCTACAGTGTAGGACTACAGCTATGTTGCTGTAACACTTGTACTGTAGAAATAGCCTAAGAGCCTTAGCCTCGGGAGGACAGCAGCAAGTGCTCAAACTTGAGAGGGGAAGAGCAGGGGTCTCTCTGGCTATGTCTAGACAGCAGGTCTATTTCAGGATACTGGAAGTATCCCGAAATAGCAATTCTTCATCTTTAAACACACCGGTTATTTCAAAATATATTTCGAAATAACAGGCACACTATTCCAGCATCTCTGTAGCCCTCATTCCACAAGGATTAAGGGATTTGTTGGAATAGCACTTTATTCCGAAACTTAATTTCAACATCAGCTGTTTTGAAATCTCAAAATAAGCTACACAATTTGCATAGCGCAAATTGCGTAGCTTATTTTGAAGTAAGGGTGCGGTGTTGACGCACCCTATGGAGGGGTAGGAGAGAGATGTTGAAGCTCAAATGCCTAGAGGCTAGGAAATCAGAGTTGGCATGGCTAACTGGAGTAGGAGGATGTTAACTAAGTGGGCTGTTTTGAAGTGGTGTTGAGTTGGAAGTCAGGAAGCGGCTGATATGCGGGGGAATAGTTTAACAATGGAAGGTCACTCTGGAGCATACATTTCCACAACTTAAGTCTCGAGGAATCTCTACTCTACTTCATGCCCCACGTTGTTCTGTTTCCTGACAATACCAATGCAGACAGTGTGCTGCTTCAGCATGATTCTCCTTTTTGTTCAGTAGATGTGTGTGCTCTTTGCAAGAGACTCATGTTTATGGATACCACTGTCAGTATATGTTTGTTGCTGAGTTGTGACAGTAGAATTCTAAACCGGGTGTGGGGAAACTGTAAATACAGCAAAAGCCACTTTTTTCTGGCACTTAACCAACCAGCACTCTTAATTAACTGGCATTTCTGATCTGTGCACAGTCTGGTTTAATAGTAGGGATGTCAATGAGGAGTCAACTATATGACTACCTGATAAGCCTAGACTTATTGATTAATCTTGTCAACTATACACATTTCCCCTTCCCCCCACCTTGCTGCGTCTGTGTCAGAGGCAGCAAGTGGGATGGTGAGCAGGAGCCAGCTTAAAAGCCAGTTCCCCCAGCACTGGCTCCGGGGTGCCTCCCAGCCCCTCTCCCCGATACAGAGGCAGCAACACAGGGTAGCAGGGACCTCCCCAGGAGTGGGGCTACACTGTGCCGGCTGCCAGTCCCATCCTTGCAAAGTATCGAATTGTCGTGTAACTGATAAGAATTCACGTAGTTACACAACTATTCAGTATCTAACATCCCTAGTTTATAGTGCAGTCAATTTGGGGCCTGGCAGCGGGCTGGGATGTGGAAGGGGCTTAAGGTGTCAGATGGGGGGGCTGGGGCGCTCATCTACAGCAGCCTCCACGAGTGGCTTCCTGTCCCTGCTTTGCTGGCAGAGTCATGGCCAGGTGGCTGTTCAGGTACACTGCCTCCATCCCCCCCTCCTAGAGAGCTGACTCTGTGGCTTCTGGCCCGTGGGCTGGGAACCGTCGCCAATAGACTCTCCAGGGGGCACCGCCTCTGCAAGTGGTGGCAGTGTACCTGCTTGCAGCAGAGCCATCTGGCTGCGCCATCAGGAGAAGCATGAACGGGGAGCTCTTGGCAGAGGCCACTAGAGGGGAGCACTCACTCCCCCATCTGGCACCCTGAGCCCTTCCCAGCCCGTAGCTGGACCCAAGCCCACTTGCAGAGCTTGTGCCCCATACCCTCCGTACTCTAACCCCCCTCTTAGTTAACCGACATTGTTAATTTACTGGTACCCTCCCCCCTCATGCTGGATAAAAGGGCTTTTATTGTAACATGGATTAGTGCACACTGCAACCTTGAGTATTGACAACCAAATGTCCTAAAAGAGGTGTATGCACAAGCATTGTGTTTTGACCAATTCGTTTCAGGGTAGTGTGACTCAGCATGACTCCTGTAGGTTTTTCTGTGTAGTCATTCATTCTATTATGTGGTGCTGCAGTCTGTGTTAAAAAGGTGCTTACTTAGTATATCTGCTTCCTGTATATCTTTGAGACCTACTTTAACTGCTTGCTAAGTGTCTGTCCCAGCTCTGGAGTCTTTCTCTTAGTATAACTGAATTTGTAATGTAATACAAACATAATAAAATAGCCTTCCCAAAACCAGAAAATAGGAATAGTTCACTCCAGACATACATGATCCCTCCATATCAAGACCCCAGCCCTCATTGCACCAGAGTTGGGATAAAAGCCCCAGTAAGCTTAAGTTTAAAAAAAAAAAAAAGGGGGGGGGAATGGAGGACTTCTTATGTGACCTGAAAGTTACCAGATAGAGGCATTTGGAAGCAAGAGAAGTGAATTGAAAAGTTTAGGGCTCTTTGTGGGGTATACTTGACTGGCTCTTGTCTCAGACTGATGGAACTGCAGCTCAGGTGACACTATAAAATAATCCATTGAAATGCTGCAAAGCTGTCCATCAGAAGAATATTTCTGAGATACTTTTTATTAAAATACTGCCTCAAAATTAATCCAAATTTAATAGGCTTGGCAGGTAACTTCATTCAATTTTGACTTTTGTTAGTCTTGCAAACTCATTAAAATGATAGAATAGAAACTAGCCCACTCTTCAATCTTGTGTATCGTCAAAAAAGCCAGCTAAGTTTTGAATATAGAAAGGTGTACTAGTGTTATTAATGGAGGCAGAAGACAGCTGGTGCTTTCAGATCCTAGATGAAGTTTGTGGAGATAGCAGCTACAAGTAGTATTGTTCGATTTGTAAACTTGAAAGATACTTGCCAGCTGTCATTTTTAATCCCTTTATAGAGTATTTGCAATTCCCTCCCCTCCCTCCCCTCCCCCTGCTGCCTCCGTATCCGAGGCAGCGGAGGGGGAAGGGAGCAGGAGCCAGTTCCCCCCCAGCACCATCTCCGCGGTGCAGGGGGGAGGCAGAAACGCAGCAGTCCCGAAGCCAATGGCACCGTCCCCAGGAGCTAACCCCACTGTGGCTCTGTACTTTAACATTTGTAATATTTGGACTGACTTTTGGATTAGGTTGCATATGAGTTGAATTGACCTGGGAAAATGACTTAGATTCAGTGTGATTGGACTTCATTAGTGTAATGCATGTTTTTCTTTATTCCTCATTAAGGATGTCAGTGGTTAAAAGTGGTCAGGGTGATGCTCACTGGTTACCAGTTAACCAGTGGCCTCTACAGGCCAGAGCAGCTCTCCAGCCACCTGCGATGTGTTGCAGTAGCTTGCTGCACCGCTGAAGGGGGTGTTCCCGCCTGACCCAACCTACCACCTGCTCCCGTTTAAACTGATAACCACTTTAACCTAACATTTAACCGGTTAACTGATTAACTGGGATTTTACATCCCTACTCATCATGTACGTGTCTGCACCAATCAGGTGTTAGGACTCAGAATACTGAGCTGGTGTCTGAAAATGGTATGAGATTAGAAAACATGTTGTATCAGCTTTGTGGCTCTGAATGTTGTGTAGAGTATGTGTAACTGGTGTATCGTGTACTAGAAGTATTAAATGTTAAATTTTCCTCTGAATGCTAGTTTGAATATAGGATTTTTAAAGTGACAATGTCTTTCTAAAATGATCACTGGGAGAAATATATTGTTTAGCAGTGGAACAGGATAATTTGGAAACCACTTCTGGGCCCAGTTCTATGACTACACTGAATGTTGGGATTAATAGAATACATGGTGTTACCTGGTTTGATTTTAAAAAGGATTTTATTGACAGTCACTTGTCCATTCTTAATCCCTAAACCTCTCTGGGAAGTATCAAGTCTATCTAAGAATATATCCAGTGAAGGTGATTAACAAATCTTCCTTGGCAGTTTGATCCATTGCTTAAGTGTTCTGCTCTTTTTTTCTAATATTTTGCAACTTCCTTGATACCTTTCATTCAGGAACGCCAAGTGTTTTACAAGTATTAATGAATTAATCCTTCCAGCACTCCTGTGGGGTAGGTAATTAACCTACATTTCCTTACCACACCATAAACCCATTACTATTTGTTTGTCCTCGCTGACTAATGAGAATAATTGGTGCCTGTTTTCTTAACATCTCTGTGTATTTGTAGCCAGTGTTTAAATTCATTCTTCGTACTACTTTTCTCTAAACTGAACATAGCAGCTCTCCTCACCATTTCCTAATTAATTTGTTTCCGTAACCTTTTGCTCTTTCTTCTAAAACCTTTCCAGTTATCAGAGTTTTGAAATATCTAAAGCTCAATTCAGTTCAGTTCATAGGAATAATTTCCCTTATTTTGCACAATATACTCCTGTTAACATGACACATAGTAGCATATGTACTTTTGTTCAGGATTGAATTCACTACTTTATGGGTAGATTGTGTCATTATGATCAAGCCCTGCAGTTTGGGCAATGTGTTGTAGTGATGCCCCTGGAGTATCCTGGGAGAGTGATTGTCTAAACCTGGAGTTGTGTGTGCACTCCCTGCTACACTAGTATAACTATATGAGGCTTTGCCCTCTTGCCTCCATCCATCTGCATGGGTGGGGAGCCAGCTGCTCCCTGCACATTAGAAACAGTAGTATAAAGCACCAGCACAAAGGAGTAAGGAGGTATATTATGCCACCTTAGTTCCATGAGCTGCATATAAGACAGTCACTGTCTGTCTTAATTCGTCATCATTTACATTTCCGTGACCTCCGCTTAGATTTCCTGTCTTAGTTATTTATTGAATCTGATTTTGTATTGGCCATTTTTCCATTTTATCAAATATGTACTGTATTGTAATCCCTTGCCGCTAGAATATTTGTGATCCTTTTGACCTTTATTATTTGCAGATATTAATATACTTACTCCCCACTCCATTCTTCAGGTTAATGAAAATGCTGATTAATAATAGACCTTTGTGGGCCCCTATTCAACATCACCTTCTTAATGGGCACTGAACCATTAAAAACAGTTTAGATTTTAGCCATTTGAGAAATCACTTTATAATTCTATGTAATCCACACTTCATTAGTGGTAGAAGTGGAAAGCAAATGAATAGGAATTGGTTAGATGAAGTCCTTCTGGAGTGCTTGTGTGGTTTTCTCATTTACAGCCAATAACTTGTTCCTTCTCTCCTACTCCTAAATGCTATGATTATTTGCGATTGACAATAAGTGATCCGCTGGCTGGACACAGTTTGTAAGGGTTAGCCATTGGTAGGCTGTCAAATGTTTTATTTACCTGCACATTTATTTGTAGGTACAGCCGCTTGCAGCTCCTGATGGCTGCAATTCATGTTTCCTGGCCAATGGGAGCTACAGGAAGCAATGATTTGGCTTGTGCTGCTTCCCACACTTCCCGTTGGCCAGGACAAGTGAACCATGGCCAAAGGGAGCAAGCGGCCTTCTGCAGACACACAGGTAAATAAATTATCTGGCAGCCCGCCAGGGGCTAACACTGGCAAGCTTTGTCTCGCCCGTGGACCACTTATTGCCCACCACTGCTTTAATGTGTCTATGGCTGTTTGTTACAAGTGAAAATGAATTTGGTTTTTCTCATGTTAATCTATTTAGAGATGTTTGTCCAAGTTAAAGCCTTGCCATATTTTTGGCTATACAAAATGTAGCTAGCTCTTTGAATTCACAAGTACTAATGTCACCTTTTTTTTTTTTTTTTTTCTCCAAGTATTTTTGCTAATCATTGACATTTCAGACCAGACCTATAACAACAATTGACAAACTATGTCGGAGCTAATCCTGAAGTCTATGCTTAGCAAGACTCACTGGAATCAGTGAGAAATTAGCTTGAGTAAGGATTTCAAGATTCGGTCCATAATGAAATTAACAATGTTGGAATGTAGTTCTTCTTTGAAAAGTAACTAAAAATGGCATGTGAAATTCTATGTGCCTCTGACTTCCATATATGCTCAGTTTGCAAATAAATACATACTTTTCTAATTGCCAGATCTGTAAATTTAACCTGAAATCAGAGTCAGTGGTGTTCTTCCTGATGCAAAACTAGAGAAACAAGGTGTTTGAGGAGGGATATAGAGAGGAGGGCATGAGAGTGTGTGACCGTATGTAGAAAGCAGCCTGAAGAAAAAGCATTAACAGAATGGTGAAAAGAGGAGAAAAAAGATGTTGACACTGAGGAAATGTATAAAAAAAAGACTCTCCGTTCAGCTGAACCAGTGTTAAACTTGTGGTAATCAAAATATACTCCGCTTAGTCAGGTTCTAGCATTCTTGCCCTAAAGTTACTGAAAGCAGTATTGACTGTGTGCTCACACTTACAATCCCTGAAAATCTCTATTCTCAAGTTTTAAAATTTACACTGTGGACTGGAGAGGTAAAAGCAGTTCTTTGTCCTGAGAAGTGTCATACTCTTCCTTCCCATTCCCTACTTTATTCCTTTTTATAAAATGTAGTGGAAGCAGCTCTGATGAAGTGTGAAGCCCAATTTGGCCATCTTGCCCTCTGTTCTATGCTGATACTTTTTTTGCAGTGGTTAATTTGTTGCAGGGTTGAGCCTGGTACTCTAGGCTTGGCAGTTCAGAGCCCTGGCACCTCTGGGCTTGCTGCATCAGTTATGAAAGTTTAAAAAAAAAATGCTTGAGTTCTGGTACTTCTTTCCTTACCAATTAATCACTGTTTTTGTGAGGATTTGGGAGAGGGAGGTTTGGAAAGGGAGCCAAGATTTGAAACTCATGGAGATTTCTGTGCGCAGCATAAATGAGGCCCCCCTAGCTTTATGTAATTTAAGGGGGGGCGTATATTGGGGAACGGGGGGGTCATTATATAATCAGCAAAATCGAAAAGAACATGGACTTTATTTCTGAGATCCAAAGATGCTTGGAAAAGGAAGGGAGAACTGGGATATAATTTAATAGTTTTCTATATTGATGTAATGCTTATTTTTTAAACAAGCAAATTATGTTCAAATTACAAAAGGCCTGTAGTAAATTAATAAGAGGAAGGAAATCTAGAGTTAAGAATTATAATCTCTCCTTGATTTGTCTTGTGGTGTTTGGATACCTGCAAACAGTATAAATTGTGCAATGTGTACTGCAATATGTGATGATAATGGGATATGGAAAGGGCTACCTCTCAGTATTAACATTTACTTTCCTTGCACTTTATCTTAGAACCCATAGTGTTAATCCTGTTTGTTGCCAATATGTCTTAATAGAGGTCATATAGTTTATATTGACTCTGTTTTTCTCTTGTGCTCTGATAAGCACATGCTGCCTAAAGCCATGTCTTAGCTCTGCAAAAGACCGGAGAGATTTAAAAATTCAATTTTTAACATTCAAGTAAGACTTGAAATTCATATTTTAAAACTTTTTAAAACTCTCTCAGGAACTGAGCTACCTGTCAATGAAGTATAATGATTAAAAAACAAAATTCAATATATAATTTTAGTTAAATGATTGTATTTATTTATGCTACCAAATAATAGATATTTTGATTAGTAGCTGAAATAAATTTGCTCTAATAAAATTTCCCCCCACTATAACCTTGTGACTCTTTCCCCAGTTGAACTCACAGAAATAAATGTTTAGAAGACACCTTTTCTTTGTAGTATAGCTCCGTAGCAAAAATGATGACCCTGGACATATGGCTTAAAGACCTTGCCATAACACAGTTAAACACAATCATTTATATGGGTTTCCCACAGGAAGTAAATATTATGCATGTTTGTGCTGGCTTATGAAAATATTTCCAAATACAAAGTAACCTTCTTAGAATTGTTTCCAATTTGTTGATTTTCTTTTCTCTTTTTTGTTAGATGAAAGGTGCACTGACTGAAATTATCCAGCTCGCTACCTTGGATTCAGACCCCTGGGTCTTAATGGTAGCTGATATTTTAAAATCCTTTCCAGATACTGGCTCCCTTAACCTTGATCTTGAAGAACAGAATCCCAATGTTCAAGATATTTTAGGAGAACTTAGGGAAAAAGGTAAGCAATTTATTTTGTCTAAAATTACACTGAATATTTGACAAATATTTGAATATTTTTGCAAGCAAACCACTTTGGGTGAACGTCAGTGAGGTCAAGATTACACTCTGTATGTTCACAGGTCTAATGGGAAGCAATAAATATAGGTCTAACCCACAGCACTTTGCCCTAGGAACTGTTCCATGTGAGGCAACAGAATTATGTTAGCAGTTCCTGAAGTGAAATAAAACTAATGTATGATTAATACAGGTTGGACTTCCCTTGTCCAGCACCCTCGGGACCTGATCCATTCTGAATGAGGGAGTTTGCCAGATATGGGGAGGTCCTGCCACTGGCCTTCCAGGATGCTTCCCCCCTCCCTGCAGTTAGCTCCGCTCTGGCCCCACTGCCACTGGGCTCCAGCCAGCAGGGTTTGGACTTAGGCTCCAGCCTGCTGGAGCTCCCCAGGATGAAGCGGTCCTGCTTCTCCCTCACCCGACCAGGGATCCCTGCCTGGGACAGGCTTGCCTGTCCAGCTGCTGCCCCACCAGCTGGGTCTCCCAGGGACAGGGCTTGCTTTTGCTGCTCACCAGTCCCGCTGCTGCTCCGCCCAGTCAGGGCTCCCTGGGGACAGCATGCTCAGGCCTCTTTGGCCCTGTTTCTCCCTGCCAGACTGGGGATCTCTGCCAGTTACAGGGTTTGCTGGTTCTGTTGTTGCCCTGCCCAGCTTGCTGGTCCCGTTGTTGCTTCGCAGTCCTGGGTGCCAGGGCTCTCTGATCCAGCAACATCCGTAGTCCTCCCAGACCATGGATGTTGCCGGATGAGAGAATCTTAGATTTTGGAGGTTCAACCTGTGTAACTTTTATAACTTTTACAAGATCGTAAATTAAACATTGTTTTATTCCTGTCTTGCATTTTTGTACTAATCTTCAAGGGATTTCCAGGTGTCTGTTTTTGGAGGTTTTTTAAAACCATTGGTGAACTTAAAACTACCACATTAGGGGAGGTTCATTTACCGTAGCATGATATAATGCTTTCTGTCTTGAAAGCCCGATCTCAAAGCAGTGAGTTTTCTGTGGGAAGATATCTCTAAGAAGCCTAGTTAAGGATGTGGGTGTAAATCTGTTTGTGCTGTACAGATGGACTGCCTCTACAGTGGTGTTCCCTGTAAGCTTTGTGCTTGTATGACTGCTCAGGAGAGACTCATATGCTGCCTAGCTGATTAGCAGAGTGCCCACAACTAGGTTTTGTGTTTTTACTGATGGTACACATTTGCATGTGCCTTGTTACACATAAAAAATTATTCTGGGCATGTATGAGAAAATCCACATGTGGATGTAAAAGATTAGCAGGAACATTGGCCTGCACTAGAAGCTCTTAGGAAGTGTACCATTATTGTAGCTTTACTGATGATGGCAGCAGTGAGAGCATTAGGGTAGATTAGACTGTGGCAGTTAAAATACTTGAGCCATGTGTATGCTAGTACTCCATAGTTACTGCTACCAAAGATGCTGTACTAGTGCTATTGCAACAAAAGGAACTATCCCAAAAGTGGGAAGTATATAAGAGCCACCAAATGTAATGGACGGAAATGGTTGTAGGAGCCAGGATATAGCAAAGTAATAGAAAAACTCCTTGGAAAGATTACTGCATCATGATTGAAAATAGGAATGATCGTTCACTGATATAAATTTTCACCTCTCAGTATTTTGTGGTCGACTGGATAGTGTTTCTGGTTTCTGTTTTTTTAAATTTAGCTTCTGAGAATGAATCTTCAGCGTTTTTTTCAAAGTACTGAAATGTGTACTATACTTTTAAAGTAACTTTACATTTGACTAGACCAGGGTTTCCCAACCTATGGGTCGCCATTACATTTCAAAAGGGTCACCAAGTGTTTCCCCAGGTGGCTCTGCCCTCCCTCCTGCCCCCATTTTTGAATTGCCTTGGGTCACCAAGTCTTCCTGAATTGTCAAAATTGGTCCCCATCTGGAAAAGGTTGGGAACTGCTGGACTAGACAAACACATTATGTTTGTCTTCAGAATAATGTATTTTCTCTTTCATTAAATCCCGGTGAAGAGTTGCTTATTACAACATAGCTAGAGTCGTCAGGTTTCTGGAATACTGAATGAGCAAAATAGAAGTTTCCCTCAGCACCTGAATAAATATTTTGTAGTTAAAAATTACCTGCACAAACTATATAAAATTTGTCTGTCTTGTAATTATCTGTGAAGATGTCATTTTATCCACATGCATTATGTTAACTCTCTACACAGTAAGTGAATGTGAAACATCAGCTATGTTGCCGTTGGAGTGCCAGTATTTAAACAAAAATGCCTTGACAACACTAGCTGGGCCACTTACTCCCCCAGTGAAACACTTCCAGCTGAAAAGAAAACCCAAAAGTGCCACTCTACGAGCAGAACTCTTGCAGAAATGTAAGTAATAAACCAGCTAGCTGAACAAATGCAGTTACAAACAGGATTGTAAAAGGACGGCATAGAATTCTGTTTGATGCATATTCCTATACTCAGGGCTCGCCAAGCCGCGGCGAGCCCCGCTCACCAGCCATGCGGTTCGGCACACTGCGCATGCGCTGACCGTGCTGCGTGGCTGTGCCAGCTTATAATCTACTCGCCATGGGCGAGTAGATTACATTAATTGTCAAGTCCTGCCTACACTGAAGAATATCATCCCCCTTTTACAAGAATATGTGGTGATTGATTTTTCCACAATATACAATAATGTGTAGCCAGAACGGCTTTGTCCTGATCGTCTATCACCCTTTTAATATGCTAGTCTTATTCTTGTAGTCTTAAATGCTGTTCAGATTTGAAGGTGCAGAAATGGCTCTAATTTTTTTTTAAAGCAGGGTTAGATTCTCTGGTGGTTACATATAATAGTCAGTTTTAGAGACTCAACAGGGAGCACTTTGGTTAAGATGCCTGGGGTCCTTTCCACGAAAATGGACTTGAAACCTGGCTGAGCTTTATTTTGCCATAGGTTTTTGCAACAGGGAGCAGAGGCAGCCAATGCATGCTTTCCAATGCTCACTGTGCCTACTGTGAGTGAAAGCCAAGAGGATTTTCATTAACAGGCAGGAAGTCAGACATTCTTTAGCTGAGTGAGCTTAAAACATTGTATTGTATACTGCACTTTGCTGTAGCAACTTGCTTTTACCTTAGATGTGACTTGATTAGTCAGTTTGGTTGAATTAAAATGTCAGCTTGAGGAGTTTAAGCATTTTGAATGAAAATCTGTTCACCTTTTTAACTTTCTACTTCTCCCCTCAAGTAGATTGCAAACTAACAAAAAATAGACGTACTTCTGAAACTTAAAAGGACTGTGATTTGTCAAACATTGAGGACCAGATCAGTTAATTTCCTTTCTTGTACTTAGGCCCTAAAAGGATTTATTATAGGATGTGCGGTAGTTTTCATTTCAAAATCAGATTTTGAAATAACTAAAGCTTGTTCTTTTTAGCAACAGAAACTGCACAGCAGCTCAAGAAGACTGCAGGAGTGCCTTTCCATGCCAAAGGGAGGGGGCTGGTCAAAAAAATAGATACAACAAGTATGACTCTTTTTATGTTTATTACTCAATAGAGAATAATGTATTTGTTTATATATCTCATACGTAGGTCAAATAGGGTTTGTGACAAAATTGCAAGGCTTTTTTTTTTAAACTGGATTTCTGAGAGAAGGGCAATGAAGCGCAATGGAAACATGACATTATAAAAAGTAAAAACTTAAACTACAAATAGTCTAGTAGCACCTTAAAGACTAACAAAACATGTAGATGGTATTATGAGCTTTTGTGGGCGCAACCTTGAAGTGTTTTGTTAGTCTTTAAGGTGCTACTAGACTATTTGTAGTTTTTTAAGTTTTTCTAGTTAGACTAACTCACTTCCCCCTCTGAAGATTATAAAAAGTGTTGCACTTTAGTTGAAGTAAGCTTAAACTTTCACACATAGAAAGGAAAACATGATAAACATAATATGGGATATGTCCTATGTCCCTCCCCTGTTCCAGGTGAAAGAGTTGGACATTCCTGCCTAGGATTATTTTTCTTGCATGTATAGATGAAATTATATATAAAATGGTATATTCTCTCTCTCTCATTCATTTATATATAGAGAAAATTTTTCTTGATGGGTGACAGAATGATGTCATCACGCTCTCACACTCTCTGGCCGTGAGGGCAAAAACGGCCAGACAGAGGGGGGTTTGCGAGTGTAGTGAGCATGGGTTGCAACCCGCTAGTTTATTATAATTCTTAAAAAACGGTGCAAAACTGTCAAACATAATTACTAAGAACATAAACAGTTCTGCGCAAGATAAGAGAAAATACAGATAAAGCCTATCAAACACTGACTTGGACAGATGTAAAGAATTCCTCGCTCTTATGAGTCTATCTGGCTGGCTGGCTGGCCATGAGTTCAAGAGCTTTTCCTAAACGCTAGGAGCTAGGAACACCAAATTTGGTATGAAGCTTCCTCTTATAACTTAAAGAAAGATAAGGGTTTGTCCTGGCACGTGAGTGGACAGCTATACTCCAGAATGACTACAGGGGACAGCAAGCATGCCCCTGCCACCCCAACAGCCCCAGAGAGCTGTGGAGTACTTGCCAGCTGGTCAGTACAGCCCCCACTGCTCCAGGGAAGATGTCCGTCCCCATCACGCCAGTCGACCCAGGTAGAGGTTTCCAGCAGCTCTGGAGAGCTGTGGAGCAGCTGCCAGCTGAGCTGCATGGCCCGGGCCTGGCACAAAGCCTCTTCCTCCTCTGCCCCTCAGCATAGAGAGCCACATAGAACAGCAGCTGGGGGCTGCTGGCAGGCAGGGAAGCCTGCTTGAGAGTGCTGCTCGCCAAGAGCTGCTTAGATAAGCACTCCTGGCTAGAGCCTGTCTCAGGTACTCCACCCTGTCACACACCCAACTCCTTCCCAGACCCTGTACCCCTCCTATGTCCCTCCCCTAGGCCAGAATCCTCTCCTTCACCCTAGGGATGGCATATTGTAGTCGATTAACCGATAAGCAAAAGCTATAGACTACATGCATTTCCTCCCCCTCCCCCTCTTTGCCAGGCTGGCCAGCAGCCCAACTCAGTCCTGGCTTGCAACGGGTCTGGGACCTACCCCTGCTACGTCTCTGCATTTAAAGTGTATTAGGAGCTGGGTGGGCAAGCAGCCCAGCTCAATTCCAGCTCGCACCGGGTACAATGAAGGGAGCTGTTTTTTAAGCTGGCTCCCCACGTGGACCAGCTCCTGCCTGGCACCCCACGCTGCTGCCTCTGTATCAGAGGCAGCAGCGCAGATGGCAGGGGGCTCCTCCAGAGTGGGGCTGGAACGCAGCGGCTGCTGGCCCCACCTCTGGGGACTATAGAATAATTGACTAACCGATAAGAATTCGTGAGGTTACTCGACTATTACATTATCCTATATTTAGCATCTCTACTTCACCCATACCCCCTCCTGGACCCTGCACCTCAATCCCTGCCCTAGATCATAGCCCCCTCCTTCACCCAAACTTCCTGTCAGACCCCACATCCTCTTCTGCACCCCAGTCTCCTAGCCCAAGCTCCCTTCTGCACCTAACCTCTGTCCCAGATCCCACACACCTTCCATAGAAAAATGTGGCCCTTGGCCATTTACCAAAGTGGCCTCCCCATCAAAAATTATGGGAGTGGCCCCCCCATCAAAAATTGTGCACCCCTGCTTTAATTCCATGATTACTTACTATTTTCCAAAGGGCCTGCCTCATTCAAGGAATGGGTAGTTATTCCATATCTATTCTTATCCTCCACATTCAGTGTGTGCCCTTCATACCTCTTATTCAGTTCCACCAGCACCCTCTGCTGCTATCCACCCTCATTACCAGCTGCTGCATCCCTTGACTCACCCCATCCTCTGGCTCCTTCAATCCCCTGTGTATTTCAGCCAGAGATTTTTCAGGCTAAAATAAGCCTCCTGAAGTGCATCTGATGTGTATCTATTGTCAATTCCATCCAAGAAGCTTTTAAAGCTGCAGTACAAGAAATGAGAAGTCTCTAGGGTAGGGCTACTCAGCACACAGCCCACGGTGTGGTTTGGGTGTATGCGGGGCTCAACATGCGGCCTATGGGTGGGATCCTTTGAACATGGCCTCCACTGGGAACGCGCTCCACAATGGCAAGGTGTCTCCCAGGTTGGGTGAGCATTGAAAGACGCAAGTGGACTGGCTGGCTGGAACAGATGGGTACAGGGAGGAGGTGCCGGGGCATTGTGGGAAGTGCTTTGTATTCATGCCCATCAGTGTAAAAGAAGCTTTTTGCATATATTTGCATACATATTTGCATGTATATGCAACCACACTTAAGTTGTGACCCTCAGCATGTGCTGAGAGTATCATTGTGGCCCCCGGGGCTTCCAAAGTTGAGTAGCCCTGCTCTAGGGGTACATCTTCACAGCAGTGTTATTTCGGAATAACTGACGTTATTTCAAAATAACATAGTGCACATCTACACAGCAAGCTGTTATTTTGAAATAATGTCGAGATGAAGGACTTGTTACTCCAACTCCTGTAACCCTCATTTCACAAGGAGTAAGGGAAGTGAAAGGAAGAGTGTTCTTCCTTCAACTGGCTACTCTGTAGATAGCGCCAAAAGCCAAGTTAAGCTGTTTTGACTTCAGCTACACAATTGACATAGCTAAAGTTGCATATCTTAATTTGACTTTGCCCTGCAGTGTAGATACGCCCTAGAAGTCCAGATCTCTTCATTCTTTTCAACTAAGTGAGCGTTCATTACAACTTATGTTGCTGATTTTTTTTTTTTTCTCCCCTCCAAAGCCCCGCTCAAAGGAATACCAAAACAAGCTCCATTCAGGAGTCCCACAACACCTAGTGTATTTAGCCCTGCTGGAAACAGAACCCCTATTCCTCCTTCAAGAACGCCTCTGCGCAAAGAAAGAGGAGTGAAGGTAGGTGATAGCCTTTTTAAATACTCTTACGTTTTCCCATCCGCCTCAACCTTCAATCAAAAGAGAACTATACTTCGCTGATAGTGGCTATATAGCAGTTAATATTTTTTATTAGTTTTCAAAATATTTAATCGAATACTACAAATAAGGTATTACTCTAAAAAATGAAAAATCAAGTGCACAACTACGAAATGTGGAATAACTGGCGAGGTTGCAGTACTGCTGAAAAGGACCTTATGGTTGTAGAGCAGTGTTTCTTTACCCCTTGGGGTACTTGAGAGAAGTCTGGGGAGTAAGTCAACACAACAGAAATTTGGAGAAAACTGAATTTTTGTTTTAAGTTTTACAGAGTTTTATTTTTGTATTTTTTACACCCAAAAATTTCATTGCCCAATTAAGTTGTTTAAACAAATGTTTTGCAATGATAGAAAAAAATTGTGTGTCTGAAAACTGGGGGTGCTTATAATTTTAAAGGGGTGCTTTATAAAAAAAAGGTTGAAAAACACTGTTGTAGAGGATCACAAATGGAATATATTCTAGGGTGTATTCATCAGGTTGTAAATAAGACAAAGGAGGTAATTGTCTTGCTGTACTCAACATTAGTGAGGTCTCAGCTGCAGTATTGTGTCCACTTCTGGGTGTCACATGTCAAGGAAGATGTAGCTAAACTGGAGAGAGTGCAGAGAACAACAAAAAAAACAATAAAAAGGTTTAAAAACTCTGATTGATGAGGAAAGGTTAAAAAACGGGTTAGGTTTAGTCTTGAGAAAAGAAGAGGAGAGGAATCTGATAATTTTCAAATGTGTTAATGGTTAATGGCTGCTTTAAAGATGACAGTGATTAATTGTTCTCCATGTCTACTGAAGGAAGGACAAGAAGTAATAGGCTTAATCTATAGCAAGGGAGATTTATATCAGATATTGGGAAGAAGTTTGCTTCTGGAATACTCTTCCAAGGGGGCTGTGGAATTGAAGGTTTTTAAGAACAGGTTGGACAAACACCCTTCAGAAGTGGTTTAGGTATACTTGGTCTTGCCTTGGCATAAGGGACTAGACCTAATAACCTCTCAAGGTTCATTTCAGCCCTGCATTTCTGTGATTCTATGAAATACCTTTCGTAAGGCATTTACATTCAATAATTTTTATTTTTGGTAGCTACTAGATATCTCAGAGTTGGATATGGTTGGTGCTGGTCGTGAAGCAAAGAGAAGAAGAAAGACTCTAGGTTGGTACAGTATGATGTCAGTAAGGTGTATAAATGTTACCAACTGGGCTTCTTAGGAAATATCTGGATCCTGTTTTCAATCAATTTCATTTTTGTAAATCCCACTCTTCATTAAACTTCATATAAACTCAGATGGGTTTAAACTTGAGGGGCGATTCCTCCCTTTGAAAAATGGTTACTAATGTTACATAACTGTTAGTCTTTAAGATGTTTTGCTCATGTCCATTCCAGAGTATGTGTTCGCTTGCCCTGAGGTCCACCGTTGGAAAGTTTTTCCCTCAGTGGTATCGGTCAGGTTGGCTCCAGTTAGAACACTGGTATAAAGGACCCACCAACCTTTTTATATCTAACACCCAACAGAGGAACAGGCGGGGGGTTGGAATGTACATAAGCAACACATCTTGAAGAGCCACAGCTATGGAAGGTTAGCAACCATTTTTTCTTCAAGTGCTTGCTCATGTCCATTCCAAAGGTGACTCCCAAGCCACCATGCAGGTAGAAGGTTTGAAGTTTATTGGCATGCTGATCGTTAATAATGCTTGGACAAAACCTGCACCATCTCTAGCCTGCTGGGTGATGGTGTAATGGGATGCAAAATAGTGGATTGATGACCACATTGCTACTCTACAGATGTCCTGGTTAGGAACTTGAGTTAAAAATACTGCCAAAGAGTCTTGATTCCTTGTAGAATGGACCATCAGGGCAGGAGAAGCAGAGAACTTTGCTAGGTCATATCATCCTGTATCCACACATGCTAAAGTTCTCTGGGCTGAGACTGGAAGGCCTTTCGTTCTGTCTGCCATAGCTATAAAAGGATGAATAGATTTTCAAAATGATTTAGTCCTTTTCTATGTAGAAGGCTAGTGTATACTGGATATCCAAGTGCATGGAGTCTCAGTTCATCCTTGTTGTCATGTGGTTTCAGATAGACCAGTAGGAAGATTATCCTGGTTACTACGGAATTATGAGACCACCTTTGAAAGGAAGACTGGACGTGGCTGCAATTGAGCCATGTCCTTGAAGAAGACCTTATAAGGTGGTTCTGAAGCAAGGGCTCAGATCTTTCAAGATCCTTCTGACAGAAATAATGGCTACCTGAAAGGCCACCTTTCAGAATCGGTAGAGCAGAGATCACAATGCCATTGGTTCAAATGGAGGTTCTGTTAGCCTTGCCAACACCAAGTTGAGGTACCAGCTGGAGTGTGGGTTCTGTATCTGGGTGTATAACCTCTCCAGACCCTTAGGAAAATGATTACAAATGTTTTGAGACAACAGAATGGCCATTCACTGATGGGTGAAAAGCCAAGATTGTAGCTAGATGGACTCTAATACGTGATACAGGTAGGCCTTATTGTTGTGGAGTAAGTAATCTAAAATGAAAGTTGATGTTGATTGTGTAAGGGAATGTGTAGAAATGACTGGCTGTTGAAGGAAGGAGAAAAGTGTTTGAGTGACCCAGGAATGAGCAAACTGAAGACATTATGCTTCATTGCAAGCAGATCTGTCTGGGGAAACCCTCACTTCTGAAAGATGCCTTTGATGGCATCTGGACAGATGGACCACTTGTGGTGGTTGGAAAAGGACCTGCTAAGATGATTCACTGGCTTGTTCTGTGCCCTGGAAGATAGCAGGCTTTGAGTGGATTGAGTGGGCTATGCCGAATTTCCACAAGCTAAGAAATTCCTGGGAGAAATGGGAGGAGCATACACCACCCTGCTTATTTATATAAAACATTGCTGTTGTGTTGACTGTAAGAACCAATATGCACGTGTGCTTCAAATGGGATTGGAAGGCCTCACAGGTAAGGCAAACCGTCTTGAGCTCCTGACATTGAAAGAGCTCTTGCTACACTTCAGAGACCAGAGGCCCTGAGTCTTGAGGATCCCTAAATGAGCACCACCAATCCATTGCGGATGCGTCTGTGATGAGAGACTTAATGGTTGATGGCGGGGGTCTTGAGCCTCTCCCCATAACTACTGACAAAACAATTGGGCTGCAAAGTCCACTGCATCCAAGGCTTCCAATAGGAACACCCTGGCCACAGATTTTTTCCATCCTCAACTAGGGTTGTGAATTCACTTCTGGATTCCTGGAGTAACAATTCCTTGAATTTTGCCATCAAGTTCCAAGAATTAAAATCAGCAGCCCTAAAATCATTATACGGGAAGGTGCTATGCTTGTTCCCATCACAGCCTCATCAGGAGAGAAGGAAGAAGAGGCCTATACATCCAAGGGGCACCATTCCTTGCTCTCAGCACCAGCACCAGCTGAGTCTTGTGGTGCTGGGTCATAAAATTTGACACCCAGCTCAGTACCAGAACATGGACCCTGATCCAAGGGAGGTGGTGGTGGAGTTCTGGACTCTGAAACAACAGAGTAGAATCTCCTAGACTATGACTCATGGACTGGTGGAAAGGCCCAGCTGTTCCAGAACAGCCACTGTGATTACCATTTGCCACTGTGCGGATGGCCAGGCTGCTGGTGGAATGCCCTGGCCCATGCCCACCATTAGGTAACGCTGTGTGGAGCAGTACTGGTTCCTGCAGGAGATGTACAACTCTGCTTCTGAGCTTGATTCTGAGGCTTCCCTTCCAGGTGACCAGGATGAGTAATGCTGATGAGCAGAGGATACCCGTACTGTGCCATCAAGGTGGTTTCCCTTTTGGTACCGGGACAGCTCCCATATGTTGGGGAATGGCACTCTCTCACGGCTCAAATGCCTCTGTTGTGGATGGCATCACAGGGCAGTTGGGCTCCATTGGCCCTTTCATGGTGGAGAGTCCAAAGATGCCAGACTCTGTCCTTTCTGGAGCTGGAGTTAACAGTACCAGGGAAATTGCTGGTGTCTCAGAGTTGCCTGGCATGCGTCACACTGTCAGATATAGAGGCACACTCTGACTGATATAGAGACAGCAAGGTGGGAGAGGGAAAGATGCAAGTAGCCGATTAGACTACCCAGTAAGCCTAGGCTTATCGGGTAGTTGACTACTTGACTAGTCGCCTACATCCCTAAGAGTGGACAACTGGCAGGACCCTCTATGGGGTGCTATGAGCATGCAACTGCAGGGGACACTGGAACGGGCCTGACCGATGCCACTGAGGGAAAAACTTGCCAACATTTGTGCTCAGGGTGAGCAAACACCTACTTTGGAATGTACATGAGGATGCATTCAATTAAAGGTAGCCTTGTCTGTTTCTGAATTCCGCTAATTAAATTACAGTGTGCCCTAGAAATACATTGAGAGGATTGAACTAACCATCTATGTCTTCTTGAATACACAAACATCCTGACAAAAATGAATGTCACATTAGCTTTTCCTTTTGTGTTGAGGTTAGAAAAAGTTCTGAAATGTTTTTGTGTAGTCTATACTTTTACCTGTTGCATAACTAAGTGAATTTTTAAAGGTTCAATTTTGAATTTATATATATATATATATGGTATATGAGGGTCTTCAAGATTTACGTTGAATGATCTTAAAAGAACAAAGAAACATGTTCAGCATTATTTTAATAATCATCCTGAATGAGAAGACTGGGCTACTTAAACGCATGTAGAAAACAATTTAGATGGCATGTTTTTCTTGGAACACTTTCTTCATTTTGCAATTTACTAAATGAAAACAAATCTCAATTCATTTTTGTACAATGCAAAACAAGTTAAACATATTTTTATGAATGAAATCACAATTGTAATAAGAGTTGTGATGAATAGCTGTGCTCTGTGTTTTTCTGAGGCTGGTGTGTTGTGTCTGCTCAAATTCAGTATATTGGTGAAATGTAAATTTTGTGGTTAATTTAAGCTTCAGCTTGATTGTGAAACCACTTGGGTGTTTTGTACAAGAAACATTGATTTTTTTTTTGATTTTTTTTTTAAACCTACATTTTAACCCACATGTTATCTAAGAATGACTGATGTGGAAAAAGTGAATAAGGAAAAATTATTTACATATTCCCATAGTATAAGGATTATAGGTCACCAAATGAAATTAATGGGTAGAGGCTTAAAACAAACAAAAGGAAGTTTATCTTCATGCAGTGCACAGTCAACCTGTGGAACTCCTTGCCAAATGATGTTGTGAAGACCAGGACCTTAACAGCATTTTAAAAAACCCTACATAAATTCATGGAGGATAGGTCCATCAATGGCTATTAGCCAGATGGGTAGGAATGTTGTCCCTAGCCACTGTTGGCTGGATATAGATGACAGGAGAGGGATCACGTGATGATTACCTGTTCTGTTCATTCCCTCTGGGGCATCTGGCATTGGCCACTGTTGGAAGACAGAATACTGGGACTAGATGGACCTTTGCTGTGACCCAGTATGGCTGTTTTTATGTTCTCTTAATCTTTTACGTGGATCACTCTAAAAATCTAATTCAGGAATTATATCAGAAAGATAACTTTCCTAACTCCTTCTTTTCTATCCAATAGATACAGAAGTGGTGGAAAAACAAGCCAAAGAGGAAACAGTAGTAGAAAACGCAACCCCAGATTATGCTGCTGGCCTTGTATCTACCCAGGTAGGACTTTAAGTTGCAGTGAAATACAGAATTGTGCTGCATATTTTATTCTAAAGATTTATTCTGTATCATGTTTAAAGTTTAGCTGTAAGTGAATAATAATTTGTAATGATTTCACAAAATATTGTTTGTATTTTGCTAACAATGCAGAATGAACACTTAAACGTATTCTAGGAGAATGAGTGAGAGCTTCTTTGATAAATGTAACTTAAGGGGATGTGAAGAGTTTGTGGATCTAGAAATATGGATTATCATTGCAAAATGCTAATTCCATAGAAACTTCGAATGATTGACAACTTTTCAGGGAATTTCTGGAGTTCTATAACTTACATGCATAGAGAAGTTATGCCAGGAAAAGTAGATTCTGAATTCAGTCTGCACTAGGTACAGCAGTATAACTCACTGTGGCCTGGTCTACAGTAAGACCTCAGTCCTAAATTAGCCCCCCAACGTCAATTTTGTAAGTGATACATCTACACTACGAAGCCCATTATTCTGGAATAAGGGGCCAGGAATTCAAACTCTGTAGTCCTGCTTTTCATGAGGAATAACGCTATTCCCGAACTTGTAAGTCCAAAATAACGTTAGTGTGGATGCTCTGGTGCCGCTAATTCAAACTAACTGTCCTCTGAGAGGCCTCCTGCAGCTCCCCAGCGATAGCACATCCACAGTAACAGAGCCTGCCTTGGACTACATTAGATTCTTCCCTATAGCGAGGACACAGATCTTCGAATCTGTAAAATCAGGTGCCCAGAAGTCAAACTTGGTAAATTCAAAATAATCTTCTAGTGTAGGCATGGCCTGCATGAACACTTTTTTTTTATACTAGAAGAAGAGTATCTTCTTCCAGGTTAGTTTATATTGTGTTGGAAGCCATTTACAATAAGACACTCCTTAAGATAAGGAATAGGAGTTTCCATGTGTGGAGCTACTGATATAATAGCAGTTAACTATATTTGTATAACTGGAAAAATCACCCATTTAAATAAATTCTTATACAAATGCCAAAAAGAAAGAGCTAATGGAGAAATAAAGAAATGACACAGTTAACATTGTATGTAAAGTGTCAGAATTTCCATGCAGTCACATAATATATGGCTGCAAAACTCTAAAACCATTTACAACACTTGTTGTTTTACAGAAACTTGGCCCTCTGAACAATGAGTCTGCACTACCTTCTACAAGCTATTTGCCTGCAACACCTAGCGTGGTTCCATCTTCCTCTTATATCCCAAGCTCTGAAGTGCAGCCAGGTAAAGTAGAAATGCCAGTAGCAGAAATGATTGTTAATACATTGGTTTTAATATATGTTTTTGCTGCCCTTCATTTGTAATTATAAAAGCAGGACACAATCCATCAACCCTCTCTGTTGTAAGTAATCCCATTAACTTCAACAACAGGATTATTTGTGAAAGATTTGCAAAAGATCTATAGTTTTTAGTAACAAAAGACACATCGTTTACAGTATTTTTAAAAGGAAAATTCTTACTTTAAAAGTAACTATGTAATCATTTTTAATTATAAAGCTGACAAAGGCTAAGATACTCTTTATCTCCTTCAATGGTTCACTTGTTTGGCTTTTGCATAGGCAATCTGATAAGCCAATAAGAATGCACTTTGGTCCAAAATTGCCTCGTGGCTCTTGGTTTATGAAAGCAAGTGTGATACTTTCTCAATTGTTAAATAGTAATTGTGTAATTTATTAAATGCTTACTGCTTTTAACACATGGTGTTTAACTACAACCTATCTTTCTATCCACCTTCTTACCTTTTTCCTTTCCGTTTCTATGAAGATCTATTGGGTACAGCTGAATGCTTAAAAAATCAGACTAAATTTAACCATACAAAATAGGGAGGGAGTACAATAAGTGTTGAATGAGCTGTGGAATCAAAGGGTTTAAACATCCCCCCGCTTCATGTGCATACACAGCTTTTTCTCCTCTGTCCCTCTTGTCTGTGTATTCTTAATTAAAGAGTCTTTGGAGCAGGGACTTGTCATCATATATGTCTATATTATAACTAGGGCTGTCATGCGATTAAAAAAATTAATCATGATCAGTCATGTGATTTAAAAAATGAATTGCTATTAATCGCGCTGTTAAACAAGAAGAGTCCAGTTGACCCCGGGCTCCACAGAGTCCTCAGCTGATCCTGGGCTCCCATAGTACTGCCCCTTTGAAATGCCGCAGCGACGTTTCAAAGGGGCAGTCGGAGCAGAGCCCAGGATCAGTTGTGCGGTGCTGCCCCTTTAAAATGTCACCACAGTGGAAATGCCTGCGATTAACTCATGTTAAAAAAATTAATTAGTTAATTCTGCCCTGCGTTAATCGCAGGCAATAATGCGCGTTAGTTGACAGCCCTAATTATAACTAATACACCTAAATAATAACAGTTCTCTAATAAAGCACTAGGAGATAAATTCAAAGTCAACAGAGAACTGACATTTACATGCAACATTCTTTAACCTTTGTGCTTGTACAGATTTCTACCATAGCAATGTTTATTTCTCAGTAAAGGAAATTTGGTACAGTGGTCACTGCAGATGGTTAAATAAAAAATGTACATAAGCTTGGCTCAGAAACAGAGCTTCACGTCTCTCAGAAGTCCTGCATAAATCTCTTTCTGGCTGCATCTTGGCAGCTCTAGAAAGTACATAGCCTGAAGCACAAGCAGTGTCAGCAGCTAGTTTTATTTTCTAGTGTATGAAGCATTGCATCTAACTGCAGAAAAAGCATCATGTGAAGTTCTGAGCCTTGCTAGTTGCACATTATTTTTTCTTTCCAGCTGTTTCTTCTGGAGTACATGTGATATCTCTATTTTGTAGCCAGAGAGTGTAGCATTATCTTGTTTAATTAAAGTACATATAATGAAGACCAAATGTTTTGATTTACTATAATTTGAGCTTTTATAGATCTCATTCTTCCAAAAATCTTTTAAGAATCTAAGACTGTCAACATCCTTGTCAGCTAGGTATTTTCTGTTGTACAGATTAAGTGATTTGCCTGGGATCACATAAATTAATGCTAGAGCCAGAGATTGAACGAAGAGATCCTAATTCCCAGTACTATGCTTTCATTGGCTTTCATGTGCTGTAGTTAATGCAAACCTCCCTCCTACTCTTATAGAGTAAACATCAAAGCCTGCCAGAGGTTGTGTTTTTCAGGGCCCATGTCCATTAGCTTCTATGAGTTACATGTTCCTGCAGTTAATAGTTAATCCTGTAATTCATTGTGAGTGGAAAAATTGGCTCCTAAAACTAGATGCACAATTTGAAAATTGAGCCACTGTAATAGATGTAAAAAACACAAGTTATACCAGATTAAATATCTTAGTGAAAACTAGAGAACCACATGAACATTGAATTTGGGGATCTTATTCAAGCATACAGTCTGGATTATGCATAAATTTTCTGTTCATACCAACTGTCATGATATAAATAGGCAAATCTATTTTTACAGTGGCCCCCAAATTTACAAGGGGTTCACCATTTGATTAACCCCTTGCATTTTTACCTATGCTTCAGTTGATCTAAAAGTTCTCGAAAACCTTAGATTTATAATATTGTTTCTTTCTTTTTGTCCTTTTCCCTCTTACTTTGTGGTGACCATATCTCTATTTCATATACTCCTTGTGGCTTTGAATGCCCTACCTGGTTTTCATGGTCAAGGTTAAGACCCTCTTTCTTTAAATCTTTTGTTTCATTGTTGTGGCAGGGAATATTTTAAATTGGTTAGTACCATACTTCACATATTCAGGATCTAACTGCTTTGTAGTTTGACTTTGCATAAAAAATAATACAGAAAACTGTGCATTGTGAATCACTTTAGTTAGTTATTAACAACCTCAAGAGTAAAGCTGTTGGTGTGGTGTTTTGCTGAAATCCTAGTGCATGCACTTATTTTCTCCCATTTTTTTCTTGTTCTTTTGCTCTCTCTGTTCTCCCAGTCTAGTTTCAATTGACTATGAATTCAGAGCATGCCCTAAGGCCTTTCTGTCCTAAATTGTTTATAATGGTGCTAACCATTGTTAAATTGTTGTAGCATTTTCAATATCCCTTATGTAACTTAGGAATCAGTAGGACATTGCAGCTTTTGATATTTTTACCCAGCTTCTTTAAGCCAAGAGTGATCTGCATGTGGTAAAGTAAGCTAAGTGATTCATAGATAGATAGATACAATTTGTAAAGCCTTGTGGAAGTCTTCAAATGACAAGATAATAGCTTAATAAATTGTAGAATCTTTGATTGGCTATGGCTGATATCACTGTCTGGGATTTTCCTCTAAAATGTTTTGAGGTCATAGTGGATTTCAACTATTTACTCTGTGGGGTGTGGAGGTTAATTGTACTAGTTAGTTATCTGCTCTGGCAGAGAGAGGAGAGAATCCAGTAACCTTTCCTTTCCAGCAGTCATCTAAACAAGTAATGATCTAAGGACTGCATTTTATTTCTATAATTCTTATTGCTTAGCCCAGAGGTGGGCTATAATTTTATGGGTGGAGGAGGGCACTCCAAGATTTTGGAAAGTGGTCAAGGGCCACACTCTTCCAGGATATTAATGGAGAATTCTGGAGTCTGGGATGGAGGTTGGGTGCAGAAGGGAGAATGGGGTATGGGTGGGAATTTGGATGGAGGCATTTGTGATCTAGGACAGGCGATTGGCATACAGGATTTTGGGATGTGACCTAGGATAGGAGGGGACTGTGATCTGGGCAAGGGGATGAGGTGCCAGATCTGAGAGGGGGTATGGGTGCAGGAGGGGGCAGAGGGTTTGAGTATGTGGAAGGGAGGCAGAGAGTTGGCGAAGGGAGGCTCTGGCTAGGAGGCGCTTATCAGTGGAAACCTGAGGCAGACGGTCTACTGCAAGCTGCTCCACGTGGCTCCACTTTAGGCATGAGAGGGAGGGGGAGGAGGAGGAAGGGAGAAGGCTTCCTACACTGCCCCTGCTCCCAGCAAAAATTCTCAGCTCCTATTGGCTGGAAACTGAGAGATTCATAGTATCATAGAGCTGGAAGAGACCTCAGGAGGTCATCAGGTCCAGCCCCCTGCCCAAGACAGGACCAATCCCAACTAAATCAACCCAGCCAGGGCTTTGTCAAGATTGGCCAATGGGAGCTAAGAGATTTTGCTGGGTGGGTGGGAACAGCATGAGATGTCTCCCTCCTCCCTCCCCAGCTATCCAGAAGGGAAAGCAGCTGGCTTTTTAAAGTGTGAACTGTTCTGTGCCAAAGGGTTCCAGCAAGGCTGCCGCGGGCCAGATCTGGTTGCTTGGTGGGCCAGATCTGGTCCACTGGCAGCCTCTTGCCCACCCCTGGCTTAGCTTGTTTTGAAATCTGTCTTATCAGTGTTCACTTAGGGCACATCTACACAGCAGGGCTAAAACTGAAATAAGCGACACAACTTAAGCTACGTCAAATATGTAGCTTAAGTCGAAATAGCTTATTTTGGCTTTTGGTATTGTCTACACCAGCGTTTCCCAAACTGTGGTCCGCGGCCCAGTACTGGTCCTTAAGAAAAAAATACTGGGCTCAGAAAAATTTTCGTGAGAGCCCTCCTCGCTGCCCGCAACCCCCAAGATAAACACCGCGCTGAACTCCCAGTGTCAACGGAGGTAGCACAGGCTTCCTGCGGAGTCGCGGGTCAGTTCTGCAGCTGCGTACCAGGTCCCAGAAACGTGTGGGCTGCTCTCCCCCCTGCCCCAACAGCCGGCGCAATACCTAAAATGCCGGTCCATCACGCGCTGGGGACTTTGTTCCCCTGCTGCCTTCCTGCACGCAGGGGAGTGGGTGTGGATCCGGGACTGTGCAGGCTCCAGCTGCTCAGGCAGCGCATGCTGCCGTGGGGAGCAGAGGAGCAAGGCGCGCACTGCCCGAGCGGTTGGGGCTGGCACGGTCCAGGACTCCCCCTCCCCCTGTGCAGGAAGGTATCAGGCGTGCAACGGACCAGCATATCAGGTACTGCGCTGCTGTTTGGAGGACAGGGGAGCAGCCCATGCACTTCCTGGGCCTTGGCAGCTACAGGATCCCCAGGTATCGGCCTCTGTCCCCTCCCCCCCCCCCCCAGGTCCCCACAAGTACCCTGCCCCAGCACCCACAAGCACCCTGTCCCCTATCCCAGCACTCATTGGCACCCTTCCCCAGAACTCTGTCCCAGCACCCACAAGCACAGTTGGGGTCACATTAGTGAAGTTTGAGGGGCTGTGTTTTTGTATCTCACTTGTGTGGCCCCGACTGACTTTTCTGTGGGCTAAAGTTGGCACTGGGGGCTTTGGGAGGACCAGAAACAATTTATTTGCATATTCATAATTTGCTTAATGAATATGCAAATAAATGTTACTGGTTCTCCAAAAGCTTGTGAATGGATTTACTGGTCCCCAGTATGAAAAAGTTTGGGAACCTCTGGTCTACACAGCAGGAAGTCCAAGAAAGAGCACTCTTCCTCCGACTTCCATTACTCCTCTTAAAATGAGGTGTACAGGAGTCGGAGTAAGAAGTTCTCCAGCTCGCCCTTATTTCGACATTATGTCAAAATAACTGCTTGCTGTGTAGACGTGGACTATGTTATTCCAGAATAACATCAGTTATTCCAGAATAATGCTGCTGTGTAGACACAGCCTTACTTACTGAGATGTGGAGTTAATTCTGACTTCCTTTTGGAAGTTGCTTCTATTTTTTAGTTTAGATAATGAAACATTTCTCTAATATCAGCTCCTGCATAATAGGTCTTCCTACAATAATTGTGCTATACTTATTATGGAGTAGAAACTCACAAATTTATAAAGCATACACCATTCAATACAAATTTCAGTGCTAAGTATAGTGCAGCACAGATTTGCCTGGTAGAAGTCTGTTTTTCATTATCGATAAAGGGAATGAAGTGGAAAGGGAGAGAGAATGTAGTTTAAATATAATCTAGAAATAAAATAAATGGCTCACTTTATCACATTACTAAAATTGGGCTCTCTGGAACTCTTCTCTGCCTGTATGTAGGTACTTTTAAAATGCACTGTGGTGTCTGAGATCATTATCCAATTGCAGGTGGTTTTTTTTTTTTTTTTATTGTTTAAAAAATTGTTACTTTTGTTCGTGCAGCTGGATCTGTGCGAGAGGCCTTGCAGACGAATAGGCAACCCGACGAACCTACAGCTCCAAATACTACTCCTCTTCCTGCTCAGTTCAAACAGCGAACACCCATGTATAACAGTAACTCCAATCCAGCTGTAGCTACACCTACCTCACCTCTGACACCTACTACACCTCCCGCCATTTCCCCTGTAGCACAACCTCCACAAGTAGCCCCCCAAACTCCGCAGCAGCCACCACCCAAGAAAAGCCTTTCTCTGACAGTAAGTAATAACATATCTGTAGATGAAAAACAGTTTTCATTCAGGATCACATGTCTTTACCATTAACTTTACCATTAGTGTGTTAATTCTTCTTGATGTCTTGTCAGATGCTGGATTTTGGTATTCATGAGGCTGTGGAGAGTGTATCTTTTAGCCAAAGAAAGTAAAAGTGCTCTGCCACTTCTGCTGTTGCTATTGAATGTTTTTGAGTGTCTTGTGTTTTCTATCTGTGCAAACATAATAGTTCAGTAAGGAAGCTTTCTTTACTTGATTTCCTTGTTGTTTAAGTAATACCCCTTCTCCCAACTAATTTTTTGTATTTCATATCCATAAACCATTCCAATGAGGTTGTTACAATCACACATTGAGAGAAATGGAGGTAGGGTGAATTTCCACCATAACTGCTGTTTGTTTGGCTGATGAGGGCTTATAAACTGGCACAGAGGGTATACAGTGGAAAAAGATAGCAACTGATTGTTTCTTAAGTGAAAGTTTTAAATGGTCAAATGCAGTCTAGTAATTTTGTGTATCTGACATTTCCTGCATCTCTTTTCTGTTGCTGATTAGAGATTAAAGGATCGTAACCTTAATGCATGAGTAGTCCCAGGTTATAGATTTCAATGCCAGAAGGGACCATCAGATCCCTGCTCGGACATCGTGTATGTCACAGACCACCAATGCCATCCAGCACCTGTGTGCTAAACCCAACAACCAAACTTAGACCAAAGTATTACAGCCCACTAGGAACCAGACTATTACGTACCACAGGCAGAATGTGAGGGACAGAGGTGTAGCAATACCCAAAGCCCTTGCAATGGAAAGAACATGATTTAAGTGAGAGAGACCCAGATGATCCTGGCAAGTGACCCATGTTTCTTGCTGCAGAGGAAGGCAAGATACGCCCCCTTACATCCCAACCCACACACAATCTAACGAACGGTGCAGGGGGGGAGACTCCTTCTCAGTTAGTTAGACCCTGAGCAAGAACAGGCCAGTGAAGCATGTGAGGGGGAAAATGTACAGTACCACAGAGCACAGGACTACCTCCATGCAGTGTCCACCTCCAGCTGTGGCCATCTTTGAGTGGGGAGCTGGAATTCCTTCCTGAATCCTGCTGTCTGAAGCCCTCAGTCATGAGCTTTGAGTCTTCATTGTTAAACATTTGCATAGACATTTGAAGAATCCGGGCCTTACGAAAAGGTTGTGAGTTTGTTTTATTTTGAATTATTTCTATGTCTCTTTTAAATCTCTTCATGGAAACTGTCCCAGCAGCAGCCCCATTGCCTGCCAGTCTGGGTAGAAAGAATCTGTAACATCACAAAAGGGTGGAAGAAGCAGATCCTCCTGACTATCCTCAATGCCTTTTCATTCATATAAAATGTTAACACTTTGCTGACTTGTGTGGGCAGACGGGGCAAGGGAACAAAGTGGGGGTCTCCCCCTCCCACCATGAACTTTTACAGCAGAAGCAGCTAAGTTTTAAATACGAAATGTGCTGGTGTAGTCCTTAAGGAAAAGTGGACTGGAGGTGTCACCGAGAGGCTATGCTTTGTCATAAAAAGTGACTACATTAAAATTGTGTGACAGTGGGGCTTATAATGTGAACTCTTTGGCAACCTCAGCAATGTGTGCTACCATGTGCCTGTTATGAAAAGGAATGAGTGGACATATTTTCTATAAGAATAAAGATCACCATGGAACTGGTGTCTTATCTTTGGATACTGAATGTAACTTAGACTGTGTTCTCCACTAAGATGAACTTGCTTTAATATCTTGCAGAGGGAGCAAATGTATGCTGCACAGGAAATGTTCAAGACTGCAAACAAAGTTACCAGGCCAGAAAAGGCTCTCATCCTTGGGTTCATGGCAGGATCCAGAGGCACGTAAAACTAGCATTATTTCGAGGGCCAATAGATGTTATGAAATATGGTCTAGAACCACTAAAATATAAAGACGTGATGCTTTAGTGATAATCTGGGCAGGTCTTACATGTAAAAATTGGGGGCGGGGCAGAGAGATGGTATGTTTCATATTGCTTTCTGGTAACAGCTGAATTATACAGCTGCCCCTAGAATATGCATGGAAGGCTTGTATGGCATGGCTGTGACAACATACCAGCTGAAATCTGAAGCATCTTGTGTCATGGTTGAAGGCAATATTCCCGCTAATCTTTTCCATCCATGTGTGGAATACATTTTGCTATGTGCATCACTAAGAGAAACACAAGCCTAACTGTGAGCACTCTGCGAATCAGCTGTGCAGCATTGGAATCTCTCCTAAAAAGCGGCTGCACAAGTGCTCAGTTTACAAGGAACACTGGTTGGAGGGGTGCTGACCTCTGACTGCCCTGACAAACTGTATTTTTGTTGAGTTACAAAATGTGCCCTTTAGGACATGCACATACTTCAGTAAATAACAAATAACCATAATACCATTGCTCATGGTGGCTCTTGAGGAGGGAGGGTATCCCTGCAGACCAGGCTAGTCCATACTTGTCAGGTAAAAATACATGTGAATAGGCTTTGTGCTGTGTCCTGAAGCTTAGTGAGTGCTGGTGTGTCAGAGCAGGATGAGGTGAGAGGTATAGAGCCTTTTCCTAAGTATACAGCCTTTCACCAATTCTTCAGTGTTTTAAATATGGCAAATATTGACTCAAGTCCTTCATATGACCTCCAATACTCTGATGAATCTCAGGGAGGGAAGACCTTGTCCCGAGGCATACAGGGCTTTATATACCACACCTCCGGTATAGCCAGAGAATTCAATGCTACTGCAGTTCTTGAGAACTGATGCAATGGTCCTGGAGCTAACCAATGTACCAGCAGTAATATCTGTCTAAGCATATAAGGTGCTCATCGCTATAGTGTCTGAGCACTTTGAAGCATAACCCATGTAGAATGCATTACTGTAACCCTTTGTCAAAATGACAAAGGTATGAAATACTGTGGTGAAGCCTGGATTTGAAAAAATAAAAAGTCCTGTGCACCTTGCCAGGCACAAGTGAGAAAAGGTGCTCTTGGCCCTAGACAGCTCCTGGGATTCCAGGAGCAAGAAGCTCCTACTAGGCTTAAGAAGTACAAACCTAAAATGAATGTTTCCTAAGAGAATCCATAACAATAAACTGCGGACCAAACTAAGTTTAGAATCAGCCAGCTTGTGCAGAGTATGTAAGTTGTACAAAATGGCATTCACATGTAAAACACCTCCAAACTGAGTTTTATAGACAATGTTTGCAATGCAGGAGTTATTTTATATCTATAATAGGATGCAAACTATTTTGAGATGTATATTTTACAGCAATACCTGCCCTTTTACAGTGGAGTTGGTTAAGTGGATGACCATATTTCTTAACTTCTATCTGTATTATCTATAGTTCATAGCATTAATGTAACATGTAATATTCTTCCTAGTGGTGGGATTGTAGTGTTGATTTGAAAGAGGTTTTCACTGAAGCAGTGTTCATCCCATCTTCTAAAATAAATGAAATCTATTAAGACTTGCAGAAAACGATGTTAGCAGTATAATTTAGTTTTCTAAAGATTAAAGCTGAACTGACATTAAGATCCCAAAGATCTTTTCATTACAATGCCACACTGAAAGTTGTGCAAATGTTCTTTCCAGCCATCCCAACCTAGTTACCTTTGTCATGTCCTTAATTCAGTCCCTTGGGGTTGAGTTCCCTTTGTTGTACTTTGTGAACTCAGCATGCGAGCTGTGAAATCATGTAGCTTCCTGCTTTTGTTCTAGGTGCTAGTGATACTATAACTCATCACATTTTTGGTTCCTTCCTCCCTGTGGTCCTGACAGATCCAAAGTTTTTCCTTACCCTTAAATTTTGCTAATACGCTGTGTTGAAATGGGTCTTAACTTGCAGCTTAACTGTTTGTTTGTTTGTTTTTTTTGTTTTTTTTTTTTTTAATTCTTGTCTCCACAGAGAATCCTTGCCAAGAGCAAGGCGACATCATTCAGATTAAACTTAGTGAGCATACAGAAGTTTTACCAAAGGCTGATGGCACTGGGAGCACCACCATGTTAGTTGACACAGTCTTTGAAATGAACTATGCCACGGGCCAGTGGACCAGGCTCAAGAAGTACAAACCTATAACAAATGTTTCCTAAGAGTCAGTAACAACAAACTGTGGACCAAACCAGTACTAGACTCAGCCAGCTCCTGTAGAGTGCGTCAGTTGTACAAAATGGCATTCATGTGTAGGTTTCTTATTCCTTTCTACAACACAAGTTGTGGCTTTCCAAACTAACTGGGCTCAATGAATGCAGTATGAAGATGCTGTCAAACTGATGGATGATTATTTTTTTTTTTTTTTTTGTGAAGGGGGGGAAAGTTAACATTTCTGTGATTCAGGCTGCCAGAAATTGAGATCACAGCTGAAAATTTGCTTTTTACTTTGGGAGCATTTCCGTTCCAGACACTGAAGAAAGGAGAATTACAGGTTCACAATTTCCCACTAAGAAAGGGCACAGATTTTATTGCAGAAATTTTACTTTGACTTTGTGGGTTTTATTTACATATGTACTCTTGTAGCACCACAGGTATTTGCAGTTATTCCAGCAATTTAACTGCAGTAAATCAAACTACTGCAAGTGATAGATGTCTAATGGCACTCACTGTGTGTTTAGCTTGTCTTTTCCAGGGTCAGAGGGTGGGTTTGAGAAGCTTTATCTTTACTGTATTTCAAATGTTAATGCCCTGCACAAGTTAATCTGTATTTGGCATAAATCAGTTGAGATCGAGGGGAACTGAATATCTTACCCTTTTCTATATCAAAATTTAGAATTTCCTTTCGTATCAAGTTTAAGACTGCAAAAAAAAAAAGTCCCACCCTGATAATAGGCTGCTTAGGGATCATAGCACTTCGCTACCATATGAGGCACAGGATGGAGATTAATGTCTGGCTCTTGTGCAGCAGGCCTACTGAGCAACACACCTTTCTCTTGGAGGGAATGAAGCTTGTATTTGTGCTTGCACACCTCTCAAGCACAGTTGAATGTTACTGCAGTCTTAAGAGTGGCCCTTCTAGCCACAAACGAGTTCCTGTCACATCTCTGAGTATGGAAGGTTAGCAAGACTGCCATTATGGCAAATTCTCTCTCCTTCTCCTCCCCCACTTTTTTTTCCTTCAATGCAAGTTTGACTAAGCAGTTGCTGGGCACTTGATTACCCAGGCCTGGGCTACACACAGTTTTTGTACTGGTATAGCTGTTGAGTGTGACTTTCTTTAAAACTGACAGTTACAGCAGTACAACCCATAGCATGAATGCAGTTATGCCAGCGTAAATGGGTCTTATGCTTGTATAGCTTACTCTTTTTCCCACACAGGAATAGCTATACCATATATGCGCACACACCAGTATGACTGTACCACTTTAACCGAACTGGTACAGTTAAAGTGATGCATCTTATATGTAGACCAGCCTTAAGTAGTGACATCAGAATTTGGCCCTTAATGGAGACTTGTATTAAAATGTCCAGTTTCTTTCAGCCAGTTTCATATGTGGAGTTGCGCTTGCCTGGGAAGGTTATGCTGAGGGAGAAGTACAAAGATAAGTCTCACAGCATTGGGAGAGCCTAAGCCTGATGACCCAGAGTTGGCCTTAAAAAGAAATGTTAATTTATGACTCTAGGCCAGCATAAGACACTTTCTAAGATCAAAGCAAATATCCTGTAAGTGATTCATCTGTGTGCCAACATGACCTACAGATAAAGTCATTCAAATTTTTTTAATATTGGGCATATTTATTTTCATATTATCCAGCTATGTGCCTATCAGAACAGGCAGTGCATTGATGAGGAAATATATTTATAACATTTTATTGTAATCTGATCAAAATTATGTATATTTGCGCCAACAAAATTAAGATCCAGAATATCCTAAATTAACTATTCTGACACTTAATGGTTGAGTTGTAGTGTTGGTACCTTCATGGGAGTTCCATGATCATTAAGGAGTTGTGTGTGTATGTATGTGTTAGTGAGAGAACAACTCAGCATAACTATCACTCTGGAAAACGCCCTTTACTTAATTACTCCATTGCTACAGTGAGATGGACTATTTTCCATGTGATACAAATCAGCCAAACAAGAAATAGGGGCAAAATAAGATGGGTTTTAGTTTTTAGAATGAATTCCTATAGGTGCATTCATAATGGCTAATGGCTTCTTTAATACAGTACAAGTGAAAGGCTAAAGTCAGAGTATGAAAAGTATGTGTCTTTTTAAAAGTGTGTAAGGAATAAATTGCATTCCTTTTCAGTCTCATTTGTTTTCAGGTTTTAAAAATCTATGTGATACTTAGTTTTCTATAACCTAAGCCAGTTTGACACTGTCATAACTGCTACTACTTTAATACATTTGGTCCTCTAGTAATACAGGGGTTTGTTTTGTTTAATAAGAAACAGTTTGTAGCATACTGGATGCCTTAGGGGGTGTGGACTTGCATCCAAAGTTACTAATTCAAAACTCAGATCCATTTTGTAGTGATCAGAAGCTGTCATCTGATGGCTCTTCAGTTTATATGAGGAGTTGGGGTTCAGTGCAGTGGACAAATGTCCATACCCCAAAATTCAGCTATCAGCAACAAGGAGAAGGACTGAATGGGCAAGATGCCCCCGCTCTGAGTAGTCCCTCCAGAACTCAGTTGAAGCACCAGAATGAAACAGAACAGGGGAAGCTTATACTTCTCCTACCTACTCTATACTTCCTGTGTGGATGGACAAGACTTCAGTCTCCAGGCCTACTCTTCTAAGACTAGTCATCTGCAGTAAGACAAGTTCATTTTTAAATAAAATATTTTAAATTCATTATTACTAGAACTGAGACAATTTAACATTGCTAAAATAATTAGCAGTCTTATTTTTAAATACAAAAGCTGCTTTCTCTTGGCTGGATGTAACCGTAAGGGTTGTAACTTTATTTCAACTAGCTCTGTGTCTAGTGTCCTTTTTAAAAACAAAAAATGAACGGAAAGTAGCCATTGAAACATTTTTAGAATAGTTTCTCAGCAGTGAAATTAACCTGAATGTAGAGCCCATTGTAATTAATAGGCTCATTTGAAATTGCTAATTTCTCACAATGAACCACATCTAAGTGTAGACCACTTAAAATAAAAAAGAAACATGATACTTTGACTGTAGGACTTGAGATGCTCTCACTCTCAAAGCAAGATCAGATTAGAGAAAAGACTGGAAAAAAAACCTGGAAAGACTGAACCAGGGCTTTGATAAGAGTGTGCCAGGCGGTTCAGGAAACAGCAAAGCAACACTTGAATTGCTGTACGCTATTTCATCTTTACTTTACAAAGCAAGTCTGACTCCTTGAATTTGATATTTTAGGTCTTAACTTTTCAGTCACTTAGTTGCTAGGTAGATTTTTGTACATGAGGTGCAGAGTTACATTGCAAAGCTAAACACAAACCAAGTGTGTGGAAGCCCCCACTGCCTAGGCATGGGAGGTGCACACAGTGCTCAGAGCAAACTTGCTTACAATCCTATCTCGTTTCCCTTTACTGTAGCCCAACATTCTAGACCCTAGTCTGTGAGCCAGAACTTCACATGTGCATTAGCTTCAGCAAACAAAAATGCTCCAGAGAGTTTTACACTTGAGGGGTTAGTGAAGGGCCACTCAAAATTAGTTTAGCTTATTTAGAATGCTACGGTGAAGTACAGGAGAGAAACGGTTAACATGACTCCTTTTTCTTCCTCTACCTTTCATCTCTCCTGGAGTGAGGAAGTGCTCTAATAGTTCCCCATTCAAACCCTCCCCTACTCCCCAATTGCCCAGTTCTTAGGATGACTGACACTGTAGTACTGGATCAGCGGCTTAAGGGTCCTCAAGTTTTTATTTGTAGTTTTGCTATTAGCCTTTCAGTCAAATAAAATAATGGTGGATGTGATGGAGGAAAATCTTCTTCTGAGTAATTAATAAAATAGGCCCATGTGAAATTGCTAATTTCCCCCTCTGAATGACATCAAAGTGCAGATCGCTCAAAAAAGAAACATGATATTTTGACATAGTAGAGCTTGAGGTTGGCTCGCACTCTCAAAGCAAGATCTGACTAGAAAGACGGAAAATGTTAAGCCAGAGCCCATCGGGAATCTGGTGCCTTTAACGAGAAATGTCATTTTGTAAAATGTTACAGCTATAGTATAGCCCATATGTTTTCTATTAATTGTTTTTTGTACAGTTGTAAATTCAAGATCTTCTGTCTCTGGGTACGTATTTTCAGTGTACTACAGTATGTATAATAAAAGTTTAAATTTTCTAAAAAAACCTATAGGGTCAGTTTTTACAATCTATGCTGGTATATTTCTGCTTATTGAGTAACAGTTGAGCTAGTGTGTAGTAGCTGCCTGACAAAGTGATCTTCTTATATCACAGTGCATATATATAGCCTAGCTTTAAAATAACCTCACTGGATTGTATATAGTAGTTATGCAATTACATTCTTTAAAGTTAGCACAGGTGTACCTTTCTATGTAGATCTACATGCAGGATAGGTTGCAGTTGTTAAAATTACCATGCTTGTGCCTTGTTTGGGTCATTGCTTGTTAATGAGTGACAAATGAATCCTGTTAATAATCTTGGTGTCTTAATCATGACCATTCCCTGGAGAACCAGCTGGGGTTGATATGAAAGTATTTCACATGTTAACTTGAAAACAGTAGTACACCTCCTCATGACCAGGAAGTTCAATTTTAATACCCTGCCCTTTTTGTACAGCTTCCTGCTTGGTAGCCTTTCCAGCATCTTCCAAATGAATGAATAGTGTTTTGGCTCCCTGATTTGAATAGCAGTGATGTTATGCTCTCTCTGCCTTCTTACCGTCAGCTGTGATTGACCCATTTGGCAATGTTACTGTTTCAGGTTCTAAATAATGTAGCTCTTGGCCTCCTTTTGAACTATCCAGGATCTTAAATCAGTACCTTTGTCCTGATTGACTGATGGTGTATTAGGTGGCACACTACTCATCCATTAGGTTTCCTACCATCATACCTAGATGTAGTAAGCCTCCTAGCATACTGTTTAGTAAATCAATGTACAGGTATCCTAATAGTGATTGTAATATTCCTGACTGTGTAGTGGCAACATGTGGTCACTTTGGCAGGTGGTGTAACTATTTTTTTTACAAGAGAGCTTTCAAACCAAAAATCACATCTCCTTGTGACAGGTGCCAAATCAACAGCAGAGATGGCCTAGAAGAGGCATAACAGCAGTGCAAACTTTCCCATTCTGCAACTACCTCATCCCCGACCTGGAGAAACTGCTAGCATCACCATTCCCACGCACTCAATCATTCTTGACTGGTTTAATAATTGTGATTTATTTTTAAGTGTGGAGTTATTGCTACCTATTTTCAAATTGTTGAACTGTGGGAGGGTGCAGGGTGGCTCTGCTTTCAACCTTTTCTCCACAGAGGTCCAGAAGCTTGTTTGTTTTTTAAAACAAACGACCTTGAGTGTCACATGCCTTCTGCAGCTAAGATCCAATATTGAAAAACTTGCAATAAAATTGAGAGTTGGCACCACTGCCCCCTTGCTGTGTGATGTAAGAGGATATTTCCACTAGAGATACTAGTGTTTAGTTGAATAAACAACTAACCTGGGTTTATCAGTTAATCCTGTTGACTACATGCATCTCCTTCCCTCCCCCCACCTGGGTATCAGAGGCAGCAAGGGGGGGGGGGTAAGGTGCTGGTACCCATTGGGAGCTGGCTCTGCCTGCCCTCCCCCAGCCCCACACTGCTGCCTCTGATAGAGTCAACAGTGTGGGGGCAGGTGGCAGCAAATATGTGCAGGGAGCCAGCTTTCAAGTAGATGTACTTGCTGCCTCCTACAGAGGCAGTTGGGGGGGAGAAGGGGAGGGGAGACAGGCAGGAGCCAGTGCTGGGGGGAGCTGACATAATTGGTTCCTTGCAGCACCAGCTTCACAGTGCTGCCTGCCTTCCCCTCCTCCCCCCAGCGCTGCTGCCTCTTAGAGGCAGCAGCATGGGGGAAGGGCAGGGGAGGCTGCTGCAAAGCAGCCTCTGTCCACGGGGACAGAGACTGCTCCATATAACAGACCACCATGTAGACCAATTCCAAGTAGATCACCATGTGTCCTTTAGATGTCTGTCATTACTAATCTCCACTGGATTTAAAATGTTGGCCTAACCCCTCAGATTTGAAACACGTCTGGGTATCTACTTCCTGAGCTACTTTATAGCTCTCCTGCTTAGTGACCGGGCTGCAAGAGTTCCTGAATTCTAATGCTGGCTGTGGAATGGACTTTCTCGGACCTTGGGCAAGTTGCTTGCTCTCTCTCTCTGGGCTACTCTTCTAGGGCACATCTACACTGCAGCATTATTTTGAAAACTCACATTATTTAGAAATAAAGTACCCATCTACACAGCAAGCCCATTATTTCAAAATAATTTTGAAATAATGGTTCTTATTCTGACTTCTGTAACCCTCATTGAATGAGTAAAGGAAGTTGAAGAAAGAGTGTTCTTCCTTCAACTTCCTGTAGTTTAGACAGCACCTAAAGTTGATGTCAGCTACTTTGGCTACACAAACATAGCTGAAGTTGCATATTTTAATTTGACTTTAGCCTGCAGTGTAGAGGTACCTCTAATCTTTAAAATAGGGATAACGCCTCCTGAGGCTGTTATGAGAATTAATGAGATGTTTGTGAAGTGCTCTACACATTGAAAGTGGTGCATGGCCTGTCTAAGGTTTTGCTTTAGTGCTCTGGCAATGCTCTCTCTTGTGTTCCCCCCCTCCCCCCCCCAGACAAACCTTTCTGTAGGAGATGGTTGATGAAGTTTGACGAGACAAAGTCTCAGCTCAGCTACTGGACTGAATTTGGGGCAGTTTGGGTGTGACAAACTTAGCAAGCAGAGGGTGGTTTGCTGGGACAGGTTCTCTTGCATTAAGTATTTTTGGTAGCACTCCCAGCAGAACACGTTTTGTTAGTGTATAAAGTGCTACCAGGCCACTTGTTTTTTTTTCTGTAACAGACTAACTCGGCTATCCCCTGAAGCAGAGAAATGGATAGACATGGAGACTAGATCAGCATCTTGAGGCTATAAATGTGTCTTTTCTAGAACAGAGTGGAAACGTTATGCCTGGCTGCAGAGCTGGAATTGGTTATGCCAAACTAAGTGATTGGGCAACAAAATGACAAATTAAATGTAATGTTGATAAATGTAAAGTAATGCACATTGGAAAAAAATAATCCCAACTATAAGTACAATATGATGGTGACTAATTTAGCTACAACTACTTGAGAGAGATCTTGGAGTCATTGTGGATAGTTCTCTGAAAACATTCACTCGGTGTGCAGCAGTAGTCAAAAAAGCAAATAGAATGTTAGGAATAATTAAAGGGATAGAGAATAAGACAGAAAATATCTTAATGCCTCTATATAAAACCATAGTATACCTACATCTTGAATACTGCATACAGATGTGGTTGCCTCATCTCAAAAAAAGAGATATATTGGCATTGGAAAAAGTTCAGAAAAGGGCAACAAAAACTAGGGGTTTGGAATGGGTCTCCTCTGATGAGAGATTAAAGAGATGGGAATTTTTAGCTTGGAAAAGAGGAGACTAAGGGGGATAGGATAGGTCTATAAAATCATGACTGGTGTATAAAAAGTGCACACAAGAACTAGGGGTCACCAAATGAAATTAATAGGCAGTAGATTTAAAACAAACAGAAGGAAGTTTTTGTTCACTCAGCACATAGTCAATCTGTGGAACTCCTTGCCAGAGGATGTGATGAAGGCTAGAACTTTAAAAAAAGAGCTAGATAGATTCATGGAGGTTAGGTCTATCAATGGTTATTAGCCAAGATGGATAGCCCTAACCTCTGTTCCTCTAGAAGTGGGTGACAGGGGAGGGAATCATATGAGGATTACCTGTTGTGGCCCCTCCCTCTGGGGCATCTGGTATTAGCCACTGTCAGCATACAGCTACTGGGCTGGATGGACCATTGGTCTGAACCAGTATGGCTGTTCTTATGCCTGTTTCTGGGGCGTGTACCACAACAGCTTTACTCCTCGAAAAAGAGGAGGCCAGACACTGAATAGCAGCACAGGCCCTTGATGTCTTTTGTATGCTCCTTCAAGGACAGTATTGGAGCAGCTCATCTTAAGGCCCAGACTCCTTTCAATGCCCAGTCCTTGCACACTCAATACTTACATGTAATCCATTGGGATTGAAGGCAAGGGCAACAATCTTTGGCTTGCAGGTTAGCAGAATTATTGCATGGTCCTTTGCTTTCTGCTGGGAGCCCTAGATGCTCTTGCAAATTTCTTCTTGGGGCACAGAGAATTCTCAGCCTCCATGCAGGCAGCCTGTTTTTTTTTTTTTTTTTTTTTTTTGTTTGTTTGTTTTTTTGGTACTCAAAACTGCCTGGCAGTTGAATGCAGGAAGTTAAATTCTGCATAGGTTCCCCTCTCACCTGCTCCAGCTTGGAAGCTGGTCATCAAATACAAGCCTGCTTCATTAGGGTGTCTGCCTCAGCAGAAGAGATGCAGGGATACTAGCCCTAGTTAGAAACTTCATTTCAAGGCAGTTGAGCAGCAAAGTATGGCTGGTATGATTCCTTCCATCTGGAGCAAAAAAGGCAATTAGAATGGAGGCTGGCAGTATATTTGCTATCCTCTTTCAGTAACTAGGACAGAAGCATGTTAATGGAAGGATGGATGGGAACGGTCTTGGAAAGGAGCCATTGAAAAGCTAGGTCTGAGCAGTCAAATCCCTGTCCTAATCAGTGTAGCTTCCCCTCATGCAGAGGACGAAAGAGCCACAGCTCAGAGCATAGCTGTATGTGGTATAACTATGCATGTTCTCCCACAACTGTGCAATGGCCTGCCTGGGAGGAGACTTGATTCCTCAAATAATTTTAAAGAGAGAATCTTTCTAAAAGCACACCAAAAGAATAAAAAAAGTGCACCAAAAAGTCAAAAATAAAGTTAAGCTAGCAATTTAGGAGAAAGATTGGATGGCTTACAGTTAGCAACTACCTTGAATCATACTTAGCCATCCAATCTCTCTCCTACATTGCTAGCTTAAAACTTTATTTCTGGCTTTTTGGTGCACTTTATTATTTTTAGTCTTTTTGGTGCACTTTTTTTAAAAAGACAAGCTTTCTAAAAAAATTTTTTGGTCTTAAATCTAGTGTTTCAACGAATAAAAACTGCAAGGTTCATTTTGATATGGTTATGTACTTTGAGCTAGACTGCTTTACAACTTTTTTTGCACTAGGTATTTACATTAATTAATCAGTTGTGTTTAAGGCAAGGATAGAGTAATTGAGGTGATCGATAAATTGTTTTGTTGGTTAAAAGGAGGAAGGCTTCGAAGACTCTATAATTCTTCTAAGGCGTCTTTATGACAAACATTGTCGCCCATTAATTTGTGTGGATCGATGTCATCGATCTCTACGCCTTCCAAAGAACAGACTCGACTGAGTGCAACAAATGGTTGAGCTGGTGCAAAGTATTGAGAGCCAAGGTTCACAACTGCTGTATCCACTATGATCCCTTGCAGTTTGTGGAGGGTGACTGCATAAGCATGGATGATTGGAAGTATTCGCCGCTCTACCAAGCCTTATCCAAAATTCGCTTGGAAGTGATATGTGATTGGCTTGATGTGCTTTGCGACATCGCCTTCTAATTCAATTTCAACTTTAGGGATATCAGTTTCATGAATTTGGTTGCGATGGAAGTAGGGCCATGTTATAGTGGTGACGGTGCCAGTTTTGCCATTGACCAAGCCTTTTGCTTGGTCAACACTGTACCAAAGCATAACTGTATTGCCCAGATGTATTCCAATTCTTTTTGGAATGCCTGCCATTCGATTGATCTTTGTTGGGATAGTTTGATAAAGATTAGGCACATCTTCGCTGCTCAATGAGGGTATCTTGCACTGTGATTGTGAACATTTGGAGGTTCACATGGTTTAAAGGGGACAAAACTTCATTATTGTGGTCATCTACCATTTTACAAGTTGGCATGATTCTCAAAGCTTTTCCAGGTGAAAAGTCCCCTTGTTTGCTTTCCTCACATTTATGCAGTAAAATATTTAGTTCTTGTGTGAGTGTTTCCTCTTGAAGATTATTTAAAATTTTGATAAATGTTGCATCCCCTCTGTCGCATGTTTTCAGTCAATTCACAAAAGCTAGAGAGGTGCCAGAGCTGCACAGCCAGGTCTCATTGAAACAGGTTGCTTATAAATGGGAGTGCCTGATAACGGTGGAAGTTGAAGGAGATCACCAAAGAACAAGATGTTCAAGCCTCCAAAAAGTTCAACATGGATCAAATATTTGTTTGCAGAAATTCTTGTTCTGGTGAATTTTCTGCTCCTTATTCATCTTCCTCCGGGGCTCCCTCAGAGCTTTGAACCTCTTAGTTTTGCACTCTTACAACTGTGTATTGAAGGTCAGGCTTTCTTGTGTTAACATAAAGGACTACTCTTGTGCTCCCTTTCATAGGAAGGCCACACAGATGGAAAGCACACTCAGAGGTGGAGACTTGGCATTGATTTAACATTCCCATACTTAAACAACTTTCGAGAAATACTGCTTTCCTCCTCTCTGATTTGAGCAATAGTGTCTGACGCTTCTTTCAAGACTCGTAGGTTCACATTTAGCAACGTATTTGGCAATATAATAGGCGATGGCAATAGCAACTCCATATGGTTGAATGTTCACACGCCAGGGGCTTAAGATCGAAACTTCTTGAAGCCTCTGGAACCCATCCCAGTCAAATTGAACTTTCCAGAAGCCCTTCAAACCCTAGCAATACAAATACAATGCACAGCCATATGTTTGTATACATATATGCATGTGTGCATAAAGTTGAAAATCCCATGACAGACCGACAAGAACGGTGGCCGTTTAATAGAAAGATTGTCTAATAAAGCAATCAAACGACAGGAGTGTCTGTCTTGTGCCATCATCAAGGACAGAATCAGACCAGAGGCCTTTGTGCTTCATTGTTCACCTTCTAAATTCTGCTGAAAATAGGTCTCCAATCTGCTGCTGTGAAGACAGGCTCCAGGCAGTGGACAAAAGTTGCCTCTGGTGCAAGGCAGTTTCTATGGCTGATTTAATAAAACATACAGCTGCCCAAGTGCCCTGTGCTGCAGAGGAAGTGGCATGTCTGCAGCCCCTGGCACAAAAATGTAACATGAAAGTTCTAGAAAGTGCTTAGTTAGGTCAAGCATCTTGACATTTGAAACATTTACAAAGCTTGACAGTTCTATGGAACAGACAAAGCCTAAAGCACTGTGCCTGGCTAGATAGGACTGTTTTGGGGAACAGCTTTTACTATTTGTGTACCAACTGTCCAGTGCCTTAGTGCAACGCTGTCAAGCCAGGGCAAAGTCACAGTTTACAAGTTACCCTATTGCAGTTCTTTGAGCACAAATGCATTTGTTTTTTTTTTTTTAAAGACTTTTTTTTTGGACTTGCATAACTAAAGCATTGTGTCTGTATATAAACGAGCTAGCCTTTAGGCAAAGATTAAGTACGTCAGTATAAAGGAAACTTGCAAGGGACTGAAAACGGGTTTAGAATGGAATTTCCTTTTCCATCCTCTTTATGCTGTTTGTGGCAGAAAAACCATGGAGGCTTGCAACTCATGTTCCCAAGGATCATAGTGCAACCACTGTCCAAGCCAGAGTTCTTGTAATTTACTTTTATCCCTTTGGTCCACTCCTGCATTTTAAATATACTTTCCTATTAAGAGTTAACTGATCATATTAACCATATCTGCGTCACCCCCCAGAGTTGTTAACAGTAGGTCAGCTAAATCAATTGTTAAAAATTTAAGTTTTTCTTTTGAGTGTTGGCCCTTATGGGTATTCGCTGTGGTGTAGCTGCCCTGTGTCTGGCCAAACCAGAAATGGTGGTCTGGGCCTGTACTGTGTGTTCCCAAGGGCGGGTATGAAGAGCAGCATGGTCCAACCGCCTCTGCAAAGCTCCTTTTCTATTGCTCACCATCTGGGTTGGAAACTGTTTTTTCTACTCTACGGTGTTCTTTGAATCAGTAAGTAGTTTTTAGTTTGGATTGTTTTGTTTTTGCATTTTTGATTTAGTCATAAGTGGAGCACAGGATCTGGTCCAAGAGTTGAATGTAAAAGCAATTATACTGTAATTAAATGTAACATGGTGATTGGTATGTTCTTTCTTTCACAGTAGCATTTAACTCCAAAACTGGGAACTACACAAAAATGAGGAGACTTCCTTTTAATTTCCAATTAACTAGTCACAAGAGTGCAATGACTACAAGCTGCATGGGAAGTTTTTAGAAACAACATAACTATAAGCTCAAACTATATACCCCAAATACAAACTGAAAACGGAAGACCCAAAAAAATTCACCATGGCTAAACAATACAGTAAAAGATGTGGTTAGAGATTAAAAACAAAACAAAAAAAAAACCAGCCCTCTTTAAAACTGGACCTCAAGTTGAAAGAAGCATAAACTCTGACAGGTCAATTGTAAAAGTATAACAAGGCAGACCAAAACAAACCAACCTTGTACAGCTAGCAAAAGACACAAAAAAATGAGAGCAAATCTTGCTTTAAGTACATAAAAAGCAGGAAGGAAGACTGCCAATACTTGGGGTCATTCAATGACCAACGTGGTAAAAGAGCTGTTGCAGAGAAGCTAAATGAATTCTTGCATCAGTTTTCACTGATTACATGCCAGTAATACTAGCTTCAGTACTGGGCAAACTAGTTGAAACTGTAGTAAAGAAAGGAATGAGACATAGCTTAACACAATATGGTGGGGAAGAGGCAACATGCCTTTGTAAGGAAAGTCATCCCTCACCTATATATTAGACTATTTTGAGAGTCAGCAAATATGGACAAGAGTGATCCAATGGATAGAGTGTACTTGGACTGTCACAAGATTTGACACAGTCCCTCAAAAACATTTAATCTTAGTAGGCAGTTATGGGATCAGAGGGAAGGGTTTTTTGTGGACCAGTTAAGACAGGAAATAGAGGCTAAGAATAAATACTCAGTTTTCACAGATGAGAGAGGTAAATAACAGGGGTCCCCCAAGAATCTGCATTGGTGCAGTTCAATGTATTAAAATATTATCTGGAAATGGGGGGGGGAGGTGAGGGGAACTAGTAAGGTGTCAAAGTTTGCAGAAGATGCAAAATTACTCAAAAGACTTAAGGCCGCAGGTGACTGAAGAGTTGTAAAGGGATCTCACAAAACTGGGTGACTAAGCAAGAAAGTGGCTGATGAAATTTAAATCAACATTAAGTGCAAAGTAATACATATTGGAAAACAATCTCAATTATACATACAAAGTGATGGGGGGTCTAAATTAGTTGTTGGCACTCAAAAGAAAGATCTTGGCGTAATTGTGGATAGTTCTCTGAAAACATCTGTTCAGTGTGAGCAGAAGTTAACATTGTTAGGTTTTTTTTAGGAACCCTTAGGCAAGGAATAGATAATAAAACAGGAAATATAATTCCCCTGTATAATTTCCAGTATGCCCACTCTTTGAATACAATTCTGGTCACGCCATCTCAAAAATATATTATAATTGGAATATATACAAAGAAGGGCAACAAAAGAGATTATGGGTATGGAACAACTTTCATATGAGGCAAGATTAAACACAGGAGCTGTGTCTAGACTGGCGCGATCTTGCGCCAGAGCTATGCAAATGAGGCTCAGCGTGGAATATCGCCGAGCCTCATTTGCATAACTAATGAGCCGCCATTTTTGCGGAAGAGGCTCTTGCGCAAGACGGAGCTGCCTACACTGCCCCTTCTTGCGCAAGAAAAACCCTCTTGCGCAAAGCTGTTATGCCTGAAAAAAAAATCATAACGGCTTTGCGCAAGAGGGTTTTTCTTGCACAAGAAGGGGCAGTGTAGGCAGCTCCCTCTTGCGCAAGAGCCTCTTCCGCAAAAAATGGTGGCTCATTAGTTATGCAAATGAGGCTCAGCGATATTCCACGCTGAGCCTCATTTGCATAGCTCTGGCGCAAGATCGTGCCAGTCTAGACACAGCCTGGGACTGTTTAGCTTATAAACAAGACAACCAAACAGAATATAATAAAATCACGAATGATGTAGAGAAAGTGAATAAGAAAGTAGTGCTTACCCCGTCATAACACATGGACCAGGTGTTGCACAATGAAATGAAAAGGCAACAAACATAAGGAAGTAGTTCTTCACACAATATACAGGCAACCTGTGGAACTCATTGCCAGGGGATAGTGTTCAAAAGAGAATTAGATAAGTTCCTGGAGGACAGGTTCATTAATGGCTATCAGCCAAGATGATAAGAGACACTCCTATCCCCATCCTGGCTGTCCCTAAACCTCTGACTTCTAGGAGTTGGGACTGGGCAACTGTTGATAGGCTTTTGGACTACATAGACCTCTGGCCTGACCCTGTATGGCTGTTTTCATGTTCTTATAATTAGTTGGGGGTTTCCTGTCCCCCCCTCCTAGCTCCTTCACCATTTTGGGCACCTATTATAGCCAAAGTTCCAAGCTCAGTCTAAATGTTGCCTGGCCCAGCCCTTGGTTTTCCCTGTAACTGACCCACACAAGATCTGCGTGTATTGACTTGGGGAAGCTTCTGTCTCCTCAAAGCATCTACCATGCTTTCCCTCCAGGAACCAGGACATTTAAAAAATTAACAGTCCAGACACACCTAATGGAACTCTCCTTTCAGTTTCCTTGCTATACAGCTGGAGCCTCCATGCAGCAACCACCTGTGTCTGATACTGTTGGTTCAAAGTTCTCCTACAAGCACAAACATGAGAAAGACAAGGGAAAATCCCTCTTCAGGAAGAAGGGAAAATACTGGCATAAATCCTCAAAAAAAAGTCCATTCCACCCCTTCTTCTGGCACTACCCAAGACCCCATATCCTAGAATGATTGCACCCAGAGTTCACAGAAAAAAGAGGGCAACAATAATGGGAGCTTCCATGGCCTCAAAGCCATTCACTGAAGGGCTAGTAGCAAAACCTATGCTGCAGAAGGAATCATCCTCCACCTCCAAAAAGTATTGATCTTCTGCCATATGACATCAGTTGTTCAGATCAAGACCAAGACAGTTGGCGGTTCACCGCAAGAGAGACCTCAATACACTCGTGGGGAACTTAGCAATCTACACAGACCACAAGTGTTTCAGAAATGATCCTACTACAGGAAGTTCCCATGTGGATGAATCCAGCATTTGTCAGTACCAGGGCTCAACTGAGAACTGGGGGTAAGTGTCAATCTCTGTGCTACCCACCTGCTCTGACGCCACCGCTGTGGACGCATAAGGAATCCTTTTAATGGGAGAAGAATGGAGCTGGTATCAAGAGTCCCTCCTGTGACCTAGGGGAGGTTTTATCCTGCACATCCCAGCAAAACCCCAGAGACCTCTCCCCAGAAAGGATTCTGAAACAAGCGGCAGACTCCCTTCTCTGCCCAGGGCAACAGAGACTGTACCACCTCCTCACACAGGGAAGGACTTTTACTTACATTACTTCCTTACCCCCAAAAGAAAGGGGGGGGGGGCTGGAGACCCATTGGGGACTTCAGAGAGCTGAATATCTTCCTATGGCACTGGCAGTTCAGAATGACAACCTGGCCTCTAATACTCTCCTTCACCTCAAGTGACTGGTTCACAACCCCCCCCCTTTGAAAGATGCACATTTTCATTTGGACATGCACCCCCCCCCACCTCTCTGTAGTATCCTGAGCTTCTCAAGGAGCTCCAAGCACTTTCAATATAGAGTGCGCACCTCTTCAGCCTCTCAATACCCCTGACCATATATATGAAAGGACTTGCCATAGTGACTGCATACGTTTTGCAGATAAGACCGCTATTTCCATATCTGGACAATTGGCTGCACAGGGGTTGTTCATGCCAGGAAGGATGAGCAACATCACCACCTGTGTAAGGCAATCTATACAAGTCCATATTGCCACCCATGTAAACCATCGAATTCATCAAGATGGACTCTAACTTGATCACAGTCAGGGCCTACTTGCCTTGGGACCAATTCCTTGCCATGAGAGATCTCATCAACCAGCTTTCTTTCAGACACCAGCCCAATTCTGCCTCAATCTGTTAGGCTATGTGGAGCACCTATGTCACCGCATTGCATATCCCATTACTGAAAATTTTCACACACATCAGTCACATTCCTTCCAGTTTCAAAAGTAGCCCAGCTGGGATCTGGACCTCTTTGCTTTCACTATGTGAACTTTTACTTCCTTGTTCTCTCTTGTCTTTCAAAGTCACCTTCTTGACAGCAATTACCTCTGTCAGAAGAGTCAGGGAACTCAGAACCCTTGTGGCAGACCAACCTTATACAATTTTCCACAAAAAATAAGTTTTGCTGCAACAGCATCCAAAGTTCATAAGCAAAAGTATCTTCTGAATTTCACCTTAACCAGGCTGTTCACCTTCTGGGGTTTTACCCTTAACCTTATGTAACATGGTGTGACTTACCACTGTGACACCTCCTGCTGGTCACTCAAGGAATCAGCTTTTTAGCCCTGCAGTGCCCCCTTCCAGACGGTGTCTCACCCACTGTTACTGGCTCCACCACCTTGCATCAGGACCCATGTCCCTCCCAGACTATGATGCCCTTCCCTCCAGATACTGCCCAGCTGCAGTGCCTCCACACTCTGGGGTCCTCCCCCTTGGGAACCATCAACCCCTTATGACCACTTTGCCTCAGTAACCTACTGCCAGTCACCATCTAGCCCCTGCCTCAAAGGCAAACTGCAGTCTTGAACTGGCCACTCCTCATTGGCAAGGGGTATGGACCTGCTGCCCTGGCTGCTCCCCTGCAGCCCTGATACTCTCAATCCTTGAGAGCAAGGCCTCAGCCTGGGAGTTTGCCTGGCCAGAGCTTCCTCAGCCCTGTTCTCAGTCAAGAAGCCTCTAGTTTCCCTGGCAGTTAGGTCTCCTACTCCACAGCTGGCAAGTGAGTGAGACTCTTTCCTCTCCTCCCCACCCCCACCAAAAGCCCTTATTTATACTGCCCTCAGCTGGGCCCTAATTGGTAGTATCTGCCTCGGCTGCAGGCTCCACAGCCCTTCTTTAGCCAGTGCAGGGCAGATGTCCTGTCACACCTTACCACAGCATGTATGAGACAAGACTTCATTCTCTTGATGTGCACAGGGCTCTAGCTGCCTACCTGCACAGAAGACCCTTCTGGAAGTCTCCCAGGTTATTGCTATTGCTGAAAGAATGAAAGAGAAATCTCTCTCTTCTCAAAGGCTCTCTAGGTGAATTTCCTCTTGTCTTATCCTTGCCTATCATCTGATGAAAACCCCTCCTCCTCAGACTGCCAGGGTCTAGTCTACAAGAGTCCAAGTGGCAGCAGTAGCCTCCTTATAGTATATTCCCCTTTCAGAAATGCAGCACAACTACTGGGGGCTTCATACACCCCTTTACCCTGTAAGCTTTGGCTGCCAATGCCTCCTTTGACTCAACAATCCTCCACACTAGGGTATGCATGATTGCTTGCAGAGGTGGATTGAGGGTTAGTGGGACCCTGACTGCAGCTTCATTTTAACCCTGTCTCGGGACCCAGCAAAAAAAGAGAACATTCTCTCAGCTCTCTTCTCCATTTTTCATTGTTTTTTTTTCTTCATCCTCTTCCCGTATTATGGCATCGCTAAGAGCGCTTTGGCTGTTCCAGGAAGAAGGACTGCTGAGCAGAGATGGGGTCCACCTATTGAGGAAGGAAGAGGAAGAAGAGCGTATTTGGATACAGACTGGCAGAGAAAGCTTTTAGGAGAGAAGCTGTTCTAAATTTGATTTTGAACAATAGGGAGGAACTGGTTGAGAATTTGAAAGTGGAAGACTTTGTGAAAGTAATAATGAAAGTGATCATGAAATTATAAGAGTTCACGATTCTAAGGAATAGGAGGGAGAAGAGAATCTCCCCCCCACACACACACACAAAACTCCAATGGATTTCAAGAAGGCAGACTTTAGCAAACTCAAAGTTGGTAAGTAAGATTCCATAGGAAGCAAGTTTCGGAGCTAAAAACAACTGAAGACAGTTGGCAGTTTTTCAAAATGACATTATTAAGGGTACAAAAGCAAACTATTCCACGGTGTGGGAAAGATAGGAAGTACAGCAAGAGACTACCCTGGCTTCACCAAGAGAATAAAAATGGAAACTAGGTCAAGTTACAAAGGATGAATACAAACAAATAATGTGTATGGGACAAAATGAGATCAGATTAGCTGGAGACATAAAGGACAACAAGAAAACATTCCAAAAATACATTAGAAGAAAGAAGACGACCCGGGGCAGAGTAGGCCTGTTAATGAAGGAGGAAATAATAACAGAAAATGTAGATATGGCAGAGGCGCTTAATGATTTCTTCATTTTGGCTCTCACCAGGAAGGTTGGTAGCTGCTTTTGCTCTTCAACAGTGTTATGAGGTGGCTCGCTCAGCAATCAAGGAGTGAATCTCAAAAGCCTCTTACTGGGGCAAGAAATAACATCTTGCTGATACTTCAAAACATCAGATCAACTTTTCCACATTGTTGTTCTAATCTGAATAATTACTGGGTGATTTTGCTGGTTACTGGGAGAGAAATCTTGCTACTGTAGGTACCTTGAAGGGGGTGAACAGGGATAGCCAAAGGGTTGCCAGTGTGTCCTATCTTCCCTCACTAATTTGGAATGAAGTCAATCCAGGGATAGTGCATGAGTGAATTCCACCACCCGTAAACTTTCTGAGATTGGAACTTTCACTCCTTATATAGTACTAGAAGACTTACCCGATATTGCTTGGGTCCTTAACTCAATTTTTGTTTTTCTTCATTTTAATCATCACTTTGGGGTGGGGCTGGGGATGAGAGGTTCAGGATGCAGGCAGCCCCAGGGAAAGTGGACTGCCCCAGCCTTCTCACACCACAGCAGCTTGGGGCCAGGTGAGAAGCACCTCTCCATGGCCCCAGCAGGCACAGCCGGGAGAAGGATGTGCTCCCTCTGCTCCCCAGCCAGGATGAGGAATGCAGCAAACTGTACACTTTCCCCTTGCTTCCTGACAGTGTTCTTGTATGAATGGGGGAGGGGAGTAGCCTTAGACACTGCCCCCTGCCTAAATGAAAGAGGTGGAAGGGAGGCTCAGGGAGTCTAGGAAGGGGGTGGATGCACCCACAGACAGCACCTTTCACCTGCCTCATGATTCTGTCTTTTCTGTATTGTTTTCTGAGAAGCAATCCCATTCCAGGCACCTCCCATGTTCCTGGCACAACCAAACCCTTATGTTGTTTTAAGCCAGGGGTAGGCAAAAGGGCCTCCACAGTCCTGATCCGGCCCACCAAGTGGGTGGATCTGGCCCACTGAGGCCCTGCTGCTCCCCCGCCAAGCCTCCTGCCCCCCTGCCAGGAGCAGGTGGTGCTTTGAAATGCCATGCACTGCTTCACGCACTCCCCCGCCCCCAGGTCCTAATTGGCCTAGGGGCAGGGGAATGAGGGAGGTCTCCTCCCACGCCAGGGGCATGGGCACCTTTGAGGAATGTGGGGTGGGGGTAAAGGCACTCCCTGACCCCCTGACCAATCATTGTCTGGGGGTGGGGAATCCAGAAATATATTGGCCCTGCCCCTTCTGCTTGATGCCCTACCCCTTCCTGTGTGGATCGGGGCCAATTCAAAAAATTTCAAAGTGGCCCTGGCAAAAAATTATTGCCCATCCCTGCTTTAAGCTATGATAAGAGGCAGCTGCGTATTGAATTTAGTGGTCCTAGCTCTTACCATTGTGGAGGAGTTCTTGAAGAGACAGACAGATGCTCTCAAATAATTAGTAGATTTGTATTATCAGAGAGCCTAGGAGCAAGACCCTGACAAACACAGAATAAAAAGACAGTCCTTGCCCCCAGTGACAAGCAAGTACAGGTGAAGACAGACACATGGGAAAACACAAGGAAACCATGTGACAATATTGGTCAGCCCAATAAGCAATGGCTTCTGCATATCAGCAGCCTAGACATTGCCAAGTTATTTGTGGACACCATCACAAAGCAGACTTTGGTTTCGGAAGCCTTAAGAGGCTGAGATAACCATTTCTCCCATCTTCACCCCCCAAAAAAGAAAGTTCCTGGAGTGTGTTTAAACAGGTTCGTTGTCACTGAATGGATATCAAAAGGAACAAAAACTCATCAGTGAAGGGAAGGATGCAAAAGTTGAATTGCTCTTACAAGTTCTAACCTTACACTATCTAAGCAGAGTGACAAGAACCTGCCTGTCTAAAACCTTACACACACATTCCAAAGTCAGAGGCTAGTAGGGGGTAACTTTACCTCTTTCATAACAATGAACTAGTTCAACCGTGAATGTGTATGGCTCTGTAACTCAGCCAGTCCTTCCTTAGTCCTGTAAGTAAAAATATATCCATGCCTTGTACCCTGTACGCAAACAAATTAGGTCAACACACACAGAGAGCTATTATCAACTACAGATTGGTAGCTTAGCTTCAATTAGTCCTACACTTCCTACAGTAAACAGCCTATTTAAAGATAGCATCACAGCTAAAAATAGGGCATCTTGTGACCAGGCTGCACATGCATAAATGATTCTTTTTTAAGGCAGAGTTCACAGTATTTCTCCCTCTCACCCACGTTCCAATTTCTGTTTTCCACCTAACCTGATGAAATACCAGGAATCTTAACAGGAAAGGGATCTTAGGAGGAAACACCAGGAATCTCTTGAGAAAACTTTTTCCTCACAAAATCTTGCAGCAGATTTGGGAGTAGGGTTGCCAGATAATTTCACACACGAACATGGCGGGGGAAAAAATTGGTTGAACAAAAACAAAAGAAAAGGAGATAGAACTTATTGAGCACAAAAAAAAAAAAAGGTCTTTAAATTCCCTCGCTCCTCCCGCCAGATGCGGCAGGGGAAAAATGTCCCCCATCCAAGAAAAACAGAACAGAAAATACCAGACATTTTGCATGTCTGGTATTTTCTGATTTTTTTTACTGGACAGAAGACACAATTACCGGACTGCCTGGGTGAAAACCAGACACCTGGCAACCCAACTCAGGAGCTGTGTAAGCACCAGAGTCCAAACGCTCAATCTTTTTGAGGTGCAAAACATAAACAAGAAAGAAACCGTGCTCAGACACATCATTTAGCTCTCAGCGATTCCCTACAGAGAAAAACAGATTAAAAACAAAAACTAAATCACAAGCTGAACTGCTATTGATCTTTCACTGAAGTTTCTCACTAACCATACTACTGTTTATATATACACAAACCACAGAACCTTTCCAAATATACAATCAGGGTTTGCAATCACGCAATACTAGAAACCAGGAGACAAATACACTGGAAATTCAAGGACTGATTTTGGAATCAATGTGGCAAAAGAGAAGTTGAAACAGTGCAAAGCATGTAAGATACTTCCTCAAACTATTAGAACTGAGCACAAGGCAACAAAGAAAAGAGAAACAGCAGAAACCAACCTCAAACAATAATAAATAACAAAAACAATATTGCAGCCTATGCCTGAATCAGACGTGCGGCAGCAACAGGACGCAGATTTGTTACATTAAACCTTTCCCCATTAAGCACTGTGCTACTCAGAAATGCTTTATGTATCACATCTAGTAAACTTGCTAAGGTTGGCCACAAAAATCATCTGACCTTAGTTACATCCCCCTTAGTGGCCGTCACAAAGAGAACTTCTTTGTGCTGTTTCTGTTTTCTTGTTATGGGAAATCCTGGGCATGTTGAAAGTGATGTAATGTTTGTCAATGAGTTTAAGATCATGGGAGCTGGACAGCAGCCAGCCTCATACCCCCTCTGAACTCTGAGTGCTGGATCCGACAGCAGCTTAGTCTGCTCTTTGTTTCTTTTAGAGAGCGTCTCACTTGTGTGTATTCCAGTGCAGGTATGCAGAGTACACAGAAACCCTTCTGCACAATATTTAGTACAGGCTTGTGCTTTTGAAGCACAAGACTCTTCTCAAAAGGCCCTTCTCAGTCTATGAGTAAATCCTGCTTAGTTTGTTGTGGGGGTTTGGTTTGACTCAACCACATGATCAGAGTCAGGTGATGGAATTGGGAACAAAAACTTTAAAAAAGGACAAACCGTTAGCTCTAGGAGCTGAGTAGCTGCTCCCCCTTGGTGAGGACCTGTCTCCCTTGGAAAATGGGTACCTATCCCCGGTCTCTGCTTTGGAGTCTAGGTGCAGCTTATCTGATGGGTGAGTAACTACTTTTCACATGTGACTTTCTTCTTTCTGGTATAGAAAGATACTAGTTTGGGTTCTGAACTATTGCACTGGGATAACGATGGGTCTTTGCATTTTCATGCAGTTACTGGTTTTGGAAGCAAGGTATAACTGCAGGGGAAAGGAAAACAGGTCGCAAAGACATGATTAAAAGCATTTAGTCTTGCAATTGGATATATATTTATATATACGACAACACTTAGCTGCTACAATGACCTGGAAAAACACATATGGTTGACCACATTGCTCAGCTAAGTTTAAAGTATTTTGGAAGAAAGGCATTTAACAGCTGAGCTAAATCCTGGATATTTTGCAGCATTTTGCCTGCAGAATTGCAAAAAACAGAAGGAAGTGTTAGAAAATGACCCTTGCAGCTCCAAGGTACACAGAATAATCGGAGTCTTTCTGCAAAGCAAAGCATAGATACTGGACATACTGCAAAAGGGTTTTATATACTTATCTTGCTGTTACAACAGATGACATGATATAGGTCAGATGTCACCCTCAGATACACAGCTCCCACTGAGTTCAATGAGAGTTGTTTTCATGTATCTGAGGACAGAATTTGCCCCTCTGTTTAGTATATAAATAAATATTTTATATTCGTGTTAATGGTTCTACTGTTGGGATTCCAAGAACTTTGTATTCCTTACAATATTTGTGCCAAGTGGAATATATACCTGTCTGCGTGGTGGAGCTCCATCTTAGGGTATGTCTACACTTGCACCCTCTTTCAAGAGAGGGATGCAAATGAAGACATTTGAAATTGCAAATGAAGCCGGGATTTAAATATCCCATGCTTCATTTGCATATTTGTGTCATGGTGCTATTTTGAAATAGTGCTATTCTGAAATAACAGACGCTGTTAAGACGTGGTTATTTCGAGAGAAAACCCTTCTCTCGAAATAACTGGTAAACCTCATTGTATGAGGAATAGGGGTTATTTTGAGAGAAGGATTTTCTCGCGAAATAACTGCATCTTAACAGCGTCTGTTATTTCGAAATAATGCTATTTCGAAATAGTGCCATAACATGAATATGCAAATGAAGCACAGGATATTTAAATCCCGGCTTCATTTGCAATTTCAAATGTCTTCATTTGCATCCCTCTCTCGAAAGAGGGTACAAGTGTAGACATACCCTAACAGATTTATTGCAGCATAAACTTTCATGGGCAAAGACCCACGAAAGTCTATAATGATTGCATATGCTGTAAGCGAGAAATAATTTTACTCTTTTAATTATAGAGTTCAGTTAATTACCTGGACAAATAAAGGACAAAGTTGGGGGCCTAGCTGGCATGAGTCATCCCATCTTAACAATTTCTGGAGGTTTTTAGCTGTATTTTTAGAGATCTTTTGGGGGGAAAAAATCATTCCTTCCATCTAGAAAGAATAAATCACCAAATTTGGTCAATTAAAAATTTCAATAACGATTTTAGCAACAATTTCTAGAACATTTGATAAAAATTGCTTTTATAAAAGTACAATTTCTGTGAAAAAATAGAAACTTCAACAGTTTTGTCAACTTTTCACAACTCTTCTTCCCTCCAGTTTTTGAATGAGCAGGTCATACTAGGTGATCATAATGGCTATTTTCTACAAAAGACTTCATTTTAAAAATGTCTACCATTCTGTGCAATCCAGGGGACTTAATTCTACTTCTGTACCAGGGGCTGTGACGTACCCATGACAAGATAAACTCAACCAGGAGCTGGTTTGATAGTAGGTGATCATAATGGTTTCTTTTGAAAACTTATTCCAGGAGCACCCAATGGGATGCTAGAGCCAAAAGGGGTATGTCTAGACTACAAGGCTCTGTCGATGCAGCCATGTAGATGAGTTTACTAGACATAGGAAAATGAAGCGGCGATTTAAACAATCGCCGCTTCATTTTCATCAAAATGGCCACCGCACTGTGCCGATCAGCTGTTTGGCAGCACAGCACGGTAGTCTGGACGCTCCACGGTCGACAACGGAAGCCTTTGTTGACCGCTCCGGTAAACCTCATTCCACAAGGCATAACGGAGCGGTTGACAAAGGCTTCCGTTGTCGACCGCGGAGTGTCCAGACTACCGCGCTGTGCCTCCAAACAGCTGATCAGCACAGCGCAGTGGCCATTTTGATGTAAATGAAGTGGCGATTATTTAAATCGCCGCTTCATTTTCCTATGTCTAGTAAACTCATCAACATGGCTCCGTCGACGGAGCCATGTAGTCTAGACATACCCTAGGTGTGCACCCTATAGCTTACAATGAGACGCATTTAACAAAACTGGAATTGGAACCAAGGCAGCCCATTGGCATGTGCTCCCCAGGTGAGAAAATTGATTTCAGATTTTAAGGAAGGCTGAGTCAGAAAAGGGGGACTTCATGTCTAGGTTTTTGGTCAAGGTATGGACACCATAATGCCCTTCCTTCTTCAAAGATACCACAGAATTGCTGTTTCTGATTAGGATCAGCATGATGTCCCACACATTTCAGATGAGCAGCAAGCCAGGCTGGCCACTCCCTTGAAAGCAGAGGAAATAATCAAGGCCACAGAGAAAATGAGTCCTATCAAGACCCCCCAACCCTACTAGCCCACTGATAGAAATCTACAAAGTTTCAGAGAACTTCTGGCCTCTAAGCTCTAATACATTTACAAAAATGCCTTCAAGAAAGGCCTGTTAACTGCTACTATGAAGGAAGCCCTAATTACTGTACTACTTAAACCAGGCAAGGATGCACAAAAGTGTAACAGCTACAGACCCATTCCTTCAATCAATACTGATATGAAAATAATTTAAAAAATATTGGCTGAGAGATCTGAAAAAGTAATGAGTGAAATGGTTAACCCCTCTCTGGGTGGGATTTAATAAAAAATGCATGATTCTGATAACATGTCAGTTGATTAATGTTATGGCATTCAGCACTCTAGGGCTACGTCTAGACTGGCATGATTTTGCGCAAATGTTTTCAAAGGAAAAGTTTTTCCATTAAAAGCATGTGCGGAAAAGAGCATCTAGATTGGCATGGATGCTTTTGCGCAAAAGCACTTTTTGCGGAAAAGCGTCCGTGCCAATCTAGACGCGGTTTTGTGCAAGAAAGCCCCGATCGCCATTTTCGCGATCGGGGCTTTTTTGCGCAAAACGAATCCGAGCTGTCTACGCTGGCCCTTTTGCGCAAAAGCTTTTGCGCAAAAGGACTTTTGCCTGAACGGGAGCGTCAAAGTATTTGCGCAAGAAGCACTGATTTCTTACATTAGAACGTCAGTGTTCTTGCGCAAATTCAAGCGGCCAGTCTAGACAGCTGGCAAGTTTTTGCGCAAAAGCAGCTGTTTTTGCACAAAATCATGCCAGTCTAGACACAGCCTAGGAGTCTCCATGTAATCATTTCACTTGATGCAAAGAAAGCTTTCCACTGAGTGCACAGGCAATATTTGTTTCTTATCCTGGATAAACCATTTATTTCATGGATAAAGCTGTTATATTCCAAACACAACTCTTGTATCCTAACAAATAGCACAACGCCAGCTGGCATAGCCAGAGGCGGGGTGTATGGCCCCCTACTGGGGCAAGTCCAGGTTCATCTTCTCCCTGCACTCCCCAGCCAGAGGGAGGAATGCAGCAAACTGTGCACTTTCCCCTTGCTCCCTGATGAAAGGGAACAGCCAGCAATGTCCCAGTATGAATCTGTGGGGGAGCATCACCCCCCTGCCCTCCCTAAAGGGTATCCTGGGAGGTAGGGGGTAGGAGGCTCAGGGCTGGAGCAGTCCTGGATCGGGGCAGGACCAGCCCTTTCATCTGCCTGGGGATTCTCTCTCTTTTCTGTTTGGTTTTCTGAGAAGCAATCCCATTCCAGGCACATCCCATTTTCCTGACACAATCAAACCCTGACTTTGCTTTAAGTTATGATAAGAAGAAGATGTATACTGAAGTTGGTGGGCCTAGCTCTTACTTTTTAGGTGGTGTTCTTAAGCAAACAGACAGACAGACAGGCTCTCTCAAATAGTAGATATTTTACAATATTAAAGAAAGTTCAGGCTGGAGACTAAGGAGGAGTGGCAATATATCCAGCATCTCCCATCTGCTTGGCCCCATTGCCTGTGGTATCCCTGACCACTGGAATTGCTTTCACTTTTCCAAATATTACCCAGGCTGCCGAGACCAGTGGTGATACTATATGCATACTTGATTAGCAAATTTGAATTAAACACAAATTCCCTAAAAAAAGCAATGGGAGGAGGAGTTAGGCCAATTATTGTCTGCTAACCAATGGAAACAAATTTTAACCAGTGCTCCAAATTGTTCCTATGATCTCTAAGATTAATCCAGCAGACAATCATGTGGAGGATGCACTGGATTCCTCTCTGACTATTCAAAACATGTGCTACTAAACCAGACAAATGCTGGTGCTGTGATTCAACAGGTGCTAACTTAACCCATGCTCTTTGGGAATGCTCCTATACTCTTTATGTTGTGGGCAGAACTTAATTGCAGAGTTAAATTTCTTCCTATCAAATAAAATTGTGTTACCAGGGAGACATATACACTTAAAGCTCATGAATGTTAATTGGAAGTTGAATAAATCTGAAAAATGTTGGTGGCCGAGCTCAATAATCACTAAAAGTCTAGTACCGCAGAACTAGAAACCTCCCTCCCTCCCTGCTTAAAAAAAAAAGAAAAAAAAAAGACCACAATCAAAGACTGGAGTATGGGACATTGTAAGCGTGGCCGCCATGGAAAGAACTGACAGAAATACCCAAGAAAAATTCTCAGATACATGTGATACTTTCCTGCAAGTATCTAAATGATCCTATTATATGCATGGCCCTTTTCTTCCCTCTCCTCTCTACCCGCTTCCTTTCCTCCCTGTTTCCATCCGTCTCTCCTGAACTTGTTTCTATTCTTTTATCTTTATTTTAATAATTTTACCAGTTGGATTTTTATAGCATTTTGTTGCTTGTCAGTTGTGTCATACAAATAATTGATTTACATTTTGATTATATTATATAGACATATGTATAATGACATTGATATTTTATATTATTAAATGCTGCACCTTAGCTATATTTGAAATAGAAAATGGTTAATATATTATAAAAAGTCTATGTATAATGCAGAGGGGGGGAGGGGATGACATATTTGCCAGGCCCCTGGGCAAGGTGGAGGGGAGGCTTGCTCTGCGCTACCAGAAGGTACAGGGTGTCAGGCAGAAGGGGCAGGGCTGGGGATAGATAGCCCTCAGCCACCTGGAGTGCACTGCACTGCACTGCACTGTTGTCTTTCTTCCCCCACCTACTCCCAGACAGCCCTCAGAACGGCCCAGGGGGTGATTTAAAAGGCCCGGAACTCTGGTTGATGCTGCTGCCACAGTAGCGATGGGAGCCCCGGGACCTTTTGAATCACAGGTCCCCAAGGTAGCTGCCCCTTTGCCCCCTGTCAGCAGGTTTGGTATTTATATATAAACATAATATAAAGTTAATAATGGAAAAAAGGATCAGAACTAGGAAAGCTAGAATAGTCTTGGTGACACAGCAATCTAACTTGCTACAAAACCTTCTATTGCCACCCTCCATTAACTATTAGAGATTAGGATGAGATTTAGAGATTGACCTGAGCCCTAAAACATGAGGTTCAATATCCCTTCAGTCCATGTTATTACAGTTCTAGATATTATTTTTACTCATTTAAATATCCAATCACTTTCTGAATCTTATGTTCTTGACTTCAATACTTTCCTGTGGCAATGAGTTCCACAGTCTACCTATGCACTTTATGACAAATATTTATCAGTTTTGAATGTGTCAATTGTTAATTTAATTGAAGGTCTCCACGTGTTATAAGATGAGAGGGAATAGAAACACCTGACCTATCTTCTTTAGACCACTAAATATTATATATACTTTTATCTAGTTTGTATCTCTCTGCATTACTCCTTGAACATAACAGTGAAAATAGTTCCAAACATTAAAAAGTGGATATTGATTAACTACTAGATAAATGTGTCTGCATGGGGCTGTCTCCACACACGGAGAACACTAAGGGCATATCTACACTAGGAAATTATTTCGAAATAACTGATTTTAAAATAACAACTCTTGAAATAACTATTTTGAAATAAGCTTATTCTCCAAGGAAAGCAGGAGTTATTATTTTGAAATAACTAGGCTTGGTAGTGTGGTTGCTCTGCTTATTTCAAAATAAGATCAGGGCTAACTGAACTACTAACAACTTTTTTCCTCTTAGGTATTGTTGTTGGACAGATGACCACTGCCCCGGTCTCTATGGGATCACTGCAGGTGTCTGCTGATGTTTTGTCAGCTGCTCCAAGTGCAACCGCTGTTCGGGTCTCTACGGTGTCAACTACAGCTGTGACAGAAACACTGTCAGCCACTGCAAACCCTACAGAAACTATAAGGGTGCCCTCTGCCACAACAGTACCTGCTGAGGTTTCGTCCACCACCCTAACTGGGACAGCATCCATCATTCCAAATGGGACCACTATTCAGGCATTTACAGGACCAACATCAGCTGTGACTGCATTGGCTGGGGTAACATCGGCTACCCCCAGTAGCACAGAGTCTACCAGCATGCCGTCTACAGCTCCAAAGGTGTCAGCCTCCGCTGGGGTTCCATCAGCCACTCCATTCGCAAGCACTCCAGAATCCACAAACTGCAGTGTGGTGAATGCGACGGCCTGCACACCTTGTTCACCAGGAACATTTCCCAGCAAGGGTAAGAGGCAAAGTGATTTCCCTGCCCAGTGCAGCTCTCTTACTTCTCTATAGAGGTGATTACAAAAGGGACAGAAGCTGGGTGTGTGGCTTTGTTATTGCAGTATCATGTCACAAAGAAGGGTTCAGATTTTTTTCCCGTACTCATTTTTTACATTAGAACATCTGGTCTTGTCTGTCGTGTCTAGCCTGGAGGGCTCCATGGCTTATTTAAGAAGTGGTAGGATTATACCCTAAACATACCATGCAGGTGAAACACAGCTGATTGAGAGAGGAAGGGATTCTAAGCATAGTAGATATGAGCAAAAACAATTTTAAATTATTTGTCTCAAACAATTGGAAGAAGGAAACCTCCATTAAAGACTTAGGATTCCTGCTCCATCAGTTAAGGGCAGAGAGAGCTCTGTGACCCAGGAAGTCCACAGCAATGAGACTTGACATTTATGATTTTCTAAAGTACAAATTATCATCATAAAAACATAGGCCTTTCCACAGCTCCTTCATGCTCTTTAAAAAAGCAAAAGAGGGCAGCCTGCTTCCTCCTTATTGTTTTCTCACTGCAGGTTGCCTTCAAAGGGTGAGTGTGCACTTTCTTTCTCTCTATTGTTAAGCTCTCACATTCTGAGGTAATAAGGATGACTTAAAGAGCTCAGATGAATATGTAGGCCAGAAACAGATGGCAAATGTTTCCATTAACCAGACTGTTAATGGGAACATCATCTCTACCCCTACACAATGCAGAATACCTGTTGTGTGCTTATGCCTGAAGTATTCAGCTCTTCTTAAGGATTCATGTGATGTTCAAAATTAAAAAATAAAACCCACCAAAAAGGAAATTTTCGTTCATACCATGTGTGGTCAACCTGTGAAATTCACTACAGCAGTAGGTGAGCTAAATAATACCATAGTTTGTTGTTGTTTTAACAGGCTGCATAATATTAGGACTGAAAATAAAACATGTATCAGGGAGTGCTTAAGAGAGCGCTAACCACTTCTCACGCTTCAAGGCATGAATCAGCCCCTGCAGAGCTCAAGAACCAATTCCCAACACCACCATGCACAACTTTGCAGACTTGGATCCATTATAATCTTTCTCTTCTCACATGCTTTGTTGCAAAGTAGCAGGCACTGGCTTCCCCCAGAGGAAGGATAGCAGATTTGATGGATCAAGAGCTGACAACAGCAAATCCTACATAATTATTCTACGTAGATTAAACTGGCTTTGCGTTCCACTCCAGCTCATCTGATGAAGTGGGATTTACCCACGAAAGCTCATATATTTTTGTTAATCTCTAAGGTGCCATAGGATTACTCATTTTTAAAGTTACAGACTAACAAGGCTACCCCTCTGTGACTGGTTTTGTAGCGTTAAGATTGAGAGAATTTTTATGATGTGGGATTGACTATTTCTGCATAAGGCAAAATTCTCTGTTTTGGGGTTTTCTGCTTCAGATCTATTTCCTGCCAACCTTACTTTAATCAAAGATCAAAAGTAATTTAAAAAAAAATTTTTTGGACTGAGGGTAAAGAAAAACCTATTGGTCTCTCAAATTAAAAATAGCCTTGTTAACGGTAAAGATTCCATGACAGACAACAGATTTGAGACCTTGTTTCTTATGCTACTCTGAGCAGAATCAAGTACTTTGGGATTATTATATAATTATTATTATAAATCAAAATTCTTATTTTGAATTTCAATATTCAGTATTGTGTGAGGACAACATTTTGATAATTTTTTCAGAGGCCTTAGGCAAAGGTGTTTTTATATTCATGATATTGATGTGTTTCAAAAACTGGTGTTTTACCTTTGGATACAAATGTCATTTTAAAAAAATGTTGATTCTACTTTAGAGGCATTGAGTTGTTACTGCTGCTCAGAGGGCACCTGTGCAGACCCTGTCAATTGTGTATCCTGTCCAGTGGGTCAGTATCAGCCTCTAGCCGGACAACTGTCATGCCTGCTTTGCCCACAAGGATATTACACTAAGTAAGTATGTAGTCCGCTGTTGTGATTAAGACCATATTTTTGTTAGGCAATTGTGCATTCCTTCTCTCTCGTTACAACTATGTTGGGTCTGTACAAGTGCCTAGCTAATGGGACCTTGTTCTTGTTTTGCCTTTAGGCACTACCAAAATAAACATGATCAATAATAATTTCCTGGAATGTAGAAGCTCTTTTGCTGCCCCACTTAGGCTGCAGGGGCAGTGTTAATCAGGTTTCTCAACTGTAGAACATGCAGGATTTTGCTTGATCAAAAACTATGGGTGGAAACCAGGAAAGGTGAGGGTTTTGCTCCAGCTCTTCCATATACTTCCAACTGAATCACTCAAAGGTCACTTGTATCCTCTGCCTCTCAGTTTTTCTATCTGTAAAACCTGACTTACAAGGAGAGGCTGAGGGATTTGGGCTTATTTAGACTACAGAGGAGAACAAGAAGGGGGGAATTGATAGCAGCCTTCAACTACCTGAAGGGGGGCATTCCAAAGAGGTTGGAGAGAGGCTTTTCTCAGTGGTGTCCAGGAGCAATGGTTTCAAGTTGTAGTGGGGGAGGTCTAGGTTGGATATTAAGAAAAACTATTTCACTAGGAGGGTGGTGAAGCACTGGAATGGGTTAGAATTATAGAATACTAGGACTGGAAGGAACCTCAAGAGGTCATCGAGTCCAGTCCCCTGCCCTCATGGCAGGATCCAGTACTGTCTAGAGACCATCCCTGATAGACATTTATCTAACCTACTCTTAAATATCTCCACAGATGGAGATTCTATAACCTCCCTGGGCAATTTTTTCCAGTGTTTAACCACCCTGACAGTTAGGAACTTTTTCCTAACATCCAACCTAAACCTCCCTTGCTGCAGTTTAAGCCCATTGCTTCTTGTTTTATCCTCAGATGCCAATATGAACAAGTTTTCTCCCTCCTCCTTATGACACCCTTTTAGATACCTGAAAAATGCTATCATGTCCCCCCTCAATCTTCTCTTTTCCAAACTAAACAAACCCAATTCTTTCAGCCTTCCTTCATAGGTCATGTTCTCTAGACCTTTAATCATTCTTGTTGCTCTTCTCTGGACCCTCTCCAATTTCTCCACATCCTTCTTGAAATGCGGTGCCCAGAACTGGACACAATACTCCATCTGAGGCCTAACCAGTGCAGAGTAGAGTAGAAGAATGACTTCTCGTGTCTTGCTCACAACACACCTGTTAATGCATCCCAGAATCATGTTTGGTTTTTTTGCAACATTGTCACACTGTTGACTCATATTTAGCTTGTGGTCCACTATAACCCCTAGATTCCTTTCTGCCGTACTCCTTCCTAGACAGTTGCTTCCCATTCTGTATGTGTGAAACTGATTGTTCCTTCCTAAGTGGAGCACTTTGCATTTGTCTTTATTAAACTTCATCCTGTTTACCTCAGACCATTTCTCCAATTTGTCCAGATCATTTTGAATTATGACCCTATCCTCCAAAGCAGTTGCAACCCCTCCCAGCTTGGTATCATCTGCGAACTTAATAAGCGTACTCTCTATGCCAATATCTAAATCGTTGATGAAGATATTGAAGAGAGCCGGTCCCAAAACAGACCCCTGGGGAACCCCACTTGTTATACCTTTCCAGCAGGATTGAGAACAATTAATAACTACTCTCTGAGTACGGTTATCCAGCCAGTTATGCACCCACCTTATAGTAACCCCATCTAAGTTGTATTTGCCTAGTTTATTGATAAGAATATCATGAGAGACCGTATGAAATGCCTTACTAAAGTCTAGGTATACCACATCTACCGCTTCTCCCTTATCCACAATACTCGTTATGCTATCAAAGAAAGCTATCAGATTGGTTTGACATGATTTGTTCTTTACAAATCCATGCTGGCTGTTCCCTATCACCTTACCACCTTCCAAGTGTTTGCAGATGATTTCCTTAATTACTTGCTCCATTATCTTCCCTGGCACAGAAGTTAAACTAACTGGTCTGTAATTTCCTAGGTTGTTCTTATTTCCCTTTTTATAAATGGGCACTATATTTGCCCTTTTCCAGTCTTCTGGAATCTGTCTCCCATGATTTTCCAAAGATGATAGCTAGAGGCTCAGATACCTCCTCTATCAGCTCCTTGAGTGTTCTAGGATGCACTTCATCAGGCCCTGGTGACTTGCAGGCATCTAACTTTTCTAAGTGATTTTTAACTTGTTCTTTTTTATTTTATCTTCTAAACCTACTCCCTTCCCAGTAGCATTCACTATGTTAGGCATTCCTTCATCAGACTTCTCGGTGAAGACCGAAACAAAGAAGGCATTAAGCATCTCTGCCATTTCCAAGTTTCCTGTTACTGTTTCTCCCTAGGGTTACCTAGAGAAGTGGTGAAATCTCCATCCCTAGAGGTTTTTAAGTCCTGGCTGGACAAAGCCCTGGTTGGGATGATTTAGTTGGGGTTGGTCCTGCTTTGGGAAGAGGGTTGGACTTGATGACCTCTGCAGGTCTCTTTCAACTCTATGATTCTATGAAAAGGGGGTTACTATTTCACTGCCTCAGTGAAGTTCTGTGAGTTTGAATTCATTAATGACTGCCACTGAGCCTATCACAATCTCTACAAATGCATGTGTTGGCCCAAGAAACCAGACCTCACAGATTGTCCAGACTTCATACTCTGTAGAACCTAGGGTATTGCGGAATCATGACTTGGGTGCAGCTGTAACTTGTCTGTGCTCATCTCCATCTTACGTCTGCTATAGAAATTACAGCTGTGGCCCCTGTGCATGATCAGTTGTTACTCACTGATCACGTGTGCAAATGTTTCATTTGGAATCATGTAGTGGCCCTTTACCCACATTAGACAGAAACTAACATGTACAGGCAGTCTCAGAGCTACACCACTTTAATTAAAAATCCCATCACTTGGTGCCAAAAGCTTCAGCTGACTGTGGTTTAGCAACTTCCTTCAGGCCAGTTTATGTAACCCACATGGCTGCTGGAAGGCTCTACAGAACTTGTTCTCTTGGTGACTTTCAGGCTTTGTAAGAGAGGTGGGTGGTCCCTTATTAAAAGCCAAACTAAATTCTTGTAGTTGAATTGTTACAATGGCAACTGGACTCTTGAGCTAGAAATAATTGGGTTTCTCGGTGTTGCCAATGATGCCTTAACAAAGATGTCTCAGTGCCAAGAACAAAAGCTTCTGCTACCAAAACTATGTCTCCTAATTGTTACCTTTAATACAAACCCCAACGTGAACCTGCATTCAGTGGTTCTTTAACCCAGTCGGGTCAGCAATGAATTCTACTGGGCCTCAGAATCAGTAACAACAGGATATGTCTAATCACAGTGCAAGTTCTACAGTGGCAAGAATTACCATTAATAATAGGGGAAAGTGAAACATAGCTATGGGGGCATGGAGGAGAGGGATCAAATGGAGAAAGAGATTCCTCATTTGGAAAAGTGGTATGATCTACAATTTCAGAAGATGGCATAGAGAATATGCGTATTAAGTTTGCAGATGATACCGAGCTGGGAAGGGTTGGAAGTGCTTTGGAGGATAGGGTCATAATTCAAAATGATCTGGCCAAACTAGAAAAATGGTCTGAGGTAAACAGGATGAAGTTTAATAAGGATAAATGCAAAGTACTCCACTTAGGAATGAACAATCAATCAGTTTTATACATACAGAACGGGAAATGATGGTCTAGGAAGGAGTACTGCAGAAAGGGGTATAGGGGACCACAAGCTAAATCTGAGTCAACAGTGTGACAATGTTGCAAAAAAAAGCAAACGTGATTCTGGGATGCATTAACAGGTGTGTTGTGAGCAAGACACGAGAAGTCATTGTTCCACTCTACTCAGCACTGATTAAGCCTCAATTGGACTATTGTGTCCAGTTCTGGGCATCACATTTCAAGAAAAATGTGGAGAAATTGGAGACAGTCCAGAGAAGAGTAACAAAAATTATGAAAGGTCTAGAGAACAGTTTCTCTTTAGTTTAGAAAGAGAAGACAAAGGGGACATGATAGCAGTTTTTAAGTACCTAAGGGTATGTCTACACTGCCACCCTAGTTCTAACTAGGGTGGCTAATGTAGGCATTCGAACTTGCAAATGAAGCCCGGGATTTAAATATCCCAGGCTTCATTTGCATGTTCCCGGGTGCTGCCATTTTTAAAGGCCCCGTAGTTCGAACTGACTGCCCACGGCTACACACGGCAGTCAGAAGTTAATCCGAACTAAGTCCTTAGTTCGGATTAACTGTTACTCCTTGGGCAATGAGGTGTAACAGTTAATCCGAACTAAAGACTTAGTTCGGATTAACTTCTGACTGCCACGTGTAGCCGCGGGCAGTCAGTTCGAACTACGGGGCATTTAAAAATGGCGCCCGCCCGGGAACATGCAAATGAAGCCTGGGATATTTAAATCCCGGGCTTCATTTGCAAGTTTGAATGCCTACATTAGCCACCCTAGTTCGAACTAGGGGGCTAGTGTAGACATATCCTAAAAGAGTGTTACAAGGAAGGAGAAAAATTGTTCTCCTTGGCCTCTGAGGATAGGATAAGAAGCAATGGGCTTAAATTGTATCAAGGGTAGTTTAGGTTGGACATTATGAAAAACTTCCTAACCAGCAGGGTGGTTAAACACTGAAATAAATTGCCTTCGGAGGTTGTGGAATCTCTATCACTGGAGATATTTAAGAGGAGGAGGATAAACATCTGTCAGTGATGATTTAGATGGTGCTTGGTCCTGCCATGAGGGCAGGGGACTGGACTTGATGATCTCTCAAGGTCCCTTCCAGTTCTAGTATTCTATGATTTGGATAAGAAATGCCAAAGCCACTTCATGCACCCTTCTCCTCTAAAAGAGTTGATATTTCATTAACATGCCAGCTCTGATTCCGGTAACACTGAGGCTGTATGGCCAAGATTTTCAACATGGGATACCTCAAGTTGGACTCCAAATCCTTGTTAAGGCTTCTGTTGAAGTGACCTGATGTTCAAAGGTGCTGAACACCCCACAGCTCACATAAAAATCAGTTGTAGATGCTGGTTGTTCTGCACATTTGAAAATCAGGTCTCTCAAGTACCTGAATGTGAACTCAGGCTCCTAACTTTAGGCACCCACGCTTTCAGAACTAACTAACTTCTTTGAAGACAAGACTTTTTAATCTTGTCCCTGCAATATCTGGCTGTAAAGCTTGCAGTGCACTGCAGGAAATGCATAAACAATCTCTAATAGTAATGCATTTGGGAACATCATTGAATTGAATGAATGTTTAAAGCTCAGGCTAGTTCTAGTTGGGTATGTGAAAGGTTAACCAGTTAACGGGTACGCCTCACCCATAAAGTGTGAGGCTTAGCGGTTCTGGTCAACTGGTGGAAGTTGGAACAACTTCCCACCTGCCATGGACAGAGAGCTGTTCCAGCCCCATGGGGTCGGCCATGGACAGAGGCTGCTGTGGCTGTCCAGAGCAGCCCCCATCCGCAGTGGGCCTGGGTGTGTCACCAGTAGGGTCTGCTCTGATGGTCTGGAGCAGCTGCTGCCTACGACGAGTGGGGGCGGAGGAAGAGGGGTGACCACTTCAGCTTGGCCGCAGTGGGCGGGAGGACTTGCTCTAGTTTGGCCCCCCCACCCACTGCCCCTTTAATTGCTTAACCATTCAAATGTAACATTTAACCAGTTAACCGATTAAATGGAATTTTACAGCTGTAGTTCTAGTTGGGTTCTACCCCCAAAAGGCTTCACCCCCATTAAACTATTCTATATTTCCTAAAGATGCATATGATACAAGCAAATAGGTCTGTCAAGTTCAGAAGCCTTTTAAGCAGCTTACATTTGACTGACGTTTTTCCTCAAGGAAAATATACAAAACTCAACTAACTCTGCTCAACTCTTTTTAGTTTAACAAGAAGTGAGGCATGCCTGCCCTGTCACCCTGGCTCTTATTCCAATGCATCCGGGGTATCAGCCTGCAGCCCATGCGGAAAAGGTATGCTTTGACTCTTCCTCATCTGACAGGTGTGCTGTGATGGCAACATGGACAAGATTTTTTCTTAGATCACAGTAACAGATTACTTAAAAGAAAAAGTAGCATTGAGTAACAGGGTTATTTATTTCAGACTAAAAAACCATAGCTATGGCTTGTGCTTTCCCTTCTTTTCCTTGTCTGTTCTGTATTTTTGCTAATTTGGTGTAAAATTAAGTCTAACGCCGCATCTCACTTGGTTCTTGTGTATAATAAAGCAGTTTATGCTTCCCTCAGACCTCAATAACCTTCCTGTAGGGTGTGTCTCTCTCTTCAGGTCTGCCTGTCTTTCTTCAGAAGGGAGGGCAGGTGTTTATGTACCCTGACTAGAGTAAGTTCCAGCTGCTTCAGATGACTGGGTCAGAAGCACAGTTGCCTTTCCTGAATACAGGCAAAACATCCCTCCCTATAGCTTTCATATGGGACAGGTAGGATGGCAACTGCCCATCCTTGAGACCTTACTGGTAGCCTATACCCAAAACTGCATTTCTGTCATTAGTCTTTTTCACCTTCACTCAGTTCAATGTAAAACCGGGATGGAGTGCTCCTCAACCCACCACCAGCAACTCTGCAGCGCCTGTCTACCCATGAGGGGACAGAAAGTGTCACTTTGCATTTCTTGAGAGTTTTAAATCTTGGTAATATCACTAGGTAGAAGTGAAGTGTCTGAGACCTCTCGATGCTGTGCCAATATTGCAACGTTATTGTGATTATCTCCTGGGTTTAGGACTTCTTAAAAAATTTCAAACATCCCTCTCTCCAAAATCAGTCAGCAGAACACATGAGGTTTTACACATTATTGGTGGACCTTGTCATAACGCTTTATAACCTGGATAATTGAATAGTGGCATTACAGTAGCTCAGAGAAGATTCCTCTTTTCTGTTTCTTTAGGATATTTCAGCTTCCAGCAAAATTCAGCATTCTGCCTCCCCTGTCCACTAGGATCATTCTGCAAGTAAGAAACACTTATACAACTTTTCAGGGGCATGGACAGAATTGTAAGTTTCTTTTTATTGTAACCCTTCTGCCAGGTGGAGCCAGCAACAAGCAGGGCTGGGTTTAATATCTGGGTTCCTTTGCAACTCTAGAACACAGGACTGGCTCCAGCCCGCATCCAGTAACCTGGGAAAAAAGTCTCACACTGATCCTGACTGCCTCTGAGAGGCACTACTTCCTTGCTTGCAAGCACAAGAGTCCGAGTATAGAAACTTTTAATGAAAGGAGATAAGTCACTCAACATTAAGATTAAATTCACTGGAGAACTAAGGAGGTGAAGCAGCAGCAGATAAGCTCCTGTGCAAAGTCATGAGAGTAATTTGGGATAGAGGAGCTTGAGGATTCAGTATCAAAAATTCCTCAGTGGGAAGGAAATGAGAGAAAGAAAATAAGTAACCATGAGCTGGCAAATACTAGCCTTTCGTTTTAAGAAATAAGCTTGGATACTGAGTATTATCAGAACTATCAGTGTTCTGTGAAGGTTTCACATTCCATAAGTAGAGCCCTGCAAATCTCCGGCTGTAGATACGGATATCAGTAGCTCATATTTGTGGATACAGATGTGTATAAAATTTTGTATCCATGCAGGGCTCTACCCATAAGGCTTTTCTGTCTCCCCTGCCGATTGTACATGTGCTGCACCACTTTCAGTTGGGACTTGCATTGGTGTATCTTACCTCAGATAGATGGGTCTGCACTGGAAGTTTGTATCTATGCAGCCACACAGCTAGCTAAAATCCTAACAGAGACAATGGCCTCAGCTCTTAATGCAAGCATTAACATCCAAATAGTTTAAACCTATTCAGGTTTCGCTCAATGTCATACTCAGTTTACATGCGGGATCAGATGATTCCGCTAGAGTTAGGCTATAGTCATATCTTCCGTTTCCTCTCTCCAAAGTACTGCCAACTGCAGCCAGTGTACAGTTTGCCCCACAGGAGAAGAGGCCCTTAGAGAAGCATCTGAAGAATGTGCACCTTGTCTGCCAGGTAATTAATAAGAGGAGAAATTAAGCTGATATTCCGCCTGAGAACACTGAGCTCTATATGGAGAATTAAACTTGCAGAAGAAATGCTTTAAAGTGATTTTTACTAGCAAATGGGAAAGCTTCCGGCACCTGTTATCAGCTAGTGGTTGCAGAAGACACCATTTCATCAGGATTGCAGAACAGTTCTTGCAACTTTTATTTCTACCATGCTAGCAGGCAAACTGTTTTTAGCATCAATACATTAGGATTTCAGCTGGTAATGTTGATCAGCAACGGGGTCATTCATGAGTATACACAAGGTTGGTTACAGCATACTCCAAAACACTTCTGCTTACGCCTGCGGGAATTCGGTGTAAAAAAATTTAAAATTCCGTGAAAAACATTTAAAAAACTCTGCATTTTTTACTTGTCAAACCACCACCATAGAATCACACTAATTTCAATTATTTTGGTAATTTATTTCAAAGTACCTGTCAGCAAGAATGTCTGTAGCAATACAGACCAAAAAAGTAAAGTTCAAGAATTTTTTTTGACAAATAGATTCCTTACTGGACATTTTAATATAGAACTTTGAGAAATTCATTTAAACTACAATACAAACACATTTCTTGCTCCCCTTGGACACGGGAAAGGCTTGGGAGATTCAGGGGTAATGGAGGAGTTGAGAAAGGAGGAAGGAGCCTGGGATTGATCCTGGAGTGGGCGTGGATAGAAGAACAGGGGGTTTTTTTTAGAGGGGGAGAGGAGATTATTAGGAAGTTGGAGAGCTTCCTCCAGACAGACCCTGGTTGACGCCTAGCCTCTTCCATTCCACCAGGCACGTCTGCCCCATCCTCATATTGACCTACAACCTCCCTACCTCCTGTGGCCCTGCAGCCCCTTCTCATTTAGTCCCTGTCTCAATGCTGCCACCCCACTAGCTCCTGAGCCTCAGTCTGTGCCCACACTAGCCCTCCCAGTGTGAATCCCAGTGTGACTAATACAGTTATACCAGCAAAACTGTGGTTTTGCCTGATTAATTTGTTTTGCTCGGGATGTGGATTAAACTACACAGGTAAAAGCACAGTCACTAAGCATCGCATCCATTATGAGTGCTTTGCTGGGATAGTATGCTGGTATTCCTCTGCCAGTACTCCCATTGTAGACCTGGCTTAAGCCAATAAACAGTGAAGGTCATAAAAGGGGAAAATGATGAAATGTCAGATTCAGTACTGTCTTATATAAACACCAATCCACATGAGTCACTAATACAGCATTATGCATGGCCCCATAAGCAGCAGCAAGGCTAAAACACACCAGGAAATTCCATAGCCAAGTAGTGTTTTAAAATTAATATACAAGGCACATTAAATATTTTCAAATGCAAACACACAGTATCACAGTTTTAGTCCCATAGTTCTTACAAACATATGAAGTTCAGAAAATGAAAAAAAATCCCAAATATGTAGCAATTTTTAAACAATTATCAGCTTGCAGTCTGATAGGAGAGACAGATTCAAACCAGTCAGACAAACACCTTTAAACTTTAAACCAGTTTAGAAGTTTGCAGCTTGAGCTCATCCTCACTTTTGAACTATGTGAAAATGTAGAATGGCATTTCCCTGATTTTCCACTGAACTCATGACTCAAACTTACTCCAGTCGCCAAGTTTAGAAAAGCAGGCTTCCTCCCTCCCATGTGTTCTCTTTTAGTTTTCTCTGCCTATCAGCATAGACCAGGTCAGACCCCAGGTTTTGTTTTTTGTGCATTAAATGTCTTCTACTTTTTTACAGCACAGGTGAACGGATACCAAAAGTCCCAATATTCTAATCCTACCCCTCATTTTGTGCTTCTTTTGATTTGTAGGTACATATAAAGGCCCCAGCAACAGCAAATGTGAGGCCTGCAGTATAGGAGAATACCAATTACAAAGGGGCAAGGGGAGCTGTGACAAATGCCCAGAAAACCATTACTGTCCTGTAAGTCTCGTAAGCTGCAGCAGTGTGTGTCTTACCAAATGTAGCTGATCAATTACAAGCCGAACACATTTTAATTAACACCATCTTTATTCAATTCTCTTCTTTCTGGGGTTTGTTTAGCTTTTTTGCTTTAAAAATACGTGCATACAGTTACATTAGAAAGGAGTAGTCACAAATGTTGGCCCCTCGAGCCATGTACTTGTTTTGTTCCACAGGTGAACTTTTGGTGAAAGCTAGAGAATGGAAAGTGGCCCGTTAACTGTTACTTGAAATAGAGGCATGACTGTTAACAGACTTCTTGCTCTCTATTCTACAAGTAATGGTGCCATCTTGGGTGCACCCAGGAATGACTTAAGTCATTGATGGGCAACCTGTAGCCCACTGGGGTTCCACATGCAGTCTGCGCATCCCATCTCCCTACCTCATATGCATCTCATGAACTGGCACACTAGATCCCTGCACTTACTATTCCTCCCCCTCTCTTCCAGCACTTTCAGAGCACTGCACATCCACTGATTCGCATTCCATTCCCACTCCCAGAGCTGGAATGCTGCACATCAACTGTTCACAGCTGTTCAAAATCTGGGAGAAGGAGCGAGGACAGAGCATGACTCAATTTGTAGTGCTCCAAAAGTGCTGTGAGGGGGAGGAATAGCAAGTGCAGACTCCAGTGCCCTTGTGCACAAGAGGTGCATGGGGGAAAGGGGCAGACAAGGGGTCCGCAGGCCACAGGTGGTACCCCAGTAGACCACAAGTTGCCCACCAGTGGTCATGCAGCATACTGCGATGAAGAGCCATCCCCCCCTTATGTGTCCTACTCACTATTCTTGGTCACCCATCAGTGACTTAAATCTAATTTAACCAACCTTACGTTACCGCTCTTCGCTTCCTATAAATTTTAGGCTTGTCTACACAAATTCATTGCTTGCATAGATACACTGGTTCTGAGTAGGCTGGAAGAGCCCCCTAGCGGTGTCACAGAATAAGCCAACAGTTTTCCTGGCATAGCTACACCATTTCCCTGAATGACATGAACTAAGCCACTAGATTCAGAGGGGTAGCCATTTTAGTCTGTATTTGAAAAAAACGTAAAAACCACTGAATAGTCCTGCAGCACCTTAGAGACTAACAAAAAATGTAGATGATGTGAGTTTTCATGGGCACAACCCACTTCTTCAGATGAATGGAGTTTAAGAGGTCCAGGTTCCAAATGAGTAGCAGAGAAAGCGAGGGGATGGGGAGGGAAAGGAAAGGAGAAAAAATTGGGAAAGAATAATTCGAGTGTCCATGCTAATGAAGCTGATAGAGTGGGTTCTAAGTACTCTTAAGTACTTAGTGTTTGGCTTTTTATGTCATGAGGATGTGGAATGTAGCTGGTAAACTAGTTAAAGTCTTTGTTTAAACCTCTATTGTAGGTATCAAACTTGCAAATGAAATTAAGTTCTGCAGCTTCCCTTTCAAGCTGGTTTTTGAAATTGGCTTGTAATAATATGGAAAATTTGAGATCCATTAATGTGCGCCCAGGCAAATTAAAATGTTACCTGACAGGTTTCTGTGTGGTGTTACCTTTTTTGAATATCTAACTTGTGTCTATTAATCCTTTGTTGTAGAGACTGTCCAGTTTGGCCATATACATGGTAGAGGGGCATGGCTGGCAACTGATGGCATAGATCACGTTGGTAGATGTACAGTTATATGAGCTTTTGATGTGGTGGCTTATGTAGTTATCTCCTGTGATTATGTCGTTGTATAGATGTGTGGACAGAGCTGGCACCAGAGTTGATTGCAGAGGTGGGTTCCTAGGTGAGTATGATGGAGATGTGTTGCGTGGTTGCTGGAAGGAATTTGTTTGAGGTTAGGAGATTGTGTGTAGACGAAGATTGGCCTGTCTCCCAAAGCCCGTGAGTGACAGGTCATTTTCCAGGATAGGTTGTAGATGATTGATAATGCGCTGAAGAGGTTTAAGTTGATGCCTGTAGGTGATGACAAGTGGAGTTCTGTTGTTTTCTTTGTAGTGCCAATCTTGAAGAAGCTGATGTCTGGGTACTTGTCTGGCTCTGTCAGTCTTCTTTTTTAACTTCTCTGAGTGGATATTTTAGTTTTAAGAATGCTTGATACAGATCCTGTAGATGGAGCAAATCTGGTTGTATCTTAGGGCCTGGCTATAAGCAATGGATTGGGAAATGTGTCTTGATAGAAACTAGAGGCATGTTGGAAAGGTGGTGAAAGTCGTGTAATTGGACTGTAGCATCACAGAAGTGGATCACTGGAGTGGACTGGTCCAGACTAAGGTTGATGGTGGGATGGAAGTTGTTGAAAACCCCATGGAATTCTTCAAGGGTCTCCTTCCCATAGGTCCATATAATGAATAATAGAAGTGCTCTTCTGTTGATAGTTGTGACCATACTGGGGTTTCTGCTAACATAGCTATGTCTGCTCTGGGATGTGGTTTTTCACACTTGTAGCCAAATGTAGCTGTGCTGTCAACAAACCTAAAATTAGGATGTAAATACCCATTTAAAAGGCTGTTTAAATGATATAATTTTAATCATTTAATTGGTTAACAATGGAGGGCTGGTGCACAGTGGCTGGGATCCCACGGTGGGGGCTGCTCCCAGCAGGGGTCCCATGGCTAGGGTCTGGCCAGCCTGCTATGAGCAGGAGACTCCTCCAACCCAGCCCTCCGTGAGTGAGGGCTGCTTCAGCCAACTGGCATTCTGTGGCTGGCTGGCTGGGGGTCCTGCCAGCTGGGCCACAGCAGGTAGGTGACTGCTTTTCTACCCAGCCCTCTAATTACTGGGTAAAATGAACATCAGTTTAATTAAATTAATTAAAACATCCACTCAGTGTGCAGTGGCAGTCATAAAAGCAAATAGAATGTTAGGAATCATTAAAAAAGGGATAGAGAATAAAAGACAAAGAATATCTTATTGCCTCAATATAAAACCATCATACGCCCACATCTTGAATACTGCATACAGACATTGCCTCATCTCAAAAAAGATACAATGGCTTTGGAAAAGATTCAGAAAAGGGCTACAAAAATGATGAGAGATTTGGAATGTGTCTTATATGAAGAGAGATTAAAAAGACTTGGACTTTTCAGCCTAGAAAAGAGGAGACTAAGGGGGATATGATAAAGGTTTATAAAAACATGACTAGTGTTGAAAAAGTGAATAAGGAAAAATTATTTACTTATTCCTACAATATAAGAACAAGGACCCACCAAATGAAATTAATAGACAGCGGGTTTAAAACAAACAAAAGCAAGTTTTTCACTGTTCACTCAGTGCACAGTCAACCTGTGGAACTCCTTGCCAGAAGATGTGGTAAAGACTAAGACATTAGCAGGGTTCAAAAAAGAGCTAGATAGACTCCTGGAGGTTAGGTCCATCTATGACTATTAGCAGGGCTCGACAAATCCGCTTATCTACTCGCCTGTGGTGAGTAGATTTCAGCCAGTCTCCCCGTTCACCGGCGGTTTGCACATGCGAGGTGCGGGTCTCGCGCATGCACAGTGCGGGGCTGGCAAGTGGCTTTCACCGTGACCGTCGAGCCCTGGCTATTAGCTAGGATGGACAGGAATGATGTCCCTAGCCTCTGTTTGTCAGAGGCTGGAAATGGGTGACAGGAGATTGATCACATGAGGATTACCTGTTGTTCCCTCCCTCTAGGGGAGTGTTTCTTACACTGAACAGAATTCAAAATGGCCACCCCTAAAGGGCAGGCAACTTTTTTTTTTTTGCTCAACAAAAAAAATCCTTGGTGTTCCTTATTAAAAAAAATATTGTTTGGTGTTCCTTGGTCTTAAAAACTTTAAGAAACACTGCTCTGGGGCATCTGGTATTGGCCACAGTCAGCAGACAGGATACTGGGCTAGATGGAGCTTCCGTCTGACCCAGTATGGCCGTTCTTATGTTAAAAAAAACAAAAATCCTAGAGCATGCTAATCTTGTCCTGTCCTCCCTACTTTACCACCAATGCCACCCTTCAAAGCCATGTTAGTCTCCAGCTCCCAAACCTCTTGCAATGCTTAGAACACTACCCTCTAGTTTGGTTCACCAAGGCATACTCCTCCCCCACACTACCTCATTCAGGTCACTCTTAAAAACTCTTATTTCCATGATGCTCACAATAAGTCAGTTAATAGCAACCTTAAGAAATTCTTAAGTGTGTTTTCCTGGGCTCTCAAAAGGGTTTTTGCCTTTGAGTAGTGGCAGTGTACCACCCAGAGTCAGGGAATCTGTGACCTTGGGGAGAGGTTTTTTTGGTTGGCTTGGTTTTTTTAAATATAAGCCCAGAAGCCTTAAGTTTCTCCCTCATATGGCCAGTGTGTTCCTGTCTCTTGTAGCTGAGAAGTTCTTCATGGCAGGGACACTCTTATTTAAAGCCCTGCCTAAAGTGTCCGTCTGCTATGTACATTGGACAAACTTCTCAGACACTTCGCCAAAGAATCAATGCACATAAAACAGACATCAGGCTCTCTCACAGAGAGAAAACTGTTGCTTGTCATTTTAACCAGACTGACCAGTCTCTCGATGACCTTAAAACATGCATATTGCTTCAAAGACATTTTAACTCCATACTTCAAAGAGAAGCCTCAGAACTGTCATTCATGCTTAAATTTGACACTTTATATATGGGTCTCAACAAATATGCTAATTATCTCACCCATTACAAAGATAGCTTCCCCAATTATCACCCCAATGTCATTAACTCACAGACACTAACCTTCCCCCCTCACCCCCACTCTGTTATAAAATTGACAAATCAAATTTTAGATGTGTTCACTTTTTTTTTGATTGTATCACTTTGGTATATATGGTCGTGCCAATTTTCTTCCACAAATTGATCTGAGGAAGTGGGTCTGGCCCACGAAAGCTCACCACCTAATAAACCATCTTGTTAGTCTTTAAAGTGCTGCATAGTCCTGTCTTTTGTTTCAGCTAGACCAGACTAACACGGCTGCATCTCTATCGCTTAACAGCTATGATAGCCTTACCCGTCTGATGAAAGTACCTATTTTGTATTTTCACTTCCTTAGAGCCCAGATGTGAACCCAATTCTGTGTCCTCCTAATGCGTTCTGCCCAGCTGGGAGCAGTCAACCACAGTATTGTATGGAAACATTTCTTTATAAGGCAGGAAACTCTTGTGAACTGGCTCCTCTAACCATTGTACTACTAGCCCTTTCCTCAGCAGGTGAGTAGTATATACTATGCTACAGTAAAAGTGGTACATATACCACCTGCAACTTGGGTAACTTCTTGTTTAAACAACAGTCAAGGTGTTCCTTCAATAGTATATTCCTAACATTTTCATTTCTAGCGTGATTTCTCTTCTTTGGCCACTTGCATTTTTGCTTTCAGATAAATTAATTTTTGTGCCTTATTTGCTTCCTAGAATTCTCCAGCCTATTTCATTTGAAGACACATTGGGTGATCTTGTAGTGCATGGGCATACTATCCTATTTGTGACAGCTCAGCCATTCACTTAACTAAATTGTCTGTAAAGGGTTAAATCCAGAGACAGTGGATATCCAGGAAGTGTTGGCAGGGAGCCAGGAAAGCCAATGGGAAGAGAGTGAGAGATTTGAATTAAAAACGGTTCTACCTGCTTCAGTCTTTTGTGTAAATTCAGAGCAAGAGCTAGGGGACAGATAAATAAGCTGACCAGTCATGGAATGGTCAGCAATATCCATGTCTAGAAAGGACGAGAACCTTGGAACAATAGATGTGTAAATCTAAACAGGGAATGTTTAGACAGACACGATCAAGTTATTTTCTTTAATTCTGGGTTTGGTTGAACTCCTCTGTGCTGATTTATGTACCCTGCCCCCAGTACTCTGTAACTGTTAAATGGAGTCTCAGGGAAGCAATTCTCTGTGCTTTTTATCTACTTTCAGATGCTCTGTAACAGGTAGCACCAAATATGCTTTACCAAATATATGTTTTGTTAATTAATTCACATGTTAAGACTATGATCTGATTCTTGTGTTCTAGAAGACAGGAAGTTGTGTGCACATACCTGAGATTGAAAGTCCACTATAAAGAAATTACAGTAGTTTGTTTTCAAGCTCCCTCCTGAGGAAGGGTTAAAGAGCGTGGGGTTACCCCAAAGAAGAAATTCTTAAGTGTGTTTTCCTGGGCTCTCAAAAGGGTTTTTGCCTTTGAGTAGTGGCAGTGTACCACCCAGAGTCAGGGAATCTGTGACCTTGGGGAGAGGTTGTTGTTTTTGTTTGTTTGTTTTTTAATATAAGCCCAAAAGCCTTTAGTGGCAGGGTATTTTAAGATCTCTTGCAAGCACCCACTTCTGCTTTCGAACTGCCTGAGTAGGGAACAACATTGTCAAGGTGGCAGCACTGGTGGGATAGTTTTGAACTAGGAGCAGAGTTCAACCAACTCCAAAATTAAAGAAAATAACCTGATCACATTTAACTAAGCATTCCCCGTTCACTTATGTATCTGTTGTTCCAAGGTTCAGACCTTTCTAGGCATGGATATTGCCAACACGTCTTAGATACCCACTATCTCTGGGTTTAACCCTTTACAAGCCATTTAATTAACTGACTGGCTGGGCTGTCTAGAAAAGGTAGCACTCCTCCCATTCATCACAGATCCATTCAGGAATTTTGTGATGACTTGGCCTTTCAAGAAGCCAGATACTGACACTGAGATGAAGCAATAGATTAAAATGGTAATAGAACAAGACACTGCAAATGAATGTAACTTATGTCAAGTGTGATTTTAGGAAGAGCACTGGTGGTTTATTCAACTGCACCATAGGGATAAAGTTAAGAGTGGGGTCTCAAACTCCTTGGCCCTATGAAAGGATGTGTAGAGTTATCCTGCTTTAAGGGTTGGAGCTTGCTGATTCTGTGTGGAGGTTATGGCCCAAAGACAGACACTTGGGAGACTAAGGTAAGTATCGAGTATAAACCCAGTTGAGAAGTTTTCAATTAATACGAAATCAAAACTTTCAGCCTCAATACAGTTACTGAGTAATTTCACACACTCTAAGGGGAGGTCTTCATTCATGACCCAATCCTGCAGCGGGATGCCTGATATTTAAAGCCAGGATGCTGCTATGTCATAAGAGGCATCCATTACTGTCTGTAAAGCCAGTTTGGGGCTTTTTTCTTAATTATTTCCATGAGTTTCTCCCTGCTGTCATGTGGGAATTTTGCAATTAATAATGACACTTTTTTCTTCAAGTCAAAAAATGTCTGATGGTTTTTATGCAGGGTTTGAGGAAATTTAGCCAAAGCTTAGAATTACAAGGTGAGATAAATCGGATTGTCTTGCTGCCATGGGCTATAACAGAGAACGCAAGGAGGGTCACTATCACCCTGTCCTTTATGCTCTCATAAGGCACAGGATACATGCACTGTCCCAGTGGACACTGCCATTTAAAAAACATCTGATCTCCTGCATGAGCCACAAGTGCATCCACAGTAGGATCCACACTGAGACATTCAAAGAAATGGCAGCAACAACACTGCCAATTTTCCCAAATTGCATAAGAGTATTTTAGCCCCCTTTTAAGGCACTCTTGCTTGGTACCTGATGATGTGGACCTAACGACTTCTTCCCAAACATCATTTTGTGCCTTCCCTGCAACCCCAGTCTCTGTCCATCCCCCAGCTCAATTAATTTTGCCCCCTTTTTTCTCACTCCCCCTACCGGTCTCCTGCTTGTTGATGCACCTCTGCTCATCCAAGGGTTCTTTTCTTTCACTCCCCATCTAAGCCTGGAACAGCAGTACAACTATCTAATTCTCAGGCCCGTGTTCCTGCAAGCACAGAAGTGTGTGTACAGGAAGCAGAATGATGTCTTTCCACTGGAGAAGAGGAGGGAGCAGAGGTGCCGTGATTTGCTGAGTTTTTCCTGATCCTTTCCCATCTCACTTTGGGAGAATAGCATCAGCCATTCCCCTTTACCCCCCCCCCTCAAAAAACCCCAACCTCTCAAGCCTCCAAGAGGAAACGGTAGAGCTTTTCTTGCTTCCTGCAGGAGAGCTGATTGGATGCTCTTCCTCAGGAGGTAATGATGTGGTGAAAGCAGCCAGTTTGATGGGATTTTACCTGATTGAGGCAGGAAATCATTTGAAGGCTGGATCCTCTCCTCTGGATTGACCTGATACCACTCATGGGCTTTCCATCAGAAATGCTTTGGAAGAAAAAAAAACTATTTAACATTTCTTAGCAATGTTTTCTATAATCTTTTCCATCTGTGTGTGGAATAATTTTTATGTGTACTGAGGTAGGTGTGAATATGCACCACCCGTAGAAATACAAAAATTAGCTGTGGGTGCTCTGCTAAGCAGCTGGGTGACATCTGAATTTCTTCTGAGTAGACACAGAGGTGCTGCGCTTACAGGGAACACTGCTCCTTAGTTAATCCATGGATTTCAAATGGAACATAGCCTGAATGAGGGCTAAATAGAAAAATGCCACATTCATAAGAACCCAGGAATCTACTATATAGTCTGTCTGTCCAAGAACTTCTCCTAAAGGGTAAGAGCTAGTACCATCAAATTTGGCATACAGCTGCTGTTGTCATGACTTAGAGCAAGGTAAGCATTTGGTTGTACCAGAAAATCATACCAGAGAGAGACAATCACCGGGCAGGTGAAAGGGATTGGCTAGAGGTATGCCTACGCACCATTTGGAACTGCCCCAGTTCTGAGCCTCCCCCCGGCATTCTTTAGGGAGGGCCTGGGGGAGCAGAAGCTTCTCCCCGTCCTCCATTTGTACAGGAACATTGCTGGCTGTTCCTCTTTGGCAGCGAGTGAGGGGAAAGTGCACAGTCTGCAGCATTCCTCACTCTGGCTGGGGAGCACCAAGGGCACAGGAGCTGTGTACTTTGCTCTCGCTCCCTGATAGCAACAGGAAGAGCAAGCAGCCCTGATATGAATTTTTTTTTTATTAAAAACAAAAACGAGTTAAGGACCTGAGCAATGCTGGGTAAACGTGCTAGTATATCAAAGGTTCACAGGACTAATTCAGAGTTGATGTAAATCCACAAATTTACTATGAGCTTGTATTTGCTCAACCTAAAAGTTGGACCTCTTTCTGCCCAAGGTGGGCATGTTGGTGCATCAGAGCATAAATGTGTCATTAAGATCAGTTTCTCTAGTATGGTTCTGCCAAAAAGCAACTGAAAATAGCATTGCAGAGCTTGATATCTGTTAATTATTTCCATGTCCAGCAAACTCAGTTTACAAGTAATTTTTTTTCTGACAATTTTGTACTTTCAGCTAGAATCAATCTGGGTTTCTTCCTCTCTGTGCCTCATTATGGGATCATAAGGATTTACATCAGCTCAGAATTAGTCCTATGAACCTTTATGAAATACTAGCACACTTACCCAGCGTTGCTCAAGTCCTTAACTGACAATTGATTTTGCTTTATCAATAAATCTCAGACTAAATAACTTGGCAAATTTTCCCATCCCCCTGAAAATAATTTTCATTCTTTATTTTCCAGGTGCAGTCCTTTTTGTGTCTTTAATAATTCTGAAACAAAGGCAAGAAAATGTCAAGAAAGCTTTAAATGCTCCATTACTATCAAAAGGAGCAAGACAACACACAACTTACGGTGTAATGGGGCACACAGAACCAGTATATGCTGGCTGGTAGTTCAATAGGATTGCACAGAATAGTAAAAGTCTCAAACATTTTCTTCATTTCTTTTCTCATGCCTAGTGACTTGACAGATGTTTATTTAGGACTGTATGTATGGGCAGAATGTAAGACATTATTAATCCAAGAGGATTTGTTTGTGTAGCCAAAACATGTAATTGTAGCAATGAATGATCAAAAACGAAATGTAAAAGTGATTTGATTTCTGTGGGCCTGGCTTAGTTCAGGAATAGGCACATCATTACACATTCTCACTCCTACATCCAAGGGAGAAAATGATGTTTCCTGGCAATCCTCTCAAATTCAAGAACACATAATACCATAAGTGAGCATTTGGTAGCATCATATACCATGGCCTGTTTAAAGTATGTTAGTTATTTCTAATTCCTCTTAAGAACATACAGAATCTCTTCTTCTACTCCCACTGTTTCCCCTAAGGAGTGAGGCAGAGAACGCTGTGTCCCAGAGTCACCATTCTGCAAAAATGGTGAGAGAATATCCGTAGGGTAAGTGGTGGGCAATTACCGAAAAATACCTCTCCTGTGTTTGCTGCTAATCCCCAATTGAACTGGCTGTAGAAGCTGCTCACTATTATAGGACTGTAACATCAGGCAAACAGCGCAAGAGTATTTCTTCCTCCTTCATGGCACTCAGCTCTACATGCAATCCAGATCTTCTGAGCCACCAAACTTCATGTAAGAGTGGTGAGCAGGTGCAATAAAATGTGTGTTTACACTGCAAAAACAGATCAATGGCATCAAAGCTCAGAGACCATGTCAACTAACTTGCACCCCCAGCCAACCTCCAGTCCAAGCCTGAATATCTACACTGCTATATTTTAGCCGCAGAGTGTGAATCCAAGTCAATTGGCCTTGGCTCGAAGAGAGTGAGGGATTGTTTTCCTGGCCTTGAGACACAAACCAAACCTCACCTACAGACAACCTCCTAACCTGAAGCAAATTCTTTCCAGCAACCAAGCATCACGCCTCAAACATACTCACCCCAAGAACCTACGCCTGCAATAAACTCCATTACCAACTCTGTCCACACATCTATACAAGTGATACTATCTCCACATAAGGCACCACATCAGCAGCTCACACAACTGCACATCCTCTAATGTGATCTATGCCATCAAGTGCCAACAATGCCCCTCTACCGTGTATATTGGCCAAACTGGACAGGCTCTACAAGAAAGGATTAATTAATACAAATCAGATATTCGAAATGGTAACACACAGAAACCTATTTGGTAACATTTTAACCTGTCTGGGCACTCATTAATGAATTTAAAAGTAGCCATTCTTTTGCAAAGTAATTTCAGGAGCCAACAAGAGAGAGATACTGCAGAATGGGCCTTCAGATGCAAATCTGAAACCTTCACACAGGGACCGAACAAAGACATCACCTGGATGGGCCATTATATTCAACACCCAAATGACATCAAAAGCTAGTTATCGGGCACTTACAGCCCACTCTGTTAGTTCCATTTAGCATAGACACTATAACTGATGGGGTTTTTTCTCCTCCCCTTTTTCCCTCTTTCTGCTTTAAATTTTGGGGTTTCTGTGCTGCCTCTTGCTCCAATCATATGAAGAAGTGGGTTGTACCCATGCAAGCTCATGATGATGCTACTTTTTTTTTTTAGTCTCAAGTGCTACAGGACCACTTGTTTTTAAAGGTTTTTTTTTTTTTTTAAGTTACAGACTAACACAGATACCCCTCAGATTATAAAACACAACATACTACCTGACGACAAAAGATAAATTTATGTACCATGCTGTGGATACAACATACATGAAAGAAAGTATTAAATAATATCTAATATTAAAGTGTCAGGAATTAGAAACTTCTTTTAAGACAGTATTTCCCAAAGTGGGCTGTGGGCCCAGTTTGGGAAAGCCACAAGCGGGCCTGCCCCACCAGTTTGATTACCTAAAGGGTCTTTAGCCACAGAGCCTTCTGGCTCCCATTGGCTCCGGTTCACCATTTCCAGTGAAGGGGAGCAGCAGGAAGTGGCAGCCTGGGCCACGCCACTTCCCATGACTCCCCTTGGCTGCAAATAGCGAACCGGAACTAAGGGGAGCCACAAGGCTCTGTGGCTATGGATCCTTTAGGTAAAGAAGAATGAGCCTGGTAGCAGCTTTCCCAAAGCGAGCTCACGCCTCCCTTTGAGGAACAGTTTTAATGGACCAACTTCTGTTGGTGAAAGAAACAAGCTTTCAAGCTTACACTGAGCTCTTCTTTAGGTCAGTGTAAGTTTAAAAATCTTTCTAACCAATAGGAGTTGGTATAATAAAAGATATTATCTCACCCACATTGTGTGTCTACTCTTCTGGGACCAGCTCAGGTACCCCACCATTGTATACAGGAATTAGCACTTATAGCTAAGCCTGGGACTAGTTAGCTCCATCTCCTTACTGAGCATAAGGATTCATAGCAGACTCCAGACTGCCAAATCGGCTGGAGAAACCAGCAGGCACCCTCTGAAGCCCAGCAGCAGTATTAGGCCAATGGCTGCTCAGCGCATTCTCCCACAGTTGCATTAGTTCCTATATCATGTCCCCAGACTTGCTCCTGCCTTTTTCCTGCTTTGGATCCAGCCTCATTCCAAATAACCTGGCTCTGACCATCAACACTGGTTCCTTATTTCAGTTCTGATCTTTGGCTCTGGCCTCGCTAACCCTAGGCTTCTATTCCTGGCTACCAACTCCTGCTCTAACTGCTAGGCTTACCTTCTGCTCCAACTAGTGGGTGCCACAACCACCATTCCAGTCTCTTTATTACCTTTAATAATACTGAGTTTTAAAAAAACTGTGTGAATTTCTAAATTGGTTACACCCCTCTAACCATCTCAGTTTTTAATCAATTAACTGATTTTATTAGAAATTTAGCTCAGTTCAGGTAAAAGTAAGGCCTGATTCTATCCTGGGTCCTTCTCCTCCTCTCCTATATAATTAGAGAAGTAATGTGGCAGTGAACATCTGTAAAAACCCTGATCCTGCCCCTAGGGAATAAGAGTCATCAGGAAGCATGCCAAACTCATTGCCAAATGACTAACGTATATGGGAAGGAACTGTGGAGCTTTGCTGTGTTCAAAAATTAGAGCAGGGCAGTTGAGGCATTTTTGTACTCTACCACCTCAAGAATCCCTGTAGGTTGAAAACAAGTCTGGACAAGGAGTGACATGCCCTGGCTCAAGGTCTCTCCATAGGTGTCTTAGCTGGTATGTGACTGCATGCAGGGTGAAGAAGTGGAGGTCCAGCCTATGGACCAAGCTGAGTTCTCTCCTCTGGCAGAGTGAAGATCCACAGACAGAGTAGCTACGATAGACACACCTTCTTGGAGCTCCTGGAGTCTGTTTGGGGAAAGAGGCTCTCTTGACTTTTAATGTGCTTCACTAGATGAAGTGGGAGAAAGAGCTGTAGAAAATAAGTGTCCTGGTGGGTGAAGTATAAATTAGATTGTATTCTTGCTGGGTCAAAGACCTTGGTTTATGTGCTATAGTGTGCCCCTCGGCCGTTAGAGCATCGTAAAATAAACGAAGTATGAATTTTTTATACATTAGCCATTGCAAATGGGAATAAGGATTCTAAGTAGAAGCGAGCAGTTATAGCTCTTCAGTTTTAGGCAGGCACAGTTATTTCATTTTAGGGCCTAACCCAACTCCTAATGAAGTCATTGCTTTAGAACCAGGGATATCAGATGATGCATTTTTTCCACAAGAGCCATTGTCAAACAGGCACATTCCACATGCTTTTGTCTATCTCTACACATTTAATTAATTCACAATCTTTCTGACTATAGCAGTATTTGGCCAGATACTTTTACAATTATTTCTTTCTTTTACCAGGATCACAAAACCTTTAACCTATATCAAAGCCACAAAGATCTATAATACAGTCATTAAAAAAATAAGATGCTGAGTACCGACATGATATTCCAGAAGAGTGTTGCTATAGTTAGTTATCTAAGATTCTTCTCTCTTTAAAAAAATGGCCAAGTTCAGAAAATATTTCACGAGTGTATTTTCTCTTACAAGAGTGATTCCCAACCTGTGGCCCGCAGATTCCTGGTGGTCTGTTATGGTACTATAGAGGGCCAGCGGAAAGTTGGGAACTGAGAGGCTCTGTGCTGGCCTAATTCTAGTCAACCTTTTTAACACCCCCCCCCCCAGCATAAATTTACATTATGAAGCTACAGTCCTTTCAAGCCATAATGACACAGCAATATACTCATGTATTTCCATAATATAGACCATTTCATTGTTTTTTAAAAGGTCATATTAAGAATAGAGTCTGTACTAAGCACTTTCCCAAACAAGAACTGGCAATTTAAAAAATAAGATAACCGGGAAAGAATGTTAATATGTAAAAAGACACTGAAATTTCTCAAAGGCTTGTCAAGGAATAATGACTCAGCAATATAGAACATCTCCATTAATACTTCCCCAAAGTAATTCCAGTATTTTAAATATTTAAAATACCCCCCTTGAAAACTTACCACGAATACAAACTATTGAACAAACCAGCAATTCCGTTTAATTGATTAGATTTTCCAGATCATATAAAATACTTCTGATGTTTTAACTGAAACCATACTTCTAAAGTGTCTCTGATTTCATCAGGAGGCAACAGCACATTTTAATTTGCCTATTATGTACTAACTTAGTGTAGCAGAATTTACTGAAAATCAGCTCTTATACCTCAATGGCTGAGATGAAATGTAAACATTTTGACATAATTTCATGACGTATATGTTGCAATTGGTATTTAGATGCCTTTACAATTGTATGTCCAGTATTTGTAGATGTTGACCACTAAAGATTAATGTGTTCCTTTTACACGAACGAGACTGTTTAAGACATAAGGTGTAAAAAGTATTCATGAAAAAAGCCCTTTAAAATATCTTCCTGAATCACAGACTAAATTATATGCTGAGCTACATTTAAAGCAACCCTACTGAGCTCTATGTGGTTGCAGGAGATGTGAATCAGGGGAGAATTTGACTCAGATTTGCAATAGATATTTTCAAAAGTAATGAATAGAAGGAATAGGATTTTCAATAAATTAATTAATTTAACTAACTTAAAGTAAACATCTAGAGGCACAAGCCCTAGAGTTTATTATTCTCAGGGATGCAAGTAACTATTGGCTCAAATAGTTTACGATTGGGAAGTAGAAAGAGTAAATCACAGACAACAGGAAATCACTCTCTAAATTATGAAAAAGTGTTGGAAGTGACAGCCATGGAGACTGAAGACTTTATTTATCCACAGACAAGCACAGCATGAATGGCAGTAGTGCACACTGCTGCACAACTGTGCTTCAGAAACTGACCAAGAAGATAAATTGGCAGATTCCATAATCATTCAGTTTTTGGTCTTTGCAATGGTGCCAATTAATAACAATGCCTATGGTAGTTTCTGTGATAGGGACAGCTGCCCACAAAAAACAGGATACCTATTCCAACACACTAGAACTAGTACAGCAGTGAGGTGACTCAAAGTAACTAGCCAATGAACAACATAAAAAATTTAAAGCACTAGAATTCAAGGTAAGTTTTATAATAACTTATTTAAAAAGTATTTGTATGACGCTTTCCTCAGAGGTTACTTTATCCAAAGAAACAAATATTGAAATACTTATTCTTATTACACCAAATTCCTTCATTTTGCTTGAAAGTCGTCAAAAAAATTGTCTTTTTCTCATCCCTTCCCTTCAAAGGACATCTAACCTCCCTCCCCTTCCAAAAAGGATATACAGCATACCTTTTTGGTTTTCATTTTAGGTACCTGTCTATGCTTCAGCCTTGGCAGTATAATAAAGGACCTCAGAAGAAAGAACATTCCCCGCAAACACATTTGAGAAACTTTCAATTTTTACATCATGTTCAAGACTTTGTATAATGATTTGTTAAAAGTGAAGTAAAAATCTCAACCACTAATGTAACACTTTTTCCTACACTGAACTGTGTTACTTCAAGCAAAGGATTAGTTGAAAAAGGAAGAATTAACCTTCCAACAGTGTTTATAAATTTCAATACAAAACCACAAAGCAGATGCTCAATTACAAAATAAAAATAAAAATATTTCAAATTTCACCATGGTGTAAAGGTACATTTTAGAACTGTTTAAATTAAAAATTTCTAATAAAATGACACACAAATTTTCATATGGGGAACAGCTGTAGATTTCAATAATTAAAGCTAGATCTGCAATCAAGCCCTGAAAAAAATACTTTGAAAAAATATTACATTTTTATGATAAAGCTATGCTTCATTAAAAAAAAAAAAAAAGAGCCACACAGAGGTTCCGCACTATTAAAGGCAAACTAAGCTAGACCATATACAAATTATTAAATGGGCATAAGAGTGTGCATTGCATTTATGTGGGCTGAGTTATGACTACACAAGTCAAAACTTGTTTGTGACATTGCCTGACCAATCACAATTACACAAAAACGGCATAAAATAGAAGATAAAATTTAGATATTTTTCTATACCATTTTACCTGTTAGCCTAACTACTATATGTATGTATGTATATTGTAAATTTGAAAATCTTATGGCAATCAAAAAATTGAGATAGCTTCGCTGAAATAATGGAGTGGTCATAAAAAGCCAGGTGGTGAACTCCTACATCAGTAAGGAATTACTTCAAGTAGTCTGCCCTGAGTTAAATAGTCCTTTTCATAAAAGCTGTTGAAAAAAGGACATAACCAAGTTAAATTTTATCTTTAATTATGTCATATGTGTTAGGAAAAAATTATTTAAACAAACTAGATTTTAAATGAAAAAAATGTAATAGATTATTCAGTCTCATATTTTAGTTCTTGCACTACCATGGTGCAATGTTTGGATTACAAACTGGAGAAATGCTTGCTTCTGAACAAAAAATTATTCATTGAATTTGATAATTTTTTTTTAATTAAAAACACAAAAATCCTAAATATTGTGCCTCAATTGCAACACATCATCACTAAATCTGGATTTGTATAGCACTGCAAAATCATGTATATTTCTATTTAGCTGTAATTAAATACAGGACAAAAAGAGCATAGAAAAAAATTCTTGCAAGGTTCCCCTTGCTAATACACAGTGTGCTTCTTTCCACCATGCACCTTATTTCTTGGTGGAAGGATGTTTAAACCAATTTTTATTTAAGAACAATTAGCCATTCTGTAAGAGCAAGAACAAATTATCAAGTCTGTGGTTATAATGAGAAATGCACCTGGATAGGGCATGCCACTTGAGCACTTCCTCCACAATGAATACAAGGCAAACAGCTCTCATTGGGACTGCATACACCACGCCATTTCTTATTTAAAAGAACTTGAGAACTAACAACATCTTTCAAGGATACACTATTTTAAACAACTGCTGGCTGGCAAATACTATCTCAAGAAACTACATTTATATGCCTACCTGGTTTGATTTTAATTTACCCCCAAATGGAAAAACATTGGAGGGAACCCTTTACATTCGTAAAATTCAAGTGTAACTGTAATGCTGAGTAATAAGTTTGGTTTGTCCTGAAAAAATTCTGAACCGTGTATGCCACAGTTCATTATCAGTGCAGATGCAGCAGAAGACTGCTGTGGTTGGCTCAGTGGATTAAAAATGCTTTTTTATCCAAATGTAACCTTACAGGATATATGCAAAATTGTGTCCTTCTCTGGCCCTATACACAACTTATCTACAAGATAGTGTTGGCAGTAGTAACTGCAGTTCATTATTATTTGCATTCAGCTCTCATCCATCTGTTCCTTCGCTTTTTTTTAGGCTTCAACTTGGTCAATTTTTTGGGGGGTTTCTCAGTCTTCTGATTTTCAACAGAATCTACCCCAAGAACATGTTCAGAGCAGCATAACTGTCCATCTAATGTAGAATTTAGTACTGTCCCATCTTCGTGTTCCTTGCAGAAAGAATTTGGGCAGAAGTGGCAAAAAGAAACAGAAGGCTTGCCACAAACATCACAGTGGTGCCAAGGACACTCCCATTTTCCTGTAATCAAAGATGAAGAAAATTAGATAAACTGATTTTCTCTTTGGTAACTGGAGAATAAAGTTTATGTTGCAAAAAGCAGAAAATAAATGTAGTGTTTTAATGTCTCCATGATAAATATTGACTTTGCTTTTTAAACAGTGGATAGTTCTAAACAAAATATAACTGGAGACAGGTTGACCCTCTCTAGTCCAGGACTTCTGGGACCTGACCAGTGCCAAACTAGAGAATTTGCAGAACCATGGAGGTCATTATTGTCTATCAGCATTACCACTGCTTCCACAGCTTACTGAACTCTTAGAAGACATTTAGGGGTAAATTAGAGCAAAATAACAGCACAGAACACAGAGCCAGGACTGGTGGCAGTAAACAAACTTTATGGAACCATGGAGAACTTAGCCACACCCATGATAAGTGGATATCCAGTTAACTAAAATCATGCCGTACCATGGATGTTGCTGGAACAGTGTGTCCTGGACTAGAAAGGTTCAACCTGTAGTCACTCTGTTAAAAGCAAAATAGTACAGAGTACTTTTAGTTAAGCTCAGTAGAATGCACTAAACAGCACACAACCACATTTTACTTAAACAGCACTGAACTAAAATCAGTATAAATTATTCAGGGGGCTATTTGCATTATCTTTTGGGTTCCAATCAATTATAGTAAGAGCTTTCTGCATTTTAATGATAACTTCTGTTCATGTCGAAACCAAATAAATTCAGTGAACTCAATGCTGTTGCTCTTTTGCTTCGGTCAATTTGTGGCATTTGGAAACCTCTATCCATCCCAGAAGTTACATCTCAGAACTAACAGACAATGCTAAATTTACTTTTGTGTGTCACATTTCTGCATGCACATCTATCTTTTCCCTTTCTGACTTCCAAAAACAACAACAAAAAATGGAGTAGAGTTAAATGCAGGGAAAATTAATTATTTTTTTTAGCATTATCTACATGTATCTTCATTGCAGGTGGTGCAGATACCACTAAAACTGCCCAGGTTGCACTGTCCTGTGGGGATGTGGAGACACCCTATATGTCCTCAGCACACTCTTTCAAGAGGACATACAGCTCCAATCATCACTTGGTTATTTCTAACCATAGGAGGCAACAAGCAATATGCAGGAGCCATTGCTGCCCCCATCTGCTCGCTTTTGGGCAAGTTTAGAATGTGTCTCAGTCATGCACTTAGGAATTAATAAAACTTTCTGCTGTAAGTTGGGAGTTAATCAGTTGGAAATAACAGAAGAGGAAAAAGTCCTTGTGTGTGTTGATCCATCACAGGATGATCATGAGTCACCAGCATGATGCAGCCAGAAAATAGTCAAATGTGATCCTAGGATGTATGACGCACATTATTTTCAGTAGAAATAGGCAAGTATTAATGCCATGGAGCAAAGCACTGCCATGGAGCAAAGCACTGTGTATAATTCTGCTCACCCACATCCAGGAAAGATTAATTCAAACTGGAAGTGCAGAGAAAAGTCAGGAGGATGATCAGAAGAACGGAGAGTCTATCTTACAATAGGACATAAAAAAAAGTCTAGTTGTTTAGTCTTGGCTGAGATGAGATAGCATTGCTCTCTACATATACACTGGGGTAAAGTGCAGGTGGGGAGAAGAGCTATTTGAGCTTTTAAAGCACAGTATTGAGCCAAGAGCAAATGACTTTAAACTGGACATGAATAAATTTAGGAGGTAATTAGATTTTTTTTTTAAACCAATAGAGGAGTAACTTTCTAGAGTCTTCTAATAGGTGTAGTGGGGGGGCAAACAACTTCTAACTAGTTTTCAGATGGAACTTGTTAAATTTATAAACAAGATTATACTCAGGAGGTCCCTTCCAGTCTATGTTCCTATTCCATGCTTTTTCTGCATAGCCCCATACTCCTAAACAGCCAGGCATAGGAGGGGCACACTCTCGATCAACATTCATTGTGCAAGGAAAGTCCAGGAGAGTGATCTTCCAGGAACGTCTATATTGGCATTGTCTTCTGGCACCAACTGACTGATGCAGGTTAGACTGATTTAAATCAAAGTGATTTAAAGCTGCTGTTTAAATCACCAAGGGAAATGCCCTAAAACTTTTCCATTTCGACTTCAGGATTTTTTTTAAAGAAAGGTGCACTCTCATTTATTGATATAACAAAACATATTAATTTACCTTTAGAACTTTTACACTAGATACAAGTATATACTTTTGCTATCTAAGAGGGTACACTAACTATAAGCAATTATATATATATATATATCTCTTAGTATTTTCAAATTCCTATTAATTGTACATTGCTTGTTACTTTTTACTCTTAATTTGCATTGTAACTGAAATTTTACAGAGTGCATAAAACAGCAATATAAAGCATATTTATATTTAAAAAAAAACCCCTGAAATGCTTTGATAAGAGAAGTTTATGTATCCAAAACATGTTCCACATTTACAACTAAATGATTTATTAATTAGAGGGATTAATTGAAATAATTAGTTTAATTCACTAATTACTTCAAGCTAGACTGGGAAAATATTCAAACACGCCTAAGTGAAAATGACTGGACCTTAAGTTTCTAGTCTCATGAAAATGGGAGTCCCCTAAATTATTTAAGCATTACTAATATGGCAAAGTAGGTCAGCCTGGGTTCAACAGTTAGATCCCTCCTCCCCACAAAGTTTTTTTGTACAGAAAAGCAGGCTTTAAGATAACATTTTTGATAGAGACTCATGGAGTCACATATTGATTTTTTCTTTAAATACTGTAAGGAGATTATATTCTGATTATATTCCAATTCCTGAAACTGATCTGTTAAATTGGGAATGAGCAGCTAGATGGATTCAAGAGCCTGGGAACAGCGAGAAGTAAATGAACTTCACACATCATCCCATGACAGACTGTGTTGAGCTAAGCCATCCTCTCATAACTGAATCCAAGGCTGAACAATTTCCTAAGCAGTGTAAGTTGGAAAAAGATGCACTCCAGCAGTAGCATCAACATAGAAACAATAAGTGAAGACAGGTCTACTGAATTCAAAGGAATTTTTCTTTCCTGAAGTTAAGGAAAAAACAGGGGCAAAGGGAAGCCATGAAACGACCCTCCTCTGCACCACGGACTTAATTAGATTTAGAGCTTGGACCATCCTTAGTGTTCACATTTTTAGCTATTGGTATCTGTGGTGTCTGACACCAATTGCTTCTGGCATAACAGATCCCTTCATTCCAAGCTTTGATCAGAGGCAGAGTTCCCACATCACCAACTTCATGTTCAGCCAATCACTCTTGCCGTGGGACATTGCTTCCTTCTCCTTTTCATGTTTCACATAGTAGGTTTATGCCTGTGACCGAAGATCTGTAACAGACCTCAATCACATTTGAGACAGTATCTACCTGAGATCCACAACTCCAAGGTCTTTGTACTTATCTCAGTGCAAATGCTGTTCTTTGAACCATCTGAGTTCACAGGTTCTTCTGGGGATGATTTCACTTTTTAGGCCAGCAGAATCCTGGCCTAATTGAGTAATGTGAGCGCCACTGCCTGGGTTCCTAAAACTAAAGGTCTTTTCCCCAGAAAGGCATGAAACACGGTACTACGACATCTCCATCTTCAAGGGGTCCAGCACCATTTACAAATATTGCACTCACCATAACAATAAAAAGCCCTTGATTTCAAAACAGCAACAGTCTTGAAAAGGTACAATATATTCAGTCTTTCGGCAAGCCTTGCACAAAACATATTATATATAGCTTCCTTCCTTACCAACCCCTTCACAAATGCTTTACTCACCAAAAGGACGTTTCACCAAGTCAAGACAGGAGAGATGGTATGCCTTAGTACAAGATTTCCTGTCACACAATACAAGTTGACCTCCATCCCCACAACGGAAACACTCATCTTCAGACTCTTTCTTTCCCTCATTTTTTGTTTTACGTCTCCGAGTTCTTTTTTTGGTCTTTTTGCCTTTTTCCTCTGAAGAATTAGCGGAAGAATTCTAGAGAAAGAAATAATAAGTTTTTAGATCCCAATACAGAGGTAGGGGCCCCACAGGGAGAGAGGGGAAATGTTCCATAACTCAGAAAGAAACATTTAATAAAGGTAAACAGCTGATCATTTTATCTTTAACAAATTAAGTTGTAGTATTAGAAAAGGACAGACAAGGTAAAAAAGGAGGATTAACAGTAGCTAGGGCTCCCAGTTCCCATATGCTGGTATTAACAGACTTTCTCCTGGGCCATCACAACAGGGAAGCCAAGGTTAAATTCACGACAGGGCACTAGGATACCCTCTTATCCCCAGATGTCTTTGCAAAGTGAAAGCTGAGGCAACACATTAGCAGGACATTGTGAAGAAAAGTAAGTTACCTTTTCAATAACAAGTGTTCTTTGAGAAATGTTACTCATGTCCATTCTTTTATAGGTGTGTGTACTCACCACATACACTGGTGCTGAAAGCTTTTTCCTTGGTGGTATCCATAGGGGACTGGCTCTGAGGCCCTTTGAAGTGGTGCATGTGTATCACAGTATTTGGGGTGCAGCTAGCTCTCTGTACACTCACTTCCTTCTTGCCAGAAATCCTACAGTGGGGAAGGAGGCCGGGTCATAAAATGGACATGAGCAACACAGGATGGACTGCAGAAAAGATCGCACTGGGAAGATACTATGCTTGGACGCCAAGCAGGAGACATGCTTCCATTTACTTTAGTGGAGGAATTTGTGTTTTCCAAGAGCAGAGCAGGCGTGTTCCTCTGGATTCAGCCACGTAGCAACCAAGTTGTGAGATGAAGAGAAGGAAGGTTCTGGTGCAGGAGGAACCAAACATGGTATGGTGAGAGGAGGTGCATATGGCTGGACAGTGGCCCTGGAGCAATCACAGCCAGATCTATGAGCATGCCAAACCAGTGCGGGCGAGGAAACACCAGAGCAATCATGACGACTCATGACTTGCCTTTTTTTATAGGATTCTGGTGATCAACAGAATGTGAAAATTCTGGGAATGTGTAAATCAGATACCCCAACTAGGACGGGAGAAAGGCATCAGAGAGGGTGCCCCTGTTGAGGCTCTGAAGGGAGCAAAATTGATGACACAGTCTCTCCTGTCTGGTAGTGAACAGGTAGTGAACAGGGGAGCTTCCCACTTCTGGAAGAACACCAGGATGACTCGAAGTGGAGCAACCACTCATGGTGAGAGGAAAAGGACCTGCTGAGGTGATCTGCTAATGTGTTTTGGATGCCAGGGAGATGGGAAGCCTCCAAGTGGCCTATGTTGGATGCAAGAGACCCAACTCAACATGCTTCCTGACAGAGTTGGAAATACACTCCCCCTTGCCTGTTCGTGTAGTATACTGAAGCAATGTTGTCTATCACCTGCATCACTCGACCAGACAACTGTGGCAGAAAGTGGCTGGCTAAGTGGCTGGCTCTGAGCTCTCTGACATTTATGTGCAATGTCAGCTTCTCCAGAGACCATGTCCAACAACAGGGAAGCCAATGGCAATCGACTCTCAAATGGCACTCCTTCCAGCATCAAAATTGGGTTGTTCCACCACTACAGAGAGGTTAAATACCCTTGGTGGAATCATGATGACTGTGTCCACGTGATTCCTGGATGGGAAGTAGACTGTTAATGACCACAACTGAAGATGATGCAGCCTGAGCCTTGCAGATGACGTAAAAGGGTGGTGCCCTGTGACCCAGTAGCCTGAGGCAGGTCCAGGCTGTAGTAAGCAGAAGCATGGAGATTCCAGTGATGACATAACCATTGTTTTGAACTGGACCTGTGACAGAAATGCCCTGGCTCAGATATAGTCAAGTACAGTTCTGATAATTCTGGCTCAAAGGATAGAGTTTAACATTGATTTTTCCTTGTTTATCAATAGGCCCAGGGTATGGCACATGGCTTGCAGCACGGAGACATTGTACTGGATCTGCAATTTGGAGTGGCCCTTGAAAAAGCCAGTTGCCAAAGTATGGGTAAATCTGGATACCCCTATGCTTGAGATAAATTGCCACCACTGATATGCATATGCATTTTGAAAACACCTTTGGAGCTGCTGATAGGCAGAAAGTGAACACTGCGAACTGGTAGTGAGCGGACCCCTCCCGTAAATGCAAGAAAAGTATACGTCCATAGAATACTGATACATGGAAGTAAGCGTGCTTCGAACTGAGGGCTGTGTACCAGTCCCTTGGATTCAGGGAAGGGATGATGAAGGCCAAGGAGAGCATGTGAAACCTCAATTAACTGAGATATTTGTGGAGGTCTTGCAGGCCCAAGATGACTCAGACTCCCTTAGCCTTTAGGATTAAAAAGTAATAGGAGTAAAACTCCTTGCCTCAAACTTAGAGGGACTTCTATAGCCTTACAAAAGGCCTTGTACCTTCTGTAAGCAGTTTCTCATGAGAGTCATCCCTGAAGGAGGACAGGTTACAGGGCAGAATGTGGGGAAAAACTGCAGGGTTTAATTCTGGCCACAGAATCCAATGGTCTGAAGTTAAAGCAGCCCAGTGTGATGTAGTACGGGGTACCTTGCTGGTTGCTATGCTGGGCAGTGGGTGACCTCCGCTGGCTGCTGTCTGTAGCACGGCCCAGCAGGGCAGGGGATGAGTCATTATGCAAGGGGGCTCTGAACCTGTCCAACGAGTTATCTCCCAGGGAGCGGAACAATGGGAAGAAGGGGAGTGGAGCCCTGGCTGGGGGCAGGGCTGGAAGGAAGAGTTAGTTTCTGTCTGGGATCATGGAGGAGACAGCCTAGGGAAGGAGCTGGAATTTAGGGGCCCAGCATCCCCCATCTCAGGGGGGTGGCTGAGGCAACCTAGGCCTGGCCCTGTAACCAGATTACATCTGTGCTGTGCTGTATCCTGGAGAAGCAATAAACTCCCTCTATTCTACTGGCTGGTGGAGTCTGTTCGTGCCACTACGGGGCTGCAGGAGTCAGGGGACCCCGACGCGTCGTCACACCTAGGCAGGGAGAAAAGGGGACTGGCAGTTGGAGAAATGCTAGGAAGCAGGATCCAGGACACCAGCTGGAAGGTCACCATTGAGAATACATTCAAAATGTCTGCTTAACACCCTGCTGGAAGCACACGGAGTTCAACTAAGTGAAGGGAACAGACTAATGGCCTTGTCAGCGTTTATAGCTCTTGCCCTTCTTACAACAGGGCTCCATATGGGGCTAACTTCCCAAACTTAAGGCCTCAGAAGCAGTTGAAATCGCTTCCTCAACAGCCCTGAGGTATTGAGACCCAGGGTCCGTAGGATTGAACTCAACATTTAGCCATGTAATTCTGTATCTATCTGTTTGGAGAGGCACAGTGAGTCGACAAACATAGCATCCTGGATTGACTGATGAATCTCTAAATGACAGGACTCAAGAATGTAACCAGGATGATTGCCTCAGGGAGATAGCAGAGGCCATGATACAGGACACACAGCTTACTGTGTCTGATGCCGCCTGAGAGACGCTTTGGCTACCACCTTGCTCTCATTGAAGACCACTAGAAATTCCTTCCCGTAGTCCTTGAGTATTGAGTCAGAGAACTAGGCCATGGATTTCAGTGTCATAGTGGTTAAGCAGGACCTGGTGATTGGCCACCCACAGCTGAAAGCTTGATTATAATTTTTTTTTTCCTGGATAGAGCACCTCTGTCTATTTTTGAGTGTTGCACCCAACTGACCCTACCATTCACGCTCATCAACGGCCAACACCAACAGTGAGCATGGGGCAAGGTGAGTGTAAAACGTATTCATAAACTTAAGCCAGCACACGATATTTGTGCTTTGCCCACCTGGATATGGATGGGAGAGAGGGGAGAAGAGAGAGGCAGCAACAAATGCATTTGCCTCAAGGACTTAGTAATTTTGGCTATTCCTTCATGTACTAGCAACGCCGCCTGGTCAGGGCTGCCATGCTTAGCATGTCAAAAAGGAAGTCTGAAGGTTCCTCAAACTCCTTGGCCTGTAGCCCCAGGTTTGAGGTGACTCAACAGCTCTTGATAAGTCTTGGGATCATCCTGGGGAACTGTATGAGGAGGCCATGTAAAAGCCTTGTTGGGGGGTCCGGGGGGAAATGAGGAAGTGGCTACAAGCGGGGCTGCCACCAATGACTCCTCTTCCATGGGCCCTTCTGTTGCAGCTGGGTGACCCTAAAGGGTCTTTCTAGGGTTACATCCATTTTGGCAGGTAGGTGGGAGACCGTCGCCAACAGCTTATCCAAGGCCCCCAAAGCCAACTTATACCCTTGCAATGGTTGTGGGAACATCTAAGGATTCCAGAGGTGGCAAGGGGCAGGCCAGTAGCCATGATGCCACAATGTTCCAGACAGTGCTGAAGGGAGCATCAGTGCTCTTGATGAATGACCTTGACCAAATGGTAGGTACTCCTCCTCGGTAACAGTGTGTGACATGGAGGGACTGCATTTTGGGAATAAGGATGGTGGCAGTCAATCCTGGTCGTGACCCTAAAATCCTGCTGGGGATCTGCATATCAGCAATGATTCTCCATGATGTGATCCCGGAGACTGGTGGTGGCATTCAGCAGATAAGGTGACAGTAACCCAGCGATCTACGCCTAATACTCCATGAGTTCATTGAGTAGGAGCAGGAGCAAGTAGGCTGCCGCGCCAGAGAGCATTGCCACACATTTGTGACAATCCGTATTGGTCACTGGTAAGACTCCCTCAACTGGCAGTTTGTATCACAGCAATGGTACCATGGCTTCAGGAGAGCAGCGAGGGTGATTCCAGCACTGAAACTGGAGGGAAAGACACACCTCAGCAAGTCTGTACTTCTCCACTGGCGAGCACCGCCTTGACTTTGAAGAATATTGCCGAGGGTCTGGGAACTGATGCAAGTGACTCTGCATAGGAAAGAGCTGGCAGGACACATTGTGAGGAATGGTGCTGCACTGATGGGGACTATTTGAAGGGTCCCACAGAAAATTTACTCCTGGAATGGGACACTGCTGTAGCCACTGTGGGTGTCAAAGGCAGTGATAGGATGTCCTGTGCAGCCTGCAAGGCCTCCAGTGTAGACACACTGCTAGGAGCCAAACACCCTGTCACCATCTGGGATGGCAGGTATGTCCTGGATTGGGAAAGCCCGCTCAGTAGGAGCTCGAGCCCAACTCACAACTGGAGGTGAAAAACTGCCTCTTATGGGTGTTTGCTCTTCTCTGGCCTTTTCCTTCCCTTATGCCAGGGCAAGTGCTGATTCCTTTAAATCGCCACTAGAGTCCCAGGCTGTGCAGGTCACAGAACACTGAAGGGCTGGCTGGGGGAGGCTAGTTCCCAGCCCTGCCCCTTCTGCCTGAGGCCCTGCCCCTTCCTGGGGCCAGAGCTGCCTCCTTACTTTGCCTGGGGCCCAGCAATTCTGTTATCAACCCTGATCCTCCCTGTAAAGTGTCTAGACCAGTATTTCCCAAATGGTGTACAGTAAATCCCTATACTCACTCTCAGGGAGTCTTACAAAGTTAGCTATCATATATCGCTCACTGGAGAAGTGCACACAATTGGGGAATCACTCAAAATCATGTGCAAAAGATATTGTAATGTGTATGATGGATGAGGAGTCTTGTCAAAAAGTTGAGGCTATGCCGCTATCAAACAATACTATCACGTATCATATTCATGATCTTGCTGCTGACATTAAGAAGGAGATTATTTTTCAGCTGCATTTATGTGATGCATATTCATTACAATTAGTCCTCTGATGTTACAGGTCTTGCAGTTTTGCTTATATTTGTCCATTATGATTTTTATAAATCTATTGAAGATGACTTGCTTTTATGCGAATTTTTGCATACCAATACGACTGGTGAGAATATATTCAATTAGCATTTGTTTATTATTATCCTTACTTATTTGTGGTCTACTTTTTCAGCTCTATATATAATACTGTCAAAATTCTTTCGAGTTTAAAAGGGTTCCGTGGCCAAATAAAATTGGGAAACACTGGTCTAGACTGAGCAGCATCAAAAACCACATATTAGACAGTAGCCTCTCCAAAGTTAAGATGAAACTTTCTTTTCTTTAGAAGCTGGATTTTTTTCTTCCTCTGCCATTTCCTATAACAGCTTCCCACCCCGCGTAGCAGGGAGCCTAAGATGGCACTACAGCAGGCCTGGGAAAAAACAATCTGGCTGGCCGACGCAACAGGGAGCCCCCAAGCAGACTCCCCTGCTTGTCCCGCCCCTGCATGCCACTCAGAAAAGAGGCTGCGGGGCAGTTTTGTTTTTCACAAACAGTGAGCTGAGAGGGGAGGGGATAGTGGTGTCTCCTGGCTGCTCCCACCCCCAGCACAATCCCATTGACTGGTTTCTGGCCAATGGAAGTTGCCTATTTCAAGAACAGACAGTGCACAAAGCAGGCTCTTATTCAAAGAGCACATGGCCCTGCAGCCTCTGCGGGAGCGGGGCAGGCTCATGAGAAATGTGTGTCTCCCAGCCAGAACCTGCATTCCTCTGTCCCCCCTCCCCTCCCCTCCCCCCCCCCCCGCGCACACACACACACACACACACCCCTCTACCCCCCTCCTGAACTCATACCCCCTTCCCAGACCCTACACTCCAATCATCTGCCCCAAATCACAATCCCCTCCTGCTCTAGGTCACAATCCAAACCCTGGCACCCCCTCCTGCACCCCACAACCCCGCACTAGATCGCAATCCCCTCCTGCCTTAGGGCACAATCCAAACTCCTGCACCCCAAAGCTCGGGCCACAACTACCTTCTTCATCCAAACTCAGTGGCCCCCGACCCAAAAAAGGTTCCCCACTCCTGCCATAATAAAGACAATGTTGACACCTTTTGTGCTGGACTTTTTACTTTATTTAAAAATGAAACCTGGCCAACAAGCCCCCAGCTCCCATCTGGCCACAGCATCATAACACTCCTGCATCCACCCACACCAACCCTGAGTCCATCATACACCTGAAACCCCTGCCCTGAGCTCCTCATACTCCCACAGCCCCGGACTCCTGCCGTAACACCCCCACACATCCCAACCTTATGCCCATAGCCCATGATACACCTGAACCCCGGCCCTGAGGCCCTCATGCTCCCACACTCCTGAACCCCCACATCCCCAGTCCTCTGCCATAACAATCCTGCACTCCCCTACCTCCTGGGCCCAAACATCCCAACCCAGGTTCCTGCACCCCCATATCTCCAAACTCCTGCCATAAGATTGACAGAAGACAGCAGCCTGAATGTGTGCATGAAGCTGGATTCGACCAGTTATGATGTAAACTTCAAAGAAACGCATGAAAGCATTTGCAGCAGCAGAAGTCCCATTAAATAAAAGTACAAAGTTTTATTTATGCTATTATTAATCATTATGTTAATTAATAATATTAAGTTGTATATTTTCAGTCATGCAAGTGGGCATTCTTATATGGCTCTTTGTTGACCACTGGTTCTGAATTTTGATGTAGTTTGGCTCTTTTTTGTTTGAAAAGATTGCTAACCCCTATAAAAAACACAATACAGATAATTGTGTGTTCATTGTTCCATATTGCCTGTGCCCAGATGACAATTTTTGACCAAATTTGAACTGATTTAGAGGCCATTTTTGCATATAGTACAGGAAAAAGAAAGATGTCAGTTCAGATGCTTCAAAACTGTTTGTTCAAAAAGGTTCAAACGGGCTTCAATTGAAAGAACATTGAGAAATCTAGTATATATTTTTAATTTTCCGAAGAGGAAATACTGGTAAACTATAATGTCAGAATGGCCTATTGGGCTATGGCGGACTTTAAAAAGAATCAAGCAACCACTGGAGACCTACGTTTTCACTTTAAGAAGTTCTATTATGAAGTTAAATTTCCAGGTGTGACATTGACTTGCAAAGCTAGTTGCAATGATTAAAAAAAAAAGTCACCGTCCTCTTTTTCTCCCCCACTTACTGTGCTATTGCCAGTTCCTCAGGCACACAGAATCATACAGCACTAGAACTGGAAAGAACCTCAAGAGGACATCAAGTCCAGCGCCTTGCATTAAAAGCAGGACCAACCACCCTCTAAGACCGTTCCTGACAGGGTGTTCTAAAAAATCTCCAATGATGGGGATTCCACAACATCCTTAGGCAATTTATTTCAGTGTTTAATCACCCTGAGAGAGTTTGGAAGTTTTTCCTAAACCTCCCTTGCTGCAATTTAAGCCCATTGCTTCTTGTTCTATCATCAGAAATCAAGGACAATAATTTTTCTCCCTCATCTTTGTAACCACCTTTTAGGTACTTGAAAGCTATTATCATGTCCCCTCTCTGTCTTCACTTTTCCAATAAACCCAATTCTTTCAATCTTCCCTCAAAATTCATGTGTTCTAGACCTTTCACCATTTTTGTTGCTCTTTTCTGGACCCTCTCCAATTTGTCACAGCTTTCCTGAAATGTGGCCCCCAGAACTGGACACTGTACTCCAGTTGAGGCCTAATCAATCCAATGTTAACTCAGGGCACATCTAAACTACATTCCTCTTCTGAAAGAGCCCGATCGAAAATGCAAAGGAAGCACTGATTTACAAATCTCATGCTTCATTTGCATAATTGCATGCAAGCGCTTTTTCAAAAAAGAAACTGCAGTCTAGACAGGGTTCTTTTGGGGAAAAAAAAAAAAGAGTACAGGTTCTTTCGAAAAAGGGTTTCCCCCCCCGAAAGAACCCCGTCTAGACTGAGGGTTTTTTTTTTTTCAAAAAACCCTTTTTTTGAAAAAGTGCTCTTGAGCGATTATGCAAATGAAGCACGAGTTTTGTAGTATCTGACTGCTTCTAAATCATTTTCTTCCTGCTATACTCTAAAGGAGACATGCAACTAGAAATGCTGTCTCCCCTCCTACCTCCTAGATTTCAGGACCTAATGACAGCAGGTCTACCAATGCCTCTTCCCAATCAACTCAGCTTCTCCCAACTTCTTCACACAGGATACGTTTACATTGCACTTTCTTGTGCAAGAACATATGCAAATGAGGCTTGGCGATGAATATCGCCACACCTCATTTGCATACTTAATGAGCTGCTATTTTTGCGCAAGGGGCTTTTGTGCAAGGAGGCGCAAAACTCCCCTCTTGCACAAGAGCCATTCTGCCACTTATTTTCAGGCAGAACGACTCTTGCGCAAGAGGGGTTTTTTTGCACAAAATGGAAGCTCATTAAGTATGCAAATGAGGCACGGCAATATTCATCGCCACGCCTCATTTGCATATGTTCTTGCACAAGAAAGTGCAATGTAGACGTAGCCACAGAGAAGTTAAAGTCCATGAAAGGGGTGTCTCCTGAAAAAGTTTCAGGGTGTTTAGAAAATTCTGAAAAAACACCCTGAGGAAATCAGTCCCTATGTCACATTTTCTAGGATGTGTGGTGAGAAAAAAATATGACTAAGAGGAAAAGATTTTCCTATCCAATGGCAAAATTTTCAATCTTTCCCTAGTATGGGTATTTCTTCTGTACTCTACAAAAGGGAAGCAAGCAGCAACAGAAAGATCACCATGAACCTCTGCATGGAAAAAACTGATGGCAACTTTGGGCATGTTTACACTTACCAGCAATGTTCTCTCTAATCATTTGTATACATGTATGGATTTTTTTCTCCACCCATGTGCAGAATGAATTTTTATGTGCATTGAGGCATGTGCAAATATGCACCATTAGTAAAAACAAAAAACCTAGTGGTGGGCTCTCTGCTAATCAGCTGACTGGCATGTGAATCTTTCCTGACAGGTGTCATAAATGCACAACTTATAGGAAGCACTGCTTAACAGGCATCAGTGCTACTGCAATCAATCCAATGGGGGTCAATTTGGTGGATCCAATAAAGATGCACTAAATCAGTGATCGGCAATCACGAAGAGTGAGTGGGCCACATGAGTGGTCCTCCATTTCAGTGGACTGCAGCAGCCCATGTCCCACTGGGGCCCCACCTATAGCCCTGCAGACCAGTCTGCCCCCCTCCCCACGTGCCTCTCGCACACTGGAGCCCTGCACTTCTTATTCCTCCCCCTCCTTCCTAGCATTTTTGGAGCATCTTGAATCAGCTGATTCATGCTCGATCCCTGCTGCTTCCCCTCCCAGAGCTTCAACAGCTGTGATTTGCAATGTTCCAACTCTGGAAGGGAGGGGGAAGGAGCGGGGACAAAATGCAAATCAGCACCGATTCATGGTGCTCCAAAAATGTTGGGAGTGAGGAAGAAGAGCAGGAAGTGTGGGGCTCCCGTGCCTTGGTGTGTGGGTAAGGGGAGCAGACAGAGGGTCCGCAGGCCGCCCACTACTAAACTAAATCAACCACAGATTGCACTCCTGTCAATTTCAGTACTCCACTGGAACAAAATGTGCCTGGTAACATTGCCTCCTATAACAATTGCATTTAACTGATCTCAGGAGTAGAAGTCTGAAAGTTTTTAGAGGATATTACTTTAATAAATAAATACAGTTAAATTAAGTTAATAAAATGTAACTCCCCTCCAACTTCCACATACACAAACATACACACTCTCACATACATTTTTGAATACTTACAACAATTTTAACGTAATTTTAGTTTTGAAGGATGATACTTTTAAATTTAGAGTACACTTTACATACCTTTGGTCTATCCCCAAGAAATCCACTACAGTTTGGGGCGCCACATTTACAGACAGTTTTTTCGTTGCCCAGACAGTCAAGGTTGTAGTTAAAAGTCAGCTCTGTTCCTGAAAAAAGATAAACAGTTTTATCATCTCCCTTTAATAAATGTGAAATACAGGGTAACAAAATACATCAACAGAAAATTAATAAATAAATGTTCTTCCATTTTAGTGTCTGCTCTCTGATTCTCTATCTTATTTTCCCTCTAGACAGTTCACAAACATTGATACTGACTAGACAGATGTCAAGTACAGACGTCTAATATTTACCTTATTCAATTATGCATTTTATATGAACTGATTTGAAACCTTCTAGCTGTGCACAAAGCTGGCCTATGTAAATGTATTTTTTTGTTACATCCTGCTTTCCTCGCTGTCTGTTATAATCATGTGCTAAATCTTACCTCAAATAACTAAATTCTGTTTAAGACAAGGATATGTATATTCTGTTTAAGACAAGGATGTATTGGCAAAACAACACACCCCAGTGGGAACCCAATACAGGTTGGGCACCTTGGGACCTGAGTGGTACCAAACCATGGAGTTTGCTGGATATGGGGAGGTCAAGGCCCCCCTCTGGGCCGTGGGCATCCCCGGAGCCTGGGCTTCCCTCCCCCGTTGGGGTTCCGAGGGTCAGCCTCCTCGGGCTGGGATTCCCCCCAGCTGTTGCCAGCCCCTCTCCGCTGGGGATCCCTGGCTGGTCCCGGGCTTCTTGCTGGTCCCACTGCCGCTGGGGTTCTGGACTGTGGGTATCCCCGCTGCTGGCCACTGCTGGCCCTGCTTCCACCAGGGTTCCTGGCTGAGGACTCCCCGCACCCACCACCGGCTCAGCTGCTGCCTCGTTTCCCAGCTGGGGATTCCTTTCAGCTGCTGCAGGAGCTCCCTGGCGTAGGGCTCCCCAGAACTGGACTCGCCACCCACCAGCCCCTGCCAGCCCAGGTGGGGCTCCCAGCATCCACGGGACTCCCAGCAGACTTGTGCTCTTCACCTCTGGGGCTCTCTTGTCCAGCAATATCCGTGGTCCTTCCTTCCGGACCACAAGTGTTGCCAGACCAGAGAGTCCTGGAGTTGGGAGGTTCAACCAGTACTAAAGAGGGCCTGTAGGAGATACCATAATAACCAATAAAAACAATAACAAGCATTCACGTAGTAAGGAGGATGAATTTATTCAAGGAAATTAATTAATCAATCAATCCACATTCTCTTCTCTATGGAAAGCAAACAAACTGAGCTCCCTAAAGAATGCTGGCACTGAATTTAATCAGTTAAATTAAACCATAATGATCTCACATCAAGTTTCATTTGACAGAATCAGCAAATACTTATGAAGCAGTAGGTTTAAACTTCATGTATTAAAACACAAACCTGCAGGGATATCACACACAGCAAACAGGCCTACACGGGTATCTCCATTCACTGTCCATTTAAGAGTCTCACAATTTGGTTGGCAGCTGTGATTCATAAAACGAGAATAGTTTCCTTTGGGGCCAGCATCAATAATACGGTCCTGAAAATCATAAGAATAATAATAAAATGAAATTTAAGTACATAAGAACGGCCACACTGGGTCAGACCAAAGGTCCATCCAGCCCAGTATTCTGTCTCCTGACAGTGGCCAATGCCAGGTGCCCCAGAGGGAGTGAACCGAACAGGTAATGATCAAGTGATCTCTCTCCTGCCATCCATCTCCACCCTCTCACAAACAGAGGCTAGGGACACCATTCCTTACCCATCCTGGCTAATAGCCATTAATAGACTTAACCTCCATGAATTTATCTAGTTCTCTTTTAAACCCTGTAATAGTCCTAGCCTTCACAATCTCCTCAGGCAAGGAGTTCCATACATTGACTGTGCGCTGCGTGAAGAAGAACTTTCTCTTATTTGTTTTAAACCTGCTGCCCATTAATTTCATTTGGTGGCCCCTAGTTCTTATATTACGGGAACAAGTAAATAACTTTTCCTTATTCACTTTCTCCACACCACTCATGATTTTATACACCTCTATCATATCCCCCCTTAGTCTCCTCTTTTCCAAGCTGAAAAGTCCTAGTCTCTTTAATCTCTCCTCATATGGGACCCATTCCAAACCCCTAATCATTTTAGTTGCCCTTCTCTGAACCTTTTCTAATACCAGTATAACTTTTTTGAGATGAGGAGACCACAGATAGTCCCCGACTTACGAACGAGTTACGTACCAAGAACTTGGGTCATACATCGATGTGTTTCTAAGTTGGACCCCACTCATTTAAATGGGACCGCGCTGTTCGTATGCGCAGATCGCCATTCATAAGTCGGGACCGCACTTAATGGGAGGTTGGTCGTAAATGCGGCTGGTCGTACGTTGATGTGTTTGTAAGTCGGGGACTACCTGTATTCAAGATGTGGGTGTACCATGGATTTATATAAGGGCAATAAGATATTCTCCATCTTATTCTCTATCCCTTTTTTAATGATTCCTAACATCCTGTTTGCTTTTTGGACTGCCGCTGCACACTGCGTGGATGTCTTAAGAGAACTATCCACGATGACTCCAAGATCTCTTTCCTGATTAGTTGTAGCTAAATTAGCCCCCATCATATTGTATGTATATTTGGGGTTATTTTTTCCAACGTTCATTACTTTACATTTATCCACATTAAATTTCATTTGCCATTTTGTTGCCCAATCACTTAGTTTGGTGAGATCTGTTTGAAGTTCTTCATAGTCTGCTTTGGTCTTAACTATTCTTGAGCAATTTAGTATCGTCTGCAAACTTTGCCACCTCACTGTTTACCCCTTTCTCCAGATCATTTATGAATAAGTTGAATAGGATTGGTCCTAGGACTGACCCTTGGGGAACACCACTAGTTACACCTCTCCATTCTGAATATTTACCATTTATTCCTACCCTTTGTTTCCTGTCTTTTAACCAGTTCTCAATCCATGAAAGAACCTTCCTCTTACCCCATGACAACTTAATTTACGTAAGAGCCTTCGGTGAGGGACCTTGTCAAAGGCTTTCTGGAAATTTAAGGATATCTGGATATCTACTGGATCCCCCTTGTCCACATGTTTGGTGACCCCTTCAAAGAATTCTAAGAGATTAGTAAGACATGATTTCACTTTACAGAATCCATGTTGACTTTTGCCCAACAAACTATGTTCTTCTATGTGTCTGCCAATTTTATTTTTTACTATTGTTCCAACTAATTTACCCGGTACTGACGTTAGACTTATCGGTCTGCAATTGCCGGGATCGCCTCTAGAGCCCTTTTTAAATATTGGTGTTACATTAGCTATCTTCCAGTCATTGGGTACAGAAGCTGATTTAAAGGATAGGTTACAAACCATAGTTAATAGTTGTGCAATTTCACATTTGAGTTCTTCAGAACTCTTGGGTGAATGCCGTCTGGTCCCAGTGACTTGTTACTGCTAAGTTTATCAATTAATTCCAAAACCTCCTCTAATGACACTTCAACCTGTGCCAATTCCTCAGGTTTGTCACCTACAAAGGATGGGTCACGTTTGGGAATCTCCCTAACATCCTCAGCTGTGACAACTGAAGCAAAAAATTCATTTAGTTTCTCCTCAATGACTTTATCGTCTTTAAGTGCTCCTTTTGTATTTAGATCATCCAGGGGCCCCACTGGTTGTTTAGCAGACTTCCTGTTTCTGATGTACTTAAACAATTTGTTACTACCTTTTGAGTTTTTGGCTAGCTGTTCTTCAAACTCCTTTTTGGCTTTTCTAATTACATTTTTACACTTAATTTAGCAGTGTTTATGCTCTTTTCTATTTTCCTCACTAGGACTGGACTTCCACTTTTTAACAGATGCCTTTTTATCTCTCACTGCTTCTTTTTTATGGTTAAGCCAAGCCACGGTGACTCTTTTTTAGTTCTTTTACTGTGTTTTTTAATTTGGGGTATACATTTAAGTTGGGCCTCTATTATCGTGTCTTTGAGAAGTGTCCATGCAACTTGCAGGGATTTTACTTTAGTCATTGTACCTTTTAATTTCTGTTTAACCTCCTCATTTTTGCATAGTTCCCCTTTTATTAATTTTAGTAATGAAAATCATAGAACTGGAAGGGACCTTGAGAGATCATCAAGTCCAGTCCCTTACCCTCACAGCAGGACCAAGCACCTTCTATCATCCCTGACAAATGCCTATCTAACCTGCTGTTGAATATCTCCAGTGGTGGAGATTCCACAACCTCCGTAGGCAATTTATTCCAGTGTTTAACCACCCTGCCAAGTTAGGAAGCTTTTCCTAATGTCTAACCTAAACCTCCCTTGCTGCAATTTAAGCCCATTGCTTCTTGTCATATCATCAGAAGCCAAGGAGAACAATTTTTGTCCCTCCTCCTTGTAACACCCTTTGAGATACTTGAAAACTGCTATCATAACCCCTCTCAGTCTTCTCTATTCTAAACTAAACAAGACCAATTGTTTCAGTCTTCTCTCACAGGTCATGTTTTCTAGACCTTTAATCGTTTTTGTTGCTCTTCTCTGGACCTCCTCCAGTCTCTCCACATCTTTCTTGAAATGTGGTGCCTAGAACTGGAAACAATACTCCAACTCAGGCCTAATCAGTGCAGAATAGAGTGGAAAGAGAAGTTACTCACTCTGTGTGGTAACGATTGTTCTTAAATATGTGTGTCCCTGTGGGTGCTCTACTGTTTGTGTTGGGCTCATGGTGGGATTACATAATGCTTCATGAAGGTATGATTGGACAACCCTGTTGCTGCTCTGCATATTTCCTGGAGCAAGATTCCCTTTAGGAAGGTAGTTGACGTCGCCATCACTCTGATGAAATGGGCTTAGGAGTTGTGGGCAATGCCCTATTCTGGAGCGAATAGCAGGTGGTAATGCAGGATGTTATCAATTTTGATATGCGTTGAGAAGAGAGTGGTTTTCCCTTGGACCTTTTGGCTAGGGATACCAGCAATCTCTGGGATTGTCAAAGGGCTGAGTCCTATCCAGATAGAAGGAAATGGCCCTTCTCACATCTAGAGTGTGCAATATGGCCTCCTCCCTGGAGCGATGTGGTTTTGGGTAGAAGATGGGAAGGACTATCGGTTCATTGATATGCAATTCGGAACCAACTTTGGGTAAGAAGGAGGCATAGAGCCGTAGAATAACTTTATACCTGTGAAAGGTCATGTATGGAAGGGTGGCTGAGAGAGCTGCAAGTTCGCTAACCCTCCTTGCGGACATGACTGCCAGAAGGAACATTTTCATGTTGAGAAAGGCAAGTAGTGAAAATCCCATTGGCTTGAAGGGTGGTTTTGTGAGTGAGTGGAGGACCAACTCTAAATTCCACGTGGGGGGGGGCATGGATGTATATGGTAGGTGAAGGTTCTGTAGGCCCTTCCAAAATCTCTTAGACACGGGATGGACAAATATAGAGAACCCATCAAGAGGGTGGTGGTGGAAGGCCGTACCGCGGCCATGTGAACCCAGAGTAATGAAAGAGATAAATTCTGTTTCAGGTGCGTAACGTATTCTAGTATCAGACGGAGCAGAGCCATAGATGGACGGACTCCCCTCTGTGTGCACCACTGTGTTAACTGCTGCCATTTGTACACGTAAGCCTTGCATGTCATTTGTCTCCTGCTATGCAGTAGGGCATTTCTCACTTGTTGGGAGCACTGTTGCTCTGCTTCCGAGAACCAGATAGGTACCATGCTGTCAGGTGTAGTGTTTGAGGCTGGGGATGAAGTATTGCATCCTTGTTCTGGGAGAGGAGGTCCAGGCGGGCTGGAAGCAGGCAGGGAGGTTGTAGAGAAAGTTGATAAAGACATGGGAACGATGTCTGTTGAGGCCAACATGGGGCTATTAGAATGACACGGCCCCCGTCTGTCTGTATCTTCTGGAGAACTCTGGGGATGAGAGGGATAGGTGGGAAGGCATATAATAGGTCAGCATCCCATAGGAGGAGCATTGCGTCTCCCAAGGAGTTGCGTCCTATACCCGCTCTCTAACAGTACTGGGGGCATTTGCAATTTTGTCTGGTTGCGAAGAGGTCTATATGTCGTTGACCCCAGCTTGGAGCAGATCGTGGGTGATCTGACCATGCAGCTCCCATTCATGTTCTGTGAGAAAGTTGCAGCTGAGGCAGAGGTGGGCAAAAAAGGGCCTCCACAGGCCGGATCCAGACCGCCAAGCGTGTTGATCCGGCTCGTGGAGGCCCTGCAGCTCCCCTGCCCGCAGGCCCATTAGGAACTGGGGGTGGGGGGAAGCACACAAAGCTTCCTCTGCCCTGATGTGGGAGGAGAATTCACATGCTCCCCCTTCTGCCCCCAAGCCAATCAGGGCTAGGGGGCTTCTAAGCACCGCGTGCTCCTTGCAGGCTGGAGGCAAGGGTGGAGGAAACTCCGGAAAGGGCAGGACCAGGATACTTTTCTGTCTCCCCACCCAGGGTATGCCTACACTACATGGCTCCGTCGACGGAGCCATGTTGATGAGCTTTGTAGACATAGCAAAATGAAGGGGCGATTTAAATAATTGCCGCTTCATTTACATCAAAATGGCTGCCGCGCTGTGCCGATCAGCTGTTTGTCGGCACAGCACGGGAGTCTGGAGGCTCGGCGGTCAAAATCAAATGCCTTTGTCGACCGCCCCGGTAAACCTCATCCCACGAGGCATAACGGGGCGGTCGACAAAGGCTTTTGATGTCGACCGCCGAGCCTCCAGACTCCCGTGCTGTGCCAACAAACAGCTGATCGGCACAGCGCGGCAGCCATTTTGATGTATATGAAGCGGCGATTATTTAAATCGCCGCTTCATTTTGCTATGTCTACAAAGCTCATCTACATGGCTCCGTCGACGGAGCCATATAGTGTAGACATACCCCCACAGACCATAGCTGGTCTGGGAGTGGGGGAATGTGTGTGGTGTCTTTGCCCCCCGAGGTTCCCCCTAGGCGCCCATGCCCCTAGGGTGGGAGGAGACTTTGCATGCTCCCCCTTCTGCCCCCAGGCCAATTCCACCCCAGGGGCATGGGTGCCTAGGGGGAGCCTCAGGGGGCAAAGACACCACACACATTCCCCCACTCCCAGACCAATCGTTGTCTATCGGTAGGGAAGCAGGGAAGTATCCTGGCCCCGCCCCTTCCACTTGAGGTCCCGCCCATTCTAGAGCAGCCCCGGGCCGCTTCAAAAATTTCTGAAGTGGCCCCCTGCAAAAAACTACTGCTCACCCCTGAGCTGAGGGCATCGGCCATGATATTCTTCTCCCCAAGTAGGTATGCCGCCATGATGGCTATGTTGTGGCAGATACACCAATTCCAAAGCCAGCTCACCTCTGCATGTTGCAAAGAGGATTTCGCACCCTCTTGTTGATAAGTATACACACCAAAAACCCTCAAATACATGGAAGAAAATGTTTGCATGCATTGTAAACCGCTTGAAGCTCAAGCAGATTGATGTGGAGTCTGGACTTATTAGTGATCAGTTTGGATGGTTGATCTTGGTGGAAGGGCACCCCATTGCAGAAGAAAGAGTTACTCACCTTGTGCAGTAACTGTGGTTCTTCGAGGTGTGTCCCTGTGGGTGCTCCACTCTGGGTGTTGGTGCGTCCTCGTGCCAGCGACCGGAGACTTTTTCCAGCAGTTACTGTCGTGCCGCGCAGGCACCCCAGCATCCCCTATTGCCCTTGGGATCCTGAGGCGCGGCTCCTCCGTTCCCTCTCTACCCGCCATAGAGCGAGGCTCCAAAGCAGGGGAAGGAGGGAGGGTATTGGAGCACCCACGGGGACACACCTCGAAGAACCACCGTTACTGCACAAGGTGAGTAACTCTTTCTTCTTCGAGTGGTCCCCGTGGGTGCTCCATTCTGGCTGACTACAGAGCGGTTGTCAGCTCACGGAGGTGGGTTTGGAGCCGTTTAGTAGTCATGGTGGATAGCACTAAATGCCCCACCGCCATGGAGGAGGCAATTGAAGATGAGAGTGCATAAAGTTGAGCAAAAGTGTGTTCGGACGACCACGTGGCGGCGTTACAGATGTCACGAAGAGGAACACTGCTGAAGAAGGCGGTCGTAGACGCAACTGCTCTAGTGGAGCGAGCGGTTATGGAGTTTCACGTAAGTGTTTATCATATAATGTATAGCAAGTTCGGATACAAGATGTGATCCATTTCAAAATCCTCTGAGATGAGACTGCTTGCCCTCTAGATCGTTCAGCATAAGACAAGAATAGCTTAGGAGATAGACGCCAGGGTTTGGTGCGATCTACGTAGAAAGCCAAAGCTCTTCGAACGTCAAATGTGTGCCAAGCAGCCTGGATGGGATCTGCGTGCGGCTTCGGAAAAAAGGCAGGTAAGTGAATCGGTTCGTTAACATGAAAAGGCGAGGGCACTTTCGGGAGGAACTTCGGGTGGGTTCAGAGTATTACTCTGTCCTTTGTGAATACAGTGTATGGAGGGTCAGCCATCAAGGCCGCCAGTTCGCTTACTCTCCTACTGGAGGTTATTGCCACCAAGAAGGATACCTTCATGGACAGGTAGGACCAGGAACAGGTAGCTATGGGTTCAAAGGGATGTTTTGTTAAACTTTTCAGAACGTGGTTCAGATCCCAGACAGGGACCGGTGGGCGGACGACTGGGAAGGTGTTGGATAAGCCCTTCAGAAAACGCTTAGTCAATGGATAAGCAAAAAAGGACGTGCCGTCAATAGGATGATGAAAGGCTGCAATGGCAGCTGCATGGACCTTAATTGTGGTGATGGCCAGGCCTGATTGCCTCAGTGAAAGTAAGTAGTCTAGGAGGACAGGAATGGGGACGGATTCTGGTTGTGAGGCGCTGTACCAATGGCAAAATCTCTTCCATTTGTATAGGTATGTTTTCCTAGTAGAATGTCGTCTACTATTCATCAGTACATTTTTTACCAGCTCCGAACAGGAAGTCTCGGCATTTTGGAGCCATGAAAGAGCCAGGCGTGGAGATGGAGCTTGTGACGATCGGGATTGAGCGTCCTCCCGTGGTTTTGCGATAAAAGATCGTCATAGAGCGGGAGTGGGAGTGGATCTGTCACCGCCATCCTGTGAAGGTAAGGGTACCATGTCTGTCTGGGCCATGCGGGAGCCACCAAAATGACATGCGCCTGATCTGCCCTGATTTTGTTGAGGACCCTGTGTAGCAGAGGGAAAGGTGGGAAGGCACAGAGGAGGTGCGTGTTCCATGAGATGGAAAAGGCATCCCCGAGGGAATGTCTGACGAAGGCCCCTCTGGAACAGTAGAGGTGACATTTCCTGTTGATCTTTGTGGCGAAGAGATCTATGCGTGGCTGCCTCCAGTGGAGGAAGACTGGGGTGAGAGCACGTCTGGTTATTTCCTATTCGTGTTGGTCGTGGAACGTGCAACTTAATATGTCGGCTGTAACTTTCAATTCGCCCGGGAGATATTGAGCTGTTGGGGTCACTTGGTGCATGAGACACCAATTCCAGAACTTGATGGCCTCTGAGCATAGGGATGGGGATCTCGTTCCGCCCTGGCGGTTGATGTAATACATGCACGTGGTGTTGTCTGTCATGATGGTGATTGACTTGCGCGTTATCTATTACTTGAAACGTTGACAGGCCTATCTGACTGCTCGCAACTCTAGGAAATTGATATAAAATGTTTGTTCCATGAGCGACCATTTGCCCTGTGCTGTAATATTGCCTAAGTGGGCTCCCCAGCCCATAAGGGAGGCATCTGTGGCCAGTGTAAGAGTAGGTGGCGAAGCCTGGAAGGGAGCTCCCTCTAACATGTTTTGTGGGTCTGTCCACCAATCGAGGGATTTGAGGATATGAGGTGGGGTCGCCACTACCTTGGAAAGTGGAAGGCCTGTAGGATGTTGCTAGCCATGACTGGAGAGCCCTCATGTGGAGTCTGGCCATTTTGACTATGTACGTGGTGGACGCCATGTATCCGAGAATATTGAGACATTGGCGCACAGTCATTGTGGGAGTTAAGCACGCGGCCTTGATCAGATCGTGAATGTTTACGAATCTGTGTTCGGGCAGAGTGGCCTTTGCTGCTAACGTATCGAGGTGAGCGCCTATGAATTCTAACTTCTGCGTTGGCAGTAGCAAGGATTTTGCGTGATTTATGTGGAACCCCAAGTTGACAGGAAGGTGCATTGTGGTGTCGGTCATGAGCTTGGTTTCTTGAAAAGAGGAACCCTTTATGAGGCAGTCGTCCAAGTATGGGTATATTATCACCCCTTGGCATCGAAGTGCTGCCATTACCACTGCCAGGGTTTTGGAGAAGACCCTTGGGGCAGCTGAGAGGCCAAAGGGGAGCACTTTGTATTGGTAGTGTTGAGTGCCTACTGTGAAGCGTAGGAACCGTCTGTGTGCAGGATGGATCATAATATGAAAGTAGGCATCCTGCAGGTCGAGAGCCAAAAGCCAATCGCCTTGATCGAGTGCAGGGATTATTGTCACTAGAGTAACCATCTTGAAGCGTTGGTAGGCGATGTACTTGTTGAGTCGTCTTAGGTCCAAGATGGGGTGCCATCCCCCGTTCTTTTTCTGGGTTAGGAAGTAGGTTGAATAGAATCTCCAACTGTGGAACTCTGGTGGCACTGGTTCTATGGCGCCCAGTTGTAGAAGATGCAACACCTCCTGGTCGAGGAGGTTACGTGAGAGGGATCCCTGAAGAGGGATGAGGAAGGGGGATGGGTAGGTGGTAGGGAAATGAATGGGATAACATAACCGAATTGGATCAACTCCAGGACCCGTTTGTCCAATGTAATGAGGACCCATTGATGGAAGAAGGTCCGAAGAGGGTGGTGGAATTGAAGAGTATCGGTTATTGGTGTTGCAGGAGTGGCTTTCTGGCTCTCGACATGAACTTCAAATTTGTTGCTTGGCTACTGGTTGGTGAGTAGCCGAACACTGCTGTTGCTGGCGTTGAGGCCTATGCCACTGTGGTCTTTGTCTCTGACGGAAATCCTGTCTTGGCTGTTGCCAGAAGGGTTGTCTAGGGCGTTGGTACGGTTGGTATCTGGTCCTCTTGAAGGGAGGAGTGTACATCCCCAAAGTTCTGAGGGTCGTACGAGAATCTTTCATGGAATGTAATATTTCGTCCGTTTTCTCCGAGAACAAGGTGGTCTCATCAAAAGGTCGGTCTTCTACCTTGTGTTGAAGATACTTAGGGATGGCGGATGCTTGCAACCACGAGAGTCTGTGCAGGACTATGGCAGACGCCATGACCCGGGCCGCTGTGTCTGCCACATCCATGGCGGATTGCAGAGCCGTACGGGCGACATTATAGCCCTCATGCATAATGTTCAACAGGGTCGGGCGGTGTTGTTCAGGTAGGAATTGGAGAAGGTCTTGTAGCTTAGAATAGTTCGCGTGATCATGATCTGCAAGCATGGCAGTGTAATTGGATGCTCCGAGGAGCAGAGTAACAGAGGTGTAAATCTTACGACCCATAATGTCAACTCTCTTATGATCCTTGTCCTGGGGAGTATTTTTGAAATTCGGTTGTTTCCCTTTGTGGCGAGCAGAGTCCACCACTAGTGAGTTTGGAGGAGGAGGGTGAGTAAAGAGAAAATCCGCATCTTTGGGGGCGATGAAATATTTACGGTCGACCCTTTTACTGGTTGGGGCTATAGAAGCTGGAGTTTGCTAAATGATCTCAGAAGGGTCCATAATAGCTTCATCCATAGGGATAGCAATGAGAGAGGCGGATGGAGGTTGCAGAGTACGCAGAAGTGGGTAATGCTTTACTTGGACCTCCTGGAGGTCTTATTACTGTGCCAGGACCACTCTCTTAAACAACTCTTGAAACTTCTTAACGTCATCACCCGGTGGTGGGGTTTCAGATGTGACGGCGTCATCCGGGGATGATGAGGAGTTGTGGAGTGGGGATCTCTCTTCCCCCTCAGAAAGGGAGTCCTGTACGTCCGAGTGGTCCGGAGAGGGCGGCTCCATAGCGGGAGCAGTGTCGGATGGTGAAACGGGCGGCGGGCGAGACACTGTGGAGGAAGCGCGACGGTGGGGCTTCTTATGGTGCGATTCCCACTGCTGCCATTGAGTGGCATATGGTGGTGGTGGATAAACATATTGCTGTGCATACCATGGTGGTGGAGGGGGGTATGCATATTGCACCGTGGTAGGTTGCCAGGATGACGGTCTAGGCGCTGGGCTGGAGTGATGTGAAGAAAACCTGCTCCTAGACCCGGTGCCAGTTACACTTGGTGAGCGAGAGGGTGATCGTCGGGACCGTGCGGACCTGGTGGAGGAAGCCGGTGAGAGTGGTGCCGAAGGAGTAATACTGGGCGTTGGGGATCGGTGCCGAGTACGGCCCTCCCTCGGTGTGGAGCGCCTGGATGGCGATCTCAGTGCCGTGGATGTTGTGGGTGGCAGCGGCGACCTCGGTGCCCGGGGATGGTATTGGCACCGGTTGATCTAGTGGGATGTCGGTGTGGTGTCTCTTCGGTGCCAGCTCCGGAACTGATTTGGTGTGATGTCTCGGTGCCGTCGTATCAGCACCGTGGCTTATAAGCACCGAGGGAGGATCAGGCACCTGCGGTGCCGTTGGAGTTAGCTTCGGCTCTGAGAGGGCTCTCTTATGAGACGTCCCCGTTTTGCGCGCCATCGCGCCCGAAGTCCCCGGTCTGTCTCCAGAGCTAGCCCATACGACTGTGGAAGCCGAGGGAAGCGAGGGAGTTGGGGAACGGCCCGATTTAGACATGGTATGGCTGGGAGGGGCAGAGGGATGATTCTTATCCGTACCCTTGTCCTGTGAAGCCAATTGAGGAGCTGCTGGAGAGTCCTCAGTAGGTGGTCGCAGGGACCTCTCGTATAAGAGCGTTTTAAGTCTATTCGCTCTGTCGTGCTGCGCTCTTGCCGTGAGCTTTAGGCAATGAGAGCACTTATGGGCCTGATGAGTCTCCTCGAGACACTTGATGCACTTCGTGTGGCGGTCAGACACAGGCATCGCATTGCGGCATGCCTCAACGTTTGAAGCCCGGGGAGCCGGGCATGAGGCGTCTGGGGGAAAAGCAGTAAGCCGCAACGAATTTTTTTTTTTCGTTTTAACCAACTGGGTAAGGAGAGGGGTACTAATAAACTTGGATTCTGAGGAAACTAGGGGATTAAACCAGGAAATTGTCTATTTTTAAACAGAAAAACGAGAGAACTCTGAGGCTCCATCAGCTGCCGAGGACGGTAGAGAAGGAACTGAGGAGCCGCGCCGCGCAGGCGCCTTAGGATCCCAACGGCAATAGGGGGCGCTAGGGTGCCTGTGCGGCACGACAGTAAGTGCTGGAAAAAGTCTCCGGTCTCCAGCACGAGGACGCACCAGCACCCAGAGTGAAGCACCCACAGGGACCACTCGAAGAAGTAGTTCTATTCCTGGGTCCATCATTGTAAGGAGGTAAGGACTTTCGGAGGAGACAAAATGTGTCTGTAGACTTGGTGGATGGTTGGTGTATAAAGTGACGAAATCCAGTGTTGGAAACATGGCAAGTGCAGTTTGGCATATAGGATGACATATGTGGTGGGTGCCACATGCCCCATGAGTTTGAGACAAGTTAGGATAGGGACGTTTGGGCTGGTTATGATTGTGGTGGTTATGATTGTAGCCAGGCTTTTTATATTGTCGAAACAGTGACTGGGGTGATAAACGCGTGCTGTTGTGAAATATACAAGAGCCCTTATGAACTCTAGGGATTGTGTGGGGTGTACAGTGGACTTCTGATCGTTGATAAAGAAGCCTAGAAATTGAAGGGAGGCCTTTGTGAATCTGATCATGTCTGTTGGGGTCTGTTGGGAGGGACCTCGGATGAGTCAATTGTCCAAATAAAGGAAGATCTTGGAGAAGACTCTGGGGGCAGAGGACAGTCCGAATGGAAGGACTCTGTACTGAAAATGGTCTGATGATACTGTGAAGCATAGAAAACGTATGTGCGCAGGATGTATTGTGATGTGGAAATATGCGTCTTGGAGGTCGAGGACTGCAAACCAGTCCCCCCGTCCAGTGTGGGAATAACTGTGGCAAGTGAAACCATTTTGAAGCGTTGCTTGCGACAGTATTTGTTTAATTGACGGAGGTCTAAGGATAGGCCTCCAGCCCCATTCTCTTCTGTGAGAAAAGTAGTTTGAGTAAAATCCTCTCCCTTCATAATGTTTGGGGACTCGTTCTACAGCTCCTACGATGAGAAGGTGTTTAACTTCTTGGTGGAGCAATGTTTTGTGAGACGGGTCCCTGAAGAGGGAGGGAGAGGGTGGGGGGGATCATTATGAAAGGGATAGATTACCTGCGACTGATCATTTCTATAACCCACCGATCTATAGTGATTGCTGCGCCATTGATTGTAAAAGGGACGCAAGCGGTGGTGGAAGATGTTGGACTCACCTGGCACTCGTGTGGAGGGGAGGTTGGGCAGACCGTCGACCAAATTTTCAAAAGTGCTGTCTGGAGACCTGAGTTGCAGATGAGTGTGCGTTTGGGCTCTTCTGTGTTGGTTTTGCAGTCAGAAGTGGTTTTGTTCAAATGGTCAATACTGCTGTTGTCTGCCAAAGGTTTTATCCCTGTGTTTTTGGTAGGATGTATAGTGCTTCCTTTGGTAGGGGGTAGTATACATCCCCAATGTGCATAAGGTGGTGCGTGAGTCTTTGTTAGAATGCAAGGCTTTGTCCATCCTTGCAGCAAACAATTTCGCCTTATCAAATGGTAGGTCCTCTACTTTGGCCTGGAGATCCTTAGCAACTCCTGCTGCTTGAAGCCAGATACATGTCTCATTACTACAGACATTGCTGTAGCTCTTGCCATGGTATCTGCAGCATCGAGGGCCATTTGTAGAGCTGTATGGGATATAGTATATCCCTCATTAATTATGTCTTTAAGGATAGGTCTCCTGTCATCTGGGAGATGTTGCATGAACTCTGTTAGTTTTGCATAGTTGTCGAAATCATGATGAGCAAGTTGAAGGATTGAGGAGGAGTATATTTACTCCCAAACACATCCAAGAGTTTGTGGTCTGTGTCTTGTGTATGTGTTTTGTGTTGGGGATTTTTAGACCTTTGATTCGCAGCATCAGCCACTAAAGAATTGCGTTGAGGATGTAAGTATAGAAAGTCCATGCCTTTTGATGGGACAAAGTACTTTCTATCATCCCTTTTGTTGGTTGGGGGAGCTGTGGCTGGCATTTGCCATACTTTGTCGGCTGCTTCAAGTATTGCTTCATCTAGAGGCAGTGTAAGTTTGGATTTTGTAGAGGGATGAATGTTCTTTAAAAATCTGTTATTTTTCCTGCACCACTGATAATCTTCTGAGTGACAGCCACTCTTTTGAATAACTCCTGGAATTGTATGAGATTGTCACTAGGTTTGGGTCATTTTGGATAACTCCTTCATCAGGAGCAGAGGAGGAGTTACCATTTGGTGGCATGTCTGACTGTTGGATGATTGGATCATCTTCAATCTGCCCTTCCTCAAGATCCGTGCCCTCAGATGGAGAATGTGATGGATCTGAGTGTATAGAGGACAATGACCTCTGTGCAGGTGTAGGAGGGGCAGTGGAGGTGTGTCGTGGTGGCCAGTAGCAATAGGAGGACTATCACCTGTTATGCTGGGAATATAACTGCCAGTCAGGGTGCCATTGGGGGGTACTGAAAATGTCGTAGCCTGTATGATGCATGCGCACTGTCTGGGGAAGAGTGTTGCGAGGAGAAAGCACTCCTTGTATTCCCGTGGTAGGAACTGAGTTGTGACACACTAAGTAAGCGTGGTGAGAGTGGAGAGCCTCTCATTGATAATGGGGAGTGAGACCGGTGTCGTGAGACCGTCTGTCATTTATTGGTGGAGCATATGTTTTGCGCAATGGGGAACAGTGGCGGGTTGATGACTTGTGCCCTGTTGCCAAGTCCGCCAGTGCTTGAAGTGGCGGCACGGGTGCAGTTGATACCCTGGGAGATCTGGGGTTAGTGTGAGGCATGGAAGAGTAGTTGGAGCTAGCCCTATCATTTCTCGGCGCCTGAGGTGAAAGCTGTGCCGGGGCTCACACCCATGCCAGGGACATCCACTGTGCTGGCAGCATCACAGGTGTCAGTAATGCTGGTGGTGCCTCTGTTAATTCGGGCCCTTAGTAGGTGCCCTTTTTGATGGCTGGGTAGCTCATTTTGCAGCCTGTTTAGAGTGCGCTTTTGAACCTGTTAGTGAGGCGGCTCAAGATTTTACCATGCCCGAGGTGCCAGGTTCATCTCCCTTACTCATTCATGGCGGGAGGGAGCAGCCTGGTGAGGGTTTGGTTTTTGAGCACGCTTCCCGATGTGAAGGGCTTGAGAGGTTGCCTGAGGGGACGTCGCGCCCAAGCCCTTATTGCTCCCTTTATACATATGGGGGTCTAGGGCTTTCTCAATTAATAGGGTGAGCATTCTGAGCTTTCTTTCCTTGTGAGCGAGCTCTTGCTGTCAGACAGTGACAATGGGCACATTTTTGTGAAACACAGGTGTCACCCCAAACAGCATATGCATTCACTGTGACCATCAGAGGCTGGCTGAGAGTCTCGGCATGTGTCACATCTTTTGACTTGAGGAGAGCCTGGCATCTCTCCCGGGGGCAGACTATGACTGTAGTTATAGGTAGAGATATCTGTGTTTGGTTTAGTCAACACTACCTAGCTAACTAACTTATCTCTTTGTTTTTCAGAAGTGCGCCAAGGAGGAAAGAGTTGGACTTCCGTCGGTAGCCAAGGGCAACAAAGAAGGAACTGAGGGGAATCGGGCTGTGCATGTTAACTTTAAAGACAAGAACACTGCTCACCACTCGCGCATGCACAGCCCGACTGAACACTGCTCTGAGAGTCTCCGATCCATGACACTGGGATAAGTTTGACACCAACAGTGGAGCACCCATGGGGACATCACTCAAAGAAGAATGACTTTGCATGTCTTGCTCACAACACTCCTGTTAATGCATCCCAGAATCATGTTTACTTTTTATGCAACAGTATCATACTGTTGACTCAGATTTAGCTTGTGATCCACTATGACACCTAGATACCTTTCTGCAGTACATCCTCCTAGACAGTCACTTCCCATTATGTATGTGTGAAACTGATTGTACTCCACTTAGGAAAGAACATTGTGCTTACCTACTTACCTCAGACCATTTCTCCAGAAGACTAGGGACCAGTGTCCACTGCTCACTACACTCGCCAACCCCCCTTTTTGTCTCCACAAGGCCCAGGGGGAAAAGGAGGCCCGGGCTGATGCGGCTGTAACCCCAGCTCTGTCCCCCCCCCCCGGGGATGGCTGGACTGCAGCCGCATCAGCCCTCCCCGCCCCCCCCCGCCCCCAATCTGCCCTCCCACTGCAGCCTAACCCTAACTCCCGTTCTCCAAACCAAGATCACGCCAGATCCAGCCCTCTCCCCACCAGCCTCTAGGGGGTTGGGCCCGGTTGAAACCGCAGCGCAGCCAGGCCTGACTCTCTCCTCCCCATCCACTAGGGGGCTGGGCTGGGCTGGGCTGAAGCTGCAACCAGGCCAGGTCTTCTCTGCACAAGCCTCTGGAGGTTTGGGCTGGCCTGAAGCCACGGCCACGCCAGGCCCTCTGCCCAGGCCGGGCCAAAGCCACAGCAAGGCCAGACCAGGCCTTCTTCCCCCTGCCTCTGGGGAGGTTGGGCTGGGCTGGGCTGAAACTGTGGCACAGCCAGCCCTGGCTCTCTCCCGCCAGCCACCTGGGGAGGGAGGGCAGTAGGTGCCACACAGCTCGTGATGCCTGAGACTTCTGCCCACCCCACCCCCAAGTACCGGAGAGGGGATAAGCGGCTTCAGCTCCCCCTTCGGAAGCACCGAGGCTTCCCTAGGCCCCGTGCAGCAGTCAAGCACTGGGGAAAGGGGAGAGAGGGAGGAGGCAGGCAGGATGCAGAGTCTTGTGGGAAAATCTTTTTTATGTATATACAGAGAAATATAAATAATTTTACAGTGTGCATATAATTTTTGAAGGATATGAACATGGAAACTTTTCAGCTTTACATGTCGTACCGAAAACTGTTGTGTCTCATATATACTGGGATGAGACACTCCCAAAACAATACTGATGATCTTGCTCACATTTTTTCCAACATGTCACAGTCACATGACAGGACAGGTTTGTTTGTGAGCATGCTGGTTTAGACACATAAATGTTCAAAAATAAAAATGAAATTAATCAATTTACCTTTAACTCTGTACTTGAAATATTTTTATGTTTTGAAAATACCATACTAAATAGTATTTGCCAATTCCTAACTCACTTTTAAAAAACCTATCCTTGCCCCCCTCCCCTCAAAAAAGGGGGGGCAGCTACTAAACTGTCTTTAAACAGCCGCATCCTTACACCGGTGATCTTAATTTCCACAGTCCTGAAGATACCTCATACAATACAAAAATGACAGAATGAAAATAGCCAAAATTGTATGAGAAACATGATTCCCTGAAAACCTGTTTAAAGGTCCTCTATATGTTTAGGTAAGTCTTTTACCATTTTGATTAAATCAGATTAATCAAAAACCTATGGGAAAAAAACAGCATAATTATCTCTGTAGGGTAGAACAACAGTTTGAGATAAGAATAATAGATTCGGAGTTCTTAATTTTTTGAAGCTGGGCAAAGGATGAAGATTTCATGCTTCACTTTATTGAGTTGAGAGGAAAAATTACTTTTAGTTTGCTGCATTCTGTTATTTCAAAAGCAACATATCAGAAAAGGAAAGTATTTAAATTAATTTATTTAAACTTCCTCCTTGTAATTTAGAGCCCATTTATCGTACATATATGTAATTATTCTGAGTGTGTGTGTGTGTGTGTGTGTGTGTGTGTGTGTGTGTGTGTGTGTAAATCAAGTAACTTTGCTGGCAAATGATTAGTTACAGGGTTAACTAGTCATTTGCACACAGTTATCACATCAGCATGAACGTGCTGGGCATGTAAACGTATGAATATTTTAGAAAAACTGGCTCTAATGATCACAAGTTATTGTCTGCATCACAGGTCAATTACAAATTTCCGGTACTGATATTTAAAACTATGTAGTGGGGTATGTCGATTAAGTAAAAGGGTAAAAATTAAGTAACTGGATGGTTATGGCTTAATCTTCATCAGGTGATGAGCTATTTCTTTGACAGTAACTAAATCCTACAGGACAAAGTAAGAACATATGAAGACAGAGAACTGTACTATTCATAGTAGAAGTGACTGGGCTGACCAATTATGCAGGCAGTATTTATAGGAACGAACTTTTACAGAACAGCATGGTGTTCATGGGTGTCTTCTTAGAGTTCACAATTCTAAAGAAGGGTAGAAGGGAGAACAGCAAAATAGAGACAATGGATTTCAGGAAGGCGGATTTTGGTAAGCTCAGAGAGCTGATAGGTAAGGTCCCATGAGAATCGAGACTGAGGGGAAAAACAGCTGAGGAGAGTTGGCAGTTTTTCAAAGGGACATTATTAAGGGCCCAAAAGCAAGCTATTCCGCTGTGTCGAAAAGAAAATATGGCAAAAGATCGCCTTGGCTTAAACATGAGATCTTGCATGATCTAAAAATAAAAAAGGAGTCATATAAAAAATGGAAAGTAGGACAAATTACAAAGGATGAATACAGGCAAACAACACAGGAATGCAGGGGCAAGATTAGAAAGGCAAAGGCACAAAATGAGCTCAAACTACCTACGGGAATAAAGGGAAACAAGAAGACTTTTTATAAATACATTAGAAGCAAGAGGAAGACCAAGGACAGGGTAGGCCCACTGGTCAGTGAGGAGGGAGAAATAGTAACAGAAAACTTGGAAATGGCAGAGATGCTTAATGCCTTCTTTGTTTCGGTCTTCACCGAGAAGTCTGATGAAGGAATGCCTAACATAGTGAATGCTAGTGGGAAGGGAGTAGGTTTAGAAGATAAAATAAAAAAAGAACAAGTTAAAAATCACTTAGAAAAGTTAGATGCCTGCAAGTCACCAGGGCCTGATGAAGTGCATCCTAGAACACTCAAGGAGCTGATAGAGGAGGTATCTGAGCCTCTAGCTATCATCTTTGGAAAATCATGGGAGACAGGAGAGATTCCAGAAGACTGGAAAAGGGCAAATATAGTGCTCATTTATAAAAAGGGAAATAAGAACAACCTAGGAAACTACAGACCAGTTAGTTTAACTTCTGTGCCAGGGAAGATAATGGAGCAAGTAATTAAGGAAATCATCTGTAAACACTTGGAAGGTGGCAAGGTGATAGGGAACAGCCAGCATGGATTTGTAAAGAACAAATCATGTCAAACCAATCTGATAGCTTCCTTTGATAGGATAACGAGTCTTGTGGATAAGGGAAAAGCGGTGGATGTGGTATATCTAGACTTTAGTAAGGCATTTCATACGGTCTCGCATGATATTCTTATCAATAAACTCGGAAAATACAACTTAGATGGGGCTACTATAAGATGGGTGCATAACTGGCTGGATGACCGTACTCAGAGAGTAGTTATTAATGGTTCACAATCCTGCTGGAAAGGTATAACAAGTGGGGCTCCCCAGGGGTCTGTTTTGGGACTGGCTCTCTTCAATATCTTCATCAATGATTTAGATACTGGCATAGAAAGTACGCTTATTAAGTTTGCAGATGATACCAAGCTGGGAGGGGTTGCGACTAATCTGGAGGATAGGGTCATAATTCAAAATGATCTGGACACATTGGAGAAATGGTCTGAGGTAAACAGGATGAAGTTTAATAAAGACAAATGCAAAGTGCTCCACTTAGGAAGGAACAATCAGTTTCACACATACAGAATAGGAAGCGACTGTCTAGGAAGGAGTATGGCAGAAAGGGATCTAGGGGTTATAGTGGACCACAAGCTGAGTATGAGTCAGCAGTGTGATGTTGTTTGCTTTTTTTGCAACATGATTCTGGGATGCATTAACAGGTGTGTTGTGAGCAAGACATGAGAAGTCATTCTTCCACTCTACTCTGTGCTGGTTAGGCCTCAGTTGGAGTATTGTGTCCAGTTCTGGGCACCACATTTCAAGAAGGATGTGGAGAAATTGGAGAGGGTCCAGAGAAGAGCAACAAGAATGATTAAAGATCTAGAGAACATGACCTATATGAAGGAAGGCTGAAAGAACTGGGTTTGTTTAGTTTAGAAAAGAGAAGATTGAGGGGGGACATGATAGCCGTTTTCAGGTATCTAAAAGGGTGTCATAAGGAGGAGGGAGAAAACTTGTTCATCTTGGCATCTGAAGATAGAACAAGAAGCAATGGGCTTAAACTGCAGCAAGGGAGGTTTAGGTTGGACATTAGGAAAAAGTTCTTAACTGTCAGGGTAGTCAAACACTGGAATAAATTGCCCAGGAAGGTTGTGGAATCTCAATCTCTGGAGATATTTAAGAGTAGGTTAGATAAATGTCTATCAGGGATGGTCTAGACAGTATTTGGTCCTGCCATGAGGGTAAGGGACTGGACTCGATGACCTCTCGAGGTTCCTTCCAGTCCTAGTATTCTATGATTCTTGCTTTAAACAGAGACAAACGTGATAACTGAAAAGTAAGGTTAGATGACCAAAAAACCACCTGATCTACTTGGCCTCCTTCTACCTTCAAGTAACCTGTTAGTTTTTAATTCATGACCTTACTATAACACACACACACACACACACACACACACACACACACACACACACACACACACACACACACACACACACACACACACACACACACTTTCCCCCATGACTTTAAGTTGCTATATATGTTTATCTTTGCTGTGCTTTGCTGCAGGCAAAAAAGTGCAAATGACAGTTTTTTTACAGACATTTCCAGAAATGCTAATCACCTTATTTCTAAGTTTTGAATGATGCAAATGTCCATAAAGTGAAAAAGAATTTTGAGTGTTTGAGGCTACAAATCAAATTATAAGTGATAGATCAAGCCTTCTGGTCTACTACCTTACATACTGTTTTTCTTAAGAAAGGAAATCAAGAGCCTTAGAATTGTAATTACATTCAAATAAAAATTGTAGAATACTGTACCTTATCAATAGTGAGCATATAGAAGTGAGTGATGTCATTTTCATGTGCATGTTTGATTCTTGCCCTACATTCCTCTTCATCAATTAGTTCACCAACATATTCATTCACAAATTCTCCCTGAAGAATAGAAGGTTGTCACTAGCAAAGAACATACCAAGTCCACAAAAAGTGTCATAAGCTATCAATGCTTCATTAGGGTGGAATGGAGAGGTCTCTTTTATTTTGGTGTTCACTATAGAGAATAAATTGCTTTCAGACAAAGATTTATATGCTTTTCTTTTCAGGTGCAATGTAAAATGTCCCCCAGAGTAATTATGGAATATTAATTCCTATAATCAAGAACTGAGTGTATCACAATTTCATACCTTTTTTATGTCCCTCTTAGCAACCAGACCCCACCCTTTGCCATCAGTTTTGATGATCTTTGTCTCAGGGTACTGGCGTTTGGTAAAGCACTGATTTTGGCAGCGTTCTCCAGCTGGACAAACTTGTGGATGACACTCATACATTAGCATCCGGTTTAGACACTCAGAATCAAAACCACAAGGGTTCTCATCAGAAGGTTTGCAGTTGCACTTGGGAATCTCAGAAATGTCAGCAGTATAAATCTGAACTTTACCACAAGGTTTGTTCACCTGAATAAAACATAAAAATAGTTCAAATACTATTTCAACAATTTTTAAAAAAGTAATTCATAGATTATATTTTCAAGTATCATAGTGTTTATCTCCTTCCTATTTCATAACCCATTCCATCCTCTTCATAATCAGCCTTGGACTTAGTCATATCTCTTGTCTATAACTATTGTCCCATTTCATTCTAGCTACTGACCTCTCTCATTTCCTCTTCTTCATTCTCTTACATTTATATTGAAACATGCTCTTATACTCTCCTGACCCTTGTTTATCCAAAATCAACATCTCTCTCCTCTCAAATGCTTCAAAGCTCTTTGATTGTGCTGTCTAGAAACACCCCAATGCAATCTACATTTCATTCTTCACTCCATTTAAACTGTTTTTCTTCTTAGATTAGCATCTCCATTTTTGGAAGTTTGCAACCATTCTGTGTGATACTTTGCTAATGTCTCTGTGGATGACGAGTTGTTTTGATACACCCAGGATACCACATAAGTAATCCAAGATCATTTCTTTCTGCCTCGTATTTCTTCTGCTATCACAACCTTCCCTTCTAGTGCCCATAAAACATACATCACCACTAAACCTTCTAAAATGTGTTCTGCAAATTCTCTCTTTTCATAAGATCACTGATCAGCATTTGCTCAGTTCCAATAATCGACAGTAGGGTGGGTGTGTGTGTTTTTTTTTTTTTTTTTTTTTTTACTGTTTATGCAATCTAGCCATGATATTTTCAGTATTACTCTCCACCATAACTCAAAGGATTATAGTTTTTAAAATTATCAATTGTTTGCCCATGTTTCACACCCACGAACAGATCAAATCTAAGTTCTTCAGAGAGATGGAATTTAGTCTTCGGTTTTATTTCCCTTCTGATCAGATTGTATTCTTTCACAATGTCACTTGTCTTACTGTTCTGATGCTGACTTAAATATCTGATTTTCATCTTCTGGAATACCACCTCCTAAGTTGGAACAATTTTTCATTTGATGTATAGCAGCATCATTTACTGGAAATTGTGCATGTTTTCCCAAGATTCTTGTATACCACCACAGTTTGTGTCAGACTCTAGACCATATTCATGTATAATCTCCATTAAGTTCATCAGAGTCATCTAAAAGCAGTGTCATCTATACAGCAAATGCTATTCACCCATTTCTATTAATCTTAATATCTTCTGTTCCTTTAATTTAATTTGATCAAACACTCATTGGAATGAAAGTTTCAGAGGGGTAGCCGGGTTAGTCTGTAACTGGAAAAACAAAAACAAAAAACCCACTACTAGTCTAGCAGCACCGTAAAGACTAACAAAACACGTAGATGGTATCATGAGCTTTCGTGGGTACAACCCACTTCTTCAGATGGAGCGATAAAAGATTCTTTTGGAGCTGGACTTTTAATACTACATTCATCTGAAGAAGTGGGTGGTAACCACGAAAGCTCATGATACCATCTACGTGTTTTGTTAGTCTTTAAGGTGCTGCTAGACTATTCATTGGAATAAATTACCCAGGGAGATGGCGGAATCTCAATCCCTAAAGGTTTTTTACTGCTGGCTCGACAAAGCACTGGCTGGGATGATTTAGTTGGAAATGGTCCTGTTTTAAGTAGGGGGTTGGCCTTAATCTCCTGAGGTATCTTCCAACCCTATGATTTCTATGAATAAATGTTGAATAAAGTCAGTGACATTATATAATCTTTTCTCCTCTTGATCTCCTATTATAATCACCTTGAGAGAGTCTACACTGCACCCTTACCCACAAATAAGCTACAAAATTTGCTCTATGCAAATTGCGTAGCTTATTTCAAGGTGATTTTGAAATAAAGTGCTATTCTGACAAGTCCCTTAGCCCTCATAGAATGAGGGTTACAGGGAAGCCAGAATAGCACACCTGTTATTTTGAAATATATTTTGAAATAATGGGCACGGTTAAAGATGTGCAATAGCCAGGGCTCGACAAAGCATTGAATCTACTCGCCCGTGGCGAGTAGATTTCAGCCGGGCGCCCCGTTTGTTTCTGGCGCACGCATGCACAATACGGGTCTTGCACATGCACAGTGCAGGGCTAGCGAGTGGCTTTCACTGCCGTTCGTCCAGCCCTGGCAATAGCTATATTGGGATAATTCTGGGATCCTGAAATAACGCCAGTGTCTAGACATAGCCCTTCTGATGAGTAAGAAAACAATTATGCTGGAGCTGTCCATATCTGTCAATCCCTACAGATCTTAATATATTGATCAGTTTGTAAGCTGTAGATTGTCAGATTTTTTTTTTAGAAGTCAGTAACTCACAATATATTAGTTTCCCCATCAACTGATTTTTTTAACATGAGCTTCTAGTTCATTATGGCATTTACTGTACTCTTTCTATATTTGACATTATTATTGTTCACTTATTTCCTTACCAATCTTTCCTTGTATTTGGGCTTTAACAATTCACAAAAGTATCATAGAGGCATGAGATGCTAGACTGATTGTTCTGTAATCTTTACAAATCCCCAAAAAGGCCAACCCTGTGGATTCGACACAGTGAGGTTGTAAAGTCCTCTGGCAATTCTCCTATCACAAACATTTTTTAATTCCTCCTTGACAAAGCTTTCAAGCCTTTATTCCCTATGTTGAAAACAATTCAGTCTGCATTCTAGATAAACCAGCACTTTTCCATTCAGAAGTCTTTAAATTTCTGCCATGATTTCATCATCCATTGTTGGTGGGCTTACATGATTCACATCTACTTGAGATTTTCAAGCTTATCATCACTGTAAAGTTCCCAGATATATTTTGCCATCTCTTGTTCTTGTCTTTCGTATCTGTCATTCTTACCCTTATGGGTCAAATTAGTCACCTTTCTTCTTTAACTGAAGGCTATCATCTCGGGATATAAAACTCACTTTGTTAGCTACCTTTACTGTTTTAATAAGGTCATAAACTTGATCACAAGGAATGAGAAAAGTATCTCTTTATTCTGTACATTTAATTAATCCATCTGTTGTTCCTCAGAGATGATCATTTTCTCCCCAGGTTTTTGTGACTACATACATTTCTGCTTTTCCTCCCTATCTTTCCATCCAATTTTTCAGGTCTTCTCTTCAATGGCTAGTTAGCAAACCAAATGCTATTTTCAGATGCCTACTTTAAAAATTCCAAAGCCTTTCAATTCTTTGTTCCTGAGTGAGCACAACTACTCCCCCAGTTTCATCTATCATTTAAATGCTGAATCCCCCAAATCTGCATCTTTTCCTGTGACTTCTTCCTGTGTTTCAACTTTTTTCTAGATGTCGTCCTATAATTTTAAATTTAGGATGATGAAAAAAGACTTATCCCTCCTCCTAAGCTCTCTTCTCATCCCTCCTCTCAATTGTAGGCACTGTCATACTCTCAGCTATTCAAGGTTGCAACTTCAGTCATCTCTCCACCCTCATGTTATTTTTAAAAACTGCATCTTTCTTCTCTCCAAAATTTTGAGAAGTAATTTCTTTTAAATTTATCACCAAGATCCTTCTCCAAATTTTGAGGTTTGCCTCTTTCCTTAATTGCAACCACCTCCTTTCTGGTCTCCCCATCTCATGCTGCCCATCTGATTTAAACAAAACACTGTTTCTCACACCAACATTTTAATATTATTCCCCCAAAGATAATTTCTTTCATTTTCCAACAGTATCTTTGCCACTAGTCCAAAGATTGGACCTTCATTGAATTTATCATGAAATGTACTCAACTTAGAAAAGATTCCCTGGGCAAATCAAATTGCTAAAAATCAAATATTAGGAGAAAGACTTTCTAAAGAAGTTGTATTGGTCAATATTCATATATTTCCAAAGAAGTTCTGCAACTTGTCCACCTTTTTCTCTTCTGCATCCGATTTACTCAAGCATTACCTTTATGTGTTTGTATGGTGGAGGTTTACGTTCATTCTCTTGGGTTTCTTTGGCTTCTCGCTGAAGTTTTATTTCTCGAAATCGCGCTTCAGCTTCTTGCAAGGCTAAAAAACAGTCGCATCATTAGAAATTGCAGTCAGATGATTATTCCCTGTAGCCCACCATGCTGCCCCCATTATTTATTTAGTTAATCCCACAGTATCGTCTATCTCCACTTTTAGATGCTTTAATTTCCTTCTACAGAAATACATCTAAAAATCAGAGCATAAGCGCTTCTCTATGGGAATGCTTTGTAGCAGAAAAACTCTTCTGCTTCCTAAAATGGGAGTGTGGAAATGCTTTAGTAAGGACAGCTTTCCTTTAAATTCGATTGTACATTGTGGCTGCATGAAAGGAACAATCGATTCTAGAAGAGGCCCTGTAACCCTCTATTCCAAGCAGAAGAAATAGTATGATTTTAAATCCAAACTGGAATATAGGTTAGAGGTAAAACACCTGAGAGTCTCAAGAACCAGTCTTGATCAACTTTGTGCAGTTAGATCATGGGAATTTTACATGAATAATCAGTGCATAATATCTGCAAAAAGGATTTTTATTGTAGTGTTTGTAAAATTCTGGTTTAGCTTTGAGACACTGGCATACCCCAGGGTCCAGCTCATGCCAAGGCACCAGATCTCAATCAACATTGACAAATCCATAGCTGGAAATCAGTGTGGTTAATATGATTAAAATAAAAATCAGAGTGTTTAGTGCATAGACTTTATGTTCGTAGGATGCTGTGTATATTAGTTTCACTTATTTGTACCCCATGATATAGAACAATATTACAAATTTGCATGATAAACCTCTATAATTGTGCAACTCAAACAGGAAAGAAGCATTAGTTACAGTAAAGTTCTAGGGCTGCAGATAAAAAGGTCCTCTTTTGGAATCAGACTATTTCGTTCGTTCGTTCGTTCGTGTGTGTGTGGTCGCCTGTTTTAACCTTGTAAGTAAACTCTCCTATTTTTTCCACTATTTAATAAATCTGCAGTTAATTACAGGCTTGGCTACAGCATTTTCTTTGATTTGAGTTCTAAAAGTACCGTTCACTTGGACTAAGTGACTAGGCCTTTGGATCTACAAGTAACATGAAGACTGATGTGATTTTTGATGTAAGCAATCACAGGGGGTAGCTGAATTAGTCTATAAAGTGCTACCAGACCATTTGTTGTTTAAGTTTATCCTGTACAGACTAACAAAACATGTAGATAGTATCATGAGCTTTCGTGGGCACCGCCCATTTCTTTAGATGGGTCATCCGGTCATCTGAAGAAGTAGGCTGTGCCCACGAAAGCTCATGATGCCATCTACATGTTCTGTTAGTCTATAAAGAGCTACCAGACCATTTGTTATTTTTTAAGTTTACCTATCACAAGGTCCAGCTTCCAGGGGTGGCAAGACAGACTGGAACACACACAGTAACTCCACGTTAAAGAGCGTTATAGTGCATTAGGTGTTTACACTTTTTACTGGATTGATTAAATTCAGTTACAGAACTTACAACCGGTTTGGTGGTTTTGTCCTGGGCTTGACAATCTACTCTGAAGCTGGCACTCACTGTTGTGAGTCACTCCAGATGATGTGTCAAGAAGATGATGGCATTTATTATAATTGACACATTGTACCAAAGACTGTACCTTCCCCACCCAACCAGCTTGAACTATTTTTCTCTCTCCTGGTCATGGCAGTCAAGCCAGGGCTGCTGCTGCCAGGCAGCGCTGCAGGCAAACAGTCAGTGCTTCCCTGGACCATCTCTGGATCTGCCCTAGTTGGGGAACACAAGTCCTTCCCCCAGTTGCACCCACTGGAACTGTGGAGGCAATGGAGAGGCACCTTTCACTTGGACCTAAGCTGCTGTAGTGAGAGAGGACTGAGGGTAGTACTCTATCTCCAGGGAAGCCGGCACCCTGAACCTGTCATCCCCAGTCCCATCACAGAGCCTGCATCCCCCAGCCAGATCCCCCACACCACACTCCAACCCTCTGCTCCAGCCCCCTCCTATTCCCCAATCACACACGATCCATGTGCGGAATGACTTGTTATGTAACTTATGTGTGTTATGTCCATATTGGTTCACATGACAAAAGTCATCCAACATATGGACAAAAGAAACTGGAGGGAGCACTAGTTTCATGGCCTGTTCAATGAGGTACTTCTGCACATGGAATTTCCTCCCTAATGAGTTTGGGGAGGGAATGAGCAGCAGATCCTGCACTTGGGGGCGATATAGGCCTCCCCAAGGCAATGAAAGCAGCGCTGGTGGTCATCAATGAAGGAGCTGGAACAGTGGCAGAGAAGACAATTCTTGAAACCCAGAACTCTTAACGTAGTCCCTCTTTACAAAAAGAAGCTCCTTGGGACAGAGAGAACTAAACTATGCTAAATATGAAAACACTAAATTACTAAACTATTAAAAACTATTTACAAATTGCATTCACAGGTTCACAGTACATGAAGATCAAAGCATACATGGAAGACTTCAATTCAGGTCCTGTGGCAATAAAAAAAAAAAGGAACTGGAGAGGCATCTGCATTGCCCTTTACACACTTACTTTTCAGCAGTGGGAGAACAACTGTGCATGTGGGGTCCAACAAACACTATGTGCTAAAATGATACAGACTCAGGTGTACTTATGCGCAGAATACACATAGAAACCATCATTGAAAAAGAAAGATCAGATTCACAGATTAACTGCAAATATAAAAATGGCTTTGCATGGGTGAGGTAGGTAGGTGGTGTTTATTCTAACTTCATAATTTTCAGCTTTAATGCTCTGATGTATTTCAATGTTACAGCATTCTTATATATATCTGTTTTTATAAAGTACAATATAAAGGAAAAGGAGATACCACCATGGTTAAAATTCTTATTCATAAATGTCATTATTTAAAGGATTATGTTAAAATTTTGTTGATGGTCTTTTATGTTTAATGCTTGCCTTTCAGAAAGGCAAAATTGTCAATGCACTGCTTCAGTTATACTCTGCTAAAAGTCTTAGAAAAAAAGCTTTTAATTCAGAGTACAGGAGGCCCCTGACTTGCGATGTGACTGGTTCTGGAGGAAGCATGGCAAGTCAGGGGCGCTGTGCATGGTCGTAAATGCGAGCTGAGGACGTAAGTCAGGGGTTTCTGGTCCCTTCCGCACTTACAAAAATGGTTTGGTGGTCGCATCTCGGGGGCCTCCTGTAATAAGAATAATTCAAGTGTTCTGAATAATTCTACTGTTGTACACTGTGACTTGAGATAGTACATGAGCAATCCCGGGCTTAGTATCCTCTCGAAAGAAATAAAGCATGCAAACATTAAGATTTATTTTTTATACCGGTTTTGAAGACTTTTCCAATTCCTTTAATTCCTTGGTATCTACTTCCTCTGTCTCCTTCCATATATGGAAACACACGAGCTTGATGTGTCCAGTAATAATCTTTAGAACCAAAGAAAAACACCGGAAATTCTCCAATTTCATGCTTCATTTTCTGGATATTTGGAGGAACATTTTTTGGATGGCAAACTTCTGCAGGCCACCATCTATTACAGAAGTACAAAGAAACAAAGGACAGCATTTTAATCAAGCCTTCCTCCAATAAACAATTTAGCAACATAGTAGCTTAACAGTAATCAATCATTAATCTACTGTAAGCAGGGTGTCACTCAGAACAAGATCTAAGAGAGCAAGTCACTAGAAAACAAAACAGTAGAGCAAATTTAAACGTAATAAAACAGGCTCTGATCTCTGTAAAATAGCATTTTAAACACAGCATCCAATCTATTTCCAAATTCCAATTAATGGTCTAGGTATCAATGGGCAGAACCTTACTGATTTTGATTAAAGTAAAAAACCAGCAACGAGAAATTGGGGCACACAAAGCAGCTCATATCTCAATACCAAACCAGCAGCCTTAATCAGGTCTTTATTTGTCTATAGATCAAAGAACTGGCTGATAGTTTTATGAATACCTTCCAGCAGAACATACTGCCCTTCAAACTCAACTCTGCTCATTGTTCCAATGAAGTTTAAAATGCTGACACCCTTCAAGACCTCTCTCCCAAACTGAAAAAATATAATCTAGCCATCCACAAATTATATTGTTTTAACAATACATATGTACATGTGTCTCAAACAGAAGGGGACGTGAAAGCAGTACACAAGGAATTTGGGAGGGAAGAGAGGCTGCATACCTGTAACTGGAAACTCTTTGAGAAGTGTGGTCCCTGTATGTATTCCACTGACAGTTACACACATGCACCATGAGTTCAGAATCAGATCTTTGATAGAGTTTGGTGGCCAATGCATGCTCTCGATCTGCCTTGCAGTTTTCACAGAGGCAATTAAGGGCAGATTGGACTAACCACACTCTTACCTCCTTCTCCACTGCAAATGAAACAGATCCACAGCAAAAGGGAAGAAAGAAAATACTGTAATTCAGATAGAGACCACGCATCTTGAAGAACCTCCAGTGACAAGTAAGAGACCTCCTCTTCTCCATGTGATGGTCCCTATAGTAGTCCACTGAGGGAATTAAGCAGTGCCTAATTAGGAAGAAGGCATGAGGAAGATAACAGAATCACTGAATGGATAACAGCCATGCTGAATGAGGAATCCATCAGAAAGTCTTGCACTAACGCATAATGGGAAGAAAAGGTACGTACCAAACTCCATGTCAATGGAGCCATGTAGATTAGTCAGGACAGCAAAGGGAAATGAAGCCACGATTTCAATAAATAATTTAGATCCCCGTCTAGACTGCCGCTCTGAGCCGACAATCAGCTGATCGGCACAGCGCGGCGGCCATTTTGATTTAAATGAAGCCGCGATTATTTAAATCGCGACTTCATTTCCCTTTGCCGAGTAAACTAATCTACCTGGCTCCGTCGATGGAGCCGTGTAGTTTAGACGTACCCCATGTGGCCTCCCTACATATGACAGCAAATGGCATGTTGTGAAGGGTGGCAGTTATTGATGCTTGAACTTTTGTGGCATGGGATCGTAACTTAATAGGTAGAGAGAGTCCTGAAAAATCAATGTAGCATGATGCATCCCAAAATGCACTTAGAAATCCCCTGTGTGGAGCCGTCCCGTCCCTTAATCTTTTGTGCTAAAGCAACAAAGAGTTTCAGCTTCATCCTCCATCTTTAAAAAGCAAGGGATCTACAGACATTAAAGAGATAAAGGCACCATTCCTCCATCAAGGTGTGCAGTTTCAAAAGCAAATAAGTGTATGGATTGTTTGAGGTTCAAGTGAGAAACAACTTCTGAAAGAAACTTGGGATGCAAGCACAGGGGAAAAAAAACTTTTGTAGCAGCTATTCTTCGAGATATGTTGCTCATGTGCATAGGTATGCATGTCCATAGGCACAGTTGTTGGGACATTTTTGCCTTAGCAGTATTTATGGGGATGGCTATGGTGTCCCCTTGAGTGCTGAACCCATAAGATGGAATATAGGCGTTGCCATCCCTATATCCTCTCAGTTCCTTCTTGACAGCAAGTCCAACAGAGGGGTATGAGGATAGCTAATAGAATGGACACGAGCAACACATCTTGAAGAACTATTACAAAAGGTAGGTAATTGTTTTCTTTTGAGTGTTTGCTCATTTTGATTCCATTCTAGGTGACTCACAAGCAGTTCAATGAAGGTGGGCTCACAGTTGATAGTATTGTGGTTTGCAGTACTGTTTTACTAAACTCAGCATTGTCCTGGGCCTTCTGGTTAAGTGCCAAATGGAACACAGATGTGTGGATGGACAGGACCGCTTGGGAATACTGACCATAATATAATAATGAGATGGTAGATTTCAGGATCCTGACCAAAGGAAGAAAAGAGAGTAGTAAAATACACACCTGGGACTTCAGAAAAGCAGATTTTGACTCCCTCAGAGACCTGATGGGCAGAATCCCCTGGGATGCTAACATGAAGGGGAAAGGAGTCCAGGACAGCTGGCAGTATTTTAAAGAAGCCTTATTGAAGGCACAGAAAGAAACCATCCCGATGCGTAGCAAGAAAGGCAAACATGGTAGGAGACAGGATTGGCTTACAGGGGAAATCCTTGGTGAACTTAAGCACAAAAAGGAAGCTTACAAAAAGTGGAAACTTGGACAAATGACCAGGGAGGGGTTTAAATGTACAGCTCGAGAATGCCAGGGGGTTATCAGGAAGGCGAAAGCGCAAATGGAATTGCGACTGGCTAAGGATGTGAAGGATAACAAGAAAGGTTTCCACAGGCATGTTAACAAGAAGGTGGTGATCAGAGAGGGTGTGTGGCCCCTACTGGATGAAGGAGGTAACCTAGTGACAGATGATGTGGGGAAAGCTGAAGTACTCAATGCTTTCTTTGCCCTCTGTATTCACGGACAAGGTGGGCTCCCGGACTAATGCACTAAGTGATGCAAGATGGAATGAAGATCGACAGCCCTTAGTGGGTAAAGAACAGGTTAGGAACTATTTAGAAAAGCTAAACGTACACAAATCCATGGGTCCGGACTTAATGCATCCGAGGGTACTGAGGGAGTTGGCAAATGTCATTGAGGAGCCTTTGGCCATTATCTTTGAAAAGCTGTGGCGATCGGGAGAGATCCCGGATGATTGGAAAAAGGCAAACGTAGTGCCCATCTTCAAAAAAGGCAAGAAGGACGATCCAGGGAACTATAGGCCAGTCAGTCTTACCTCGGTTCCTGGTAAAATCATGGAAGGGATCCTTAAGGAATCCATTTTGAGGCACTTGGAGGAGAGGAAAGTGATTGGGAATAGTCAGCATGGATTCACAAAGGGCAAGTCGTGCCTGACCAATCTGATTAGCTTCTATGATGTGGCTCTGTGGATATGGGAAAGTCAGTGGATATGATATACCTTGACTTTAGCAAGGCTTTTGATACGGTCTCCCACGATATTCTTGCCAGCAAGTTAAGGGAATGTGGATTGGATAAACGGACGGTAAGATGGATACAAAGCTGCCTAGAAGGCCGGGCCCAGCGGCTAGTGATCAACAGCTCGATGTCAGGATGGTGGTCGGTTTCTAGCGGAGTGCCCCAAGGTTTGGTTCTGGGACCGGTTTTGTTCAATATCTTTATTAATGACCTGGATGAGGGGATGGATTGCACCCTCAGCAAGTTTGCAGATGACACTAAGCTAGAGGGAGAGGCAGATACGCTGGAGGGCAGGGATAGAGTCCAGAGTGACTTAGACAAATTGGAGGATTGGGCCACAAGAAATCTCATGAGGTTCAACAAGGACAAGTGCAGAGTCCTGCACTTGGGACGGAAGAATCCCAAGCATTGTTACAGGCTGTGGACCAACCAGCTAAGTAGTAGTTCTGCAGAAAAGGACCTGGGGATTACAGTGGATGAGAAGCTGGATATGAGTCAACCGTGTGCCCTTGTAGCCAAGGCGGCTAATGGCATATTAGGTTGCATTAAGAGGAGCATTGCCAGCAGATCCAGAGATGTCATTATTCCCCTTTATTCGGCTCTGGTGAGGCCACATCTGGAGTATTGTGTCCAGTTCTGGGCCCCCCACTACAAAAAGGATGTGGACGCATTGGAGAGGGTCCAGAGGAGGGCAACCAAAATGATTAGGAGGCTGGAGCATATGACCTATGAGGAAAGGCTGAGGGAGTTGGGTCTGTTTAGTCTGCAGAAGCGAAGAGTGAGCGGGGGATTTGATAGCAGCTTTGAACTTCCTGAAGGGAGGTTCCAAAGAGGATGGAGAAAGGCTGTTCTCAGTAGTGACGGATGACAGAACAAGGAGCAATGGTCTTAAGTTGTGGTGGGAGAGGTCCAGGTTGGATATTAGGAAAAACTATTTCACTAGGAGAGTGGTGAAACACTGGAATGGGTTACCTAGGGAAGTAGTGGAGTCTCCATCCCTAGAGGTATTTAAGTCTCGGCTTGACAAAGCCCTGACTGGGTTGATCTAATTGGTATTGGTCCTGCCTAGAGCAGGGGGCTGGACTTGATGACCTCCTGAGGTCTCTTTCAGCTCTATGGTTCTATGATTCTATGATAACGTTTAACATTCCTGTGGTGGGAAGAACACCTCAGCAGTCCAGCACTCTGGCATTTAATTTCAAAAAGGGGAATTACACAAAAATGAGAAGGTTAGTTAAACAGAAATTAAAAGGCACAGTGACTAGAGCCAAATCCCTGCAAGCTGCATGGAAACTTTTTAAAGACACCATAATAGAGGCCCAACTTAAATGTATACCCCAAATTAAAAAACATAGCAAGAGACCTAAAAAAGAGTCACCGTGGCTTAACCACCATGTAAAAGAAGCAGCGAGGGACAAAAAGGCATCTTTTAAGAATCAGAAGTCCAATCCTAGTGAGATAAATAGAAAGAAACATAAACACTGTTATATCAAGTGTAAAAATGTAATAAGAAAAGCAAAAAAAGATTTTGAGGAACAGCTAGCCAAAAACTCAAAAAGAAATAACAAAATGTTTTTTAAGTACATCAGAAGCAGGAAGCCTGCTAAAAAACCAGTGGGTCCCCTTGATGATCGAGATATAAAAGGAGCAATCAAGGGCGATAAAGCCATTGCGGAGAAACTAAATGATTTCTTTGCTTCAGTCTTCATAGAATCATAGAACCATAGAGCTGAAAGAGACCTCAGAAGGTCATCAAGTCCAGCCCCCTGCTCTAGGCAGAACCAATCCCAATCCCCAGTCTTCACGGCTAAGGATGTTAGGGAGATTCCCAAATCCGCACCGTCCTTTGTGGGTGATGAATCTGAGGAACTATCCCGGATTGAAGTGTCATTAGAGGAGGTTTTGGAACAAATAGAAAAACTTAATGTGAACAAATCTCCGGGACCAGATGGCATTCACCCAAGGGTTCTAAAAGAACTCAAATGGGAAACTGCTGAACTATTATCTGTGGTTTGTAACCTATCCTTTAAATCGGCTTCCGTACCTAATGACTGGAAGGCAGCTAACATGATACCAATATTTAAAAAGGGCTCTAGAGGCGATTCTGGCAATTACAGACCGGTAAGTCTAACTTCAGTACCGGGCAAATTAGTCGAAACAATAGTAAAGAATAAAATTGAGAGGCATGTAGAAAAACATAATTTGTTGGACAAAAGTCAACATGGTTTCTGTAAAGGGAAATCCTCTCTTACTAATCTATTAGAGTTCTTTGAAGGGGTTAACAAACATGCAGACAAGGGGGATCCAGTAGATATAGTATACTTAGATTTTCAGAAAGCCTTTGACAAGGTCCCTCACCAAAGGGGACCTTTGTAAATTACATTGTGTAAATTACATTGTCATGGGATAAGAGGGAAGGTCCTTTCATGGACTGAGAACTGGTTAAAAGACAGGAAACAAAGGGTAGGAATAAATGGTAAATTTTCAGAATGGAGAGGGGTAACTAGTGGTGTCCCCCAAGGGTCAGTCCTGGGACCAATCCTATTCAACTTATTCATAAATGATCTGGAGAAAGGGGTAAGCAGTGAGGTGGTAAAGTTTGCGGATGATACCAAACTGTTTAGGATAGTCAAGACAGAAGCAGACCGGGAGGGACTCCAAATAGATCTCACCAAACTGAGTGATTAGGCAACAAAATGGCAAATGAAATTTAATGTGGATAAGTGTAAAGTAATGAACATTGGGAAAAATAACCCCAACTATACGTACAGTATGATGGGGGCCAATTTGGCTATGACAAATTAGGAAAGAGATCTTGGAGTTATCGTGTATAGTTCTCTGAAAACTTCCACACAGTGTGCAGTGGCGGTCAAAAAGGCAAATGGGATGCTAGGAATTATTAAGAAAGGGATAGAAAATAAGACACAGAATACCTTACTGCCCCTGTATAAAACTATGGTACGCCCACGTCTTGAATACTGTGTACAGATGTGGTCTCCTCACCTCAAAAAAGATATTTTGGCCTTGGAAAGGGTTCAGAAAAGGGCAACTAAAATGATTAGGGGTTTGGAACGGGTCCCATATGAAGAGAGGTTAAAACAACTGGGACTTTTCAGTTTAGAAAAGAGGAGACGGAGGAGGGATATGATAGAGGTATATAAAATCATGAGTGGTGTGGAGAGGGCGACTAAAGAAAAGTTATTTATTAGTTCCCATAACAGAAGAACTAGAGGACACCAAATGAAGTTAATGGGTAGCAGGTTTAAAACTAATAAAAGAAAGTTCTTCTTCACACAGCATGTAGTCAACCTGTGGAACTCCTTGCCAGAGGAGGCTGTGAAGGCTAGGACTATAACAGAGTTTAAAGAGAAGCTAGATAATTTCATGGAGGTTAGGTCCATAAAAGGCTATTAGCCAGGGGATAGAAATGGTGTCCTTGGCCTCTGTCTGTCAGAGGCTGGAGAAGGATGGCAGGAGACAAATAGCTTGATCATTGTCTTCGGTCCACCCTCTCTGGGGCACCTGGTGCTGGCCACTGTTGGCAGACAGGCTACTGGGCTAGATGGACCTTTGGTCTGACCCAGTACGGCCATTCTTATGTTCTTATGACAATCAGTTTGCCTCCCTACAGATGTCTTGGATAGGCACTCAAGCTAGGAAAGCTGCCAAGAGACTTGGTGACTTGGTTGAGTGGGAAATGAACATCGCTAGAGGTGGCACTTGGGCCCCAATCATTGCAACAGTGAATACAGGCAGTGATCCAAGAAGAAATCCTTTGAGCAGACACTGGATGACCTTTCATCCCACTGGCCACTGCCACGAACAACTATGTCAACTTGTAGAATAGTCTGGTCCTTTCAATGTAGAAGGCTAGTGCCCTCTTAATGTCCAAGGTATGCAACCTACAATCCTCCTCAAACTTATGCAGCTTTGGGAAAAATAAGAGTTAAGTAAATAGGTTTCAAGGGCAATTTCATCAGTGCTGTGAGGGTAAGGCTGAGGTTTCATTGGGGGGCCATGGGGAGAACAGGAAGATATGTTTGTATGAGGTCCTTCCAGAAACTTGCAGTTAATGAGTGAAAACAGAGTGCCCCTCCTCAGGTCGGTGGGACAGCACTAAAAGCCACTATGTGTACCCTAATGGAGTTGAGTAAGAGAATCCCAATGCCTTCAGAGACAGGAGATTGTCCGAAAGGAGAAGAATGCCCATAGCCTCAGGAGCAAGGTCCTTCTGCTGTGATCAGGAAGCAAAATGTTTCTACTTGGCTTGGTAGGACTACCCTGTGGATCCTTTCCTACTATTTGACAGGAAACCTTGTGCTGCCAATGAAAATTCATTCTAGCAACAATGCCGAGCCAAAAACCAGTCTTTCATGTGACACATTTGTAGATTGGGATATCTGAATCTGCACTTGCGCTGTATAAGCATTTCAGGGATCATCAGTAGTGAAGGAGGAGGTGCAGGGATTAGGGCTGTGACCAGGGATAGTGGATTGGGGTATAGGGTCTGGGAGATAGTTGTGACCTAAGGAGGGGATGCAGTGTCTGGGAAGATGTATGGGGGCTGCAGCAGGAGTGTAGAAGGTTTGCATTAGATGGGGTAGGGGAAGCAGAGGGTTGGGGGAGGAAGGGAGGGACTGGGGTGCCCGAGGCAGACTCTGGCTGGGAGAAATTACCTGGGCATCTCCCAGCCAGCACCATCTTTGACCAAGGTCCCTGCCTTCCACGACCTGTATGTGTTCATATGCTCACAGCAGCTACAGGGCCCAAGTTTGCTGCTGTGAGCCGGAGGGGAGGGGCACTTCACATGCTGCCTGTCCTACAAACAGGCAGCTGCTATTGGTCAGAAACTAGTCAATGGGAGCTACTGGGCGTGGGAGCTGTGTGAGAAGCCTCTTTCCCCTCCTCCAGGCTCTCAGCAAGAAAGCACATGGCTCTGCAGCTAGCTTTCCTGAATGCCAAGTGGGGAGGGGGGTAGGCAGGGAGCCGACTGGATCCAGCCCACAGATCGTATTTTGCCCAGCCCTGCTCTAGTCTTTAAAGGAGTGCAGGGAATCAGCAGTCTTATGATTAAAGAGGTGAGATTGATCAAAAGGGATGAAATTCATTCCTCAACTGTTTTCTGTCTCTCCCTTGGGAAACCAGGTTAATTCATCCACGATTCCCTCCTCATGACAATTCCCATGGCCATAGTGTGCAAGGTTGTGTCCGCCGAATCTACCACAGCGTGAAGCATCATTTTGGTAACCAGTTTACCTTCTTCAAAAATAACCTGAAAGCGGGCATGATACTGCCAGGGAATCTTGTTCACAAGGTCTGCTAACTGTCCGTAATTCAAAGTCATATTTTCCCAGTAATGCCAAATAATTAGAGAGGCAAAACTGAAGAAAAGACCTTATGACATAGGAAGTCAAATCTGCTATCTTCCTTCTCTGTTGGAGTAAAACCTGCGTGTTGTTACTGATTGAGCTATGCAACAATCTGAATAAACAAGGAATTGGGTGAGTGGTGAGAAAACAAACTAAGCCCTCTTCACAGGAACATAATGTCTTTTTTTTCCTCGCCCCTTCAGGACTGGTGCGCAGGTGGCTGGTGTATCCAGGCCTGCTGAAGAATGGAATCGCTGATTGGTAGCGCTGACCTAGCTGGTAATGAAGAACAAAGAATGTCAAAATAATTGATGTTGGCTGTCCTGCACATCTCTTAGTGGAACATGAAGGGTGTCAGCCGCCCTCTAACAATAGCTGGAACTGGCAATAGTTATCTGGGACATGGAGAAAGAAATTGACATTGCTACATCTCGAGATGACAAGAAGAAATGCTCTGATTTGGAGGCACCAAAGTCAGGCTTACTGATGCCTCCTCACAACCACTGTTCCAAACATCTAGTAGAAGAAGAATGCAGTGGTGAGATGGGGCGGCTCCTCTCAGGTGGATCCAGGAAGCTTCTGAAAGGGAATGAGGGGCAAAGGCCCCCAATATAGCAAACCAGACAGACTGAGAAGCTGCTGCAATGGATCCCCACAAAGCCAGGCATCAGTAGCTCCTGTGCTGAAGACAGGAAAGATATTGCCACCGAGTGTGAAACCTTTGGGTATTTTGCTATTGGTACAGAAGAGGCAAACCTTGTGTTCCATCTGAATCCTCCAACACTAAAAAAATGCTTGTTCGAACGATAATGCTGTTGGAACCAAATGAGCCACAAAACAGCATTCAGGAACATGCCCCGAAGGCAGCAAGTCCAATGCAAAGGAGCAGGATCTTCTAAGGAAAATACATCAGGAGACGTGGAGATCTCTTCTCACCCAGGGCAAACAGTTAATGAATGGAGTGCTGCCTCGAAACCGACAATTCCTGTGACTTTGGTGGTACCGATCCACCAGAGGCGGCACATATCTCAGTACCTGGGATTTGTGAATCCAGTGTTCTATGTGACTTTTTGTTATGCTTGTGAGCCTGGGAACAGATTGCTTCCCATAGCTGGGATTCATGGGGGATGCAAAGTCTTTCTTGAGCCTTAATGAAGATTTACTTCCATGCTTATGAAATGCTTCCTTGCCTCATGGTTAATCTCCGGCAAGGGATCAGTAGCCTTGGTACTGGTAGAACCCAGGCTGAGATTCCATAGGAGGAGGGCAGGCTCCTTGACTGCTCAGGATGATGTACAGTGGGGTCCTCTGGCCTGGATCCAACTGTGAGCAACTTACATGAGGTGCTTCTTGAGATTGAGAGACCAGTCTTCTTAAGTATAAGGAAGAGGGGTAGATATTGCATCTTGATGAAATGTGGATTTCCCCCAAGTAGTAAAGAACGCATTAATGCTCATCACTAATCAACAATGAATGAGAGCAGGAAGCGCAGATCTCGAACCATGACATCTTCAGCATAATCCAGTGCCCAAGCATGGGGGGCAGGGGAGGCCAGAAGAGGACCAAAATGTGTCCCAAAGTCTTAAAATCTTACATACTACTAACATTACTACTACTACTACTACTAATACTAATAAAACTATTACAAAAATATCAAAATACTGAACTATATACAAACACAAAAAAAGTCTTTTTTCCTGTATTAAGAAAAGTGCATCACAAGACTATGGAACAGAAGATGATCCAAATTGGACCATGTGGCAACAAGAAGGAAAAAGAGAGGTTACGCCACTTGTGCAGTAACTGATGTTCTTCGAGATGGGTGTTGCTCTACGTGTCTAGGCACCATGAGCTTATAATTGGAGTTTTTAAGCAGCAGTATTCCCCCCCAGATGCCAGTGCGCATGTGCGGGACCACTCAAAACACAGTGAGTGTGCCGATGCGCATGCACTGTCAACTGTCCCCTCAGTTCCTTCTTTACCATGGAGAGGTGTTAAAGCTCCGAAACAGAGTGGAGGACGGTGGGTTGTGGAGCGCTCACAGGGACACCCATCTCAAAGAACACCAGTGACTGCACAAGGTGAGTAAGCTCTCTTTTCTTGAGTGTCTTTGTGGGCGCCCCACTGTAGGAAACTGTGGAGTAGTGCCCATAGCCTTTAGCAAGGAGGAGCTTCAGACTTCACTGGCAGACTGCCGAGAAGATGGCCATCCCAAAGGTGGTACACTGTGAAGGGTAAGTTATCTACTGTATAATGTTTTGTAAAGGTATGCATGGAAGCCCATGTTGCTGCCCTGCAAATGTCTCTGATGGGCACATCATGTAAAAAGGCCATTGATGTGGCCACCACACTCACGGATCATGCCTGCAAGGGTGCAGGTAATGTGACTTTGTTAATGTTATAGCATTCCTGAATGCAAATCACAATCCATTTGGGAAGTCTCTGTTTGGATACCACTTGTCCTTTACAGTGGTCTGCTATTGATACAAATAGGCTGTATGACTGTCTAGATTGTCTTGTTCTGTCCAGGTAAAAGGTGATAGCACATCTGATGTCCAAGGAGTGGAACCTTGCTGCACTGGCATCCAGATGAGGCTTCTGGTGGAAAACTGGTAAGTATATAGGCTCATTGATGTGGAAACGTGAGACTACTTTTGGAAGGAATTTCAGATGTGGTCTTAGTATGACTTTGTTTTTACTGAATGTTGTAAACGGTGGATTGGCCATTAAGGTTGCTAGCTCACTGATCCTTCTGGCTGTTGTAACTGCTATCAAGAATGGCACCTTCATGGAAATGTGTGCCAGGGAGCATGTTGGCATGGACTCAAATGGAGGACAAGTCAATGTGTTTAGGACTAAGTTGACATGGGACTATTGGCTTTATTGGAGGAAAAGTACTGTTAAGCCCTTTCATTAATTTCTTGGTGGTTGGCTGAGAAAAAAAAAGAGTTCGTCCATTCACCATATCATGCTCACTTGATATGGCCACCAGATGCACATTAATAGATGCATTAGACAGGTTTTGCATTTTGAGTGTGAGGAGATACTCTAAGACCATTGTGAGCTGTGTTGACTGTGGCAGAAGTGCTCTGTGGTTAGCCAGTTGGGAGAAATGTAAAGGTAAGTTTTTCTTGTGCTCTGTTTGCGACAGCTAAGAATTATTTTTTGTTCTTCACCAACAGGTGAAAGGTTGCACTGTTAACCCTGAAGGACCCATAGGTGAGATGAAGCTTGTGAGCCTCTGGATGCAGAGCTCAGCCCTGGTCGTAGAATACTATGTTTGGTTATGGAGGAAGAGGAATCGGAGGAGCAACTGACATCTGAGACAGGTAATGGAACCAGGTCTGTCTAGGCCATGCGAGTGCTATCATGATCACCCTGGCCTGGCCATGTTTTATCTTGTGCATGACCTTCCCTAGGAAGGGAAGGGACAGAAAGGTGTACAGTAGGCTGTGAGGCCAGTTGCTGATCATGGTGTCGCCTATGGAGTTCTTGCCCAGGCCTGTCCTGAAACAGTACTTGAGACATTTGGAACTGAGTGATATTTGAATAAGTCTACTTCCGCAAAATCCCACCTGTGGAAAACAGAATTCAGGACTTGAGGGTGCATCTGCCACTCATGCTTCTGGTGGAAACAATGACTCAGTTGGTCCCTTGCGACATTTTGTTTGCCTGGGAGATATACTGCAGATATGCTGATATGTCCATAATGAAATGGCTTCGTTGCAAAGATGGTATGATCTGGCTTTTCTGTCGATTTATGTAGAACATACAGGCGGTGTTGTCTGCATATATTCTCACTGCCTTGCATTGAATTTGGGGAAGAAAGTGCCTGCACACTCTTCTTATTGCTTGTAACTCAAGCATATAAGAGTGCAGGCTCAACTCTGTGGGAGACCATTTTCCTTGCATACTGCGTCCACCCGTGTGTGCTCCCCATCCCTACAGTGAAGCGTAGGTTGTTATGTGGACAGGTGGGGTTGGCTGGTGGAAAGTAACCCCCAAGCAGAGGTTGCTTTGGTGCAGCCACCAAGTGAGGGATTCCCTGACCTTGTTTGTAGGGCTAAGCATCCTGTGTAATGAGTGCCTGTGAGGGAAGAAGCACATTTGCAGCCACATTTGCAGCGTTCACATGTAACCTTGTGTGAGGAACTATGTATGTCATTGCTGACATGTGGCCTAGAAACTGCAGGAACTACCTGGCGGATACCATGGGGCTGTTTATAGGGTAGCTAGGGTGTGGAATATTGGCAGAGGTAGCCGGACCTGTACTCAATATGCAGACCAGAGTGGTACCTACGAACTCCAACTCTTGAGATGGCATAAGATTTGACTTTTGCGTATTTATTTTTAGTCCCAGCTTCGTAAAGAGTTTGACTGTGGCCTTGGTGAACTGTTTGACCTGCTGTTCTGTTGGAGCCACTATCAGGCAATCATCCAAGTAAGGGAAGATCACTATGCCTAATTTTCTTAGATGGGCCACTGCTACTGCCAGAATCTTGCAAAAGGCCCTAGGTGCTGCTAACAAACCATACAGTAAGACTCAGTACTTGTAATGTTGATCTTTTATCAAGAACCTGAGGAACTTTCTGAGAGATGGTCTTACTGCTATGTGAAAGTATGCATCCTGAAGAATGAGGAATGACATCCAGTTTCCTTTTCCTAATGCAGGATTTCTATCTTTGCCAGCGTTACCATGGTGAATCATTGTTTTTTAAAGTATTTCTTCAGTCTGCGCAGGTCTAATATGGGTCTACATCTGTCAGACTTTTTTGGAGTGAGGAAGTATCTAGAGTAGAACCTCTTTCCCCTGTGATGCTCTGAGACGATCTCTATTGCCCCCATCTGTAACAGCTTGTTTATCTCTTGTTGCAACAGGGACTTGTGAGATGGGTCCCTGAAGAGGGATGGGGAAGGGGGCTGGGTTGCGGGAAATGTGAAGAATGGATATTTTAGGCCTTTTGCTAAGCCCTCTAGGGCCCACTTGTCGGTTGTTATGTTGGACCGAGTGTAGAATGGTTACAGTCTGAATTTGTAATGGTTGGCTGGTGGATACGATGTCGAACCCTTGACCAACGGTTCAAAACATTTGCCTATCGTTGTAGGATTGGGGCATTGTTTGCTATTCTTGAGCCTGCCTGCGCTTCTGTTGCCTCTGCCAGCGTCTCAGCTCATAGCCCCTCTGAGGTAGGTAGAATGCTCAGCCAAGGGGTGTATACATATGACTGGCCCTCTTTTTTGGTTGAGGGAAGCACATCCCCAGCATTTTCAAGGTTGTGCTTAAGTCTTTCAGGGAATGCAGGGATGTGTCTATGCTAGCAGAAAATAGCTTCTGACCCTCAAATAGAAGGTCCTCAACCGTGTTCTGTACCTCCCTAGGGAACCCAGAGAGGTGCAGCCAGGAGATACGGCACATCACTACCAATGTGGCGAAGGATCTGGAAGTCATGTCGGCGGTACCAAAGGATGCCCAGAGCGTCGTCTATGCTATGAGGATGTCCACATCTATGTTGGACTTCAATACGGCCTTGTCCTTGTCCTGTAACTTTTCAATAAATGGTCTCATTTTGTTGAAATGGTTGTAGGTGCATTTGGCTAATAACGCCGAATAGTTCGTGAACCTAATAAGGAGGGATGCTGATGAATATGATTTTCTTTCTAGGAGTTTCTGTTGCATGGCGTAGATTTGAACTGGGTTTGCTATTGTTTGTAGCATCGACAACTGGCCTAGGTCTACACTATTGCTTTTTTCCCCTTTCGGAAAAAGCTATGCAAATTGCACTCTGCAATTTGAGTAGCTTTTTCCAATTGCTTTTCCAGAAGAGGCTTTTCCGCCACTTGGTCTCGTCTAGACAGGGCCAAATGGTGGAAAAGCCTCCTCTTTCGGAGAAGAGGAAGTTACTCACCCTGTGCAGTAATGATGTTTCTTCGAGGTGTGTTCCCCCGTGGGTGCTCCACTTGAGGTGTCGGGCTCGTCCCGGTGCTGCAGGTCGGAGAGTCGTCAGCCGTGGTCCAGCCGGACCGCGCATGCGTGGCTTGCATGCTGCTTGCGCTGATTGTTACCTTGCGCCAAGTCCAGCTTCCCGCCAGTTCCTCTGAACCGGATCACTTCTGAAAGACATAAGGAGAAACTCTGAAGAGGGGAGGAGGGCGGGCCGTGGAGCACCCACGGGGGGGACACACCTCGAAGAAATGTCATTACTGCACAGGGTGAGTAACTTCCTCTTCTTCTTTGGTGGTGTCCCCGTGGGTGCTCCACCTGAGGTGAGTACAGAGCAGTAGCCTCATCTGCGGAGGGGAGATCGGAGTTAAGATCTGTCTGCTGTGGATGACACCACAGAGGCCAGTGCTGATTCTCGAGCAATCGTGTTGATGGCATAGTGCTTAGCAAAAGTCATGTCCGAAGACCATGTCGCCGTACGGCGAATGTCTTGGATTGAGACTCCTTTGAGAAACGCTAGAGAAGTGGACGTTGCTCTAGTGGAATGAGCTGTAATAGGCGTTGATATGGACTTGTTCCGTAAAATATAGCAAGTGGTAATACATTTCATGATTAATTTAGATATCTGCTGCAAAGACAACGGTTGGCCCTTGGATTTTCTGTCAGAGCACAGGAAAAGCTGCTGGGATCGTCGAAATGGGTGAGTCCGATCTAGATAAAAAGTGAGCACCCAGCGGACATCTAAGGTATGTAGACGGGCTTCGTGAGTCGTTGCATGTGGTTTGGGGTAAAAAAATCCAAAATATTATAGGTTAGTTGATATGAAATTCCGAATTCACCTTTGGCAGAAATTTTGGGTGAGAGTGTAGTATTACTTCTGTTGGTGAACAGGGTGTATGGAGGATCGTCCGAAAGAGCTGCCAACTCTCCAACTCGTCTGGCCGACGTTATGGCTAGAAGGAATATCACCTTCATGGTGAGAGTCTGAATGTCACAAGTGGCTAGAGACTCAAAGGGTGGATATGTGAGAGTGTCCAAAACAAACTCAAGATCCCATAGAGTAGGTGGTTTCCTGTGCGGAGGGTGTAAGTTCATTAGTCCCTTCAGGAAATGTTTAGTCATCGGATGAGACATAATTGAGAAGCCCTCTGAATGCAGAAATCGACGAAAGGTGGACTTTAATAGATGAAAGACCCAGTTTAGATCGGTGCAGATGGAGGGCATAGTCCAGAATGCAGTGAATTGGAGTGGACATCGCATCGAACCCGTTAGCTACACACCAGGAATGGAACCGATGCCACTTATGAACGTAAGTCTTCCGTGTGGAGTCACGTCTGCTATGGAGTAATATATGTTTCACCTCTTGTGAACAAAGTGCTTCTGTGCTATGGAACCAGCTAGGAGCCAAGCCGTGAGGTGCATTCGGTTGATTTGCGGTTGAGGCATGAACATCCCTGGCTGCATGAGCAGATCCGGTCGCTTGGGTAACGGATATGGTGGTTGGCGAGACATTTGCAGTAGAAGAGGGAGCCAGGTCTGTCTGGGCCAGAAGGGGGCTATTAGTATCACCGTGGCCCTGTCGTTGATTACCTTCTCCAGAACTCTCAGGAGAAGTGGAACAGGAGGGAAAGCGTAGAGAAGATGGTGGTGAGTCCAGCTGATCAGGAACGCATCCCCCAGAGATTTGGGGCCCAGACTGGGTCTGGAACAGTATCTAGGACATTTGGTGTTGTGATGTGTGGCAAACAAGTCTACACTGGGGTGCCCCCAGCGTTGGAATATGGAAAGGACCACTTCGTGATTGAGTTCCCACTCATATTGAGGAAACAGGTGTCTGCTCAAGGTATCTGCAATGGAATTGTCTTTGCCAGGAAGGTATGTGGCTATGAGAGTGATCTTGTGATTGATACACCAATTCCATAGCTTCATGGCTTCTGCACACAGGGACCTTGATCGGGCCCCTCCCTGTCGGTTGATGTAGTACACCGTGGTGGTGTTGTCGGAGAAGACCTGAACCATCTGACCACAGATCTTGGGAAGAAATGTCTTGCATGCATTGAACACCACCCTGAGTTCCAGAAGATTGATGTGGTGCAGGGCTTCCTGAGCATTCCATTGGCCTTGAGCGAATTCGCCCTCGCAGTGGGCTCCCCATCCTAGGAGAGAGGCGTCCAAAGTAACTTGGACAGTGGCGTGCGGACAGTGGAAAGGAACCCCGGAGAGCATGTTGGTCAGAGAATTCCACCACGCGAGGGATCGTTTCACTATCAATGGCAATGTTACTAGCCTGTGTATGTCACAATTACCTCGGCGATATATAGACGGCAGCCAATGTTGCAGACACCTGAGGCGTAGTCTGGCGTGTTGCACTACATATGTCGTCACCGCCGTGTGTCCCAAGAGTTGGAGGCAAGTAAGTATTGACACTCTTGGGCTGATGGACAGTGTCTGTGTGAGGTTTTGAATTCTGTGAAACCTTTCTGTAGGAAGATAGGCCTTGGCCATCATAGAATCTAATCGTGTCCCAATGAACATGAGGGATTTTTGTGGTATGAGCGAAGACTTCGGAACGTTCAATACAAGACCCAGATCTGTGAATAAATCTTGTGTGACCTGAGCGGCCGACAGTGCACTTTCGAACGAATGAGCCTTGATCAGGCAATCGTCCACGTATGGGAAGATCATGATGCCTTGACGACGAAGGTACGCTGCCACCACCGCAAGTGTCTTTGAAAACACTCTGGGTGCGGAGGAGAGGCCAAACGGGAGTACTTTGTATTGAAAGTGCTGCATGCCCACGACGAACCTCAGAAAACGTCTGTGTGCTGGGTGTATCGTCACGTGAAAATACACATCTTGTAGATCGAGGGACGTGAACCAATCGCTTTTGTTCAGGGCTGGAAATATAGAAGTTAGAGTCACCATCCTGAATTTCTGCTTCCTGAGGTACCAACTGAGATTGCGCAGGTCCAGGATCGGTCTCCATCCTCCCGATTTCTTCTTGGTGAGAAAACAGCGGGAGTAGAATCCCTTGCCCTAAAATTGATCGGGTACTGCCTCCATCGCACCAACCTCTATGAGACGGAGAACCTCCTGTGTTAGGGGATTCACTTGAGATGGGTCCCTGAAAAGGGACAGGGTTGGAGGGGTAGTGGGGGGACGGGAAAGAAAAGGGATGGAGGATCCTGATGTTACTATCTCCCGGACCCAACGGTCTGTGGTGATGGTAAACCATCTGTGCTGGAATAACTTCTGTGTTTCTGGGTCGTACATTAAAGGAATGGTCCTCAGTCCCTCGATCGTACCATCAAACTTGCTGTCTGTTGTTCTGGGAATTAGGATTTCGTCTGGTTTGTGGTCTTCGCTTTTGTTGACATGGTCTGGGGCGTTGCTGTTGTTGTGGGTGGTCTTGTTGTCTGAACCTTGGTGCGCCATATGAGAAAGATCTCTGTCTGAAATAGGGAGTATATCGTCTGTGACAATATGGAGGTGTACACATCCCTAACGTTTTCAGGGTAGTTCTAGAGTCCTTGCCCGAATGCAGAATTTGGTCCGTTTTCTCTGCAAATAGACTCTGCCTGTCAAAAGGCAGGTCTTCTACCTTAGATTGTAGCTCTTTAGGTGCAGAGGCCATTTGTAGCCACAAAGAGCGTCTCATAACCACTGATGTCACCGTGGCCCGTTCCGCTGCATTGGCAATATCCAGGGAAATTTGTAAGGCCGTTGTTGAGGCTGTATAGCCTTCCTGGATAACTGATTTTAAGAGCTGCCATTTCTCGTCAGGCAAGTTCTCTAAAACTGCTACCATCTTCGAATAATTATCGAAGGTATGGTAGACAGGTGAGCCATACAGTTCACCATTCTCAGTACAAATGTGGCTGACGAATAAACTTTCCGTCCAAAAAGATCTAAACGTTTAGCTTCTTTATCAGCTGCAGCATTCCTATGTTGTGGTGTCTTGGATTTTTGCTGGGCTGCATCCACAACTAACGAGTTCGGTTGAGGGTGCATAAACAAAAATTCCATCCCCTTCGGGGGGGAACGAAATATTTCTTGTCTGCCTTCTTATGAGTGGGCTGAGAGGACGCCGGTGTTTGCCATATGTCATGGACAATTTCTAGGATTGCGTCATCAAAGGGCAATGCCATTTTAGATTTTTGAAGGTTCTTCAACAGCTTATGTTGTTTTTATTGAACCTCTGCTACATGCAGGTCCTGTGATTCTGCTACTCTCTTAAAGACTCTTGAAACTGGTGAGCATCATCTACTGGAGAAGAATTGCCAGGGAACACTGCATCGTCCGGAGAGGAAGAAGCAGCAGAGTGGTCCACTGGTGATTGTTCCTGCATTTGTGGCTGTTCTGGTGTCACCAGTTGTGTTGGCTCTGGATGTACTTGAGGGAGAGGCAGGTTTCCAGACGGTGTCGTGGGTTGAGTGGGAGCGCCTGGTGGCGTAGGGACCCTGGAGCTGTTGTGAGAACGATACCGGTAATGTCGTGGAGATTGGGAAGAAGAACGTCCAGAAGAGTATTGTTGCTCATTATGATAGTCACTATGGCGGCGATGATGATCACGATAATAACGAGACGATGAATATGCAGGTGAGTGTCGTCTGTACTCATGATGATAATGGGATAAAGATGAGCGTGTAGGCGATCTAGGAGATCTGTGTCTGGCGTACGAAGGTGATCAAGAACGTCTGCAGTAGTGACATGGCAATGGTGAGTATCGCTGATAGTGTCTTCTCGAGATATTAGTAGCATGAGTCTCATGTCTATGCAGCTCAGAGAAGGCAGAAGAAGGTGATCTGTGTGGATAGGGAGCTAATTGTTCAGGGCTTGGTGAAAACTGAAACCCTGTGCCTGCTGAATGGTCAGCTCCTGCAGGCAGCATTGACTGATGTGACCTCGGGGGCGGGCATGTTGTTGCGGTGCTGGTAAGTGATCTGGGAGCTGGCAAGGTGCAGCTCTGCAGGCTGAGACACTAGTGCTTCGGTGCTTGTCAGTTTCAAGCGCTGAAGCCGATGGCAGTGAAGAGCTTGCTGACAATGAACTCAGCGCCGGTGATAGCGCCAGAGAGAAGAGGTACTGAGCTTGCCCCAAGGCAGCCAGTGCTGCGCTCGGTGCCGGAGCAGCCCGCACCGAGGTGGCTGGTGCCGGGGTCGCCGGTGCTGAGATCGCCAGTGCCACAGTAGCCGGCACGGAAACAAGAGGAGCCAGCATGAGCTGAAACGGTGCCCCATCAGCCGGCACGGACGCTGATGCCGGGGCCAATGTCGGAACCGCCTGGGCCGAAGCACCCACAGCCGCGGGTGTGTGAGGGTTCCTGAGGGTCGGTGTCGGTGCCGATTCAGGTCTGGGGGCCACAGCCATTGCCCGATCCGCCCCTCTGCTAGAGGTGGGGCTGGGCTCTGAGATACTGCGGCTCTTCCCATGCCGCTCGCCCTGGTGGTGTTGTCCGGTCAATTTCTGAACCCTGCCTTTGGCTGGCACGGACGGGGTTTTTAGTGCCGCTGGAGTCATTATCTCTGCTTGCCCTTGCCGAGTATCCTGCGGCTGAAGTGCCTTGCTATAGAGAAGCAGCTTCAGCTGCATCTCACGGTCCCGTCTCACTCGGCCAGTCAGTTTTTGGCAGTGTGGACATTTGTGGGATACATGCCCTTCGCCCAGACATTTCACAGAGTGAGTGTTGTCAGACGCCGGCATGGTGTCTTGGCACTCAGAACATTTCTTGAAGCCGGAGGAAGCCGGCATTTTGAACTGAGGAAAAAAAACGGGGTTTTGTTTTTTTTTTTAATGGGGAAGTATTAAGAGAACTGCAACTAACTAACTTAAAAACTAAAGGCTGACTAAGTAACTATTTACAGAGATCTTGCTTAAACAGTTGAAGAGAAGGGAGTTGCTCCGCCTGCGACCGTTGAATGGTAAGGAGGAACTGGCGGGAAGCCAGACGCAGCGCAAGCTAACAATCAGCGCGAGCAGCACGCGCCCCACGCATGTGCGGTCCGGCTGGACCACAGCTGACGACTCTCTGACCTGCGGCGCCAGGACGAGCCCGACACCTCAAGTGGAGCACCCACGGGGACACCACTGAAGAAGCAGCCCTTATTCCTCATAGAATGAGGTATACAGGGCTCTCTGAAAGAGCGTGTTTACTCTTACGCTTGGATGCGGCGGAGTTTTTCCAGGATGCCTCCGGTATCCCGTAAAACCCCCGCAGTGTAGACTTATCCCCAGTGAATTCAGGGCAGGATGCATAAAAAGGAACTCGATACCCTTAGCTGGAACGTAATATTTTTTTATCTGCCCTTCTTGAAGTGGGTGGGATGGAAGCTGGAGTCTGCCACAAAATCTTTGCTGGGTCAAGTATGGCCTCATTAACAGGCAAGGCTATTTTTGCCAAAGGTGAGGCTTCCAATATACCAGTTAGTTTGTTGAATGTGTCGACAGTCAGCCACCCTCTTGTACAAGTCCTGAAAGGACTTGAAGTCATCGCCCACAGTAGGTGGCAGGGGTATCATGGATTCATCTGGGAAGGATAAAGAAGTATGAGATGGAAGAAGCGTGTCCTCCTCTTGGGTCTCATTTATGTCCTCATTGTCTTCCTACATCACTTCTGATGCTGCGGGCGCAGGCGGGTTACATGCTGTTGGTTGCAGTCTCACCATCACCAGTGGTGGCATCTAGGCCTTCATGGTATACTCCAGGGATCCCACCCCTGTCAAGATTATGGGAGTGGGATAGGAGGGAGGCATGGGAAAGGCTGCCACATTTGGGTCTGCACCAGCTATTACTACTGCAGTTTGGGAAGTGAATGGCATGGTGACAAGGGTATGTCCTGGTCATCCTCACTATCACTGGAGAAGCGAGGAATTGAGCTTGCCAGCATCGCCAATCTACTTGGTCCTGCTGATGAAGGAGTAGCATCGGTACCAAAGAGCGGAGTGCCTGGTACCGACGCAACTGCTAATTCCTCTTGTGTGGTTAGTGGTTTAGGGGGCAGGAAGGCTGGTACCGTCAGTGCGGAGGCCTGTGATCGCTGCAGCAGCGGCTCATCGTGTACCTTGGATGTTGACAGTGCCGGGGAGCCCTTGGTATGTATGGTTGGTACCAATTTCGTGGGTGTCTGCATGGCCGGTTCTGGTCACCCTTTAGCCAGAGTCCGTGATAGCGGTTTGGGCACCCATTTCGTCTGTACCGGAGCCTTCGGTACCACCAGTACAGAAGATCTTCATTTTCAGCACCGAGATAGCAGGGCGTACGTCCTTGGAGGTTTGTCCATACCGAACTTCCCCGGTACCTGCACTTATCCTGAAACTGTTGCCCTAAAATGGGCTTGTACTAAGGGGATGCTTTCTTTGGTGGTCTATCACTGGATGGCAATGAGTGCTTCCTTTTCATCGTTTTCTTTGCAGGCTCGTCTCCCTGATCCAAGACTACCATTGGTGAGGTACGGGGCAATGATGTGGTCGAAGCCAGTTCCAAGGCAGGTCTCTCTACCGTCTCCATGGTGAGGAGCTTCAGCGGGAGTTCCCTCGCTTTCAACAACTTAGCCAACATTTTCTTACAATGGTGGCAGTTTTTGGGGGCGAGTGATCCTGGCCTGGGCACCTAATGCACTGGGCATGCCTATTTGAAATCCTGGTGAGTCTGGCATGCCTATGCTAACACTATAACTACTAGAGAGAAAAAACCCTTCATTTTTTTTTCTTTTTTAAACTAACACTAACATGTAGGGGGGGCGGGGCCTGTGAATAAATTACTTGAACACTAAACGCTATTAAATACTAACAAGTAAAACAACTAACTAAATTCTAGCACAGAGTGCTGCTGTATTCCGACCAAGCCAGGAGCGGTTGAGAAGAAACTGAGGGGATGGTTGACGGCACACTAGTATCAGCACGCTCGCCACATCATAAGCAGTCCCAGGCATGTGCACTGGCACCCAGGGGGAATACTGCTACTAAAAAGTTCCAATTATAAGCACAGGGGCACCTAAACACCTATAGGCGTGGCACCCATAGGGACACTACTCGCAGAAGAACTGCGGGCCTAGTCAAGCCACCTGCTTTTTATGGCTCTGTCAAAACCAAGAGGCAGTGCAAGGAACAATACTACTTTCAAAGCTCAATGTGCATGCATATAACCCTCAATGGAATACAACAGGGACCATCAAAGAAGAGAGGGATACAAGGAACTCTATAGTCTCGGAACATCTAAGGATAAGCTAGGAGCTGTTACAAGAGAAAGGGGGCACACACAGCTCCTAACATGGAGGGAATGGGGATCCCTGGGAAGGGAGGAGGGCATATGGAACCCATGCATGGGGTGGGGGGGGGGGGGGAGAGGGAGGGAGTGGAGAATAGATCAAAATAGTATGGTGCAAAAAGGCATGGAGTAAATAGCCCCTGGCAGGGGAAGTGGAGAAGATTTAGGGGCACACTGTGCCTCTGGTTGCAGGGAGTCCCTGAAATAGAAGAGGATGAGGAGGGAGGGGAAGAGGCATACATAGGGAGTTTGTGAGGGGAAAAAAAGAAAAAAGAGCCTTTGCTTCATGCAACGATCCTGGCATCCAGAAGCAGCAAAGCATGGAACCTACTAGTGTAACAGATTTCCACACACAAAACTTGTTTTCAAGTTACTTTCAGTAAGTATATATGAAAAGAAAAAAAATGTAAATCCATTCACCAGACCTGTAATTTCCCAGTTTGACCCAAATGATATCCTGGAAGCGGAGTTTCTTTCCTGCCCTACAATCATTGCAATACCAGCTACCATCTGGCATTTCAATATTTAAACAGTCTGGGTGAAATGCTGCAGGACATGACTCACAGCACAACAGACTTCCTCCTGTAAAAAGAAAAAAGAAAAAGGTTATATTTCATGAGGAAAAAAGTTTAGCAATTCAATCTCGTTTTAAATCATAGCAGCACATAACTGGATACAATATTTTTAAAAACTACTTAGAACATACTGATCTACTACAAATGGATATCACTAATTCGCATGAAAAATCTTATTAATTTGGATGACGGGAAGACTTGGATTATCAAATTATACAAACTAGCAATATGCTGGGTTGTTTAGTTGTATTTTGCTGTGACACACTGAGTTTTCCAGATCTGAAGACAACCTTTATGTAAGTTTGAAAGCTCAGCTCTCACACCAACAGACATTGGTCCAGTTTAAAAAAAAAATTACCTCACTGACCTGGTCTCACAAATAGCACATGTATCAACAACAAAAAGTTAGGATAATGCACCATAAATTTGTTTTAGAAATAGTACATTAATTTATGACAATGCTTAACATTATGTAATTTTTTAAAAGAATATTTACAGAATTTTTCCAATTAAAAATGTATTGAGTAGAAAGGTGATACTACTATTTTGTATATATGATTCTCAGGACTCCTCCCCCCTAATATTCACCATAGTGATATAAAAGCTTCAGAAGGGTAGCCAAGTTAGTCTAACAGGAAAAACTTAAAAAACAACAAATAGACTAGTAGCAACTTAAAGACTAAGAAAACACATAGATGGTATCATGAGCTTTTGTGGGCACAACTCACTTCTTCAGATGACGGGAGTGTTAGAAGTCCAGATCCAAGAATAAATAAGGAAAGAGGGGAGAGGGGGAAAAAGAGAGAAAAAAGGAGGGGGAAAGAGGAAAAAAAGCGAGAGAGAGAGAGACAGTGAGTAGATGGTTCAAATAATTACAAGAGACTGATAAGAACAATTAGCACCTCCACTGTTGGGTTGGTTGGTTAAATCATTAAGATGTGGAAGGTAGTGTGCTAGCCAGCCAATGTCCCTGTTCATACCATTTGCATAAGAATTAAACTTGTAAATGAAGTTAAGTTACAATCCTTCCCTGTGTATCTGACTTGTGGAATTGGTCTGAAACAATAAGGTGATGTGGAGATCCATTAATGAGTGTCCAGGAAGATTAAAGTGTTCTCGAACAGGTTTTTGTGTATTGCCTTTTCAAATATCTGATTTGTGTCCATTAATTCTTTCCCGTACAGACTGTCCAGTTTGGCCAATATATATGGCAGTGCGGCATTATTGACATTTGATGGCATAGATCACATTAGTAGATGTGCAGTTAAATGAGCTTCTGATTTGGTGGCTGATGTGGTTGGGTCCAGTGATGAAATCGTGAAAAAGTGTAGATGTATGGACAGAGTTGGCACTGGGGCTGATTGCAGGTGTGGGTTCCTGGATGATTATGATGGAAGTGTGTTGCGAGGTTACTGGAAAGAATTTGTTTGAGATTAGGTGGTTGTCTGTAGGCGAGGATTGGTCTTTCCCCCAAGGCCTCTGAGAGTGAGGGGTCATTTTCCAGGATAAGTTGTAGATTGTTGATAATGCATTGGAGGGGTTTAAGTTGTGGACTGTAGGTGATGACAAGTGGAATTCTGTTGTTTTTTCTTTTGGGCCTGTCTTGAAGTAGTTCATGTCTGGGTACTCTTTTGGCTCTGTCGATCTGTTTTTTCACTTCTCTGGTAAGTTTAGCGTTTGGTAGGTTTCTGGTATAGGGTGGTGGAAATGTATCCATCATTTAAGTGTATTGTAGTGCCAAGGAAGTGGATCCCTTGTGTGGACTGATCCAGGCTGAGGTTAATGGTGGGGTGGAATTTGATGAAATCCCTGTGAAATTCTTCTCTCCCCCCACCTCCCCAATTTATTTCTGGATCTGGGCTTCTAACACTCTAGTCATCTGAAGAAGTGAGTTGTGCCCATGATAGCTCATGATACCATCTACATGTTTTCTTAGTCTTTAAGGTGGTACTAGTCTATTTGTTGTTTTTTAAGTTTTTCATAGTGATACAAAATACATCGTATGAGTTCTGATCTATTGAACTTTAATAGCCTGTTGGATTATATGTGTTATCATTGTATCCATAGTTTTCCTATGAATGTGTATTACTGAAATACATCCCAACCAGCCTTTCAGATACAACAACGGAGAAGCCAGAGTTGATAACCTGATAAGGGGAATACACACAGAAAACTGCATATAATGGAGGCCTCTCAGAGAAAGCATGTAGATAATGGAGACTGTGTCAAAGAAAAAGATGTTTCCAGCAAACTGGAGGGTAAATGACAGCATCATTTGTCCTCTCCCTCTCCCCTCCCTCCACCCCCAACTCAACACCCAGAAACTCCTCTAAAAGGACAAAGACCAAATTCAGGAGGTGGTCTCAGACTGGAAAGGAAAATCCCAGCTTGTGCTTAAAGAACTATACCATCAGGGTGAGACACTGCTGAATTTAAATCATGTCTACTTCTCAGTGATTTTACTTTGATTTCTTAGGTGACTAATTTTGATCTGTATACTTACTACTTACAATCACTTAATCTTCCTGTATAGGTTACAGCTCTCTAAACCGGGACACACTGGTCCGTCTGTTCCAGGATCAGAGAATCCTGGCATGCTGCAAGGCGGGGGTTGGGGGTGGGAGATGAGGAGAGGAAAGTCCAACACGTGGCTCAGCTGGGCTTCTGGGGGTGGGGGCAAATGAGAGTCGGCAAATCTGGTGGGGTGGCGGGGCCCACAGCAGTAGGGAGGCCCAGAAATGACCTCCCCTGGTTCAGCAAAACCCCATATCCAGGACCAGTCAGGTCTCAAGTGTGCCAAACCAGGGAGATCCAACCTGTAGTTAATAAATCTGTTTTACCTTAAAAAAAAAAGGGGGGGGGGAGGGGGGGTTACCTTCAGAAAACTGCTCAGGAACAAGTGTTAGTGAATATCTCTGTCACACTGAAGGAGGAGCAAACTGGGTAATCAGCTTACACTGGTCAGACTTCTGACCAGGGCAAGATGAGAGGGTTACGCACCTTGTGCAGTAACGGAGGTTCTTCAAGGTGGTTGTCCCTGTGGGTGCTCCACCTTAGGTGTTTGGGTACTGCTGCGTGCCTCAGAGATTTTAGGTAGCAGTGCTCACTGGTGGGCTGTGCATGCGGAGAGGATGGTATGCGCTGTGATGCTACTATGCATGCGCAGCAACCATCCCCTCAGTTCCTTCTCTGCTCTGGAAGCAGAAAGGAGAAAGGGAGGGTGATGGAGCACCGACAGGGGCAACCATCTCGAAGAACCTCTGTTACTCTCTTCTTCTTTGAGGAGTGACCCTGTGGGTGGGTGCTTCACCTTAGGTGACTAAGAAGCAGTACCCATGCAGGAGGTGGGTGCTTTGGTTAGGAGGGGTGATTGTCCAGAGCATAGTGCCTTGGGAATGTGTGAGCGGAGGACCACGTTGCTGACCTGCAAAGGTCCACGAGTGGGATACTGTATAATAAGCCATAGAGGCTGAAATGGCCCTACTTGAGTGGGCCGATAGCTGAAAAGGAGGTGGTTGACCATAAGTCAACCATTAGAATGAACTAATCTGATACAGGCTACTATCCACCTAGATAGTTTCTGAGTGGAAACAGGCATGCCTAGGGACCTCTCTGTGGTCAAGACAAATAAGTCTGTTTGTCTTTTGGAACGGTTTAGTTCTGTTCAAGTAAAAGGCAATCACCCAACGGGTGTTGAGAGTGTGCAGACAGCCTCCTTCGCATGAGCAAGACAGGTACATTTATGGGCTCGTTACAGTGGAAGGGGGTGGGAATACTCAGAAGGAACTTCAGGTGAGGACAGAGAACTTTCTTGTTTTTATGGAATATCATGGAGGGAGGGTCTCCCATGAGTGCACCAATCTCATTAACTCTCCCAGCAGATGTAAGCACTACCAGCAAGGCCACCTTCATAGATAGGTGGAGCATGGACACGTTGCCATAGGCCTGAATACTTTAGAAGTGAGAGCCTGCGGAACCAAGTTAAGGTTCCATGCCGGAATAGGAGGCCTGTTAGGTGGGTAAGTATTCTGTATATCCCTTAAAAAGTGTTTGGTCATTGGAATGGTGAAAGCTGATTTATTATCTATAGGTTGGTGAAGAGCTATTATAGCTGCTATTATAGATGGACCTTCAGAGAGCTGAGCAACAGGCCCGAGTCTTTCAACTCTAGGATGTATTGTAGAATGTCCGTCAGTGGAACTGTGCTTGGTTCCAACTTTCTTTGCTCTGTTCATTGTGAGAACCTCTGCCATTTGTAAAGGTAAGATTTTCTTGACAATGTTCTACAACTGTTCAGTAAGATCTGTTTGACTTCAGAGCATGTTGCTTCTACCGAGGTAAGCCGCTGAGGAACCACGCATGGAAGTAGAGTGCCTGTATACTGGTGGTAGTGAAGATGCCCGTGTTCCTGGATCAGGAGATGAGGAAGAAGTGGGAAACGCCATGGTTGTCTCATGGACATTTGAAGCAGGAAAGTATATCAAGTCTACCTCGGCCACTCTGGGGTGACAAGGATTACCGTAGCTGTCTCCGATCTGATTTTGTTGACCGCTTGGTAGATGAGTGGGATGGGAAGGTAGGATTAGGATGGGATTAAGAAGAGATGGGATTAGGAAAGCGTTGCAATACACTGTATTGCAAACATGTCTCCCAGGGAATGTGTGCCAATGCCTGCACATGAACAGTACTGTGGACACTTCTTGTTGGCATTGATTGCAAACAAGTCCACCATGAGGAACCCCCAACCAGTCAACAGTTGGTATAGGATCGTCATGTCCATTTCCCATCTGTGACTGGACTTGAAATTTCTGCTGAGGTGATTGGCAGGAAGATTGTCCCTGCCCGGTAGGTATGAGGCCTGCAGGAATATGTCATGCATTATGCACCAAGTCCAAAGGCGGATGGCCTCCCTGCATAGGTGGTAGGATCTGGCATTCCTGTGCCTGTTGATGTAAAATGCTGCTGCCTGGTTGTCTGTAAAAACCTGAACCATGCTACTGTGTATTTTTTGTAGGAAGCATTGGGTTGCATAGAATATTGCCCTGAGTTCTAATATGTTTGGATTCCTGAGGGGACCATCGACCATGAGTCATGAGAGGGCCCAAGTGAGCTCCCCAATATAGAAAGGAGGCATCCGTCGTGATAGTCGTGGATGGGGAATGTCTGTGAAAAGGCATCCCAGCGCACACATTTCTTGGGTCTCTCCAGCAATCTAGGGAACGTTTGATTCTGGTTGGGACTGACACAAACTTGGTGATGCAGTTGTGTCATGGCCTGTATACTGTCCTGAGCCACTGCTGCATTGGTCTCATATGCACCCAGATGTGCAACACCACTGATGTGGCTGCAGCCATGAGCCCTAGTAGCTGTAAGCAAGTCCTTGCAGTTATCTGTGGAGTGGTCTGGAGAATCACTATGAGATTCTTTATAGTCTGAAACCTCCACTGAAGTAGAGAAGCTACGGCCCTCACACAGTTCAGGTGAGCTCCAATGAACTCCATTGTCTGAGATGACTGACGTTTGCACTTGGAGGTTTTATCCGTCAGCCCTAAAATCTGAAACAAAGATCCAGTCAGAGAGACTACTTTTTTGCCTCCAAGCTTGTGCTTCCTCTTACTGGACAATCATTGAAGTACAGAAATTTGGAGACCCCTTGCTTGCATAGATGCACAGCGACAATTGCTAGCACCTTTGAGAAGACTCTTGGGGCTGTGGAGTGTCTGAAAGGAAGCACTGTATATTGGAAATGTGCCCTGCCAAATGTAAATTTGAGGTATTTGCAATGAGCCAGGTGAATGGATACATGAAAATATGCATCCTGGAAGTTGACAGTTGATAACCAATCGTCCTTGGTCAAGGCGGCGATTATGGTGACCATCTTGAATCACGGTCATATATGCCTGTTGAGCCTCCTGAGATCGAGAATCGGTCTCCGCCCCCCTGACTTCTTTGCAGTGAAGAAGTAGTGAGAGTAGAACCCTTTCCCCTCTTATTTCTGTGGTATGTGTTCCACTGAGCAGGGATGGAGTAGATGTTTGGTCTGTTGGGATTGGAAGTTTTATTCTTTTTATATTTGTATTTTAGGATTAATAATGTAGCAATGTAAGATAACACATTTAACATTTTATTAATCAAGCCTTTTAGTTAAATATATATATATTTTAAAGTTTAGTAAGTAAAGAGACAGGATTTTGGTATTGTGTCTATGTTAATGAGATAAGAAATATTGAAGGCCCAGGCCTTCGATGTGAATTGTTCTGCTTTTGCTTAATATAAAACAGTACTGTTTACCTTTGAAGGATTTTGTGAGAGACTGTTTGTGTGAATGAGATAATGTGTGATGGTCATCATTAGAGCCAGATGGTCAAGAGAGAAGGGGGACAATGCAGGTGAAGACAAACTATAAAAGACAGACTGCAAAGAGACATATCAGCGGAGGAACCATCAGTGTGTACCCACGGTCAAGAATTGATCAGATTGGCAGATTGACAGCTCTAAAGGTGAAGGCATCCCTAAAAACAACTGATTAACAATACAGGACAGGATGAGCCTCTTGAAGATGTTTTGGGAATGATTAACATCAACAAGATAACAGTAATTGGTCACAGACTGACACAGCGAAATCCAGAGACTTCAACAGAGGAAGGAGAATTATAAAAGCACGGTGCCTTGCTATGGAACTTTGGGTTCGGCTTGCCACCAACTCCAGAAGATCGGGACTGACCAAAGGCCCTGCTCGCCTTCTGTGTTCGATCTAGCTGGCCACTAGATTGATCCAGACTCTGGACTGGTAACTATAACATCATCTGGCGGGACTGTGTGTGTATGCTGTTTGTGTGTGTGAGTGATTAAAAAGCATATGCAACTGTTGTATTCTCAATAAATGTGGCATATTGCCTTTACCCCATAAAAGGTCTCGTGTGCTTCGTTTAAGCATAACAGGTCTCGTGAAGGAGGATGGTCTCGTGAAATGGGTCCCTAAAGAGGGATGGGAAAGGTGGGTGGGAAAGGGGAGTAGAAGAAAAGGGGATGCAGTATCCATTCTTTACAATGTCCAGTACCCATCTATCGGTAGTGATGGAGGACTATGAGTTAGTGCCAGACATTGACAGCACAGGTGAAGGGAGCGAGGTTTCCCTGAACAAGGAGATGTTACCAGACTCTTGACCTGATCTTCAAAATGTTTGAATTGAAGTAGGCAGTTGGGAGGTGGAGGGTTGGTCAGAAATTTGTCTCCTCTTAGTCCAGCACTGTCGTCGTCTGTTGTCAAACTGCCTTTGCGCTTGGCTGAAAAGTGTGGGTCTGTACCGCTGAGTGAAAAATTTCTTCCCTGTTTATGTTTTACTGCAGGGACATGAATACCAAGCATCTTCAAGGTAGTGCAGGAGTCATTCAGGGACTGTGGTGGAGGGGTCTGTGGCGTCAGCAAAGAGCTTGGATCCCGGAAAAGGGTGATCTTCAACTGTGGCCTGAACCTTGCGTGGAAAACAGGACAGGTGTAGCCAAGATGACCTCCTTATCACCATTGTAGACGCAATAGATTGGGAAGCAGTGTCAGACGGGTCAAGCGTGGCTTGAAGGGACAGGCGTGATATCAGGGTGCCCTCGTTAATACTGGCCCTGGATTGGTCTCTTTTGTCCTCAGGCAGTGCCTCAATAAAATGTGTCATCTGCTCGAACATGTGGTGTGTGTATTTGGCCAGCATGGCTGATATGAGTTGCTGTAGGGATGCAGAAGAATGCGCCTTCCTCCCCATGAAGAAGAGGCATTTCCATTCTCTTTCACAGGGGCTAGTTCTAGTCACAGCCTGTTTGCCCCTTTGGTTCACTGCATCAACCACTACAGAATTAGGGGTCAGATGCAAGAATGAGAAGTCAGCTCTTTGGGGCGCAACATAATATTTGCAGTCTGACCTTTTGCAAACCGGTAGTATCATAGCTGATCTCTGGCAGAGCACCTTGGCTGGGTCCATGAGGGCTGGGTCCAGGGGGAGCTCCAGTTTAACTGCCAGGGAGGCACGCAAGATTTGTGTTGAGCCTCCGGGAGGCTAACTAATGACCTCAAGAATGTCCGCCACCCTTCTGTACAGTTCTTGGAAAGCTTTAAAGTCATCTCACATTGTGGGAGGTGGAGACATCAGAATATCGTTGGGGAAAGACGACGATGTATGTAGGTGGGCATGAAGAAACTGTAGACTCGTTGTCAGCTGAAGGAGGCTTGTCCTCCTCTTGGCACTGGAAAGTATCCAATGATGGTATGGAGGCAATCAGTGGTGGTACATCCAAGGATGATTGTGGCTGCTGGATCCTGTAAGGATCCCAGTAATGTCCACTTGGCTGGCATAGGGATTGGAGGTGGAAGCCACTGGGGTGCTTGCCATTGGGGTGCTGGTTGTTGCATCTACTACTGGTGTTGCAGATGAGGTTGGTGTATGGGCACTGACAAGTAGTTTGTCTTCCACATCGCTTGACTATGGTGGTTCTGAGCTTACAGGAGTGGACAAGGTAAACCTGCTAGAAGCAAGTATCAGAGGGGTAGCCGTGTTAGTCTATAAGGTGCCACAGGATTTCTCGTTGTTTATGCAGATTCAGACTAACAGATTTATTGGAGCATAAGCTTTCGTGGGCAAAGACCCCACTTCATCAGATGCATGCATACATCTGACAAAATGGGTCTTTGCCCACGAAAGCTAATGCTCCAATAAATTGTTAGTCTATAAGGTGCCACAGTATATGACGTCTTGTTGTTTCTGCTAAAAGCAGGTATACCATTGGTGTCAAATAACGGGGTGGTCGGCACGGACGTCACTCTGAGCTCCTCAGCTGTCAATAACGGGAGTGCCAACGGCGTTGATGGTGCCAGCATAATCAAACATGGTGGTACCACAACTACCTGTGGTGCCAATAACAATCACTACCTACTGTTCAGTCATTGCCTCTGTCTTCTCGGTACCAGAGGCGGCATGGCGACAGTGCAGTGTGTGACACAGGCTTTTTGGTGCCAATGGAACATCTTTGTAATGGGTTTTCGACTTGGCCTTTGTATGTGCCGAGTCAGAGGTGATGCCAACTTTAACTTTGGCTTGTCCAGTGCCCTGTCAGCCGCCTTTGCAAGGTCCCTGGACCGTTGGGAGCCATGAGATGACGATGGTCCCGGTAGCTCCCTGTCCTGGCCCCTAGACTGGGTCGGTGCAGGGGGTATTTTAGGTGTTTGCCCCCTTTTTTTTTTTTTAGGAGTCACCACCTTTGCTCAAAGAATGAGACCTCTTCCCGGACAGGACTAGGGAAGAGTCTCGAGAAGCAGAGGCAGATAAGGCTGCCTTCTTGGACACAGCTGCTGGGGAGGGCTGCCAAGGTGGAGTGGAATGCTCTGGGTTGGAGGCTGGCCTTACTGTACTTTCCAGGGAGATCAACTTCAGCTGTCACTCCCTGGCCTTCCGCGTCCAGGCCATCAGCTGCTTACAATGCTGGCATTGAGCTGTGGCATTCATCTGGCCTAGGCACCAGCTATACTGAGAATGCCTGTCTGAAACAGCAATAGAGAACCTACAGAAGAGGGGGTGTTTAACCCTGGGGAATGTGGCATCCCAGGGAGGAGGATTGTTGAGACAGGAAAAAAACGTAGCCTTAACGGACAAAAACAGAAGAAAAAAACCTTTTTTTAAAAAAACAACGAACACTAACTATAACTATCAACTATAATAACTCAGACTAACAGGTAGCTATGCTACACTATACTACTAGAAAAACACAATTCTATGGTTGGAAAGCAAAACGATTCCTACCAATGCTGGCAACGGCAAAGGAGGAACTGAGAGGACAGTTGTTTCGCATGCATAGTAGCAGCACTGCATGTGCCGTCTGCTCTGTGTGTGCAGCCCACCAGAGAGCACTGCTATCTAAAAACCTCCAACTAGGCATGCAATGGCACCCAAACATTTAAGGTAGAGCATCCACAGGGACACTCCTCGAAGAAGGTGGTTCAGCTCTGGGCTCCTAGGCTGAAAAGCTGTAGGGAATTTGCTGGAGCCTCTATACTGTTGGTTCGTGAGTGACTGAGAAAAAGCATTCATTTAACAACAGCTGGGGGTGTCACAGCCTATAGATGTCTGTTTTAGGTCCAGTACTTGGAGAAGTTTGGAGCTTGTCACGCCCAAGTTGGTGAGACACAGGGGTTAGCAATACCCCTGTTCCAGGTTACACCCCATCACAAGGTGAGGAATTTTCTACTGGGAAATAAGCAAATCATGGCTTAAGTTTCCACAGTGTTGTCTAATTGTCATCACATCTCATAGTTTGCTTATTTCATGGGCTAATTCGCACTGTGCACACTGGCTGCACTCAATAGGCTTATTGCATAATTTACAAACAAAAATCCATTAATCCTGTGATATTTGTATCTGTACCTGTAATAACTAACATTGATTCAATTTTCTTTTGCCACCTGAATCAAAATATTCTTTAGTGATAAAGAAAAGGACAAAAAGTTTCAGAACAGTGAACATGGGCAAAGAAAAAATAGTTCTCATTAAGCTTCTCTGCCTAGCAATTAAATCAGGTTAGTTCAGGCCTGGGCAAAATACAGCCTGGGGACTGGATCCGGCCCGTGAAGCCACTGGATCTGGCCCCCGGACCACCCTGCTGGGATCCTGAGGCACATGGCTGCCATGCGTTTAAAAGCACAGTCTGGCAGTTCTCTGCTCTGGGGGAAGGGGGATGACACCCTACTCCCAGCCCAATCCTCTCTGTGATCTCCCTGCCTCCAGCCCAATCCTCAGCTTCTATTGGCGAGAAACAACCTGCCAGTAGAAATTGACACCAAGCAATCTCTCAGCTCCTATTGGATGGAAACAACCAGCCAAGAGAAGCTGACAAATTGGCACAGGAGATGGGAGCAGTGCAAGTCTCAGTTCCGGGAGGGAGAAGAGAGCCACATGGAAGGAATAGCCTGTAGCTCTAAGTGATCAGGGGCTGCAGCAGGAAGTGAGCCCAACCTGCCTTGAGGGTATTGGCCAGGAGGCCCTTAGGTAAGCGCCTGCCAGTCAGAACCTGCCTCTGGCACGCCCTTCCGTATACCAACTCCCTCCCTCAGGTCCATTCAAACCCTCTGCACCCCCTTGCCCCAGGTCATAACTCCCTCCTAGGCTCTGTACTCCCTCCTCAATCTCTCCTCCAGGTCAGAATCCTCTCCTGCATCCCAATCCCCACACGCAGGTCACAATACCCTCCTTCACCCAAACTCCCCCACAGACCTCACACTGTCTCCTGCACCCCAGTCCCTTACCCAATGCGCCTTTTTGTACCCAGCCTCCATCCTTCACCCCCACATCTCCTCCACAGAAAAATGTGGCTCTTGACCATTTCCAAAATCTTGGAGTGCTCCCTCACCAAAAATACTGCCCACCCCTGTATTAGTTGAACGAAAGTGGAAGCAAAACACACACCCACATCTGCAGCTAACCAGATACTCCAACACTTTCAACAACGGTTGAAGAAATATCAGCTTACATCATGTGTCTGGAGTTTCTCTTTAACTTATATTTTATTAAGATATTTAAACTAAAAAATGAATTTGATACCGATTTACTGGAATTCTAAACGGTAAAATAAAAGATCTGTACATCAGTTTACCTTTTGAGCACACAAAGCACCAGCTCACATTGACGTGCGCATGATGACTTTTTCCTTTCATAGCGGTGAAATGATTGGTACAAACAATGCTATTGGAAGTGATCACTGCGCACCCTGCAGCAATGCAGACATCTCCAGCATGGTAAGCCACAGGACAACGAATACACCGCATCATTTTGCCTTGAAAATGCAGAATACTGTGTTATCTTTTTAACTAGAGATTTAACTGGCCTGCATATATAATGCAAAAAATGCATTATTACAGAATATTGTAACTTATACACATACATACAAAAATGTGACAATACCATAATTTTGAAAACTGTGCATTTAAATTCAATCAGAATATTGAATTAACAGGTTTTCTACACTGAGTTCTGTTTAAGAAAGAAAAGATCTCATGCTCAATTTAAAGCACTGTAACATTACATGTGAAGTACTTCACACATACACAACAGCATGTATGTAATAAGTTGTTAAAAAGAAAAAAGCCTTACATACACATTAAAACAAGTATCTGCAAGTTAGTAGCATTTAATTGCCCGCACTGTGTGACCCACGACTGATTTTTCTGTGGGTCAGGGGCCCCAACCCAAAAAAGGTGCCCCACCCCTGCGCTAAGTAGGGTTCCCTCTAAGGCACGTGCCTGCGTTGGCGCTCACCAATAATTTGAGTCCCACGCACCTTCTTAGCAGAGCTACGTGGCGGCTGCCAGAGCTGGAGTCTCGGCCACGGTACTAAAAATAGCAGTTGCCCACCATACAGTGCTATTTTTACTACCATGTGAGCACCACAGAAGCTGCCACTCAGCCTGGGCCCCAGCTGCTCCCAGGGCAGGACGGCGTGGCAGGCAGCTGCCCTGCATGTTGGGACCAGAGCCGGGGCTGACCACAGTGCTATTTTTAGTACTGCCGTCTCAGCCCTACAAGTGCTTCCAGGGCTGGGACCACGGTACTAAAAATAGCATCATGGGCAGCGCAAGCTCCAGACCTGGCACGCGGGGCAGTTGCCCACCATGCTGTCCTGCTCCAGGAGCAACTGGGTCCAGGGCTGCGTGGCAGCTTCTGGGCCCCTGTCTGCGGTACTAAATAAAACACCACAGGCCTGGTTTCCAGGGCAGCCACCCACCATTTCGAAGGTAGAAGGTGAGGGAAGGGGCAGGGAGAGAACTAAGCAGAAGGTGGGGGTGCAGAGAGGAAAGGGCTTGTGCTGAGGGGAAGGAGGAGGAAAGCGCAGGAGGGGAAGGGAAGGAGTCAGTAGCGGGTGGAAAAAGGGAGGGGACAGCATGCTGCTGGAAGAAAAAAGGGGAGGGGCAGAGAGGAGGGGCAATGGGGGCAAGAGGAAGGAAAAGCGGAGGGGAGGGGAGGAGTGGGTGCAGGGAGAAGAGAGGTTGAAAGGAGCAGTGAGCATGAGGAAGGCAGAGTATGGAGCAAGTCATGTGTGAGGGCACAGACAGGTATCAGAACTGGAGCAGAGGGTGGTAAGGGGGTGGGCTCCAGGGAGGAAGAGGGCAAGGGGGAGGGGATAGATGTTGGGAGGGCAGGGGCACTAAGGAAAGGGGGAGGGCACCAGGAGGGTCCAAGGGGAAAGGGAAGGCAAAGGTGCCAGGGAGTGAAGCAGAAGGGCAGACACAGAGAGGGGAGTGGAAGGGAGGGATGGGCACCAGAGGGCAGAGAGAGACAGGGTAGGTGGGTATAGGGTAAGGATGTTAAAGACTAGTCAACTATCCAATAAGCACTTGCTTATCGAATAGTTTTTTGACTAGTCGATAGGCACTTGTACATTTCAAAGGAGGAATGCGGGAACTCCGCGAACGGCCCGGGGCTAGTGGGAAGTCCCCTGCTGACTCTGAGCTCCATGCTATCCTTCATGCCTCTAGGAGCCAGGGTCAGCGGGGGACTCCCCAGCTGATCCTGAGTTCTGGGGAAATGTTGTGGGAGCCTGGGATCAGCTGAGGAGTCCCCCGCTGATCCCGGGCTCCATGGCTTTGAAATGCACAACAGCCCCCGCTGCAGACTCTTGTGCATTTCAAAGAAGGCCCCCGCGGGCAGCACGGGGTCAGTGGGACTTCCCGCTGGCGCCGGGCTGTATGCAGAGATCTGCATTCCTCCTTTGAAATGGAGTGGGGGCTCTTCTATATTTCAAAGGAGGAATGCAGAAGTGTCTATTGACTAGTCGCTGGAAATTCCATCGACTAGTCAATTAAATGCATTTTAACATCCTTAAAATGTTAGAGGGAGGTGTGTTAGTAGAGAGGATGGGGAGGGGTAGCTACAGATGATCAGTGGGGCCAGAGGAAGCGTGGGCACAGGGGGAAGGGAAGGGCGGATGCAGGGGTCAGAGAGGATGAGGAGGGGGGCAGGTCTCAAGGAGGGCTGAGGGGAGTGAGAAGGACAGGAGCCAGGACAATAGAGGAGAGGTAGAGGGCAGCAGCAGACACCAGGGGAGCAGATGGGGTGAGGGCAGAGTGGGAAACATAGTAGCAGAGGGGAAAGGGAAAGTTGGATGCCAGGTAACAGAAGGGAGATGAAATGATGGGTGGGTTCCAGGGTGCAGAGGGTGTTGGAGGAGGGGTCAGGTGTCAGGAGGGCAAAGAGTCAAGGAGGAGGCTTCTTGGGGGTAGAAGTGGATGGAGGGCAGGGACATGTGCCAGGGAGGCAAAGCGGAGGACAAGGGACAGGGGCAGAGACCCAGGAGAGCAGAAAGGTGGTGAGAATGGAAAGGGCCAAAGGGGAAGGGCAGAGGAAACTTTGCGCACTTCCCCCCCGCCCCTCAGGCCCTGACTGGCCTGGGGACAGAAGGGGGAGCATGTGAAGTCTCTTCCCATCCCAGGGGCATGGGCACCTAGGGGGAAACTCAGGGGGGCAAAGACTTCACGTGCTCCCCTACCCCCAGACCAATCATGGTCTGGGGGTAGGGAAGCAGGGAAGTATCCTGGCCTCGCCCCTTCTACTTGAGGCCCCGCCCCCTCCAGAGTGCAGGGTGGGAGGAGACTTCACATGCCCCCCCATCCCCAGGCCAATCAGGGTCTGGGGGCAGAGGGAAGCACAAAGTTTCCTTTGCCCTGCCAGGAGCACACAGAGCTTAGAAGCACCATGCACTCCTGGCAGGGAGGGAGGGAGACTTTGTGCACTCCCCCACCCCCAAGCCCTGATTGGTCTGGGGGCAGAAAGGGGAAAATGCAAAGTCTCCTCCTATCTCAGGGCGGAGGAAACTTTGTGTGCTACTTGGCCTGAAGACAGGAGAGCGGCAGGGCCTCCGCGGGCCGGATCAACCCACTTGGCGGGCTGGATCTGGCCCACAGAGGTCCTTTGGCCCACCCCTACTCTATAGCTATAAGTGAATTAGGGCGTTGAGTAAAACTGCCTCTAATTATAAACAGAGTCCTCTTACCACATCACTATAATAAAGTATGTTAACTGGTTTGAACAAAATTAATAGCTCAATTAGCAGGGATACCTTTTATTCTTTATGTACGACAATGGTAGTTGTAGCTAAACAATAGCAACGCAAAGTTTAAAGAAAAACAATCTAAAAAAATGAATACCTTTTGATACTCTTGGATTTGAGGGATTAGTAACATGGCAGCTCACACAGCTATGGAGAGGACATCGAAAACCTCTGTTCTCAAACACAGTAAGATGAAATTTTCTCACACAAGCTTCATGGTAGAATTTACCACACTGGGATACAATACAGCGTTTCACATCTGCCTTTCTCTCCTTACACACAAAACAAGTATGAACACCTAAAAATAAAAAGAATAAAAAGAACATTCTATTTTTACGGGAGTTTCTATATTTAGGCTGTATTTGGCTGGGGGAAAAGAATCAAAAACAAAATTTTTATGTGGCTCTAATTTTAACTGAAAGTTAAAAGGTTTCTAACGAACCCATCCCCAAACAAATCAAATGTAACTACAATATAAATCAATCACTGTTTAAATTGTACAACGTTCAAGCAATCCTGACTTCCTTATATGTTCTTATTTAAAGAATAAGAACACAGGCATAAAATTACAGCAATTCTTTTAAACAATCAAGTCAATAACATTGGTTATCCATGATCCTGCAGAAGCCAAAAATCAACTGAGAATGATTATAAAGCTTATTTCTGTGCCACCTGAAAATCACCTCATGAAAACTTTATTATTCTGATTCTCAGTTTTATTCAACAAGGTTCAGCATGTTTTCTATCTGAAGATGCAACAGGACTACAATAGCTTTTTTAGGTTATGTTTAAGTATTTTAAATCAGCAGTTATTACTGGAGAAAAAGCAACAGAGATTAATAGCAAGAAGTACAGTTAGGCTTTTTATAGGAAGACGAGCAGATCGAAAAATGAGAACACTAAGGGGGAAAACGAGACAAAGATAGACAGGATTGATTGAACCTACTTCTTTTACCTAACTGTAGGACATCTTAGTCTTCTGGAATTACATATGATGGCAAGTATTCTAAGTGTTATGATTATGCACTGCACATACTAAACTATCTCAGGGTGCACACAGTTTCAGCAAAAAATGCTGGGTACCTAGATTTTCCAGAATTTACATGGAGACAAAATTAATGGTAATATGAGCTCCCATTCTGCCTGGCACCAGGAGTAAAATGGTTCCTAATGAATAAAACTACTGCTTATCTTTTTTTAACTGCTGTTCTTTGATATAGGTTGCTCAAATCCTTTCCAATAGGTGTGCGTGCATTTTTCCGCTAGCAATACCCATCAGGTTGGCTGAGAAGCCCCTTGGAGTGGCACCTCCATGGCATGGTATAGGGCTCTGCCAGCCCTCCACCTCCTCTGTTCCTTCTTGCTGGTATTCTGACAGAGAAGAGGTGGGTGAGATTTGGAATGGACATGAGCAACACAAAGAACAGCAGTGTGAGTGATTGCTCATGTGCATTCCAGCAGGTGACTTCCAAGCAGTTTACCAGAAGGAGGGTTTCAAGATAAATACACTGCTGTCTGCAGAACTGCTCAGCTGAATGCCATATCACCCCTTGCTGGCTGGGTGATGGTGTAGTGTGCCTCAAAAGGTGTGGACGGAGAACCACATTGCTGCCCTGCAAATGTCCTGAATCAGAACCTGTGTAAGGCATATTGCTGAGGAATCCTGCACCCTTCATGGAGTGAGCTGTCAGGCCCAGGGCTGAGACCTTGACCAGGTCATAGCAGGTCCTGATCCATGATGAGACATAATGGGATGAGATAGGCAATCCCTCTGTTGCTTCTCCTTTCATAATAAAGAGTCGTGGCAATTTACAAAATGGCTTAGTATGTTCCATGTAGAAGGCCTGACATCTAGGGAATGAAAACTCCTTAGAATTGGTCTGGGGTTTTGGGAAGAACAAGAGTAGGAAAAGGCCCTAGTTGACATGGAAGGGGAAGAGCACCTTGGGAAGAAAAGCCAGGTGAAGACAGAGTTGCACTTTATCCTTATATGGGGGTTCTGAGGTGAAAGCCTGGAGCTCTGAAACTCATCTGGGTGCGATTATGGCCACTAGGAAGGCTACTTTCCAAGATAAGACAGGGGACAGATTGCCAGAGGTTCAAAAAGGGAAGGCCAAAATAACAACCAAGTGAACCTCGATGGATGAGAGCCAGTCCCTGGTGTTTCAGGTGCAAAAAGTAGTGTAGCACCAATGACATGGTTGCCTCATGAGAGCGAATGCCCTTTTGGAGGGGCGATGCTGAGAAGCACTTCCACTTGGCTAAATATGTTTCCCAAGGCGTAGATGAAGGCTTTTGGCTCCCTGACCAAGTCAGAACATTGACATTCTAGTTCAGGACCAGGCAAAATATGGCAAACAGCCAGATATGGTACGCCACTATCCTGTGACCCAGTAAGATTCTCAAACAGGCTCCTTGGTCGCCACACTCCTGCAAGCTGCTCAAGGTTGCCAGTTGTGGAGATCATGTCAATCTCCATGCGCCACTGGGGAGGTGGGAGACATGGGGACTGTCTGTGCTGTCCCTGCCTCCAGCACAATCTCACAGCTCCCACTAATAGGAAACCATCCAACAGAAGCTGCCTGAGCCATGCCTGCAGTGCATGCTGCACAGAGGGCCTCCCCACAAGTGGCATGCCACGCGCAGAAATGTACATGGCCCCAACAACCAGGCACTTTGAGCCATATGCGGGGAGCATGGCAGGCAGGGAGCCTGCCTAAAGGCCTCACTGGACTGCTGGCCAGCAGCTACCTAAGATAAGCACCTCCAGGCCAGAGCCTGCATCTGGGACCCCACTCCACAAACCAAACCCTCCGCACTCCCACTCCTGCAAATACCCCCTCCAAGACCCTGCATCTCCTCCTACACTCCAATTCTCTGCCCCAAGTAATAATCCCCTCCTTCACACAAACCCCCTCTTGTGCCCCAATGCCCTATCCTGTGCTCCCTTCTGCATCCAAATGCCATCCCAGACCCCGAACCTGGTCCATTAATATAGAGAAATGCAGTACTTGACCACTTACCAAATTTCCCTCTCCCCCTCAATCAAAAATATTTGCCCATCTCTGCTTTAGTTGGTTCAGCCATGGCATTTGGAATGATGCAATCAGCCATGGTTCTGGGTGAGAAGGTCAGGATATACTGGGAGGGCTATTGGCATGTCCACCAAGAGGCTAAGCAACGTTGTGAACCAGTGCTGTCATGGCCACGTGAAGTCAATGAATATGATGTCCACTTTGTCTCTGCTCTTCGCTGCAAACAGGTCTATGTGAGGATAACCCCACCTCTGGAAGACGGAAAGGGTGATGTGTGCCCTGAGGGACCACTTGTGTCAAAGGAGTGACCGACAGGGTCTGCCAGTATGTTCCGGGCCCCCAGCAGATGGAAGCCTTGCAGGGAGATATGGTGCTTGATGCAAGAGTCCTTCAGGTGGAGGGCTTCGAAACAGAGGGGAGAGTAGCAAGTACCACCCTGTTTGTTTATACGGTACACTGCAGCTGCACTGTCTGTCAGCACAACAACAAACTGACCCTGTAGGTGGTAAAGCAAGGTCTGGCAGGCAAGGCAAACCACTCTAAGTTCTGTGACACTGATGTGCAGGGAGGGTTCTGACTGCAACCATAAGCCCAAGTACTGAACTCATCAAGGTATATTCCCAGCCCATCTCTGATGTGTCTGTGACCAGAGATAGGGAGAATTGGGGGCTGGTGATGGGTACTCCCGCTGCAGCCATGAGTTGAGGGATTGGGAAACCAAGGTGGGGAGAATGACCAGATTGCCCAATGGGTCCCTCTTGGGTCAGTACAACCTTGCGAGCCAGGCTGAAAGAGGCCGGATACAAGAGCCTAGCATGCTGTTCAACAAATGTGCAGGCCACCATGTGCCCCAGGAGCCTCATGCAGCTTCTTGCTGTGCTGGTAGGGAACCTTTAGAAACTGTGAATGAAATCTGTGTTCATCCAAAAATGAGACTTGGGAGGTAAGCTCTCGCACCGGTAGAGTTCAAGAGCCCCAATGAACTCTATTTGTTGAGCTGGGACCAGTTGGGACTCAGGGATGTTCATAAGCAGCCCCAGTTTGGCAAAGATCACCCACACCAACTCCACATGATAGCAGACATGTTCGTGGGACTAGCCTTTGATGAGCCAGTTGTTGAAGTACAGGAAGACCTGTATACAACATTTGTGCAGAAACACTGCCACCACTGCTATGCAGCACTTGCGGTGCAGAGGAAAAGCTAAACAGTAGAACAGCAAACAGATAGCGATGCTTGTTGACAACGAACCTCAGAAACAATGGAAATATGAAAGTACGCATCATTCATGTCAAGGGCAGTGCATAAGTCCCCTGGATACAGGGAAGAAATGATGATGGACAAGGAGACCATGCAACACCTGAACTTTCTTATGGACACATCCACATTTTGAAAATCCATAATGGGCCTAAGTTGTCCCTTGGGTTTTGGGATAAGGAAATACCAGGAACAGAATCCTCAGCCCATGAATTCCTGAAGAACCTCCTCTATCACTCCGCCCCTCCCCCCATGAGAAATGACTGCACCTCCTGAATGAGGAGCTGCTCATAAGAGGAGCCTCTGAAGAGGGACAAGGAAGGTGGGAGGGCAGTGAATGGATGGAATATCACACCTCTACTGTGCTCAGGATTTGAGGGTCATCCATGAGTCCTTTATACTGTGAAGCCAGGTGTCAGTCTTGTCGGAAACCAGATCCACATAGCTGAAAGGGAGGTCCTGGATTGTGTTCTGGACATTTGGGAGGAGCTCATACACTTGGAGCCATGTGTTGCGCTGCATTGTGATGATAGTGGCCATGGTTCTCAAAGCCAAGTTGGCATAGTTCAATGCCACCTGGAGGGAAGTGTGGGCCACAGTTTTGCCCTCTTCCAGGAAAGCCACAAATTCTTGACACGTGTCTGTGGGCAAGAGCTCCTGGAATTTGGATAATGCCAGGAGCTGCATACATATCAACAACAGTGCCTGTTGATTCGGCGAAGCTGGAGTCCCCGGTTTGAATATACCTTATGGACGAAGAGGGTCAGCTTCTTAGCGTCTCTATTTTTTAGGGCAAGCCCCTATGTTCCTTGTGATTAACTGTGTCAACTACAAGTGACCCTGACGAGGGATTGACGAACAAGTGTTCATGCACCTCCTGGGGAACAAAGTAGCCTCTCTTGGCCCTGTGTTTTTGGAGGGAGGGAGGCTGGGGTCTGCCACAGCACCTTGGTGGTAGGTTTAATAGTCTTGATTAATGGCAATGCCACCTTCGATGGACCCTCAAGGGGCCAGGATGTCCTCACCTTCTACTCCATTGGCACACAGAGGCTGCAATCTAACCACCTCAGGAGGTGCTGATGTGCCTTAGCATCTGAGACAGGGAGGGAGGAGGAAGTTCCCACACCTGCCTTGTCCAAGAAAGTGTAGGAGGACAACTGGCTCCTTGAGCTCTCTGAGTGGGCAAATCACTGGTGGCACAGGTACTGGGATGGCCGCATTGCTCTGGCAGCTCCTTCACTGGAACAGACTCAGGCTCCTTTTGGATGTCTGGAGCATCCATTGTGGCTGAAGGTGACTGGTGGGACAAAGAAACCGTCACTGCCCTTGACACAGGTCCCTGACATTGACAGTAGGCCCAGGATATCCACAACGGCCATCGTTCAGGATCCTGAGATTGTGAAGGCCAGGATGCCTGCACTTCTGGAGGACCTTTCCAATAGCAGCACCGGGAATGGTGCCGAGAACTGGAAAAGTATTGGGCACTGTGGGAGACTGACAACTTGGTCTCCGACTCTCACATGTGCTCATAGTCAGACCAAGAGGGTGCGGTGCCTGACGGCACTGGAGATCAGTGCCGAGAAGATGGAGAGCCGTGCAGCAACATGGCTGGCCTGCCTCTGTGCCTAACTGAAGCCAATGCCAGCATAAGCTCTGGAGTCAATGTTGGAAGAATTGGTACCCGGAGAGAGATTTGCACGGATGGCAATGCCACTGGCCAGGTAGACGCTGGAGTATGTGCCAAAGTGGTGCTCTGCAGTGGGTGCTGATGCCCGTGCCAGTGAGTGTGAACCAGGACCTGCACCGGAGCTGCATGCTTCATTATTTATATAAGGTCCCCAGTGGCCTCAAAGTATCTGGTGTAGAGGGGAAGTCCAAGTCCTCCTCCAGAATGCCACACACAAGAGAGTCTAACGAGCCCAGACTCAACAGTCCCATTCTCATGGCCAGAGTTGATGGTGCCGCGCTGTGCCTACGGTGTCCTGAAGAGGGACACACTGAAGCACAGTGACTGTTGGTCTTCCAGGTCAGAGAGTGGCCTGTGTCTGACCTGGACTTCTTGTATGATACCAGGGACTGGGAGTGGTGCTGCACCAGGGAACTGGCCTTAAAGGTCAGGGACAAATGCCAGTATTTCCTTAAAAGCTTCTCAGCGGTATCAATGAGTCTCACATTGAGGCTGCTACACTGTACACCAAAGAGGCTAGCATTAGGTTCAGCACTGAGGGACTGAGTGCCATTTCCATAAAGTGTTTGTCCATCTCTCGCTTAGTCCTCAGCTTGAAATGCCTGCAAATACTGCATTATCTGTTAAGTGTCCTTTATCTAAACACTTAATGCAAGCCATATGTAGGTACCCTCTGGGCACAGGCTTGTCACAGAAGTAGCAGTGCTTAAACACCTACTGCATGCCCAGGGGAGATGGGGAGAGAAATACTACTGGAGAAAAAAAATGAATGGGAGGGGAGCCTCCAGATGAGAAACTATTAACTAACTACTACTTGAATAATTAACAACTAATTATACACATGAAGCAAAGCAAGAGAACAAGCACTCCAATGACCATCACTGGCAGTATAAAGGAACTGAGGAAGCGGAGGGTTCGCAGAGCCCTATAAACTGAGACATGCAGGTGCCACTCCAGGGGGCTCAATGGATACCGCTAAAGGAAAAATCTTCCAACTGTGCACATGGCATGTGCATATATCCACGGGAATGCACATGAGCAGTCACTCAAAGAAAAATACATACTCTAGCATGATTTCTGAGGATGACTTATATGAATATTATGACTTTTTATTAAACATAAATGAACCAGACTTGCCTGATGTACATTCACGACAAATGAATTTTCCTGCTGGTCTTCCAGGGAGCCCAAGGCAGCTTACATGAAAAGCTCCAAAGCATAGGCCTTCACATAGCAGGAGATCACCAGGTTTTTCACACAGCTTTTAAATCAGAAAAGTATTGAGCATTAAAAATACACATGGGATAAAATATTTTCTTTGTTATTTCTTTCACCCACTTCCTTTTCACACACATCTTTTCCTCTGCTTTACATATGATAAGTCTACAACCATCACATTATCTAGTTTCCAAGCAAAAACATTTTTTTCTTTCCTACATAATATTTGTGTGTCCTCTAGACCCACAAACAGCTAAATACAGATTGTACCTCGCTGGCCTGGCAACCCTCAGGACCTGACTGGTTCCAAACGAGGGAATTTGCCAGACCAGGGAATTTGCCAGCTGTAGGGATCCACTCCTGACAGCAGAGCAGCTGGCACTGATCGAAAGAGATATGGAGGGTGTTCTAGAAAAGAAGCAGGGGGTATGGATCCCAACGGCTGGGGCCAGAAGTGCAACTCCACAGGAGCCCACCAAGACCTGCAGCAGCTGGTGTGCACGCCAACCCCCCCACTGAGGAATTCCACAGCCACCCGACCTCTTTCCCCAAGCATCCTCCCGTCCCTGCTCCTCCCACCTTCCTCCCTGAGCTTGAATGCCAAAAATGGGGCTACGGGGAGGGAGGAAGGAAGGAGTTACTGAGCATGGGGCCTGGCTTTTCCCCATTGAGTGCTCTAGCCAAGGATCACTCAGGGGGATGCAGGATCATAGATGTTACCAGCCAATGGAAGTCCAAACTGTCGAGGTCCAACCTGTAAAGTAGATTTAATCTAATACATACAAAAATTTTCTACTAATGGAAATTGCAGACTAGGTAAAGTTAAAAGCAACTGTGTTTTTCTCTGTACCAGAACCATCTAACTTAATATACTAGGCCTTGTGATACTTTCGTGCCTGAATTGTCAACACTGGAATATGAATAACTAATAATAACTCCTCCCAAGCTATAATGAGAGCAGCATTTAAGTGATTAGTCAGCTCAACAATTTAAAATAAATGTACTTTCATTATTACTATTTGTAATGAGCGGGAGATAGAGAATTAGCTTGTTTGGTCTTCAGAGAAAAACCAGATATTCCCTGATGTATGCAATCTCACTTCACAAGTAAAGATCCCTTTTCAAATACTGCTAGCAGCATTTTTAGATGTCTGATCATTATCATCTGTACAGCAAATGTTATTTGTACTACAGTAGTGCCCAGGTCATAAATGGAATATGAGTCTCACTGTGGTAGTCAATGACACTTTACAAATACACACAGAAACAAGTCTCTGAGTTGTAGGTTTCACAATCTAACCCTGGATAGTTACCTTTCTCAAAGGAGGATGGGTATTGTGTTTGTTTTGCAGTTATGGTAACTGAAGTGGAAAGACTACATGATTTGCCCATGGTCAAAGAAAGGAATAAATTACAATTCAACCATCTCTCTCCTAGTTCAGTACTTATATCAAACTATTCCTCCCTCAAGAGGTATAGTTTGGATTTAGTACAACCTCCCTCCCCGCACCTAAAAAACAAAACAAAACAAAACAACAAAATCCTACTTTGTTTCACTGTTTATATTTTTTTAAATGTTTCTAGAAAGAAAATCCAACAGTAACAACTGACTGACTAACTAATGTCTCTCACCTGACACACATATTCTTTTTTTGCTGCTGCTCCTCTCTCAGATTTTTTGGATGATATAGAAGCTTCTGTCTGAGTCTCATCTGCACTTTCATAGGGTGACTCTGATCGCTCATCTCCTTGACCATCCGAGATCTGAAGATTAAATGTATGCATTAAATCTATCAAATTCAGAGGAAAATGGTTGAGTGCAATCAGTTTTGTAACAGAAACTTACTAAGGAAATAAGTAGATGGAATTCTATACTAATACAGAGTCAGACTGTTGTTTGCCACCACAAAAATAAATTTTAAGAAGCGAGCAATCTAGGAGACTTCCTGATCAGTCTTGTCCTCTACAGGTAGAAAGCCAAAGCTCAGCAAATATAGAGGGAGTGAAATAATTGTTCCTGAAATTAAAAGACTAGAGTTGCATGCAGGCGGATATCCTATAAAAAAGATGAAGCATTGTTTTCACAGGCTAAACCAGGGATAGGGAACCTAGGGCCTGGAGGCTGAATGTGGCCCCTGAGTCGCCTGGATCTGGTCCCTGAAGCTTAGGGTCTTCCCCCCCCCCCCCGCATTGGGGAGCCAGCACTAGCACTCCAGCCCCATCCCTGTCCCCCGCAGCCTCCAACTCATTTTTCTGTGGGTCAGTAGCTCCCGACCCAAAAAAAGTTCCCCATCCCTAGACTAAACAATAAAAAACTCAAGATCTTGCTGCTTGCCATTTTAGATTCAATTGTTAGAATTATCCAATGGCCAACATACTATACTATATACAGATGAATGACAGAGGTCTTCCATAAGAAATAGAAAACACGTGTGTGTTAGTGATGCTGCTTCTTTGAAGCATGTTGTCTGCAAAATCATTTATTAGATGCATATAATCAGTGCCCCGTTGAGCTTGTGGAAAAGCAATACCCCAAACTGGTACTGCACAAACATCACTTCATAAAACTGAACTTTGGAGCCTTGCCTCATATTCCCAACTACCACTTAACCTCAACTCTCATGAGTGCAGAACTCAAAGGAAAAGTGAATATGCAGAGACAACACTCTCAGAATCACATTTACTATGGTAAATAACTTTTATTCCCTCTTTCAGGGTGATCTCTGCATATTCCTACCAGTGGGTGTCTAACAAGCAATAAATCCCCCCCCCCCACTTCCCCAAGGAGAATGAGGTGGGGACTTTAATAAGGACTACACAAAACTGTTCTCTTAAAATAAGCATCAAAACCATAAGCTAAAACAAAACAGTGCAGAATTTCTGAAGATTTTTATAATGAAAACATTATGGAGGCAAGCTATCAATGCCACGTTAGCCTTACACTAAGAGACCTTTGGTAATTGTCATCCTAGCTAATGTAGTATTTTGCAACGTCTCCAGAGAATTCATTTATGTAAGGAATGAAAAAAAATACAGCCTCTATGACCAGCCCAATGGCGACAAAACGTAAGATTGACTTCCTAAATCCTTTAGTTCTATCAAAACACATGAGTTAAAGCCCATTTGATACCTATGGTATAGATGTTCACCTGTATCCTTGTGAAACAGAGTGGCAGAAAAAAACTCCACAAGCTCATCTTACAGATGTAACTGGAATTAAAAAAAAAAAAAAAAAACAAGCAAAACTAATTTTAGTGTGAGAACTCTACATGTAGTGAGATAGCTGGCTCTCCAGAGGTTAGTTCCTAGGATCTATTTTAAAAAATAGGGGGGGAAAATGTAAAACCCTGGTTTAAATATTTAATCTTAGCTTATCTCCCATGTTCACACTTTACGATATTTCTACCTGTTTTCAACTGCTATCAGTCAGAAATATTTGCTCTACAGGGATGGCTGCTAAGAGGCATGTCCACTAGAAGACCCAAAATGGCGAGCTACTAGAATAGTTATAAATCTGAGGGTGATAATTTGGATTGTAGAAAGCTTCTGTAGCCTTGGAAACTTGGGGTGGGGGGAGGGAGGGAGGCCTGTCTGCTAAATGCAAAAAGACAAAAATGGTAGGCAAGGACATTTTATTTCACATTTCTAAAGTTGTCCACAAAAGGCTCTAATCCATACATATAAATGGGAAGACAAGGAGAAGGGGGAAAGGTGTTTCTTTGAACATGTTCAGATAAAGTTTTGAATAACTGAATGAATTTCCAAGATAACAGACGTAAGAAGAGATGATCCCGATTTGGGGGTGGGAGGCTCAGGACTGGGGCAGTCCTGAACAGGGGGAGAGGGCTGCGTGGTGATTCTCTCCCTTTTCTGTATGGTTTTATGAGAAGCAATCCTATTCCAGGCACATCCCATTTTTCTGGCACAATCAAACCCTTACTTTGCTTTAAGTTATGAGAAGAGGAAGCTGTATACTAAATTTGGTGATCCTAACTCTTACAGTTTAGGAATAGTTCTTGAACAGAGAAATATGTACCTCAAATATATAGTAGATGAGGTAATTTCCCCAACAAATTGATTATTTTGCTCAGAGAAAATTAGTTTCATATAATTTTAAGCTGAAAATGAAATTTTTGAGTGCACTGTTGGGGCAGCCATCTTGAGGAAAAAGAGTTTGAGATGGATATTATTGGAGGTTGCCGAAATACTGAATTATTTCCATCTTTGTTTAAATTTTCTGATATACTGACAATGTTTAGGAAAATCACAGATCAACATTTTTTATTTATATGAATAGTATTTAAATTGTTATTTTTACCTCCTAGAATGTTCACATACTGAGTGCCCAAATTGTATATTTTTAACAAACTTCCTAAAGCTGTTAAAAAAATGTAAAGCTGACAAATACAGCAATACTAGTTGCTCCCTAAAGAAACACTATCAAAAAGCATTTCCAAAAAATCAAGAGATGAGTTGGGAAGTGTGCTATGAAGGTTAACATAGCTTCTGTTCCATCAAAACAGATAAGAACATTGCAGAGTCTTCTCATGAAAAATGCATTCCTTGTTCCCAATCTCCTTTTTCTTTAAGCTAGAGCAATATTAGCACAAGACGTTCCCTGATTTTTTTAAATTAAAAATATGCTCAATGAATTATTTTGGGGGAGCTCTATCTGTCCTATGTTATACAGATAGTCAGACTAGCTGATCACAAATGGTCCCTCCTGACTTTATAATCTACACCAGGAGAAGTCAAGTCCTAAACTATTCAGGTTTTACACCTTAAAGTCAACCTATAAACTAATAGGAAATCAGCATAGACACTGAAATAGAACTGTTATGTGCATGAACATTGGCACAACCAGGAAGGATCAATCCAAGCATGTCCAATGTAAATGCAGTGGTGGACTTAGTCACTCACTTAGAACAAGGCAATCTCCAGTCTAAACCAATACTAAAAGCATCTTAAGACCTTCTGGGCATGTGCACACAAGATTGAAAATCAGCTAGAGCTCAATTTGTGGGAGGAGACCACCTACACAAAAGCACAACTACACCACCAAAAATGCCTTTCCACAAACAACAACTGAATTGACGAGAGCCAAATCCACTGCAACAATACATTAAGCTAAGGGCAAGTCTACACTACAGAATTAAGTCAACCTAAGTTATGTTGATATAGACACTACAGTAATTAAATCATTTTTCCATACCCACACTATCCTCATTTTAGCAGTGCACATCCCCACTGAGAGTACTTATACTGATTTAACAGTGAGTGGGGCATCATGGGACAACTTCTGAAAGTTAGCAATAGTAAATGTAAGCAACAGTGTCTACACTATGTCAACCTACCTACATCAGCTTGCACGCTTACACCTCTAGCGGAGGTCAATCTAAGCTGACTTCTGCCAACATAACTGTAGCGCAGGCTTGAGCTACTTTACATTGTATGTTGCTTAAGTAAGCAATACATGGGCTCTCTAAAAAAAAGTGTCTATTCAAGAAATCTGATTGCACTGATTTTTAAATTTTACTTTCTCCATAGTAGTATTGTATTATTACTGACAGAATTTGTAGTAGTGAGAAACTAAAAATGTAAATTTTCAAATAAATTTATAAAATCTTTCATTTTAATATTCCCATATTTTTTGCTATTTACAGCAACTGGAAGTTATGTAAGGGCAGCTAAAACATGATCATATATAATCAAGCAAAGCATGTCATCAATAAGTCTGATTCTTTCACCCATTTTACATTAATGTAATACCATCCTCTTCAATTATGTTACCCCAGACTTACATTGGTGTATGAAAGACCATATTCAGGCCCCATTTCCAAAAAGTTTTTTTGTTTTAAATACATCTTTCAGTTGCCTTAAGTCCTTTAAAGTGTTACCAGAGTTCTAGTGGATTTTATTTGATAATGGTAGTCATACTGCTAAGAAGGCTACATAAACAATTTTTATAAAAGCTCTCTTCACTACTGTTTCCTTACATGACAAGAATGCTTTGCATACCACAATATTTGATGCACAAATCTGTTGTAACTAAATCAGTAACAAACCCTGAATTTTGTTTATATTAGTCCACATTTTTAGGTATAATTTTGCAAATTTTGGCCCAATATTTTATACTGTGCAGGAGTATAGAAAAGTACAAAATAAAACCACAATGGACCGATTCAAAACAAAAGACTGTTCTGTGGAATAATACAGTTTCCTTCCTGAGAAAACAGACGTTAATGGAAAGGCCGTGCTCAAGTGCAATTTGTGTGGGGGGGGGAGGAGGGTAGGGTGTTTAGAAAAGGGTGAAGAAGGAAAAAATAAGATGTTTCTCTGTACAAGTTGAGATAACTATAAGGCCCAAGAAAAACTCCACAAAGAAATTATCTGAATTGGCCAGTGTATATCTTTGTATTAGTTTTTCTAATTTTAATGTATCTAGTGCAATTCTTTGGAGGACTATTTTGTTCAGAACACATGAGAAAGGTGATTAAGAGTACTGTTTATGGGCAAAAAAGGTCAGTTTTTTCAATTTTAATTTAAAACTCCCATCAATTGCAAGCTATAATTATATTGCCAACTAAAATCATCATAAAGATCTTGGGGGCTCAAAGGATAAGTATTATGATGTTGTGACAAAATGCCTAATATTAGTGTGGTATAAAAATTGCTTTTTAAAAGTAGTCATTTATGATGTTTTCAATACCAAATACCTGATGCTAATTCTATCATTGTATTTAACAGCTATTGATGGAGCAGCAAGTCAATTTGGGGTATGTCTACACAGCAGTTCTTAACTCGAAATAAGCTATGCAAATTAAGCTACGTCAATTGCATAGCTTATTTCGAAATTGGGAGCAGCTATACAGCACTTATTTAAAAACAGAGCACTCTTCCTCTGACTTCCCTTACTCCTCATAAAATGACGGTTACAGGATTTGGAGTAAGTAGTCCTCCAGCTTGACAATATTTTGACATTATTTCGAAGTAACTGCCTGCTGTGTAGACATGGACTAAGTTATTTCAAAATAATGTTGCTGTGTAGACATACCCTTAGGGACTAAGAACAACTGACTTTTAAAACTTAAGGTTAGCAGGTAGGCCATTTCTATCCTGCACACATCCACTTCACATAAAGACTAAGTGAATATTCCATAAGTATTAACATGGGGCACCTGGACAAAGGAATATCTCATGTACAAAGTTAAGTGAACATATTAATATAATCGATTTGACCTCAAGCCATGCTGCGATAAGCAGTCAAGCAGGCACAGCCAGAAAATCTTAGCCTGAGTTTCAAATAAGCATGTTTCAAAAGTAAGCTACTTCAGAAGTTTCTTTTAATACAAAAACAGCATGTGCAACATTCACTTCCTCCACACAAATACTTCTTCACGGGAATAACCACTAACTTTAAACTGGACAGCTGAAAATATTAATAGAAAAACTTAAAGGGGCCAATGCAAGCCATCAAATACTGTAGGTTCAAGGGGCAGGGGGGAAAAGAGTATAGGAATTCTAGATAACAAAATGATAAGCCACAGACAGCTGCACTCATCCAATTTGTACTACAGAAATTTAAAAAGAAAACCTGTAGGAAGACAAGAAAATCCTATTTGTTTTGCTCAGCTATCCCTCAGTCAAGAGACCTACAGTAACTAAACATCAAGATTTTTTTTTGTCCTAGGTTTATAATCTACAAATTTAAGAATTTTTAAAAGCTGTTTATAGGGCCTTCTGCGGTGCCTCATTTGCCATGTCTTTTTCCTTATAAAGCAAAGCCACTACCACCACCAAAAAGCGAGACGACATTTAGTTTTAAATTAGTTGAAAAATGCAAATATTGGCTGATGCAAGAGTATGAGAGTCAGGAAGCAAGTTTTTAATATTGTCCATCATGCATTAGCAAATGCAGAGCTAGGAAAGGTTAAATACATATTTATGCATAGTGTTAGTATTATGACTCTTCATGTCTCCCTGACTTGGACACTCTCCCAGAGACAGGCAAATCCTCTCTAGCCTAGTAAGGCTCAAAACAAACAGCATTTTCAAATGTACACGTGTTAGTAATGTTTTTACTATTTGTTTTCCATCTTTGATACAGATGGAATAGAAAGGAAGCCGAAGTATTGCCCCTCACCTAGCCAGTGTCTTAAGATTTCCAAGACACTAAAAGTGTAATAAGGTTCAACTATCTTTTCCTTAGACACTTAATGTTATTAAATTTCTGCATAAAATGCTTGTTATAATATCAATTACTTTGTATGTGTAACAGCACTTAAACTGCTATAAAGCATGCAGCCTTAGATCTTGCACTGTACCCAAGTCACAACTCCTCAGTCATGTATTGCTTACTCTTAACTCTGTGTGTATACATTTAAAATCAGAAAGGTACCCCCAAAAATGTTCTCTTTACCAGAAAAGCTAGCCCTCCCAATTTCCCATTTTAACCAAACGCTGATGTTTAGAATCACAAGCACTCTAGAAAAAATACTGAAATTCATTCTTTTTTTAAAATTGGTATTTAAAATGAAAAACAATATCAGAAAAGTTTTATTTGCTCCTTTAGTTGTTTGTTAAAGCAATCACTTACAGAGAATTTCAAAACTTGCTGTTCCATTGATCTCTCTCCCATGCCCATTAAACAGCTTGTACATTTTCTTAAGGCACTGGCATCCACTGTTTAAGTGGCATCCTGTAACAGGTACCCTCACTCTCTTGTATAAACACATTAGTAGGATTACTATCACATAGAAATCAAGGCTTATAAGTTATTGCAAACCTTTGATTTATCACCCAGAAAGTAACTTCTATACCTTGATTTCTGTATGATAGTAATCCAGGAAGTGGTTATGGTATAAACCTGAGTACCCTATGTCTACATTACAGTGGCACACACACAGCACTGCAGCTGTGTCATTGTAGTGTAGATGTTTTTTATATTGATGGAAAGGGTTTTTTGTCAATGCAGGTAATCCACTTCTAAGAGAGATAGTAGGTAGGTCAACTAAAAAATTCCAGTTGAATCTGGAGGAAGGTTAGGTTGACTGTGGTGCAGAGGGCACAATTTTTTTCAAAACTATCAACAATGTAATTAGGTTGATCAAATTTTTAGATGTACACCAGGCCTGAGTCTTCTGACAAACCAAAACTCTTTGATGTTTTCTATGGTAAGAATTTACTTTAATTGTTTCTTCACCTTTTCAAATGGCTCAACTATCGTGGTTTTTCAGTCTTAAGTAAAATTGATATTGGAATCACACAACTGAACATGCAAAATGACAGACTGTATTCAGAAGACAAAAATCTACTGTGGAAAGAGACAGAAAAACTGACAGAGCCAACTGAGTTGAGGTAACATTTGTTTTATTTCAGTATAGGAGATCCTGAACTGAAGAATTCTGTTTTGGCCCAAACTATTAAACTGGATATGCTATTCTCTGAATACACTGTGCCAAAAGTGTACATGGTACTATGGAATTAAAAAGTTGGTCTTGGACATGTTCCACCTTTACCATTAGCAATAGCCTGAAGTTTCAGATAAAGTATGCATTTCTGAATAGTCCTGCAATACAAATAACTGAGAATTTTATTAAATATTGTTGATTGCATACAAGAATTCAAGACACCATTGGGATGGACGTGGGATAAAAACCTATATTACGTGAACATGTTATAAACAGAATCTCAGCCTTTGGAGTCCAAAGAGTTTACAAGATAAAAATAATACATAAGAAATTCAATTTTCTATTTAAATGTGTTGCCAAAGAACAACATTCAACCCTAGAACTTTCTCATGTGAACATGGAAGCATCCAAAAGCACTACGATATGATAGACAATGCAGGTCTCTTCAGTTACTGTAGGCTTTGGGTGATGTTAAGTAGTGAAAGACTGAAACTCTTTTACTTGCAATGATCCTCCAAAATTGTAATATTTCAGATGTTTATTGGTGGCATGAAATAGGGGAAAAAACTATAACAAGGTTAATATCCCTCCTCTCTCAACATTTCTTACTAATGCGCACTGGATAAAGACAAGAAATAAACTCTAGTAGACACTGAATTTACAGGTTATAGAAGACGTCCCATGTTTTTCATTTTGGTTTATTCTTAAATATGGTTTTGCAGAGGGGATTATCTAAAAGGGAATCTAGAAAAACACAGTGCTAGAAATACAGAATTTAGTTTTCTAGATCTGTAAGCACAGCTTGAACTACTTTGTGGTTAGCACACTAATTTCTTCAGATGGTACAATGTTTTTAATCATTGTATTTTGAGAACTCTACCTGAATACTGTAGTAAAATTAGACTTGTGTAGATAAATGGAATTCAAGCTGTGTTTTAATAAAAGTTACATGTATTTTCTGAAGATTATCATCTTAATTAAATATCTTACCTTGGTCTTAAGATTTCTCCTTTGTGTGTATTTGCTAACACCAGTAAAAACAGATATAACAAATCTGCCACAAATTAATAATGACAGAATTTCTTACTGTATACAAAAACAATACAACTTGAAGTCGCTGTCTTGGAATGATGTTTAATTCTAAATATGGTATGTTATGTTTATGAGCAGAAGTACAGCCTGTTTGATAAAGGGTGTTAAGAAGCTAGAGTTTTCTCCATCAGAGGACAAAAAAAATGTTCTAACAGTATTACTATAATACTGTTAATCTTCTTGCATTAGCAAAACCTTTTCAGGAGTTTCTTTAAACTGCTGAGAGACAGCCAACTCAATTCTTTGTTCCCAAGTGTGAGAAATGGTAACCTGGCTAAGAAGATAGAATATTCTACGTCCCAAACTTCTTTTTCTGCTTGTCTGTATCAATGTTCATGGAAAGTACCTACATCTTCTACTACATGCATATCTATATCCAAGTAATCGATATCCATCAAATTTAACTGAAAAGTTAAAACCAGGTATGTCTCATTTCAAGCATATTGAAATGTGTGCCAATAATCTAACAGTCCTACGGGCATGGAGCTGCTTTTTTTATTTTTTTTTTTAAATCCAGTTGCACTCTAAGGGCACCCACATACAATTCTGTAAAACTTTACTCATTTACTCAATTTTTGAAGAACCAGAAAGTAAAACTAAACACTTGGTTTAACCTCTAAAAAGGGATCAATGACATAACTAAATGTCTTCTCATAAAAATCATGAAGCTTTTATGTTGTTATACCCATGCTCTCCTATAATTATACAGAAGATGTTTCTCATTCTCTAGAGCTTTTGCAGTGTTACTATTAAATTATAATTCCATTTCATAATAGGTTATTCATTTAGAATTTAATGTCTAAAATAACATTTCATATGGGATATATAAAGGCAAACATTTCTACTAAAAAGTGAATGTACAGAAAATTAACTACTTTTGTCTCAAAATTAGTTGCATAAGTAGTTTTGATCTACATTAATAATTACAAAAGAATGAAAAATAAAGTTTCATCTGATGGTGCAACCCTAAGATTTTCAAAAGTTACTAGTGATTTTGGGTGCTCAACTTAAGACACCTTTAAAGGGCCTACATTTTAGAAAGTCTAAGCACCCACAATCTAGGCACCGAAGGTCACTATTAAGTTGAAAAATTTGGACTTAACTGATCGTTCATGTAAATTCTATGAAAAAACAATAAAGTCCCTTTTCCATTAAAACCTGATGTATTTTCCATGGTTTTAAACGTCCTTAAGTAGCAATGAAGACAAATTTAAGAGGCCTAAATGTAGCTTCCAAGAATTCCAGAAAAATACTGCATTTGAATCTGGTTCCCATCCGGCAACAATATATGGTCACCTATTGAAAGAGGAAGGCGGCCAGAATTTTTTCTACATTGAACTGTGGATGTGCATGCATATGTAAGCAGGATGTGTGCTATTCTTCTCACCCACCTTAAAGAACATGTCTAACTCCACACCTTAAGCTATAAAAGTGACCACAAAAATATAAATCAGAACATCAAATACATTGATACTGTCAAAGAACTGCATTCTATCAATTAGCTTTGCATCACTATTGCATAAAAACAAAGATCAATATTCTTAATCACCTCAATTTTTGTTTTATAATGATTTTTAAACACTCCCTTTCCTTTTATCAACTTGGAAATGTTTCTGTTTATTAACACCCTTAGGCCACATGTCTACACTGCCAAACATGCAAGCACTAAATTACAATTTTTTTAAAACCCACCTACAAAAATCTGATTTTGATTTAATTCTTATTTTGTTTCACAGAACAATCATTTGTAAGTTCAGAAGCAAATGCCTAGTGTGTCTTCCTTTATTTACTAGCACAATATCTATCATTAGAGAAAACTCACTAGGTCAAATCCTTAGCTGGTGTAAGTTAAAGTCAGTGTTGATTTACACAAGCTAAGAATCCAGCACATAACCATTACTCTGAAATTGCCATTGTTTATGAAAACTTTATTTTAAGATAATGTTGTCAAATTTCTTTTCAACTTCTCTCAGAAACTGTTAAAATAATTCACTTCCTTGTTTGCAAACCTGTATTATGTAAACAGAGCTCTAACGACCATATGTATTAATCCTTGTTCTTTCCTCATATCTCATTTGCAACACAACGAAGAGTTTTCAGTAGACATTTCAAAGAGGTTCCAACTCAGCCCATGTGCTTGTACAATTTGGCTCACCATCATTTGTAGCTGGAAAGAGACTTTGACCCTAGTTTTTCCTGTCCTAAAACAACTGAGCCTTCAAAGAAAGATCTCTGGACAGTGAATTTTTAATTGATATTTAGAAATCAGAGACTGCCTTCCCAAATTACAACAATATCAAGAGATGTACATTTTAAACCAAACAGATTCACATTTCCTCCTTACATGGATTTGGTTGACAAGTCAAATGCCACAAACACATACAGCATTAGGTATATAACCTCAACAGTTGCCCCAAAAAAGTGGAAAACTTAAGCTTAATGAACAAAATCAGCTGATTCAGATAAAGGTAAGAACTAGTATTAACTGACTATTGCCCTAGGCAGTCCCTCCTGAAGGTTTTGTTTTTGTTGTTGGGGAGGTGGAGTAAAACATTTTTTAAATAATAAGTAACTATAAACAGCAGTTAATGTGTAGTCATTCCAATTTGTAAAATTAAGTCATTTACTGAAAACAGTCCAGATGCACTCATCATGGTATCTGAGCACACTGGGTTTTTAACAAAATAGTGAAATGAAAAAAGTGAAAGGAACTACAGCTTGAAGTCCTATTATCTTGCAAACACCAATTCTCTTCTTTAACTAACCTAAAACCTTCATGATTTTTTAAAAATATTTGACATTTTAATATGAACTGCTGAGGTTGCCTATGTCTGTTCCTGCTAAATGTCTGGAATCCCCTTTTAGAACAGCATACACAGTTTGTTCTCCTGCTATCATTCTTTGACTGTTTGTTTCAATAGTACAGATGACCAGTAGATTGGATTCCATTTATCATATATCAATATACACTTATATTAGTATAGGTCAATTGAGGAAAGTTACAGAACCAAATATGCAGACCTAAGACTATGATCATTAAAATATCAAAAAGATACATCCTTCACTGCCTTTTAAAGTATGCTGGAGATTAAGCTACTTGTGGAGAAACAGTACCTAATTGAACAGACCAAAAACAAATGAGAGCATGAAATACCACTGCTCAGAAAACTGACCAAGACTGATGTAGACCAAATACAGAGGATCAAGAAAGTTGCTTCAATATAAAACCTATGGCAACATGACAGTGTTGTTACACAATGTAAATAACATAGTCCACAATTAAATAAAATCTGTAAGAAAATACACAACACACTGACATTTTACTTTGCTTCTAAGAGAGCGTTACAATTCTAAAACTTTTTTTGGTAAATACATTTAAAAAACACAATAATGTAAGTCCCTACCTAGACATTTGTTACAATAAATGAATTTGCAATACACACAACAACAAGTTTTACAAAGGCCAGAACTAACTTATCCAGAGTACGATTAGAGAATTTTTTTTGCATATTTTTAAAATTCACACCTGATACTTTTTGTAACTATATGGCCGTGTGTGAATACCCCTTTTTTTTTTACCTCATTTTCAGTTAAGGAAGCTGAAGGAGATGAACTCTTGCTAAAAGCAAGAGTTGAAGATTCTGCTGCTGAAGCCCGATTTCGCTTCTTCAGTGGTTTACATGCATCAGACAGATTTTTCGTTGCTGTAAAATAATTTTGGTTTACAAAGTGAAGTTTGGACCTTTAAAATGTTATCTCCTTGAAGCCATTTAAAATATTCCCTCAGTGGGAAGGTATTGTTTAGGTATGTCATCTGGGCATCTATGCAGTACCGAGTAAGAAGTGCTCAATCAGTTTTTGAAATGATGAATTCTGTTTTGAAGACTCAAGAGATCTCCAATTAAACAAATACATACTAAAAATTGTTTAAGATTTCCCAAATAGTGTGCTAATTTTTTTTGTTACAATACTCTGATTTACTACTTTTTAAAAGAGACGTAATACTAATTTCTCAAACACTACATTAGAAAGCCTACATTATCTCAGAAAATCGGATTCACTTTGTTAACAAAAATTCCCTTTTTTAAAAAGTTTAAATATAAAGGAACTGGATGCTTACATTATAAAATGGCAACAATATCATGTGGATTTAGTTTAGGTCTTTCTGCAGTGTATTAACACTTTTGAAACTGAATGCAAGAGTTAATAAATGTGTTCTGGTGTTCTTATAAAAGTTACCTTAAATCTGTGCATGATTAACAAATTTGTTGAATGAACCATTTAGCACACACGATTGTTTTCTAACTGCCTCTCAACTCTTCACATTGCCTCCCATCAAACAAACTGTTTAAAAAGAAGTTCTTGAATCACACACCAATTTAAGTTTGATGGTCACTCTTTACTATATACACTTTATTGAATAAATATAAAATGAATCATGCAGTTGAGCAGCAAAGTTTATATTGTTACTTTACAATGGCAATGGGCAACAGTTTTAATTTGGTGCCATCAAATGGTGAACTTGTGAACTGCTGCTAAAAATCAGCAAAACACAATTTAAATCAAATATAGTAGTGCAAAATGCTGGCAGAGAAGAGTGCAACCCCTCAAATTGGGGTTTAATGAGTGTAACTTAATATGGCTTCAAAGTTTAGATGGCTGTCTCAGACAACCTGCTAAGTTTCAATGATTTAACAGAAAAAGTTAATTAAAACTTATTCTGACCACATTACCTGACTGGTTCTTTTGTGAAGAGAAGGTTTCTGTGACCTTTGTTTTTGCTGTTTTGTCATTGCTTGTCTCCCTCTGTCACAAAAAAATAAAAAAGAAAAAAGAAAAAAACTCCTAATTTATGAGTGATTGGATAAAGGTGGCAATTACTTTTGGATTTCTGTTATTAGAAAGAAAATGTCTTTGCAAACATCCTGGTCTATATTCTAATGTAGTTTAGTTATGGTAAGTTTCCATTTCAGACAGGTTTATTTTTTATTAACCACCTACAGCAGAGACTATAAAACTGTCAAACAAAAAAACTGGTATTCAATGTCTATCCTATGAGCCCCCATACATGAAAAGGAAAATACTATATGAAGATAAAGCATTTGTCAGCTTTATTATTCTTTTGTCCAAACTGATCAAGTTAAGACATTTAAATTACTAATGAACTGCAGCAGAAATATATAAATTTGAGGATCAACTATACACTGAATTTTAAGTCTCAGATGCTGGTTTTCAACTTCACTATTTATAGCAAGGTTTGTTTGTTTTTCCCCCCATGCACTGGTATTGTTAAAGGTTGTGCTAGCATATCCATTATATTCTCAATGGAATACTGACAGCATAAATTTGCTTCAGACTGAAATTTATCAAATATTTTAGGCTATGTATTTTGAGAAATGGGGGAATTTACATTCAGCTGTTTGACTATGGACATTGCACCTGGTCAAAAATAGGGCATTTTCCATAGTTACTTAAGCAACTAGTCATGAATATCTTGACTACAAGTCATGGTAGTAAATAATGCAAACAGTAGATTGTGCTTGATCCTAAATTGATATAGATCTGATCAACATGACAGACATTATGGAAACAACCAGCTGCCAATATATTTTGATTTTGTAAGGGAGGTTTAAGTTTTATTGATTTTCCTCATGCAATCCATTGTTGAGTTGGTAAGTTTTTGTAGACTACCTCAAGGCAGGACTACACAGAAAGAAGAGGACTACTGGATTAAAACAAACAAAAACAAAACAAAACAAAACAAAACAAGAAAAACAGCTACCACCATCCTTAATGGAAACCAATAGCAGTTTTGCCTTTCCATAAGCCATATTCTTTACTGAATAAGTCTATATTTATGTAAACTTTCTATCACTGAGACGAGATGATTGAAGATCCACGGTCTCATTCACTCTCCACTGAAAATGTCCTTGCTTTCGTTATATATTTATGCTATTTTAATGTAGCTCTCATTGTGCCAATGTGATTTCTATATGCACGACAAGTTACATCAATGAACCTACAATTTTTTTCAGACAATCTATGAGCGTATTACCTAATCATTTTGCTCTATGGCATTTAAATTTAATAAAGAATAACTAAGGTCAAAAAATGTCAATAGCAACACACTGCTCCTTTGCAAAGAGCAAAATTTCATCATCAATCCCAAAGCTTCTTGCTCCCCAGGACAGAGAATATTAAAAATCTGCCACTGAGTTAATGTAAAGAAAGGGAAGCGCAGCTCCAATGCTCTTCAGCACTCCATAGTAGATGACAGCTAAGTGATTTTTAATTGTATATGGTGGTAAAATGGACAACTGGAACTATAATAAGTTTCTAAGAAGAGGAAATAGGAAAAAGGTGATTCATACAAAGTAGTAAGAATGCAACCATTCTGCTATGTCTGAGACCTTCTGGAGCTTAAGGTATAGCAAAAGCATTCATGTATGTATTCCAGGATTCCAAATTACTTATTAAGCATTATATCACAGTGCTCCTTCTACAGGATTCACAACCCTATTTTACAGTAAGTCTTCATATACTATATTTGTATATAGTATACAAATATGAAATATGAAACACTTTCATATGAGCTTCTCTCATACAATTAGTCTTGGAGAGTTTGCTGACTATCCATACGCCTATATGTTTGCAGAAGATTCAATAAACAGAATCCTGTGGGATCTAGGGAAGTCCATAAAAGAAGTTACTCACCTTGTGCTACAAAGATGATTCTTCGAGATGTATATCCCAATGGGGTGCCCCACTTTAGATGTAACCGAGAATCTACGATGGAGCACCCTTATGGACACTACTCGAAGGAGAAGAATGATCTAATCCTGACAAACAATTTAGACACTGAAGAGGAGCCAGTTAAAGGCCTACTATTTAAAAATAAGTTCTTATATATGCAGCAGCCTACAGTGTTTTGTAGATTTAAATCTGATTCTTAAAAGTGTGTGTGCATACTTTATTTTAAGGACATAATCTTCGATTCAGACAAATGATGGTATCATTCACATCTCTATCTTTTGACACATCAAAAAAGGATGAAATTGTAAACCAAGAAAACCAGTGGACAAGCCCTTCCCATGGGATTTGAGTTCTATTAGTATATATTTTCAGATAAGTTCAAGTTACTAGCAAGGACCTCTTTTCAGATGTTTCCATCTCAACAATAAATGAACAAAATCTTTTTAATAAGTGCATCCAAAGAGACATCTTTACATTTGCTTGATTTGATGTAGTTAAAAAACAGTAAATATTAATTCCTGAAAATGGAAATGCTGACAAACTTAAGTATAGCAGAGGGCTTGGTGCTGCTATTATCAATTTAAACAAACCAATGATATAATTACCTTCCGATTATTCTGTTTATCCATCCTGAGTCTTTTCCTAGGTGCTTCCTGAACTTCAAAATCTTCTGAAGGTTCCTTTGTCCTCTTTTTTTGGTTTCTTTTATTTCCATGTAAGTTACCTTGGGGTGGGGGATGGGGGAAACTTACATGAAAAAAATCTAAAGCTCACTTTGAAATTATCTTAAGCTAATCTAAAATTATATTTCTTTTAAATCTATACTTTAAAAAAGTTGTAAAATATTAACGAATTTGATTAAACCCTTGATGCTTAGGGTCTAATTTTTTATTATTGAATGCTAGTTCTAAAATGCAGCCAAACTCCTAATTACTAAATAATCAGCTTACTTAGTAAGACAGATCCGTCTGCATATACACTAGTCTAAAATCTGAATATGTAACTTTCCACATTTGTATCTTATCAAATAAAATAGAGCTGTTCTATGAAGCTGCAACTGTTAATTCTTCATAACAGTGCTATACCACTGAACCAAAGTTCTGAGTGTGTCTCTCATTTCTTTTATTAAGTTCTCCCAAGGAGATAGATGAAGGTACTGGAGACTGAAGACATCTATTAAGGGGCCTCTGCCAGAGATAGGATATCACCAATCATATGGACCATTGGCCTTTTCTTGCATGGTAATTCTTATCTTTAAACATACAAGTGTACCCAAAGGCCTTAAACACTCCATTATACTTGTGTTTTGTGAAACAAAACCTTAGTTTTAATAAGATTACTTCTTGTACATGAATTTGTTGTAATTCATTTGCTTAATTTCATTGTAAAACTGAAACACAAAAGATCTGTGACTGGTCTACATAGCCACTTACTTCGTCTAGTTATCTATCATTTTGAGGTACAGTTGGTATGATAATGGCTTAGAAAATGGTCTGGTTCATTATGATGAATGATGGGAACTAGTACACTTACTCTTAACACTGACCCTCCAGTACTTTCCAATTTGAGAGGCCACATAGTATGTTTAATATGGAGAAATTACAGAGTCCCAAATCACAGACATATCTAAAAATCATTTACAAAAGTTAGCATTTAAAATTTGTTCTATAGGTAGAAGTGTGCTGTTTCAATGGCACTGATTTCTGATAAATATTTAAATAAAGGCAACAACCTTAAAAATCAGAATTGTCAAATTGGTTGTTTTCCATATCCAATTGATTTAGGATTTTTTATTAACTTTAAATTCAAAGTAGCTCTGAATCTGCAAACAAATTAAAATGGCTCCAGGAGAACCTGCTATTTACAAAAAGCCAGCATAAAAAAAGTTTTCTAAATTAAAAGATGGTACGTGATTGAACTGACATGTTTTCACTTGCAGAGAACTGAAAATGTACACAAATATATGTACTAGTAACACCTGGTACAGGTACAATTCAAATTACATTTCTTGCAATATGACACTGAGGAAGTTGAACAAAATTCAGTACTACAGTATTTAGATATTTAATTTGGGATCCATTAAAACGCTAAAGTCAAAGACGACAACATCTGAGAAGAAATAAAGAGATTATGATACGTGGGTGATTACATAAAAAGGTACACTCAATAGCTATTTATAATGATGAACTAATTGCACACAACACAAATTTCAATTACTTCTGGATCTTGATCTCCTTTTAGGTGAGTCTTGAAACACTTTACGTTTGGCCTCTCCAATATTCTTCAATGATGAACCTTGAGAGATACAGAATGTTGTTGTATTTTTTTTAAATCCAAATATTTGACACTTAAAATTGTCAATTTTCCACAAAATGTTATTTCATACACAGAAAGATAACACAACTGACTGCCATTTTTATACATTTTTTTCCAAATCTGACAATCTTTCAAACACTCCCGCTCATTCTTGTCAATGCCCAAAGCAGCACCTGATAGCTTTAAATACTTCCACAGCAGGCCTTCCTGTAGTGCTGTAAAACACTAGCAGACATTTTATAAGTGGACTTAGAAGGGTCAAGCAAATGCCACACACCCTTCATTCTTCCTTCTCAAGGAAGATACTCAAAGGAAAACTCAAATTATATCAAAATCCTAAATAAACTGTTGTTTATAAAGACCACAAATCTTAGCCAACAGTAAAATAGTATTCTGCAATTTCTTATGCTGTCCTAAAAGCTTTGCAGTACCACAATAAAATGCCAAAATGGAAAAAAGGTTCAGAATAAAGTATGGAATACTTGCTTCCTGAGCTGGTGTTATGAGGTAACACTTTTTTTAACTGTGTGTGACAGAGAGAATATAGAAAGGACAGTACTGGTTACATTTTATAAACCACTAACTATTCTTAAGAACTAACCCATAAGTTTACATTAAAAAAAGATGCCTTGTCTTCCCATTCTCACTACCCACATTTAGTGAGCAGTAGAGATAATGGCAGCTGCTTATGGGCAGAAGAAGAATGAGAAACCACCAATCTCTAAACAGCAGAATGTTTACATATAACAACTTTGCAGAACAATGAGCAAGGAATGTAGACTTCATAGATTTATTTTATTGTAACCATTGGCATTCTTTTCCTATTGGCACAAACACCAAGGATTAAAACCAGAAAACAATTGCTGTTTCCCCTACAGGTCTCAAATATGTGCTTAGTTTAACATCACTATGTATATGAAATTTAGTTAGAGTACACTAGCACAGTTTTACGTTTACCAGAGTCTTCTTCAGATTTGGGAGAGGTCACTATGGCAAACTTTGTGTTATAGCGAGCTTTCTGTTTTTCACTAAGCATGTTCCACTGCGATTCAAGCAGTTCTTCAATCTCCTCACTTGAAGCATCTGGATGTTCAGCAACCACCTGTTTATGCAACAATAGGGTATATGTTAAAGAGAAAAATTTAAAGTGTTGTACACACCTGTATTATTCTAATGCAGTGGTTTTATACACACAAACCCATTTAAAATGTCTACTATAATCACGAACCATTAAGAGTACAGATTTCTGGCATGTCCCATTTAGCCTTAAAACTAAGGTTTTTGCCACAAAGACTTTATAATAAAGTACAGGAAGTAAATTCTAAAAAATTTACCTTGGACACCTTTTAACATTCTAAACACTGAGTACAGCTGAATCACATCAATGAAAAAAATCGTTGTAAATTTTTTTAAATAAATACCATAATAAAAAATAGACCAACAATACAGGAACAAACAAATTGTGACCTTCATAGATTCCACTGAAGTAATGAGCAATATTTGGAAATAGTTTGGCAGACAGATTATTGGACGTGCTAGCTGTAATTTAGTCAACATTTTCACAGATTAACATATTTTAGAATACATTGATTAAATGAAGTATAAAATATATAAGCACAACAAAGCCCAAGTATAGTAGGTATCTTTAGGATACAAAAACAACTGAAGTTTAAGCATACTGGCACTGATTTCATCATATACTTTTTCAAAATAATGTAGCATAGAGAAGACAGTTTAACAAAACCAGAACAGCAGATTCTCTGTGCATCTCTCCAACCCTGCCAAGACAGCTGGCATGGCAGGTCTTAAGCAAACTGCTCAATGACCATATGATCCGTTAAAGGACAAAGGCACTCAACCAGGTTTATGTTGATGAAGCATAGAACTAGTATCCCGCAGACTATCAGACCACTACATTTAACACCCATAACAATGGATCAGATCAGCAAACGGTGGGACTTTCCGATTCTCTCTAGGCCAAACAAGGATATTCTGTTTGACATACAGCTTTATACCCGAATATAAACAAATGAGTTCTGCCCCGCTGACTTATTTACTGCCGCCTGATGTGTCTCTGTATTACCACCTAATATAAGTGCATTCAATTAAAACATCACCATTACATATGGTCACCCTTACCTCATCTCTTAGTCGGGGTTAATAGGTCCTGTTATCCTTGGGAAAGACTTGCACCATCCTTGATATTGGGATGATCTGGTACCACTTGACTAAAGGATGTGTTTGTGTGAGGACACCTGACTAGCACATTTTAGGAATGTGTATTTCTACAGTAACAGCCCTGTTCTTGCCAGATTCTATGAGCAAGTCCTCCTTATACTACGCCTCTAATAAAAGGGTTTATGTCTCGGGCTCTTCTCCTACTACATGGGATACTAAAGTGAAATCAAGTCTTCCGTCCTACAGAGCTGGAGAAATAAATCATGACCACCTTTAGAGGATCTGAACTTAAAATGCCATGCATTCTTCCAAATCCCAGCTATCACAGATCCGAGGAGGCATCCCTCAAAACCACCACTATATGCTGGGACAAACCCAAAAGCTAGTCCCCTAAAACCACATTCTAAATGGAAAAAGAAATAACCCAAATTTTCTGCTGACGAATACAAAGTCAGCCACCAATAAAACGAGCACTATTCATTATCTTATTTTCAATAAGCACTTACCCTTGTTTACATCACTATGACTTAGGTTAGTGACACTCCTAACACACCCAACCCCATAGCATACACTATACCAGCAGTTCTCAGCCAGTGGTTCGTGGTTTCAAAGGGGCTGCAAGCTAGTTTCAGGGCCCCAAGCAGAACTGAAACTCGGAGTCCCGGGACCCAATGCAAGTCAGAGCTAAAAGTTCCAGACCGGGCCCGGCACCACCAACAGGGCTAAAGCTCAGAGTTTCCCATTTTATGGAGCTAAATTTGGGAGCCCCGAAAGGCAGAAACCTCCAACTCTAGAAGAGCAGAAGCCCAAAAACACACATCACCACAGTGCTACAACCTTCCTTCCTCACCCAGCAGCTGAAGTCCAGAGCCCCAACCGGCCCTCTTCCAAATCCCCCACTCCAGCCTCTGAAGTCCAGAGGCTCCTGCCCCCGCTGGATCCTGGAGTTTTTATAGCATGGGGTGGAAGAACAAAAAAAGGTTGAGAACACTTACTCTATAAATCACAATTCAAAGACAGACACCTTAGGAGGGTAGTGGGAGAGAAGAAGAGTAGCAGAGCTATTCCCAAACCACTGAAGTTGCAGAAGACATCCCAGTCAAGACAAAAATATTTATCCTACCCAGGAGAAAAATATCTGAGTGCATCTATATGATTTATGAGGAGAAGGACAAAACACAATTAGGATTCCTAGTAGGGATGTCAGCATGTAGTCGACTATACGATTAACCGATAAGCCTAGGTTTATTTGTTAGTCTTGTCGACTACATGCACATGCCCCTTTGCTGCCTCTGTATCAAAGGCAGTGGAGGCTGGGGGTAGGAGGGGAGGAGGAAGACTGCCGCAAAGCAGCCTCTGTGCGCAGCATGCCTGGGCCCAGGCAGCTTCCCGGCAGCAGCCCCTGTCCACGTGGGGTCCGAGCCCTTGGCAGACAGAGGCTGCTATGCATCCCATGGAGCAGCCTCTATCCACAGCAAACCTGGGCCCACAGTGGACATGGGCTGCTGCCATCATGTGCTGCTGCCTCTTTATCAGAGGCAACAGCGTGGGGCAGCAGGCAGACAGTCTGCGTGGCGAACCGTTTTTTAAGCTGGCTCCTCTTGCAGACTGGCTCTGCCTGCCACCCTGCACTGCTGCCTCTGATAAAGAGGCAGCAGTGCAGCATGGCAGGGAGCTGCACGGGAGTAGGGCTGAGAGCATACTGGCTGCTAGCCTCGCCCCTGGGAACTACTGAATAGTCATGTAACCAATAACATTTTGTGTGGTTACACTACATCTAACATCCCTAATTTCTAGTGGTATACAGACATCCACATAGAAACCTTCTCAGAATCCTGGAAGAAGTTAGAATCACTGTCCAGTAGTACCTGATCTCCTTAATTCTTTGTCCTGTTGCCTCAATCGCCATATAAAAAATGCAAATTATACAACAGTACGTGACATACTGGCCTATATGAAAACCATGGGATTCTCCTGGAAGTTTTTACACCTACACATGCAATTGGACATACATTTAAACCTAACGTATCACTTTCCTGGTCTTAACACCTCATCTAGACTAACATCAGAGCCTTCCTTCCTACCCATTAGTACTACAGACCATCCAGGCTTGTCCATTTTCGGACAAGCTCTTGGTTTTCAACTAAACCTAAATAAATAAGACACACAAATACAAAGCCAAAGTGTCAGTGTGTTGGCACAAGAATTCTACCCTGTTATGTCCATTATTACTGATACCAGCTCACGTGTTGTAAACCAGCTCTCATTACACCAAACTGCATAAAATCAGTCACAAGCATGGACTGCTGCTGAGAGTTGTCAGCATACTACAAATGAATATATACAATGACAATCAGAAATAAGAATTCCTGTCCTCCCCCAGATCAGAGAATATTATACACCAAATCACCCTGAGTTTGGCCCCAACCTACATACCAAAAAACTCAAGCAGCCAAGGAAAGTTTAAGAGCCATAGTTTGTGAATGAGATCCACGTATCTATCTGCTAATAAAAATCAGCATAAAATAAATACCCAAAATCAACGGACAACGTCTCCTCTTTAGAAAAACCCACCTCCTTGAAATATACAATAGCTGGGCTAGCCCAATATTCAAGCAGCCATCACTTGACACTGTTGTTTACTCCAACTATCACCCTACCCCTGGGCACAATATCGGAGGACCAATTTCACAAAGCAGAAGACAAAGAGCTAAATCAGGTGAGAGAATTTAATTTAAATTTTTTTAGAAATTGTGGAACACTGACACGGTGTCAAAGGAATACAAGGAAAAATTAATGATTAGCAAAATTAAGGATAAGATGAAGATCTTTAAAATATATTGGAACAAAAAATGGTACTGGTTCATTACAAGATGGGAATGGTACAATTCTCAATAATAGTGTAAGACAAATGTTTAATATATATTTCTGGCTTGTATTTGGAGAAAACATAATATAGCCGTATCAGATAGTGATAAGAACTCGGTTTCAATTCAACTTTTATCTCTAGAGGATGTTAAATAGAAGATACTAAAGCTGAACAATTTTAATCAACTGGTTCAAATAACTCGCATTCAAGGGTTTTAAAACAGTTGGCTCAGTAGCTCCCAGGATCATTAATACTCATTTTCAATAACTCTTGGAACACTCAGGAAGAGCCAGGAGTCTGAAAGAAAGCTAATATTACGTAAATTTTTCAAAGGGGTTAATAAACTGGATAATCATAAGCCTATCACCCTTACATTGATGCTAGGCAAAGCTAACGTTGGAATGGCTGATACAGGACTGCATTAATAAAAAATTAAAGGAAGGTAATGTAAGTAATCAACATAGATTTACAGATAATAAATCCTGTCAAATTAACTTTTTTTTAAATAAAATTATGGTTTGGTTGATAAGATAATCATGTTCTGTAAGTCATCTAACTTGTTACCACATATTTGATTAAGAAAACTAGAATGATATAAAATTAACATGGCACATCTTAAACAACAACTGGCTAATCAATACATTTCAAAATACAATTATAAATGGGGAAATGTCATCAACTGCATGTGTGTCTGGTCTGACAGGATACTCAATGAATTGGTTTTAGTCATATGTTATTTAACATTTTGATCATTGACCTGGAAGAGACTGAAAGTTTGCAGGTAACACAAAAATTAGGGAAGTGGTAAATAATGAAGAGGACAGGTCACTGATTCAGAGCAATAGAAGAAGAAATACTAGATAGGGGGCTGGCAACCTATGGCTTACTAGGGAGTCAAATATGGCTCTTCTGGAGCCCCAGCTCAGCCATCTCTTGCTTCCCCCCACCCATAGCTAGGAGCCAGCACTGGCTCTAAAGCCTTATGGCCCCCAGTATGATTAGAATGCCAGCGCCAGCTTCCTGCGGACAGAGGTGGTGAGAGAAAGCTCCAAACCGCCCCACTGGATCCAGCGTGCAGGGAACAAGTGGAACGAAATATGGCTCCGTGCGCTGCTCTTTTCCTTCCCCCGCGTGTCGCGAAACGAGGAACCAAATATGGATCCATGTGCACTGCCTCTTCTTTCCCCCAGGAAACATTTCCCTGCAAGCTTCCCCTGCAAACCCTTCCTGAAGGCTTCCTTCCAGGGAATGGGAGCAGCAGGAGGCATGTTACACAGTGCTTGCCGCATGGAGTAAAAACAAGTAAGTGCCTCCCCATGCCCAGAACCCTATCCCCTTGCTAACCCTCCCCCCCCCCCGGACAAAGAGCCTGCCTCCAGCCCCTTGGCCAGACAGGCTGCCCCCAGCTCCCTGGCCAGAGGCCCTCTACCCTCTGGCCAGGCAGCCTGCTCCTTGGCCAGATCTTGCATCCTCACCTGCTCCTTCACCCCACCTCCCATCCAGATCCTACACTCCCATCCCTATCCCATTCACTGGCAGCCCTGTCCTGAACACTTAACACCTCATTTTTGGCCCCCAACCCAGAGACTAGGGGGGCATACAACATCCAATAACCCTGGAACCCTAGAAGAGTAAATCTGGCCTGAGGCCTTGAACCTCAATCCTCTCTGCTCTGCCCCCCACAATGGGGCTGGAAGTCCAGGGGAGTGAAGTGTTTAAGTAGAGGGTCACATCAGCCCCCATCTGGCCACAGCGTCATAACACTCCTGCACTGCTCCACACACAAACCCTGAGCCCTTCATACACCTGAACCCCCTGCCCAGAGCCCCCTTACCTCCCATATCCCCAAACTCATGGCTCTTTTGTCATTTCCAAAATACACAATTTTTAATTCAAATGAAAAATTAATTCAAAGTTTTAAAAACCATGTAATTACTCATGTCAAGATGAATTTTTTGGTCCATTTCACCTATAATTGTTCATTTTAACAACCATCCATCCTCCACTCATTGGGGGTCATGAATATTCTCTTTTTATTTGGTTGGTTAAGAAATCTTTCCATCATCATACATGATAGTAAACTCTATAAACCCCTAGCAGTAAAAATGGCAAAGAGAAAGAAAGGGGACAAGTACTAAAATTTTCAAAGCAAGTTGACAGACTTGTATGCAGTTGCGGATAGGTCTGAATCAACACACTGTCTCATTTGTAGTGAGAGCCTGTTCTCAAACAAAACAAAACAAAGAATTTCATGACAAAACTTGCAGCATTTGCTACAAAATACCCGGACGGTGATACATGAAAAAAAGCCCGCGGGGAGCTGCAGCAAAAAATGAACATTGGACAAAATAGCCTGTTGGCATGGTCAAAAAAAGGTGGAATCAAACTCCACAAGTTTTCTGGGCTCATACATTACTCGAGAGAGGAAGACTTTCACTGATGGGGATTATGTGAAGAGATGCATGCTAAAAATTGGTCATGAACTATTTGAAGAGTTTCACAAGGACAAAATATTACAGCTAATTCAAGACATGCCATATCAGCAAAAACAGTCCACAACAGAGCTGTGAAAATGGCTCATCAAATCGACAAGGAACAAATGCAAAATCTGAGTATAGCTACTTATTTTTCATTTGCTTTGGACAAGACAACCGACATGTGCAACGTTAATCAATTGTGTATTCTGGGACAATATATATGTGGAAATGCTGTGCACGAAGAAATGACTGAGATACTACTAATGAAAAATCAAACAAGGGATTGTTTGATCCTTAAAACGGTGATGAACTTCGCAAACGAGAAAAAACACAGTTGGATAATCTTGTATACAGATGGCGCACCTATCATTGTCAGCAAATACAGGAGATTCCTTACTCTTGTGAGAGCAGCTGAATCACTTGCTTTTGACTAAAAATGTTAAAATGAGGTTAACTGACTAGTCGAGAAGTCGATAGGCACTTCCGCATTCCTCCTTTGAAATGTACAAGAGCCCCAGCAGGAAATTCGCTGACTTCGGGCTGCAGGTGGGTGCCTGCTTTGAAATGTACAAGAGTCCCCAGCAATGCTTATCGGATAGTTGACTAGTCTTTAACATCCCTACTTTTGACTTTGATTGCATTGTGCATCAGGAGGCACTTTGTGAACAATCTTGCAGAACTGAACGTGGAAATGTAATGGGACTCATGGTTCACAAGGTCAATTGGATTCTTGCCCAAGCCCTTAATCATTATCAATTTCAGTCACTGCTCAAGGAAGTAGATTCTGAATACCTCAATCTACTAATGCACAATGTTTGCTCGTTATCTCGTGGCAAAATTTAGTCTCGTTTTGCCACCTGCATTAATGAGATTAAGCCATTTTTGGATATGAAGGTTGTCAAACACACCAAGCTTACAGACTGACTGGTTACTCAAGTTTTACTATCTCGTTGACATTACTGGTCATTTGAAGGAAATGAACCTTAAGCTACAATGGCAAGTTGTAGTCTCAGCTCCTTCACTAACTTGCTATTGACAATTTCATTTATCTTACAGCCTTTATTATTAGAATACAATTATTATACATACTAAAACCCTAAGAAGAAGGAAAGCTATATGCCTCCCTGCCATTTTACAGAGGTGGCACAAGGGGACTTTTAGCAAAGCTGGAATGCAAACCAGCTCTCTAACGTGGCAGACCCACATCTCATCCCCTTTTACTTTCAGAACGAGAATGCTAAAATCTATGTGCTTGACTAAGCTGTCTGGAAGCACAGGAGCACTTGCATCTCCAGAATCAGAAATTCAGATTCTAAGCATTCTCTGGCTGCCTAGCAAATAGCTGATTAAGCAATTAGGAAAACATGTATCATGTTCTTCTGTAGTGGCTAGACACGACAGAAGACAAAAGCCTACTATTTGATAACAGTGATTCCTTCACCTTAAATGGCAGAGATCCATAAAGTTCCTGGATTCAAGTCTTGTGAGGACCCATACTGCACATAGTCAATGTGGTTCTACACAATGGAATTTGTGTTTCATTTTTCTAAAAGCTTGGGAAATTATATTAACAAAAGTGTTGAAAAAGTGTTAAGGTAATATAATCAAGAGTTTATTACATGAGAAGATATTTGTTCTAGAGAAAACTTGCCTCATTCAGTACACAGAAAAAAAAAGTGGAGGAGTCAGTTTGCAGGAAAAGTAATAATGTTCCCGTATTTAAGGCAATAGCCTAGGATTCAAGAGAGCTAGGCTCATTTTCTGGCTGCATCAGATTTACTACAGGATGCCAAGCAAGACTATCATTTAAACGCAAGATCATCCTTACTCTTGACAGGGTCAGGAGGGCTTGTTCACAGTCCATTACAACCCATATCATTACAGATCTCCATAGATTTAGGACATCTGTTCAGGTATGGGATTTTTTTGTTTTTAAAAGGCTGCAACTTTACTTTCCGTCCTAGGATCAGAGCATTTGGGGAACTGAAGCATAAGGGAACAATTAGAGATGAATAAACCCATTTACCTACAGGGAATAGGTAGGTAAACCCAGAAGGAGAAACAGAAAACCAAAATGGTACTTGGGAACATAAGTTTGTGTGTTAAAAATAAGTGTCAAGAGGAACAAGTGACTAATAAAGGGTCATTAGGGATAAATATTTTTGCTCTACATAAATTAACAAAAAATGGCACTAGTAAGATATACCGCGACAATCACTCTATTGCTTCTTTAGCCTCACCACTATAAGCTGAAACATTCTAAACCGGGACTCTCTGGTCTGGCAACATCTGTGGTCCAGCTGAGATGTTGCAGGACCAGAGAATCCCAATGGAGAACCAGCAGCAGGGACTCCTGCAGGGACCGCAGGGCAGTGGGCTGCCCACAAGCTGACACTGGGCTGCCCGACGGGTTCCGGAGTCATGGCAGCGCACGACTGTTTAGTAGGGTTGGCAGGGCAGTAGGGCCGGCAGATGGTGGAGAGCCGGACCGGGGGTTGGGATGGGGGGAGGAGGGATCAGTGGACAGGGAGCCAGAAATGACCTCCGCTGGTCTGGCAAAATCCCTCATGCGGGATTGGTCAGGTCCCAAGGGTGCTGAACCAGGGAGATCCAACCTGTACTTTTTCTTTGTGTTTTTAAGACTATAAACTCTCTGAGACAGGAATTGTTTTTTTTAAATATATGTAGAACCTGTTGTAGGTTTTCGATGTCATCATAACAAAAAAATAAATACTTGACTTTTCAGATGTTATGTCACTTAACAGGAGGAGGAGACACTTATTAGTGCAACAAAACACTAACCTCATCTCTGTGCTTCTGACAAAAGACCAAAAACTGAGATACCGCATCACCCTTTCTGCTTCGTGGAGTAGACGCTGCAGCTTTCTTTCTATTGATGGGAGAACCTGTCCCTCTTTTGGCTTCTCCTTGTTCATATGCCTTTTGTAGGGTAGTAGCCTTAGTCCCTGACTGACCACTTTCTTTTGTATCAGTTGCAGGCAGTTTTGATGTCCTCCTCCTCCTCTTGCTAGGAATGCCAGATTCCTTCATCAATTTCAGACTTTGAGTGGTTTCTTGGTTCGAGTAAGAGGACTCATCTATTTCCTCTAATGGTTCCACAGCAATACCAGCCTCCTTTGCCACTCGAGGATTAAGATGAGGTCTGTCCCTAATGTAGATAAAAGTGAACTTGGCTTTCCGTTCTTCCACTGCCATGCCTAGTGCTTCGCTGGCTTGCTTAATGCCCATCTCCCACTGAGGCCGCAGTTTTCCAGAAACAGGCTTTAACATCTGCAAGAAAAATATAAGCCAGTTTGGGACATTTACTTTTATTAATATAAAACACCAATTCAAATTAAAATCAATTATAATAAGATTAAGCACAGTCTTTTCCAAAGATTCCAGTGGCATTTGTATGAATGGCCCCGATATAAAGGAAGAACTACTAAATAAGTCTTTCTATGCATGAATCAGTGACATGAAATGCAGTGCTAATTTGCAAAAAGTAATGCAAACTGACCGAGCTACCACGTAGTCTGTTTTCAAAAAAACTATAAAATTCTGTAAAGCAAACAATCACGAAAGTTTTTTGGAGTGTGTTTTTCCAGTAGTTCAGTGTCAAATGACATGTTTCTATAACTATGTAAAAAAGACTTCAACAAAGTGTTGTTTTGTCATCTTTTACCTTTATTTTCTCAGCTTTAGTGAGGGCTTGTTTTGCACTTTCCTGGCATAATTGTTCAAACTGTTCTTCTCCTTTAAATGACACAAGGCTCTTCTCAAATATCCAAGCTCGTTCTGGGGCATCACCAAAAAACTGTACATGATACTGACGAAAACTCTTTTTCTGTCCTGCAAATTTAACAATAAGGTTATACAAGTTACAAAGTTAATTTTGGTTTTAGCATTTTCTATTACTTTCATACTTTGAAATCCTTAAGTAAACTGCCGTATACAGTGCAATGACAGATAAAGCTTGTCCAATCTTCATTCTAAAATCCGATTGTGTTTTGACGTTTCTCAATAAGATAATCTAGAAAGCTTTTTGTAAAAGGAATGACTCCAATTGGTATGTGATTTCAAACTGAACTCACAGAGGCAGGCAGAATAGCAATGATCATTGTGTTAACCATTTATGTTGGGAAGAGGAATGTTGACCTTATGCTCAAGACACTGAACTGGGACTCCAAAGACCTAACCTCTATACTGGGGTGACCAAAAGGGCCTCCATGGGCCGCATCCGGCCCGCTAAGCGGGTGGATCCAGCCCACGGAGGCCCTGCTGCTCCCCTGCCCCCAGGCAAATTAGGGCCTGGGGAACGCACGAAGCCTTCTCCCCCTTGCCAGGAGCACGTAGTGCTTTGAAGCGCTGCCTGCTGCTCGCAGGGCGGGGGGAGAGTGGAGGAGGCTTCATGCACTCCCCGCCCCCAGGCCAATCAGGGCCTGGGGGGGGGCAGGGGAGCTATGTGAAGCTTCTTTCGCCCTGCCCCTGCTCTGTGAGGAGCCCACTGCACTTCAAAGTGCCACGTGCTCCTCGCAGGGCGGGAGGAGGCTTCCCGCGATCTCCCATCCCTGATTGGCCTGGGGGTGGGGGAGAGTGCCAAGCCTCTTCCAGGGCATGGGTGCCTAGTGGGAAGGGGAGGGGGGGCACAGGGACTCCCCCACCCCCAGACCAATGAGAGATGGGGGTGGGAAAGCCCTGCCCCTTCTCATTTAGCCTCCCCCCCCTTCCCATTTCAGCCCCACCCCTTCCGGGGTTGCCCAGGGCTACTTCAAAAATTTTGAGATTTTGATCAGCTCTCTGCTCTATCTAGACACGTTAAGAATAAGTTAGTCACAGAACAAATAACACTTGATAATCTCTTCAAAACAAGAGGTATGATACATACCTAGGTGCCAGGTAAGTGGGTTAAAATAAATTGCTTTTGTTATAAAACACATATTACCTTTAAGATTAATTCAGAGGCTCTAAATCAGTGGTCAGCAACTAGTAGATCAGGATTTACTGGTAGATCCTGGAGCATCTGAGAGGTGATCCTGACTGGTTTGGTTGGGAGGTTACGAAGTGCCAGTACTTCAGCTGCCCCGCTCCCCACTCCCACCATGTTGCTTAGGAGCTGCCTACTGGGAGCCTTCTGCTTGCTGTGCATGGTGGGGGAGACTAAGGACAGGGATGCTGAGATGTTAGGGTTTCCCCTTCCTCCAATCCATGTACCCCATCTCCACAGAGTAAGCAGCGTGGGGCCTTGGAGAAGGGGCAGAGAAGGAAATGGGGCAAGGGTATTGGGGTTTGAGGCAGATGCTGGATTGACTTAAATTCAGAAAGTGATCATGTGTTTCAAAAGGTTGGATACCACTGCTCTAAATAGAGCCTGGAAAGGCTCCTTCTTTTGCCTCCAATAATAAAATGTTTGGTTTAAAAATATATAGGATAAGTTTAAACTAGAGGGGAAAAACAATTGGTTACTGGACTGAATAAAAAGTTTTCCCTTTCACCAAGATGCCACATAAATTTGTTGTTAAACTGAAGTAAAAGTTTACACTACTAACAAATGCCTGCAATGTATGTTACCTTTCAACAATATTGATAGTTAAATAAAAAAGAATTAGAAAGCTAGTTCAGAGTTGTGGTTACATCTTCAAACTTTGGATTCTTAACCCGAAGTCTAAATTTTGTGGGTTGCTAACATCTGTGTTTTAATAATTTTTTTTTTTTAATATTCTTGAAGGGAAATGTATACATCAACCACTGCCAAATGCCTGAAATTTTAGCTTCACTTTAACCAACTGCTGGATGTCCAATGTATTTGTTTTGCTGCCCTGTTATGGGATGGGAGGCAAAGAAGGGAGAGGGGGCACATACTCTCCTCCTGATATCTGCGGAAAGTTTTTCTAATGTGCTTCTCCTAAGATCATCAAGAAAAAAGCTAATCTTCCGTGAATCTTCAGAGGCATACAGGAATAGGGCTCTGCATAAGCAGATCAATCCACTAACAAACCAAACTAGATTTCAGCAGAGGAACTTAACAAGCCTTCTAATTTCAATGAAGCAAGGCTTGATGGGAGTATCAGTCTCCTACATGCAGTGTTGTAGCTGTGTCAGACCCAGCATATTAGAGACACAAGGTGGGGGAGGCAATCTCTTACTAACACCAACTTCTCTTGGTAAGACACACAAGCTTTGTAGCTCAAAAGCTCTTTAAATACAATAAGTAGTTGAGGATCTTCAGTACAGATGCCTGCACTGGCTCCGGCCCCTGTTTGGATGTCCATATTGAGATTCAATCCTATTTTGATAAGTAAGTCTTTCTGGTTGATTACTTCCTGCTCTGTATCAGGATTTTCTGGATTGGTAGGGCACAGTCTATGCATATGGTAATTAATCAGACAATACCAGTGCTGTGATTTCAGGTCTGCTTGATGTATCTTGCAGTGGTGTGAAGTCAGATTTGGGCAGTCTGGGATGGTTGATCTCTCTGCCAAAAATACCCCGTGATCTATGTGAGGGGGCTGGCTGCTGAACAGCCCATAGGACCAATTAAATGATACTGGCATTGGTGGAAATAGCTCTTGGGGGGCCATCACTGTGCAGATTGCTGCACTGGTCTAAGTGAGGTGTGTAAGACTCAAGATGTCTCTTCCTCCTCATCATGTGATAGTGGAGGGCTTGACCCTGTTGGAGTAGTAGAAAGGCTAAACTGGGGGTTTGTCAGGGTGCCACTGGCACCAAAGAGTTGTATTCTGGTGTTGAAGCTACTGAAAGATAGGCATGGCTGGTGAAGGTCAGCAGCGGTACTAGGAAGGTCAAAAGCGTCTGTTCCGAAGCTGCAAAGTGTTTGCTATGGTGCACTGATACAGCAGGTGGCAGTGTTGAGGTTGCCAGTGCAGACTCATCTAGCCTTGCTAGTGCCCTCACCTAAGCAGCAGACGTACAGAGTGTGTCTCTCTGAAATAGGTGTTGCAAGTCTGCAAGTAATGTAGCATTTAATTCCTGCTGAGCCAGGTATATCCCAGAGAGGGAAACAAACTGCAAACGTGGCAATGAAAAGTTTTTGGGTTTGGGTTTTTTTTTTTTTTTTTAAAGAGAAAAGAAAAAAACTGGTTGAACCAACCAAATAAATGATAAAAAATGAAATTTAAGAGATATGGGTAACAAAACAAAGATCTCAATATGAAGTATGAGGGTGACTGCAAAGTTCTGACCAAGGCCAGTGGTGGTTGAGAAGGAACTAAAGGGATGGTTGGCTGCACATGCAGGCTAGTGGCTCCACGTGGGCATGCCAGCTGCCCACATGTGCAGCATACAAAGGGCACTGCTACTGCAATTCTCTGATTTGGGTCACAGAGGCACAAAGACACCTAACCACACACAGGGAAACTCCTCAAAGAAGAACTACCACTTGTGATGAGTAGGGTTCTGATTTTGTCATGGTTATTTTCAAACACAAGTCATGGACAGGTCATGAACAACAGGAGATGAGAACTCAAGCCCCAATTCAGATGAGAGGGGAGGCTCCAGAGTCCCAACCACCCAAGAGCTCCGGGGCCCCCTGCTAGATGACAGCTCCAACCAAACTGAGGAGGAACATATAATGGAATTTTCAAAGTCATAGAAGAGGTTACTCACCTGTACAGTAACTGAGGTTCTTTGAGATGGCTGACCCTGTGGGAGCTCTACTTTAGGTGTCTGAGCACCTCTGAGTCTCTAGTTAAAAATTTGTGGTAGCAATGCCTTGGGTAGGCTGCGCATGAAGGGCAGCCGGCTCATGCTGTTTGGAGTGGCAATCCCACACGTGCAGTCAACTGTCTCCTCAGTTCCTTCTTTGTCACAGAGGATAGAAAAGACTTCAAACCCGAGGGGATGAGGGTCATTAGTGGAGTACCTACAGGACAACCATCTTGAAGAATCTCACATTACTGCACAGGTGAATATCCTTCTCTTGTTCAAGGAGTGTCTCTGTGAGTGCTCCACTTTATATGTGACTACAGAATCGTGCCTCTCCCAGGAGTAGGGGACTTAAGAGCATGAGTGTACTTTAGATAGCTCAGTTTCGCTGAAGCGTGCACAGGAAGCAGAATGGGATTCCAATGCACAATGCTTAGTGAACAGATGGGCAGATACCCAAGTAGCTGCTTTGCAAATGTCAATTATGGGGACATCCTTCAGGAAAGCAACTGATGCGGCTTTAACCCTGTTTGAGTGTGTGCACAGGGCTATTGGGGGATGCAAGTTACTTTTGTGGTACCAGAGCAAGATACATTCCAAAATCCATTTGGATAGCCACTGTTTTGAGACAGTTTGGCTCTGGAAACTTTCTGTGATGTGAAGGATTTCTGAAATGGCCTCATTTGGTCTATATAGAAAGCAAGAGTTCTGGAGACATCCAGTGTATGCAGGGCTGCTTCTCTGCTGTCAGCATGTGATTTAGGGAAGAATATAGGAAATTACATGGATAGGTTGCAGTGGAAAGATGAAGGCACTCGTATTATGAGCTTTGCATATGAACAGAGTACTAACTTGTCCTTTAAAAAAAGGAATGTACAATTAGGGATCCCAATTCTCCCACTCTAACTGAAATAATTACCACTAAAAATTTCATGGACAAATGTAATAGCAGGCAAATGGCCACGGTCTTGAAGGATTTGCCAATGAGAACACTGAGATTAGGCTGAGGTCCCAACATCAGAATAGGGAGTCTGATAGAGGAGGCGTTCTGTATTCCTCTGAGGAAGATCCTGGGGAGTGGGTTGGTTAATACAGAAAACCCATCAATAGTGTTGGGGAAGGTGCTTATTGCAATGAGGTGACTCAAAGAGCTGAGGGAATAGCCTGAGTGCTTTAATGAGAGCATGCAGTTAAGGATGGTAGGGAGTGGAGATGCTCATGGAGAAGCCAGACAGGTATGGCACTATGTACAGATACCAGCCACTTATGTGTATATGTTTACTGAGTAGAATCTCTTGGACTTGAGTAGAGCATAACAACTTCAAGGGTGCAAACTAGAGAGGAACCACGACCTAAGCTGAAGTATCTCAATATTCGCATGACAAATCCGGCCCACACCCTGTGTGTGAACGTGAGATACCAGAGGGAAGGACCATGATGGTTTGGTGGCCATGCCAACGAGGCAAGGGAACCAGGTTTGCCTGGGACAAGTTGGGGCTATCAAGATCAGCCTGGCTTTGTTTGGTATTTTCAAGGACTCTGTGGAATCAGTGGGAGGGCATATAGTAGAGGTGCATCACATTTTATGCTGAAAGCATCCCCTAGGGAGTGACGACTGAGACCTAAATGGGAGCAATAATGTGGACATTTGGTAGACTAAAATCAAAAACAGGTCTACCACAGGACATTCTTAGTGCCTGAATAGTTTCACAAGGATGTTGGGGTCCTTCTACCATTTGTACATTTGGGAGAGACACCTGTTGAGGTTGTCTCCTGTGATGCTGTGACTGGTAAATAGACTACTATGAGGTCTATGTTTTGAGGAATGCACGATTACCACAGTTGGGCTGCCTCTATGTAGAATGGGTAAGATTGAGCTCCACCTGGCGACTGATGTAGAACACAGTCGTATGGTTGTCCGTGAGGATCTGTACCATCTTGTGGCAAATGAGCAGCAGGAAGTTACAACATGCATTGCAGACAGCTCGATGTTCCAAGAGGTTTGTGTGGACTCTATGGAAGACCAACGATCTTGGATGGTGTGCTTGAGAGAGGTGTGCACCCCAACCAATGAGTGAGGCATCTGTAGTTATTGTTATTGAAGGGAGTGTTGTGTTGAAAGGGAATTCTGGTACAAACATTGACTAGGTTTGCCCACCAGGATAGGGATGTCTTGATTTTCAGAGGCGTAGAAAGCTGTCTGGTGATAAGAACATAAGAAAAGCCCTACTGGGTCAGACCACAATACTCCAAAGGTCCATCTGGCTCAGTATTCTGTCTTACAACAGTGGTGAATGCCAGATGTCCAACAGGGGGTGAACAGAAACAGGAAATCATCAAGTGATCCTTCTCCGGTCATCCATTTCCAGCCCTGATAAAGTCCTGGTTTTCACCACAACTTCTGGCAAGAAGTTCCACAAGCTGACTATGCATTGAGTGAAAAAAAACTTCCTTTTGTTTGTTTAAAAACTGCTACCTATTAACTTCATTTGGTGACCCTTAGTTTTTATGTTATGGGAATAAGTAAATAACTTTTCCTTATTTACTTTCTCCACACCAGTCATGATTTTATAAACCTCTACCATACCCTCCCCCCCTTAGTCTCCTCTTTGCTAAGCTGAAAAGTCCCATTCTTTTTAATTTATCTTCATATGGCACCTGTTCCAAACCCCTAATCATTTTTGTTGACCTTTTCTGAACCTTTTCCAATCCAACATATCTTTTTTGAGATGAGGCAATCACATCTGGATGCAGTATTCAAGATGTGGGCGTAGTACCATGGATTTATATAGAGGCAATAAGATATTCTGTATCTTATTCTCTATCCCTTTTTAAATACTTCCTAACATTCTGTTTACTTTTTTGACTGCCATTGCACAGTCAGTGTTTTCAGAGAACTATCCAGTATGACTCCAAGATCTCTCTTGGGTGGTTAAGGCTAAATTAGACCCCGTCAATTGGTATGTAGTTGGGAATTGTGTTTTCCAATGTGCATTACTTTGCATTTATAAACATTACAATTCATTTGCCATTTTGTTGCCCAATCACTTAATTTTGTGAGATCCTTTTGAAGCTCTTCACAGTCTGCTTTGTTCTTAACTATTTTGAACAATTTAGTATCATCTGTTTGTGGGGTTTGTATACAGTTCAGAGCCACACCTCGTAGGACCTCATATGGAGTCTGGTATGCCAGATGACAAACATGGCTGTCGGCATATGTCCTAAAAGATATAGGCAAAGTCTAGAGCAGTGATTACCAATCTTTTTCCCATGGAGGAAACCCAAAAATAATTTTTCCTATCCCGAGGAACTCCCACCTATGAAAACGTTTGCTTGGCCAGAAAAAGTTGACAGTAGGGAGCGCAATTCAATTACTGCTAAATTATTGTCAAGAAAATTTATTTGTAAAGAGCTATTATATATATGTGTCAGCTTACATTGTAAGAAAAAAAATTGGAGCATTTTTCCTGTCTTTTTTTGTATTTTGTATTATGTAATTTTTTTTTCAAATATCAAAATAAAGTTTACTTAAACATCAAAATAAAGTTCACATCCAAAGTCAATATAAAGTTTACTTTCAGTGTGACACTTGGGCTTATTTCTTTATGCACAAATGTTGAATTCTTGGCCGAATTTTTGACAAAACACACTCGCAGTTCTTCCTTGACAGACGGCAGACAATTTCTTTCTTTCCTTTTAATGTTGGTAAGACATGAGAAAGTTTGTTCACAGAGATAAGAAGTTGAAAACTAGAGTAAGATGTTCACTGCTTTTGCTGAGATCACAGGATACTCTCTTCTAATTGAAATCCAAAACACATCAAGTGGCACTTCATTGAATTTTATTTTCAAAGTTCAATCGCACTGTAGTTCAGTCAATTGTTCTTTTTGCAGACTGAGTAAATTTTGTGAGAACTCAACAAAAGGGTTCCTAACCCAGTCATACATTTCTGATGACAAAGAAGGAAAGTATTGATCAAGCTTTTCTGTCAGTGATTCCAAATGACTAGTAATTAATGGGGTGACTTCTTTATAATCTGTCTGACTCAAACTGAAGTAGGAGCGGAAACATTTCAATATTTCCATTTGAAAGGTGTCTTTTCCAAACCTTGAGTTTATTCTTGAATGCAAGAAGTTTGTCTGTGGAAGTTAGAATGTTTTCTTTTGGGCCCTGCATGGTGGTGTTCAAGGTGTTTAAGTGCTGATAAGTATCTGCTAAGTAGGCTAGTGTCAGCAGCCATTTTGTATCTTCAAGAAAGTCAGAAAAACTGGTTTTATTATCGTTGCAGAAAAGCAGCAGTTCCTCTCGCAGCTCAAATACCCTTGTTAAAACTTTCCCTCATGAAAGCCATCTAACATCGGTGTGTAGAAGGAGAGTCACATCGTCTTTTTGCATATTTTCACACAGCTCTGCAAACATGTGTGACTTAAGAGAGCGCTGCTTTATAAAATTGATCATGTTCACAGCTACATCAAGGACTTGTTTTAAATCCTCCCCAAAAGTTTTTGAAACAAGAACTTCCCCGTGGAGAAAGCACTGGGTCATTATGACAACAGGGTTTTTTTCTTTGGATGAGTGTAACAAAGCCTTTTATTGAGCCGATCGTTGAGGGAACACCATCAGTGAAAATTCCAATACACTGGCTCCATGACAAACCACAGGATTCCAAATAAGATGACAAGATGTTGAAAATGTCTTGACCTTTGGTCGTTTCTGGCAGCTCTTTACAACAACAAAAATTTTCCATTCGGTCACCTTCGTTTTCAAATCGTACGAATGCCAACAGCTGAACTTTGCTTGTTATGTCTGTTGACTTGTCGACTTGGAGAGCAAAGTTAGTATTTTTTAGTATTTCAGACAAGACATCTTCAATGTCGTGTGACATGTCATCCACACACCTACTAATAGTATTTGTAGAAACAGGAACTTTGTCAATTTCACTTTCAGCCTCTTTGCCTATGACTGTATGCACTATTATTTTACAAGCAGGCATTATTAGGCTTTCAGAAACAATGTGACTTTTCATTTTTTGTGCAACTAGCTCAGCTACTAAATAGCTTGCGTCTTTAGCCTTTTCACTGATAGTTACTTTCTTCTCAAAAACTTTACGTTGTTTTCCTTGTGAATCCAAAAGTTGTTGAAAGTAATCAACTGTTTTATTTGACGAGTGGCCATGATTAGTAGTCAAGTGTCGATTTTACATAGCTGTGTGTGTTAGTTTTTTCCCGCAAACAATGCACAATGGAACAGGGCAATTTTCGTCTCCAGTCCATGTAAAACCCATGGCCAAGTAACTGTTATTATAAAGGCAAATTTTTTTAATAGTCACTTCTCTTTCTGTTTCACTCGTACTTCGCTCTGATAATTTTGATTCATTTTCACTGTCCTCTCCTTCACTGACGCGCCTTCTTTTCATATACGTCCACATTTTTTTATTTTCAACAGCCGTATGAAAATACTGTTACATAGGTGAGATTTTAGATACATGAAAACAACCACAGTTCCGGTAAAAATGTTAATTACAAAACTGCGCAAAGACTACAAATCTACAAAATAGCGAACGACCATAACGTGCACTAGAAAAGATTAGAAATGCGGAGAATTCTGGGAAGCAGAAGGGAAGGCACAATACAACTAAATATAACCTTAGATACGAACTGACCAAAACAAAACAAAGAGGCAGTTGGTAGCGTACGAAGATTACTCCAGTATTGCCAATTGCTAGACAAAAATTCCTGCGATATTTAGAGAGATATTTGGAATTATTCGCAATATTTCAAAATTTTTATTTATTTATTCCACGAATTCTCGCGGAACCCCTGATGATGGTCTGCGGAACCCCAGGGTTCCACGGAACCCCGGTTGGGAAACACTGGTCTAGAGATTGTAAGCTGTTAAAATTAAGTTTGACAATGAGAAAAACTGCTGTTGAGGCAAGGATGCTGTTGTTGTGGTGCAGTCGGGTGGGTGCCTATAAACTTGAACTGTTCCGTTGGAGTTAATGTGCATTTTGGGGATTGCGTTGTAGACCCAGTCAAGTAGAAGGTAGTTGTCCAGACACAGGAATATTCTTACCCTGATTTGTGGAGATGCTTGGCGATGACTGCAAAGACTTTGGAAAAGACTCAGGGAGCAGTAGAAAGATCAAAAGGGAGAACCCTGTACTGGAAATTGATGGGTGCACACTATGAATCGGAGAAATCTTCTGTGGAAATATGGAAATATGCATCCTGAAGGCTGATAGCCAATTTCCCTTCTCCAGTGCTGGGATTATAGTAGCAAGGCTAACTATCTTGAAGAGTTGTGTGTGGACAAAGTTGTTCATTTTCCACACTATAGTGGCTACTGCTACAATGAAGAAGCCACACACAATTGGCTAAATAGACACACTGTTCAAGCCAACTACCCAAACTCAACCAGCCAAATACCCATGTGACTGGTGGCTAGTATGCTGGACACCATGGCTCTAGATCATCCCTTACAGAGGTCTATCTAACCTGCTCTTAAGTATCTCCAATGATGGATATTCCACAACCTCCCTAGGCAATTTATTCCAGTATTTAACCACCCTAACAGTTAGGAAGTTTTTCCTAATGTCCAAACTAAGCCTCCCTTGATGCAATTTAAGCCCATTCTTTCTTGTCCTATCATCAGATGTTAAGGAGAACAATTTTTCTCCCTCTTCCTTGTAACACCCTTTTAGATACTTGAAAACTGCTATCATTTCTCCTCTCTTGTCTTCTCTTTTCCAAACTAAGCAAACCCAATTCTTTCAGTCTCCCCTCATAGGTCATGTTTTCTAGACCTTTCATCATTTTGCTGCTCTTTTCTGGACCTCCTCCAATTTCTCCACATCTTTCTTGAAATGTGGTGCCTAGAACTGTACACAATACTCCAATTGAGGCCTAATCAAACCAGAGTAGAGCAAAAGAATTACTTCATGTGACTTGCTCACAACACTCCTGTTAATGCATCCCAGAATCATGTTTGCTTTTTTCCTAGCCGTGTCATACTGCTGACTCAGATTTAGCTTGTGGTCCATTATAACCCCTGGATCCATTTCTGCAGTATTCTTTCCTAGATAGTCGCTTCCCATTCTGTATGTGTGAAACTGATTGTTCCTTCCTAAGGAGTACTTTGCATTTATCCTTATTAAACGTCATCCTATTTATCTCAGACCATTTCTCCAGATCATTTTGAATTATGGCTCTTTTTTCCAAAGCACTTGCAACCTCTACCAACTTGGTAATCATCTGCAAACTTAGTAAGTGTGAAGAACCTGTGACTTCTGTGGTAATTTTATCCTTAGGAATGAGAAGAGATGTTTTTTATAGCTCATTGGAATATCTAACTGATAACACAGGGAAAGGGCAAATTTCAGGTTTTCCATTGTCTCGTTTATATACACCTCTGATCAGCCAACCATCCAGTCAGGGGCATGTAAGAATGCTCTTCCTTCATAGATACTATCCACAGCCATTTTGTGAAAACTCTCAATGTGATGGAAAGTACTGGTAATGATTAAAGCCCACTGTGAATCTTAGTAATTTCCTCTGAATGAAGTGGAGGGATGTGTGAAAGATCATGTCCTACAAGTTCAAAGTCATGAATCAGTCTTGAACCTGAAGAGAGGGAATGGCAAACGCAGGCATTGCCATCACAAGTCAGAGGCAGCATATGTATTGTTCAGCCTTCTCAGGTCTAGCATGGGACAAAGAACCCCTTTTTCTTTTTCAGGACAAAGAAATACCAGGAGAAGCAGCCTCTTCCTTGGCTCTTACATAATATAGAGACCAATTCTAATCGGAAGAAGATCTAATGACAAGACAAGACTCACTAAATGAGGGTGGTCAGAGGGTAAAGAATAGAAAATGATATGGTAGCATTGGTCAATGACATCCATTATCCATTTCTCAGCAGTGATGGTCACGCAGTTCCTATGGAAAAGGGCAAGTTGGTTCCTGAAGGTGGAGACATGCTTTGGATTGATGCATGTAACTCTTGATGCACCTCTCAAATCTGTTCCCACAGAGGGTGCTGGGTTAATCAAATAAGAAGAAAACTGGGGTCACCTGCAGTTCCTGGACATTTTCTTTTGTGAGTAATCTGTTGATCTTGGGAGTATGACAGAGTCTTCTATCTATGGTTTTCTATGGAGAACAGACTTTAAAGGGATCACAGTGTACCCTTGAATCTTTAAGGGAATGAAATACTTTATTCTTTGGCTAAACGTGGAGAAAGGCATCCTGGAGGTTAAAAAAAGGCCCTAGGCCTAGCTATCCTGCTCCACTTTACCTGCAAGTATGCCAGGCCTGGAGTGAGGAGAAAAGGACACAGCCTGGCTCAATTTGGAGCTGACAAGGGAGAAAGCAGGAGTTTCATTCATTGGCCAGAGCATGAAACAGAGCTTGCTTCCATGACTGCTGGGTGGGCAAGTAAGCCCCCACTCTTACAGGGGAAAAAAAGGGGGACCTTATTGAGAAACCTCAACTATGGGAAATCTGGACTCCTTAGGCCACACCCCAAACTTAAGGATTTGAACAGAGAGTGGCTCAGAGTTCCTGTGCAAGAAGGGGACAAGGGGCTACCTCTCCTCTCCCCCTTTTCTGCCCACATATCAGTTGACCAAGCCACTAGGCTACTCAGCATCCAGGAACCCAGCCACAAGTTCTATTCCATCGAAGGGCAGACCCTCTATCATGGCTTCCACTTATTATGGCATGCAAGATACCTGACATCGCAAGGTGATCAATCTGCTTTTTATTCTCTCTCAGAAGCATGAGGTTGCACAGGACAGAAACGGATATTCAAAAGATTTTGATCTCAGTTATATGCATGCTGAAAACAAACTAAAACAACTTTTCCTTCTTTACTGGCAACACAACTTAGTTCTCTATTTAAATACGAAATTTCCGTGTGCAAACAAAAAGGGATAATCCCCCAATAATATAAAATATAGGTCTCCAGCAGATCTTAGACATCACAGAATCCTAAGACTAGAAGTGACCTAGAGATGTTATCTAGTCCAGTCCCCTGCACTCATGGCAGGACTAAGGACGGGTTGGGGCCTACCCTTCTCTTAAATTGTCCAGTGATAGTGTGACACTGCACCCCCCACATTTTTATGAAAATGTGTTTTTGAATATGAATATACCTAACTTGAATATGCTTTATGCAAAACGTGTCATGTGACCTGTCATTGAAAAGCCTGTTACCTGGTGAATGTGTATATTCTATTTGTGTGCATGCATCGTTCTTGTACGTGAAATTAGAAATACGAAGTGAAAACCTCTTAATTTATTTAGGTCTTCTAGTGAAAGCCGTTAGCGGAAATCAAGGAACTCGCAGTCCTAGTGCTCAGGACAATGATTTGGAAATAGTCTGTTTTTTCCAGCAAACCTGTACTATAGTTGGTCCTGTCAAGACATGTGGCAGGTTGCCTGATGCTGGAACCCATTTTAAATGTAGTACTTTTCCAAGGGGGGAGTGAAATAGTTGAAGCTGAACGCAAAAGAGTCCCACCTTGAGCAAAAGCTACTTACAGGCCGGGAGCCAAATAATACAGAAGTTGGCAGTTAGAAGACATTCCTTCTTACCACCAGCATGACTACTGCAAACATCTGAAAATGAGTGTGAGAAGGGATCAAGCCCAAGCCAGGAGGCTGCCTAGCTTGTGTGAAAAGATAATTAAAGCTACTGTTCAGGTAAGAAATTGCCTGTTTCAAGTTTCTCAGAGTATTAAAGTTTAGCTAGAGTGTTTGGTTTTATTTTGGCTAGTAACTTACTTTGATCTGGCTGATATCACTTGCAAGCACTTACATCCTACTTTTTATATTTAATAAAAATCGCTTTTATTATTAAACCCAGTGTAAATAATTGTTATTGGGGGTGGAAGGGAGGAGACAGCTGTGCCTCTCTCTCTTTCATTGCTAATGGGAACAAATTTCATAAGCTTTTACTTGAAAAAGTATGTCCTTCTCTTCTCCAAACTAAAAAACTCAATTTTTTCAATCTTCCTTCAGATATCATCTTATATAAGTTTGACAAAACTTATGACTTATATAAAGTTGAATGCTTTTCAAATATATTGTAATCAACTAAAATTTGGATTTGGACACCACATCTCAGCCTGGGAAGCTATGTAAAATAGGTTTTAAATTCTCCTTTTCATAATTCGCTGAACAGAAGCAAAAGTTAGAATTTTTCCAACTGCTAAATCCTATAGTTTTTATGATATTCTGGAACATGCTGTCCAATTGATTTTGAATGCCACAGAATTTTTTTAACCTCAACCCCATTTTTTAGATTGATAAAGCTATGTAGATTTTAGAGAGGAGCCCAATGAAAAAGTAAGACGCAAAACTAGCCAATCTATCCTCCTGGCAGGCAAGCAGGATTTCCATCATTGATACACTGGGGAAAGGAAGATTATTTGATAAAGCTACAGGCAAGAACTTAGCTATGTTTCTGCCCAAATGAAGAAGAGCAACATAGGTAATTCTACTGCCACCAAAAAGAATTTATCCTATTCACCATTGGTGTAATACAGGAAGTTGTAACTTCTCTAACTGAAAAACACAAACATTAAAATACTGAAAACAAGTTTCCAAATAAGGAGCTATATTGTTAATTTTCTCTCCTACTTCAGTCCTTTGTTCCTATTTATTCATTGTTCTGAAAGATTTTTAACCTTCATGTTCCCTATTTTTCAAAATTTCCATTTAAATTAAGCTTCCCCGGAACACTTTTTTCTTGTGCAATGTCATGTTACTATCTAGTAAGAGGTAACTGACAAGCAACATAGACAAGTGATGAAGCACAAAGGATTTAGATTTATCAGTTTATCTGAATGGATTAAATGTAACTTCTAAAATTTAATGTCTCTATGCACATAAAGATGTGTGCAGCAATGCATACGTACCTTTTAGTTTAGTGTAGGAATGAAGAAGAGGATCAGCTGAAACCATGCACGGCCACCAAGGATAACCAGACACTTTAGACCACACCAGATCCCCTACATTGTACTTCAACACATGGACTTTGTCTTCTTTTACAGTAGTTGCAGAAGAATCTTTCTTAGCAGGAGTCTTTTAAAAAAGAAAGACATACACTATTAGCATATTTCTCCCTTCAAGACTGTACCTTGAGTAGTAGTATACACATAAGAAATACTAATTAATCAATTAACACAGCTTATAAAGTGTATCTTGGAAGAAAAACTTCATTTGTCAGAGAGGCACATTGGGGTGATGATAGAGGGTTGTGACAAAAATAGCATAGCAGAAGAATAGTAAATGGATAGTATTTCACTAATTAGAAAGGGGACAGCAAAATTGTTTGCTCTTTTGTAGAAAATCTAAACTTTGGTTAACTATTCGGTTTTTTTAACAAACCCTTTGAAATATCAGGTATGTAAAATTTGTCATTTCCTGGTTTTACTGGATGATCCTGAGAAGTCTCAATAAGTATATTTACCCTGTGGCTAGGAGGAAATCTCCCAGGACAGATAGAGAAACTTGTGCTAGTCCAGCTTCAGTTAGCATGCTAAAAATAACAAGCAGTATGAACATTCTGGCTTGAGCAGTAGTTCATGCTTTCCAGCCCACCCAGTCCCCTGGGTATGAGCCTACGTGGCTAGCCTAAGTCTCTACCGGAACCATATACATTCTACAGATTTTGGCATGCTAGCTCAAGTTGAGATAGTGAGACTGCCTACCTGGGCAAGGAAGCACACTCCTAGCTACAGTATAAATATACCCTGCAATGTTCACTGTGAGCTCTAACACCTGAATTGAAGCAAGAGGATGTGAAATCTTCAACAGTCTGTCTCTCTATTAAATAAACTTAAAAAACAACAACAAATGGTCTGGTTACCACTTTATAGACTAACCAAACATGTAGATGGTATCATGAGCTTTCGTGCGAAAGCTCATGCTACCATCTACATGTTTCGTTAGTCTATAAAGTGCTACCAGACCATTTGTTGTTTTTTAAGTTTATCCTGTACAGACTAACTTGGCTACCCCCTGAAGCTTCTGTATTAAAAGTTAGTCACTAAAGTTTAGTAAATATTAACACAAGCATGCTGATTTTTTTAATCTACTGTGGATTCTTCCAGCCACAATAGGACCTACATTACTAAGCAAAAGGAAAAGAGAACCCTCATATTTCAGGCTTTCTTCATATTTCAGCAAATAAATACTAATCAGGTTTGCCATATAATAGTAGAGTTCAGTTATAACAAAGACAAAGACTTATTGGCACATGGGCATAAGCCATTACTTGTTTTATTTCTATTGCCAGTTCATTTCTGTGTCTCACTTTTATATTATGCAGACTATGACTGGCTTGTTTTCAATACCAATAAGAGTGCAGAGTTATTTGCACTACATTTTTACATCTAGCATTTTAAATAATTAACGACATATTTAAAGAAACACTACATTTTGATTCACATTTCCAGTGTCTGTTACTACTTAATTATGTAAAATGTGACATCATTAGCCTTTTGAAGAACTGTTACAACGTTTAGAAGGTGGACCACAATTTCTAGGATCTAAGCATTTATATTGTAAAGCTGACCAAAAAGGAAGGGAGGAAATGACCTTCTAAAGTGTCTATGAGTGTTTAAAATTTAATTTAAAATGTAGTACTAAGTTGGACTATTCAGAGGTCTGTTAAAATAGCACCTTCTGACTTTAAAACTGTATGACTAAGACATGATTTCCTAAACACAAACATTAATAAACCTTTGATACACCATAAAGATTTCAGATCAGGGGTGGACAATTTTTTTTTGGAGGGGGGGGGGACCACTCCAAGATTTGGAAAGTGGTCAAGGTCCACAGTTTTGTGTGGTGGAAGTGCGGGGTCTAGGATGGAGGTTGGGTGCAGAAAGGCATACGGGGTAAGGAATTGGGGTGCAGGAGACGGTGAGGGTTCTGAGAAGGAGCTGGAGTGAAGGAGGGGGTTATGACCTGGATCAGGAGATTGGTGTGTAGTGTCAGAGAGGGAGTGGGAGTGCAGGAGAGGATTCTGGCCTTGAGGAGCTGTGTAGGAGGGGGTACAGGATTGGAGAAGGAGTTGTGACCTTGGACGGGGGGTGCAGAGGGTTTGGTAGGTGACCTGGGAGAGGGAGTTGGGGTGCAGGAGGGGCAGGGATGCCAGAGGCAGGCTTTGGCTGGGAGACACTTACCTAAGCATCTCCCAGCGAGCAGCCTTACAGCACCCCCAAACAGGCTGGGCTCCCTGCCTGCTGCAACCCCAGAGCATTGAAAATGAAGCCTGCTCCCTCCAGGTGGCTCTCAACTCCGGGAGGGGAGAGAGGGTTGCTCTGCTCCCATCCCCCAGGCCAATCTCTCAGCTCCTATTGGCTGGCTGTTTCCAACCAATAGGAGCTGAGGATTGGACCGGGGGTGGGGAGATGACCCAAAGCCTCCCCTACCCTCCAGAGCAGAGTCACATGGATCAGCCCTGTGTTTAAAACAGTGGCTGCTGCGTGCGTGAGGGTCCTGGGAGGGGTGTCTACGGGCCAGATCCAGCAGATGGCAGGCTGCATTCAGCCTGCCAAAGGTATCTTGCTCACCCCTGGTTTTAGATTATATTTTTAAAAAATCAACAACTAAAAAGGTATGTCTAGTTGTGAAATAATGCCTAAAGCTTATTATTTATTAAAACAGGGATGGGAGGAGGGAAGTCCTTCTTGTGATGAACAGGATACCATTCCATCTCATGTTAAGGGATAGCTCATTTTCTAATTCAACTTTTCTGAAGATCTTAGGACCAACTCTCTTGGATCCATACCTTCACTAAGAATTGTGTTCCCATTGCTCTCAAGCTTTTTGGCCCGAAAAAAATTCCCCAAGTGTTCCCTCCCTCTGACAATGCTTCAACTCCAGAAATCTCAAAAGACCTGGAACATTCCACCAGATCTCTCAAAAGTGAGAAATAAAAGCATCTCCCTTACAATTAAATACAACATGAAAAATTACATCAAATACACAATTTCAACATCTGAAAATAGGTGGATTAATAACGATCCAGAAAGATAATGGATAAAATTCCCAAAAGCAACTGGTTTATGAACCTAAAATTACAAGGTAGTTAGTTACCTGCTTAAAAGGCTTCAGATACAAAGGATTCCGTTGCCTGGTGTATACCTAAAAATTAGGTCAACATAATTATAGTGCTTAGATGTATGAAAAATCCATATTCCTGAGTGTAGACACTGCTAGGCCAATGGAAGCATGCTTCTGTTAACCTGGATACCAGTGCTTGGGGATATGGTGGTCCTACAGCAATGGTTAAAAACCCGTTTCATTGCCACAGGCAGCGTCTAAACTACCTGGACGATCTACAATGTTATAGCTATGCTACTACACTGCCTGTAATATAAACATGATCCTAGCCATAGAGTATTAAGCAGCCCATGGATATACTCCAGGGAAATCAATAATGGAAACCTAGTATCCATCTAAACAGCAGTGAGCAATTACTATTCGGCAGAAAAAAAAAGAGCTGGTTCAACTGACTACAAAAAGGAAAAAACTACCTAGAATATTCTGGATGAGATTCTAATTGGAACATGGCCAGTGGGCTAGGTGAAAGTGAGGAGTAGAACAATCACCAAAACTTATAGGTGCCTCAGAGGTCCAAACAAAGTTCAAAGAGTTCTTACATAAGACTGACTGAAGGCACAAGACCCAAGGGTGAGAATCTTACTGTAATGGTAGCTTTAAGAATAAGCTATATGGCTTAAATTTATTCCAAAAACCTACAATTAACTCACACTCTAGGACTTGTCTTTAACATCAGCTCAGTGGAAAAACAGCATGAAAGCATAGCAATGCAGTATTTATTAACACCAATGCTATGAGACCTCCTAAGACACAATATACGTTATTGGCACAAACTGTCTTAACACATTTCCATCCTAATAATTCCAACTTAATGCTATTTTAGTTAGTTGGGGCATTCAGATGGCTATAGGGCTGTAACTAAAGAACTGTCAGAATGAACATTCCTATGGCTACTGAGGAGAAATTCTTGACATCTGTGGAATGAGAAGGTTACTCACCACTGCAGTAACTAACGTTCTTAGAGATGGGTGTCCCTGTGGGTGTTCCACATTAGGTGTTTTGGTGCCGCAGGGCACCTAGCTGGAAGATTTTAATAGCAGTGGCTTTGACAGCTAGCTTGCACATGCGCAAAAGCACTACACACGCTAGGTGGCCAATGCACATGCGCGAGATACGATCTCCTCAGTTCCTTCTCTGTCCTGGGAAAGTACGGAGATAATAGTGAAGCAGAGGGGAGGAAGGGTGGGTGGTAGAGCACCCACAGGGACACCCATCTCAAACGTCAGTTACTGCAAAGGGTGCATAACTCTCTTTTCTTCAAGGAGTGTCCCTGTGGGTGCTACACCTTAGGTGACTACAAGCAGTTTATCCGCTGGAGGTGGATGCTTCGGATGGTGTAGTGTCCTTTGGGATCATGGTAGGGATTGTGTCCCCGAAAGCAGTTCCTCTGGACACAAAGGAGTCCAGAGCATAGTGAGCAGCAAATGTATGAGTAGACCAGGTGGCCGATTTGCATATATCAGACAGGGAGATGCCCTGTACATAGACTGTTGATGCTGCCATGGCTCTGGTCGAATGCGCACAAAGTTGTGCAGGTAGTTCTTTACCAAAGGTTGAATTTGCTATTATTATGCATTCAACCATCCATTTTGAGATCATTTGGGAGGAGATGGGGAGTCCCTGGAATTGTTCAGTGGTTGATACAAATAACCTGTTGGTTTTCTGCATTTGCTTCGTTCTTTCCAGGTAGAATGCAATGGCCCTCCGTAAATCAAGTGTGTGGAGTGTGGCCTCTGTCTGGCTGGTATGGCACTTGGGGAAAAAAAACAGATAAGTTAATAGGTTGATTACAGTGAAAAGAAGAGAGCATCTTTGGCAGGAACTTAGGATGAGGTCAGAGGACTACCTTGTCCTTATGGAAGGTGGCAAATGGTGGGTCTGTCATGAGAGCCGCAATTTCGCTGACTCTGCTGGCGGATGTTATTGCCACTAGTAGAGCCACCTTCGTGGAAAGGTGAAGCAAAGAGCAGGTTGCCATAGGCTCAAATGGTTTACGAGTTAAGGCCCTCAGAACCAAATTGAGGTCCCAGGCCAGAGGCTTGATTGGTGGATAAGTGTTCTGCAATCCTTTGAGGAACCTTTTGGTTGTGGGATGTGCAAAGAGCGACTTGCTGTCTGTTAGCTGGTGTAAAGCAGTTATGGCGGAGAGATGAACATTAAGGGAACTGAGTGGAAGACCCAAGTTTTTTAGTTTAGTTATGTATTGCAGGATCACAGCTAATGGAGCCAAACATGGGTCAAGATTGTGGAGGTGAGACCAGGTGGAGAATTGGCGCCATTTCTACAGGTAAGTTTTGCGAGTGGATGTTCTCCGACTGCTAAGAGGATCTGTTGGACCTCATCTGTGCATTCTGCTTCTAGTGAAGTGAGCCATTGAGGAGCTAGGCCTGAAGGCTCAGGGTGTGGAGATGGGGATGCTGAAGGCAACCACACCACTGAGTGAGGAGGAGATGGGGGAGACACCGTTGGCGATCGGCTGACATTCGCAGTAAGTAGGTATACAACTTTTGTCTTGGCCAGTCTGGCACTGATTATCAGTATGATATTGGCGTTATCGAAGCGCACCTTGGTGACTACTTGATGGAGAAGCAGTATGGGGGAAAAGCGTGTAATAGGGTTGTCTCCCAGTGTATCGTGAATGCGTCCCCTAGAGATTGTGTTCCAATGCCCACACGTGAACAGCAGCGTGGACACTTTTTGTTGGCACTGGTGGCAAACAAGTCAATCTGCAGGAAGCCCCATTGTGTAAAAATGTGATGCAAAATGGTGGGGTCCAGTTCCTGTTCATGATTCACAGCGAAGTTCCTGCTGAGGCTGTCTGTGGTTACATTGTCTTTGCCGGGGAGATGTGAGGCAATTAACACTATATTGAGAGCGATGTACCAAGTCCATAACCAGACCACCTCTCTGCAGAGGGAATAAGACCTCACCCCGCCCTGCCTGTTTATGTAGAACACTGCAGCTTGGTTGTCCGTAAAGATCTGCACTGTGGAGTTGGAAGTACGGTTCACAAAATGCCGGTAGGTGTAGTATACTGCTTGGAGTTCGAGCACATTGATGTGCCATTGTCCTGGTCTCTGTGTGGGTCCACTATGCTTGTGTGGTGAGGATACCCCGGGGTGAGCTTCCCAGCCCTGCTGCGATGCGTCTGTGGTGATGGTGAAAGACAGGACTTGCTTGTGGAAGGGGACCCAGCGCACACGTTTTGTACTTCTGACCACCATTGGAGGGAGAGTTTGACCATCTTTGGAAGTGAGACCAGCTTGTGTAGGCTGTTTATCCAAGGTCTGTATAGTGTGCACAGCCAGTGTTGTAGAGGCCTCATGTGTAATCTGGCATGTGGGACTACTATCATCACTGCTGCCATATGGCCTAGTAGCTGCAGACACGCTCTGGCAGGAAGTTGTGGAGACATGGTGTTAAGTTGTACTAGTTGTAGTATCACGAGAAACCTCTGATGGGGTAAGGATGCGATAGCACGGATGCAGTCAAGATGAGCTCCTATAAACTCTAGTACACTTGGGTTGGCTGAAGCTGGCATTTGGAGAGGTTGATTTGGAGGCCAAGTGAACGGAACAGCAACACAGTGATTGTGACTGAGTGCTAAGTTTCCTGGAACAACTTGTCCCTTATAAGGCAGTCATCGAGATATGGATAAATTGACACTCCCTGTCTTCACAGGTGGGCTGCCACAACAGCCAAGACCTTGGAAAAGACCCTCAGCACCATGGCTAGGCCAAAAGGTAGTACTTATACTGGAAATGTTGTCCCTCTGATGTGACTCTTAGGTACCACCTGTACACACAGTGTATGAACACATGGAAGTACACGTCCTTGGAGGTCAAGAGTTGTCAATCAATCATCATTGTTGAGGGAGCGTATGATGGTAGAGAGGGGAACAGGACGTATCGGTTGAGAACTCTTGAGATTGAAAATGGGTCTGCAGCCCCCTGACTTCTCTGTGAGAAAATATCGGGAGTAGAAGCCGGTGTTTTGATATTGTTGTGGTACTCTTTCCACTGCATTGATATGGAGCAAGTGGTTGATCTCTTGACACAGGATAGTCTCATGAGATGGGTCCCTGAAGAGGGATGGGGTGGGTGTTTGGGAGGAGACGGGAAGGGAGATGCAGTACCCGAACTTTATCATGTCCAGAACCCATTTGTCTGTAGCTATGAGGCACCACTGATGGTAAAACGGTGCTTATCTGTGGTTGGATACTAGGGGGATCAGAGGCTTTGGTGAGGGAAGACAAATCTGACAGCTCTTGACCATACCTTCAAAAAGTTTGCCTAGAGTTAGAGGACTGAGATGGAGTGGGTTGGTCGGCTGGCTGCTGCCTTCTCCTGACACGTGCGCTTTCTAGAGTCATATTGTCTTTGAGAATGACCAAAGAGGGAAGGTCTGTATCTCTGAACCTGTTTTGTTTTCTTTCCGTTTTGGTGCAGGAGCCTGGATGCTTAGCGTTCTAAGTGTGGCCCTGGTGTCTTTCAAGGAATGTAGAGAAGCATCTGCGCCATTAGTGAAGAGCTTCGGGCCCTCGAACGGAAGGTCCTCCACCTTCGTCTGGACCGCCTTTGGAAAACTAGGTAGGTGGAGCCAGAAAGCTCTTTTCATCACAAGAGAGATGGCAAGGAGTCATGAAGCTGTGTCAGCTGAGCCCAAAGCAGCTTGGAAGGCTGTTCTGACTATCAGAAGACCCTCGTTAGTGTTAGCTCTCATTTGTTCTATTTTTTTTCTCAGAGGAATTGAATAAAATCTAAGATTTGCTCAAATATGCGATGAGTATATTTTGCTAGCATTGCAGTGTAATTAGCAACACATAGCTGTAGGGACGCAGAGGAGTATGACCATCTGCCCATGATCTCCAGACGTTTCCACTCCTTATCAGGAGGGGTGGATTTAGCAATGTTTTGTTTGCTCCTCTGATTCACTGTCTCAATTACTATTGAGTTTGGGGAAGAATGTGAGAATAAAAACTCAGCACACTGAGGAGCCACATAATATTTCTTAACCTCCTTCTTGCCCACTGGATGAATGGTGGCGGATGTCTGCCAGAGTTGTTTGGCTGGGTCTATAAAGCAGGGTCCATGGGGAGAGCAACCCTCATAAGTGGAGAAGAATGGAAGATGCTCGTGAATTTATGTTGGGTCTCTGGCAATGTGGTTAATGAGACCTCTTAAAGAGGTCTTGGAAAACCTTCACATCATCCCCAGACAGGGCTTGCAGAGGCATGAGTGTGTCCCCTGGGGAGGAAGGAGATATCTGGGTAAGTGGGTGAGAGGAAATAGTGGATTCCTTGTCACTTAATGGCTGATCAAAATCTGTGTGGTCCCTTGAGGCATCAAGGGACACAATGGACGTAGGCCTGGACTGTAGCTGAGCAACAAGGTGATACTGTTGCTGCGAAGCTCTATAAGGTGCCATGGGGTCCCAGTAGGGCCACGTGGGGGGTACTGGCATAGGTGATGGCAGCCAATGTGCAAGTTGCCAGTGTGGTATGGCCAGTTGTGAACGAGTGAATTTGCACCTTGGTGTAGAGTTTCTAGGAGGAGTTGAGGTCATGATAGAAGCTTGATCTTCCTCACCAGATAAAGGAGATATGGAAGGGCCAGGCAGAGACATAGAAAAACCCTCGGAATGTGGGGATGAATCAGTGCCAAACAAGGGTGTCGCCAGCACTGAAAAAAAGCACAAGAAAAAAAAAAGTCTGTTCCAGCAACAGTCATGGATAGTAAGGCGGAATTAAGATGATACAGGGCCAGTATCACCCCTTGTACTGGCAGATGAGCACAGGCCTCCAGGGGGGCAAGAGAACTTGCCCTACAGATACCACTGGGATAAAAGTCTCTGGCAACTCTGCACGTGTGCACCTGATGTGGAATGGACATAAGCAAGCTCTTGAAAGAAGATTAATGTTTTTAAGACCCCAAGTGGCCAGGGCTGGACTGTGCAGGACCTGCTGAAGATGGAGGAAAAGGCTCTATGCCTAAAACCCCTGGGTCCCTCTCCTCTACTGGTCTTATCTGGCTGGTTGAGGAAAAGCGACAGCCCATACTGCTTCCTTAACCCTGCTGGTACATAGAGTCTCTGAAATTTCAATTACTTCAAGTCTTTAAGACCATGAATCCTAGTTTCCATTTCCTCTGAAAAGAACAACGATCCTTCAATGGGGAAGTACTGTACAGTCTGTTGAACCTCATGAGAGCGCCCTGAGGGCAGCAACTTAAAGCTCCTGCACATTGCTACCACTATAGCTGTTCATCTGGCCACTGAATCAACAGTGTTTGGGACTGTCTACAGAGAGCCACAAGCCAGAGTCTTCCTTTCTTCTGTTAGGGGAAAAAAAAAAATCATCTGGAGTCTTGGGTGAGTATGTCTTTGATTTTTTACACTATCCAGAGATGAGAATGAAGAGGCTAAAATGGGCTGAGGAGCCTCCGTTGATTATGTGACACCTGCAGGAACCTGTGAGACTTCCTTCAGAGGCTTTGTGCCATGCTTGGTACCAAAGTCCAGGTCTTGAGCCTTCCTGAGTGAATATGGGAACACTCTAACCTCCAAAACAACAGAGTATCATAGCCCTGAGGGGGTGCCCTGGAGTGGGAAAAAACCCACAAGAGTTCCAAAAGGGCCAATACATGGCTACTAGACCCCATATTCCTGGTGGCACCACCAAACTTAGGACCATGTTAGCACAGGAACATCCTGGGGAAGAAGTAGTTACTCTGTGCAGTAACGACGGTTCTTCGAGATGTGTGTCCCTGGGGTACTCCATTCAGGTCTCGGTGCGTCCTCGTGCCACTGATTAGAGATTTTTGCCTAGTAGCACCCCTCGCACAGGGCCTGAGCACTCGGCGTCTCGCGTTGTTGTTGTCGGTTAGTTGCCCACACAGCGAGAACCTCCCTCTGGTTCCTTTTCTACCTGAAATCCATTAATGGATTCCAAGCGGAGGGGAGAATGGGAGGGTTGTGGAGCCCCCACAGAGACATACATCTCGAAGAACCATCATTATTGCACAGGGAGAGTAATTTCTTTTTCTCCGTCGAGTGGTGTCCCTGTGGATGCTCCACTCAGGTGAGACAGAGTACCTACCAGATAGTGGTGGGCATTAGAGTAATTAATGTAGAGAAGGAAGGACCGTGTCTGCCAGAATGGTGGCAGGTATGGGTCCCCTCTGCAGGGCATAAATCTGTGCACAAGCGTGATGTGAGGACCATGTCGCTGCTCTACAAATGTCTGCTAATGGTACGTTATGTAGGAAAGCCATTGTTGTGGCCATCGCACAGGAGACGTGATCCCTGATAATCTGTGGTGGCTATTTTCCACAAAGTTCGTAAGCTGTGTATATGCAGCTTGCAATCCATTTAGAAATACGTCACACCGAGACAGCTGTTCTCTTATGAGGACCAGACCAAGAGCCGAAGAGTCTGTCTGACTGCCTGGTCTCTAGCTAAGTAGAACACAATGGCTCATCTTGCATCCAGGGTGTACAAGATGGATTCTCTCAAGGAGGTATGAGGTTTAGGAAAATATGAAGGTAAGTATATAGGTTCATTTAAGTGGAAGCCCAATATAACCTTGTGGAGAAACTTGGGATGAGGCCTGAGTATGACCTTACCTTTAGTAATAGAAAACAGTGGTTCAGCCATGAGGGCTGCAATTTCGCTCACTCATCTTGCAGATATTGCCACTATGAAGGCCACTTTCATGGATAAGCATTATGGTTCAAAGGGTGCCCTGGTAAGTGTGTAAGAACGAGGTTTAAGTCCCAAGCTGACACCGGGGGGGCGGAAGTTTGGGCACATTTTCTGCAAGCCTGTGAGGAATCTCTGTCATCAGATGCGCAAAGAGAGAGAAATCATCAACTGGCTCATGGAAAGTCGTGACTGCCACAAAATGGGCCCGAATAGAGCTGGTGGAGAGGCCTGCATCACTGACGCCCATCAAATACTCCAGTACAGTAGATATGGGGGCAGTATTCGGGTGTAAATGACAAGTGGTAAAACACTGCTGAAAGCATTTCCATTCGTTTTGGTAGGTGCATCTTGTGGAAGGATGTTGACTGTTCAATAGGATGTGTTTGACTCTCTCCGAGCGGGTAAGTTCTTCATTTTGGAGCGATGGAGAAGCCACGCTACAAGTTTCAGAGTTTTGACATTCGGCTGGTAGGTTTTGCCCGGGTGTTGAGTTAGCAGGTGTGGAATCATGGGGAAAGGGATCGGTTGACTTACTGAAAGGTAATGTAGATAGGGAAACCAGGGTTGTCTTGGTAAGGATGGAGCTATCAGAATTACTGTGGCTTGGTTGGAGCGTATCTTGTTGATTATCCTGGAGAGTAGAGGGATTGGTGGAAAGGCTTAGAGTAGGGGAGCTGTCCAGAATGGTGAAGGCATCCCCCTCCAATTTCTTGCCCTATCCTGCTCGGGAGCAGAATCTGTGGCATTCGTGGTTGGCTACTGTTGCAAGAGATCTATAACTGGGAATCCCCATTTGTGAAAAATTGGTAAGAGAACATTGATGTTGATCTCCCACTCGTGTTGCTCTGAAGTGTCTGCTCAGTTTGTCTGCCCTGGTGTTCTGCTGTCCTGGTATGTAAGTGGAGGTCAGAATTATGTGGTTCTTGATACACCAGTTCCAAAATCTGATTGCTTCTGCACATAGTGAATGTGATCGGACACCTCCCCTGTTGACTGATGTAAATCATAGAGGATGTGTTGTCCATGAGGACACGAATGGTTCTGCCCTTTATCAGCGAGAGGAAGTGAGCGCACGCTTTGCAGATGACCCTGAATTCCCAGATGCTGATATGAAGGTGCATCTCTAGTTGAGACCATCTGCCTTGTACTGCTCTTACGCCAGAATGGGCGCCCCAGCCCAGAAGTGATGCATCCGTTGCGATCACTACTGATGGATCTGGGCGATGGAAGGGTACACCAGCTAGCAGACTGGTTGGAGAATTTCACCAATCGAGAGATTGTAGAACTGGTAGTTGAAGTGTGAGACGCTTTGCGAGGCTGTGTCAGCTTGGGATATAGACGGTTGAGAGCCAATCCTGTAAACAGTGCATATGTAGTCTTGTGAATAAGACAACAAAGACTGTAGCTACCATGTGTCCCAGTATTTGAAGACATGTGAGCTGTGGTTAGGGAGTATGCTTGACTCCCCAAATAAGGTTGCATAGTGTTTTTTAATCTTTGAAGTGGCAGGTAGGCTTTTGCTATCACTGCATCTAGAAGTGCTCCGATAAATTATATCTTTTGGGTGGGCTGCAGGGTGCACTTGTGGATATTTATGAGGCCAAAGTCAAGAGAAGCATTTTCTAGTAGTGTACATCATGGCTATAGTTTGTTGATGTGTGGGCCCTTTTATTAGGCAGTTGTCAGGGAAAGGGAAAATAATGATGCTTTGTCTTCTGAGAAAGGCCATGACCAAGGCTAGCGTTTTGAAAAAAACTCGAGGGGCCGTGGAGAGACCAAAAGGGAGGACTCGATATTGGTAGTGATCTTGACCTACCGTGAATCTGAGAAATCTCCTGTGGGCAGGATGAATGGTTATATGAAAATATGCATCCTGACGGTCAAGGGCTGAGAACCGGTCCCCTTTGCTCTGTTCGGGTATAAAAGTTGCAAGTCATCATTCTGAATTTTGTGCTGCGGAGAAACTTGTTAAGTTTCCTAAGATCCAAAATAGGCCTCCAGCCGCCCATTTTCTTGGCCATAAGGAAATACTTGGAATAGAACTCTCTACCCTGATGTTTTCTGGGAACTGGTTCTATTGCCCCTAGCCTGAAGAATGCACTCCTTCTTGTAACAGGGGCTTGTGAGAGGGCTCCCTGAAGAGGGATGGAGTAGGGGGTTGGGTAGGGGATAAAGATGTAAATGTGATTGTGTAGCCCGATTTCATGATCTCAATGACCCACTTGTCCATAGTAATGAGGGCCCATTGTTGGTAGAAGGGTCTCAGGCAGTGATTGGAAGGTGATGTTTGGATGCACTGGGTCTATGGGGTGGTTGCCCAGACCGCTAACCAAAACTTCAAATCTGCTGTTTGTCTGAAGCCAGTTGAGTGTCAGAGGACTGGTTATGCTGATTCCTTCTGTTGGAACATTGCTTGGGTCTACTCTCGTATGGCTTCTGCAGTTGTCTCTGGTAATTCAAGTCCCTTGGTCTTTGGTACAGGATGTATTTGGGTCTTTTTTTAGTCAAGGTATACATCCCCAATGTAAGCAGTGTGACATGAGAGTCCTTCATCAAGTATAGCTCCTCGTCCATCTTTGTGGTGAACAATTGGTTTCTATCTAAGGGGAGGTCCTCCACCTTAGATTGTAATTCTTTTGGGACTCTTGATGATTGTAGCCATGACGCTCTGCACATTACTATTGCTGTAGCAGTGGCCCTAGCTGCTGTATTTGCCACATCCATTGCAGCCTGGAGGGCAATTTTTGCTAGGGATTGGCCCTCCTTGAAAATGGACTGGAGGTGTGGTCTCCTATTCTCAAGAAGATCCTGTACCAGATCTTGTACTCTAGTGTAATTGGCATTATCGTAGTTAGCCAGAATGGCTGTATAATTCGATATCCTAAACTGGCGGGTGGTAGAGGAGTATACTTTCCAGCCAAAGATATATACCCATTTACGTTCTTTGTCCCAAGTTGTACATTTGAATTGAGGGAGTTTAGATCTGTGATTAACAGAGTCTACGACTAGTGAATTTGGGTGGGGATGTGAAAAGATAAAGTTCATGTCTTTTGCTGGGTCAAAATATTTTCTATCTGCCCTACAGTTGGTTTGGGGGATAGAGGCTGGGGTTTGCCAAAGCATATCAGATGGTTCCAAGATAGCTTCATTGATGGGTGGTAATGCTATTTTTGAGGATGCCGTCAGTTGCAGTATCATGCGAGGATGGTAGAAAAGGAAATGAGGGACGTTTGTGCCACGCACACACCTAACAGAACAACAGCACGAGACGCCGAGTGCATAGGTGCAAGGGGCACCGCTAGGCAAAATTCTCCAGTCGGTGGCGCGAGGATGCACCAAGACCTGAGTGGAGCACCGACGGGGACACCACTCAACAGAGAACAGTGATGTTAGCTGAGCTGATGAGAATGTGATCCCACCTGAGAGTCTAACAGAGAAATGGAACTGCAGTGCAGAAACCAATGCAGTACCTTGTCGCTAAGTGCCAGAGAAGATTGCGAGGTAAGCCTGAGTGTGACAACAGGGATTTTCACCTTTGAAAGCAGGCTCTTTTCTGGCCAGGCCTCGTGCGTATGGCCTCCTAGCCCAGGATCACTTTCCCCTCAAACCAAAAGTCCTGCACTATGTGACTTAAGCAGGAGCAAAAAAACAGGCAGATAAGGGTCATGCAAAGTTCGCGCTGGCCAAGAGCCATCTCACCCCCTCCCCTTCCCCCTCAGTCCTGTCACTAGGCAGACAGAACCTGTTAAGCCTATCACTGTGAAGCGCGGGAAAGCTTTAGCTCTCTCTATATAACAGCTTCCCCTCCTGCATTAAGTTGAGGGTTCCCAAAAATTTGGAAGGCAGTACATGAGCCAGGTCTGAGGGCTGATCACCCGAGGACCCCCTCCCGCTCACCGAATCAACCAAATCTTCTGCAGAGCGTAAAGAATAAGAATATGCTGTTTTCTCTGTTGCCCCTTGTGTGTCTGATAAGTGTGAGTACTCTTGCTGTTTAGTGTTAGTTAGAAGTTTGTTAAATAATAGTGATAGGAGTAAGTTAGTTAAATAGTGTTAAATAGTGTTAAGAGTTAGATAGATTTTAGACCTTATGAGTGAGATTAATGTAAATACAACTGTTAAAAATCCCTGGGTTGTTATTGATAATTACTTGGATTTAGAAAGACCTCAAGGAATTCTCCTTTATTGTATTACATTCTGTTTACTGTTGCTGTTAATAGTTATTTGGCGCCCGCGCCTGTAAAAACTGTTAAATAGAAAGTTATAGTTAAAAAACACTAATAAAAGTTTAAAAGATACTCAGTACAAGGGTGCCTGTTTCTACACCTCCCCGAGGCTGGCCACATTCTCGAACCCTCCACTGTACACAACATCACCTAAACAGCAGCTGCAGCACAGAGAAAGGTTTGGATGATAACTAGCTGCTGCTCGGTGGCACCAAGTCCTGACCCTCTGTGGACCCCAGAACCAGTAGGACAGTGGTCTACAACCTTTTTAAGCATGAGATCACTTTTTGAATTTAAGTGCAATCCAGGATCTACCTCAAACCCAAACCCCCTTGCCCCGCCACCTTCCCACCCCTTCTCCAAGGCCCCGCCCCTGCTCACTCCATCCTCCTACCCCCATCCTCACTCACTTTTATCAGGCTGGAGGTAGAGGACTGGGGTGCAGGGGAGGGGGATGTGGACTCTGATCTTGGGCTAAAGGATGTGGAGTGTGGGAGGGGTTCTGAGCTGAGCCTAGGGCAGGAAGTTGAGGTGCAGGAGGGAGTTCGGGGTGCTGACTCAGAAGGAGTTTGGATCCTGGGGGATTCAGGGCTAGGGCAGTGGTTTGGGATACAGGAGGGGTTCAGGATTGCGGTCACGGTTTAGAATGCAGGCTCCAGCTGGGCACCACTTACCACAGGTGGCCTCTAGGTAGTGGTGTAGGGGACTAAGGCAGGCTCACCCCTACTCTGGCCCTGCACCACTCCCAAAAGCAGCCAACAAACTCTCTCCATCCGTGCCCTCCCCTGCTTTGTGGCAATGGGGTACAGGGTGGAGGGAGGGGCACCCCGACATCAGCAACCCCTCCTCTTCTTCCTGTGCCCCACACAGCAAGCAAGAGGCTCCCAGGGTTGGGGGGCAGCTCCAAGGCAGAGAGCAGGAGCAACAAAGCAGTGTTTAGAGGGGCAGATAAAGTGCTGGCACTTGACAGCCTCCTGGCCAAGCCTGTCAGGATCCCCTGTGAGGTACCAGATCCTGATCCACTGGTTGGTGACCACTGCTGTAGGAAGACAAGCATCCTGGCTCCTGCAAAAGCTTCAGCGGTTGACATTACCACAAACTGGGTGGTGCATTAGTCTACTCTGAGGCTCCTGGCAGGTATCCAAGGGACTTCCTTCACCACTGGAGTTGCAGACACCTGATGATGCAGTGCCAGGGTCAAGAGCGCCCTGACACAGGTTTTAATTTCTCCCTGTCTTCATTAGCCTTTGATACTGGATACTAGCTCTTCTCCTGGTACTCAGTGTGTTTCTTCTTAGGCACCAAGGAAGACAGAGAAGGATGAGAGCGCCCAAGCCTTTGGAAGAGTGCCCTGAATCAAGCATGAGATGCTCATAGGTGAGTCCAAACATGGCTCAAAGACAAACCTTAGGGCTGCCTCTGAGAAGGATCTTCTGTCATGAAACTCAGTTCTTCTTGGTCTGGTGCCAGAATTCCCTGCAGACTTGGCAGCAATCTTTCCTATGAGCTTCCCCCAAGCACTTGAAACAGCTCAACTGTGGATTGCTGAAAGGTACAGACCTACCACAGGAGACTCAGGACTTGAAACCCAGCACTGAGGCATGCCCCAGGACCAGAAAAGTAGACAACTCCACAAAGTGTGGGTGTGCCCGAAACTGGCTAAGTTTTAAAAACTAGTAAAATGAAAAATTATACTAAAAACCTTCAGAAACAACAACCAGGAGGACTGTGTGAGCAATGAGGCTCCAGCAACTGTCACAGCCAGTAAGCAGGAACTAAAGGGGAACAGAGTCAGCAGGACACCAGAGGATGATGGAACAGATCCAGTACGTACTACTGAGGAAATTTCCAGTAGCTGTGCTGGGGCATGCAAACTCCTACAACGTAACAGACATGTGCAAGTACTTAAAGAACAGTGACTACTCTTCTTCTGACAGCACTAGCATTTTCTCAACTCAAAAAGTTGAAACATGACAGCTTATAACTTGACACTGCTATATAATTAACGCTACATTAAAGAATCCAACCTGTAACACTAGACTGTTTTACCCTGGATCTGGTCCAACTACCAAGTAGGGAGAATTCTATTTCAGAATGACAATGGGATTGAAAAGGTTATTTTATAAAATTATCACAAACAAGGACATGTGCAGTCTATGACAAGCTGCACCTTTAACCTACAAGCAAGAGTTTCTGGTTTCTACAGTACTCTTGTGCATGAGAGATTGGAAATTCTGCAGATTTGGATAGTGTTAAAACTAATAGGGCAAAATAGCTGAGTATTCTTTGACTTTGATAGACTTTTATTCTGCTTATATATATTGAATTTTAGAAGCATCACCAATATTTACATTGATAATGTATAGCTACAATAGAAGTTATCTTGCGAGTATGTGGCCATGAGAGGAAACTGAACATACTAATATCCAATAAGGAAAAAAATAAAGCATTTTTACACCACGAGAAGCATAAGAAGTAGTTTAAGATTATGTACTGTATGTTTCTTCTAAGATTATGTACTGTATGCAATAAATGTACTATATGTTTCTTGTAAAACGATGAGAGGTGACAAAGTTAACAGTACTAACATGTAAATTGTCATTAGGTTTCAGAGTCTATATACATTATCTGACTGGGACAATTAACACCATAGAACTGGGATTTTTCATCTTAGAAGAAAGAATACTAAGGGGGGATATGATAGAAGTCTATAAATCATGACTGATGTGGAGAAAGTAAAAGTTATTTACTTGTTCCCATAACATAAGAACTAGGGGTTGCTAAATGAAATTCATAGCAAGTATAAAACAAAAAAATATTTCTTCACGCAACACACAGTCAACCTATGGAACTGCTTGCCAGAGGATGTTGTGGAGGCCAGGATTTTGACAGCGTTCCAAAAAGAACTAGATAAATTCATGAAAGATAGGCATTGTTGGACCTATCAGGGTGGGTAGGAATGGTGTCTCTAGTCTCCATTTGTCAGAACCTGGGAATGGGTGTCAGGCAATGGATCACTTGAGGATTATCTGTTCTGTTTATTCCCTCTGGGGCACCTGGAATTGGCTATCCTGTCGGAAAACAGGATACTGGGTTAGATGGAAATTTGGTCTAACCCAGTATGGCCATTCTTATGCTACCACAGGAGTATGTAACGTTACATATGTCACCATATAATGTCACAATCCTCGTGGACAAATGTTAGATTTCTCTCTGCTTGTTTTCTCCTTTTAACAACTGCCCTCTGACTTCTTCAATATCCAGTACCAACTCTTTTTGCCTAGTAACATTCATTGCTGGGAAAGACTAGAAACCATACCTTGCAGAATTGTACTACAGAATGTGGTTTTGTTTTAATTATTTCCAAGTTCTTATGGTTGCAAAGGTCCTTGTTAAATGTGAATTACAAAGTAATGAAATATTGGCTTTCCAATGCTACAATCAGCTTGGAACAATAGTTTTATTAATCTTTCCTCATAAGGCAGCTGTTCCATACTCCTAATCATTTTTGTTGCCTTTTTTTAAACTTTTTCCAATGCCAAGGTATCTTTTTTGAAATAAGGCAACAACACTACACACAGTATTCAAGATGTGGGCATACCATAGATTTATACAGAGACAATAAGATATTCTCTGTCTTATTCTCTATCCCTTTTTTAATGATTCCTACCATTATAGAATCATAGAACACTACAACTAGAAGGGACCTTGAGAGCAAACATTTGTTTGCTTTTTTGACTCTTGCTGCACATTGAGTTGATGTTTTCAGGGAACTATCTACAATGATGCCAAGATCTCTCTCGAGTGGTAATAGCTAATTTAGTTCAAAATCATTTTGTATGTATAGTTGGGATTGTGTTTTCCAATATGCATTACTTTGACAAATGAATTTTAATGTTGATAAATGCATTTTGTTGCCCAGTCACCTGGTTTTGTGAAATCCTTTCGAAGCTCTTCACAATCTGCTTTTCTCGTAACTATCTCAAGCAATTTAGTATCATCTGCAAATTTTCCAACCTCGCTGTTTACTCCAGGGGTGGGAAATCTAAGGCACAGGGGCTGGATGCGGCCCTCGACTTACCTGGATCTGGCCCCCAAGGCATGCCCCTCCCAGCATTAGGGAGCTCACACTAGCTCTCCAGCCCCGCTGCTGCCCACCGCAGGGCTAGAGCACACAATCTGCTAGCCTGGGCCCCACTGGACTCTGGTGTGCAAGGGGAACATGGTGTCTTTCCCCCTCTCAGACAAGGGCCATGTCAGTGCGGATTTGGTGGTGGGTTTTTTTGTTTTTGTTTCTCATTTATGTGCAACCGCTGACTGATTTTTCTGTGGGTCAGCGGCCCCTATTCGAAAAAAGGTTTCCCACCCCTGATTTACCCATTTCTCCAGATCATTTATGAATGCTGAAGAGGATTGCTCCCAGTATGGATCCCTGCAGGACACTACCAGTTACCTCTCTCCATTCTGAAAATGGACATTTATTCCTACTGTTTGTTTCCTATCTGTTAGCCAACTACAATCCATGAGAAAGTCTTCCCTGTTACCCCACACAAAAACCAAGTATGGGAACAAGAGATATTTGTACCCAAAGAAAAAGTTACCTTGTGCAATAACCATGGCTCTTCAAGATGCGTGTTCTAGGCCCCCCCACCCCCACTATAGAAAGGATGTGGACACATTGGAGAAGGTCCAGCAGAGGGCAACCAAAATGATTAGGGGGCTGGAGCACATGACCTATGAGGAGAGACTGAGGGATTTGGGTTTGTTTAGTCTGCAGAAGAGAAGAGTGAGGGGGGGATTTGACAGTAGCCTTCAACTTCCTGAAGGGAGGTTCTAAAGAGGACACAGAAAGGCTGTTCACAGTAGTGACGGATGGCAGAACAAGGAGCAATGGTCTCAAGAAGCTACAGTGGGAGAGGTCTAGGTTGGATATTAGTAAAAATTATTTCACTAGGAGGGTGGTGAAGCACTGGAATAGGTTACCTAGGGAGGTGGTGGAATCTCCATCCCTAGAGGTTTTTAAGTCTTGGCTTGACAAAGCCCTGGCTGGGTTGATTTAGTTGGGATTCGTTCTGCCTTGGGCAGGGGGCTGGACTTGATGACCTCCTGAGGTCTCTTCCAGCTCTATGAATGACAGCAAGATAGACTCAGAGAAGGGATAGCTAATCCTGATTGTTTAAATGCAAGTAGATACTCTCCATTCTGGACTAAGGAGTACATTGCAGGGGACGAGTTGCCTATGTGTACATCAGAAAAAAAACCTTTTCCATTTTTGAAAGTATGTGGTCCTTGTAGGAGAAAGTCTACTGTTGAAACATGTATTACTGCTTCTGAGCAGGTTATTTCCTCATTCTGGAACCACTGAGGAGCCATACTTGCAGGTGAAATTTGAGTTTGCAAGTGGAGGTTCTGCCATTTTTCTTGGACAAGAGATTAGGCCGATGTGGAAGCAGATGAGAGGGGGACAATACAAGACAAGAGAGGTAAAGGAACCAGTCTACCTGGGCCATGTTGAGGTGATTAGGCTGACCTGTGCCTTGTCCATATGGATTTTTTGGATTACTTGTGGAATGAGAGGGACTGGGAGGGAACATGTATAACAGAGTTACATTTAATGGGATAAGAAAGGCATCCCTGAGACACCCAGGAGCCAGTTCTGCGGAGAGCAAAAAAAGAGAGGGCATTTGTGATTTAGGGGGGAGTCAAAGAGGTCTATTTATGGGTGGCCCCATTTGCCACAGATGATGGTGAGGATGTTGGGATGCAGTTCCCATTTGTGATCACTGGAGAAGCAACAACTGAGCATATCTGCCAGAGTGTTGCTTATCCCAGGCAGGTAGAAAGCCATCGGTGTGACATCGTTGCTGGTACACCAATTCTATAGGCAGATAAATTCCGTACACAGGGAATGGGATCAGGTGCCACGCTGCTTATTGACATAAAACATATTGGTCATATTGTCAGTGAAAATGTGTATCGTCTTCTTGCAGATAATGGGGGAAAGCGTTGGCACCCCTTTTGAACCACCCTGAGCTTTAGGAGGTTGATGTGAATTTTCGTCTCTGCCAGTGTCCATCTGCCTTGTGCCGTAAGGTGCCAGAGGTGAGCGCCCCAGTCCGAGAATGACGCATCTGTGGTAACATGGACCAATGAATTCTCCTGATGGAAGGGAATATTTGAGAGAATATTGGATGGGACTGCCCACCATTACAGATAAGCCAGTACATTGGTTGGTCTAGTGATCCTCCTGTTCGGGGACTGTCTTGGAGTAGATATGGTTGCAAGCCACCTCTGCCTGCAACGTATGTTGTCTGGCATATTTGACAACATAGGTGATTGCCGACGTGTTCCAAGAGCTGGAGACAGGTCAATATTGAGGTCTGAGGACTGACTTACTACAATTAGGAGGTTGAGTATGGTGGTAAAATCAGTGTTGAGGGCAAGAAAGTCAAGCCAGAGGAGTACAGGAGAGTGGAAGAAAGGAAGTATACTAGCCCTAGATTGAGTAAGTATCTGCTCCCAGAGTATACTAACACGGGCTAATCCAGAAGCAGCAGGAACTTGCAGGAAACAAGGCAATTACACACCTGGTGCCAATTAGGACATTTCCAGAGAAAAGTGAGGCAGCCTAATCAAAACACGCGAGGACAATTAAGAACCAGATGAGACTGGTTAAAAAGAGCTCCTCTGCTGTTAGTTCAGTGTGCACAAGGAGTTTAAGAAGAGAAGGAGCTGTGGAGAGTCTGGGAGGAGAAAGTGAAAGAAGGTACCAGAAAGAAGCACCCACAGTAAGGAAGGTACTAGGGAAGGCTGTGGGGAAGGGATGCAGGGATTCATAGCTGTCACAGAACTGTTACCAGAGACATTATAGACAGCTGCTATTGTAGGGTCCCTGTACTGTAACCTGGAGTAGAAGGCAGGCCTGGGTTCCCCCACCACCAATTCCCCATTCCAGTGTTAGTAAGAGACCGGCCTTGGTACAGGGATTTGTCCTGTCTAAAATCACTTCGAAGGGCCACAGACACTCTGAAGTTCGGTTTTCCCTTTAATTGCCATGCTGGCCAATGATGAGAGTAGCTCAAACAAACAGCAAGCTGGTGTCTAAACTGAGGGATGCAGTGAGCCTCTGAGGTGAGTAATCCACTGAAAGCATAGGACCCACCAAGGTTCAGAAAGAGCTTTGTCACATGAGGCAGAAATGCTCGGGCCCGAATGCAATCTAGTAGTACTCTTCTGAATTCCAAGCACTGGAATTGGCTTGGATGTGTACTTTTGTTCATTCATGAGGAATCCCAGGCTCCCTGATATTGTGCACCATGAGTGCTGCCTTGGCATGTGATTAACCTTTACAAAGTGGTCATCAAACTAGGGAAATATGGTGGCCTTTGACACTTGATACATGAAGTCACTACCACAAAGGTCTTTAAGAAAACTCTGGGAGCAGTAGAAAATCCAAAGGGCAGGACCCTGTATTGATAATGGTTCTGCCCCACAGTGAACCTGAGAAAGCACATCTGGGCTTTATGTATTGTGACATGGAAATAGGAATCTTGGAGGTTGAGGGCTGCCCTGGTCTAGCACAAGAAAGATGGTGGCAAGAGTCACAATTTTGAACCTTTGTTTTTGTACCAGTTTATTCAAATTGCAGAGGTTGAGGATAGGCTTCCATCTGCCGTTCTTCTTCTGGGTAAGAAAGTAGTTGGAACAGAAGCCCTTGCTATGGTAGGGGCTTGGGAGCAACCCCACAGCACCTATGTGTAGGAGGTGGTTAACTTCCTGTTTAGGAGATGCTCATGTGAGGGAGTCCCTGAAGAGGGACGGGGAGGAGGGTAATGGACGAAGAACAGAGAGGAACAGTATGGTGTATCTGCTTCTTATCTTGAGTACCAATTGGTTAGTTGTTATTAATGCCCGTTGGTGGTAACAGGTAAATAACTGGTGGACAAAGGTGTGGTGGAAATGCGTTATGCTATCTGTTGAGGGAAGTCATACAGACCCTCGACCACATCCTCAAAACTGTTGTTTGGGGCCATGGTTGGTGGACGGTTGGTTCTGAAGTAGCCATTTCCTCTGGGCTCCAGACTTGGGTCTAAGTCACAATTCCGATGTTGTAGGTAGTTAAATATGGTATCTCTAGGCCTTTGATATGGTGCATAATGTCTATGCTTGGCTGGTGATGTGTACTTGTCCAGCATTCAACGAGTAGTACAGGAATCTTTCATCGTATGAAGTACTCTGTCAAATTTCGTAGAGAACATTTCCATCGAACGGTAGGTCTTCCACCTTAACTTGTAGCTCCTTGGAGATTCCAGAGGACTAGAACCAAGAAGAGCAGCGCATAACTATAGCCATCACTGTAGTAATGTGCAAGCGAGGATTTGTCCCTCTTAAATGATGGCTTTTAAGATGGGACATTTTTGCTCAGGGAGATGTTTTGTCAATACTTTCAGCTTAGAGTAGTGGGAAAAACCCTAATTGGCCAGAAGAGCCAACCAGTTGGCTACTCAGCATTGAAGTGAAAAGGAATATACCTTCTGGACAAAAAATAAGAGTCTTTTGTGGTCTTCTGTCGTGTGGAGTTGGCTTGTACTGAGGCTGCTTATTTCAATGATGGACAGCATCTACAACCAAGGAATTAGGTTGAGACTGGGAAAAAGAGAAGTTACTCACTCTGTGCAGTAACAATGGTTCTTCGAAATGTGTGTCCCCATGGGAGTTCCACTGTTGGTGTCAGGCTTGTCCCAGTGCCACAGATCGGAGACTTTTAGAGCAGTGTCCAGTTGGGCTGTGCATGCGTGAGTGGCACACAGTGTTCCCGCCTTTGAAGTTAGTGCGCACAGCCTGACTCCCCTCTATTTCTTCTTTTATGCCCTCATGGCAAGTTATCAATGCCCAAAGCAGCAGGGAGGAGGGCAGTTAGTGGAGCACTCACGGGGACACATCTCGAAGATGTAATTTGTTGCAGCTTGCCACTGCGCCGCAGTAAACTGTTATTCTAACTAAGCTGAAGAAAAAAAAATTTTTTTTTTAATTTTAACTGTTTAACGGGAAAAGAACAGGTAAAAAAAATACACTACACTAGCTAAAAAAAATACTCCCCTTCCCCCCCCCCAGAAGTGCGCTGAGGAGGGGAGGGTTGGAACTCCAGCCGTAGCTGAGGGCAGCGAAGAAGGAACTGAGTGGAGTCAGGCTGTACGCACTAACTTCAAAAGTGGGGAAACACCGTGTGTCACCCGCACATTGCACAGCCCGACTGGACACTGTTATAAAAGTCTCTGATCCGTAGCACCAGGGTGAGCCTAACACCAACAATGGAGCACACACGGGGACATCGCTCAAAGAAGAGGTAGTCCCATGTCTTTTCCTGGGATGAAGTATTTTCTGTCAACACATTTCTTTGGATCACAGAGGCTGGTGTTTGCCATATTTTGTCCAATACATCCATAATGGCCTTGCCTATTGGTAGGGCAATCTTGGATGCTACTGTGGGCCAAAGGATCTGGAGCGGTTAGTTCTGTTTTTCTAGGATTTCCTGAGTGAAATCTCCTGTTTTACAGCATCTCTTTTAAACAGCAGCACTGGAACAATCGGACATCTACAGTGGAGCACTCACAGGAACATCACTCGAAGTAGTAGTTCATGTATTCAAGCAGGGCTAAACCCAACTGATTGCTAAAATGGTAAAAGTGTCAGAATTCTCAATGACAAAATCTTTCAATCAAGACTGGAGGTCTTTGGAAAAGACATTCTCCAGATCAACCACAAATTATGGATTTCATTCAGAGTGAAAATGCAGGGTCTGTGGTACACAAGCAAGCAAAAGAGAAAACAGATTTGTAGATTTTAAGGTTGGAAAGAACTTTGAAAATACAAAGATATCTGAACTGAATGAAAAAAATCAGTATCAATGGAAATAAAAACAGTGCAGGAACAGAAGAGTCTTCCTTAAATATTTTGAAGGGATAATACAATATAGAAATTAGAAATTTTTTTTTTAAAGAAAGACTTTTTCATAAATATGTTTAGTTTCAAAGGCAATTTAAAAAGTGTGAAAGGCAGAAGGAAAAGAAACCCAGAACCCTTAAATTTTGTAGCTAATGAATTTGTTGCAGAATTTATCCTATGCCATAGATTTCTTCTCCAAACCCTCAATCTTGTACTTTTTAAAAACATACATGTTTCTAGCATTTATGGCTCTGAAGAAAAGTTTATAAATGAGTGTAAAACGTTTACAGAATAAATTCCGTAGTCTGCAGATAGCCTGAAATGCCTATGAGATACAAACTATCCTAATCGTATTAAACAGAATATCAACTTTGAAACATAGAAAAAGACTCCATGACATACTGAAAGTTGAATGATGACAATCAAATAACTGAATTTGTGTTTATGGTGTTACTCAAACTTCCATTTAAAAGAAAATTCCTTGAAGCTCCTGCAGTATGTCCAAAGTTTCTAGTGAAAGCCACACAATACAGAGATCTTGATGCATAGTACGGGTCCAACATGCTGGCACTCCATCAGTCTTATGTTAAAATATAACTTAGAAATAGGCAAAAATATTAAAGGTAAACAATTTTAAAACAACAATCAAAATCAAGTTGTATACTCACTAACTTGCACTACCATGTCTTTCCTTCCAGTTTGACCAATGTGATTGCATCCAATTTGCTGCTTCTTGGTTTCATAGAACCACATAGTCAGAAGTGACTGCTAGGATCATCGAGTCTAATCTTCTGCCAAGATGAAGGATTTGTTATGTCTCAACTAGGGATGTAAGCAACTAGTCGACTACCCGATTAGCATAAGCTTATCGGGAAGTTGAGTAGTGACTCGACTAATTGTGCTCGCTCCCCCCCCCTTTGCTGCCTCTATTAGAGAGGCAGCCGGGGGGGTGGGGGGTGGGGGAAGCCAGATGAAAAGACAGTTCCCCTCCCCCAGCACCATCTCTGGGGGGAGAGCAAAAAAGGCAAAGATGGAGCAGGGGACCGCCGTAAGCCAGGAATTAGCTGTCTTGGCTCGCACCCGGTCCTCCCCGCTGTGCATATGCTTTTAAAATGTATTAAAAGCCACCGATCTTTTCCAGTCTTCCAGAACCTCTCAGACATCAGTTTGCACATATAGTTGCCAGTAGTTCAGAGATTTCTTCACCTAATTCCTTTAGCATCAGGCCTTACTGAATTATCTCTTCTTTCTTGTCTATGATAACGTGATAAGACTAACAAAGTTGTTTATGTAAAGAGTGAAGCAGCTAGGCACTGAGTAGCTTCACTAACTCATTCCTCTCCTGAAAAAATGATGAATAGTCTAGCAGTACCTTAAAGACTAACAAAACGTGTAGATGGATATCATGAGCTTTCGTGGGTACAACCCACTTCTTCAGATAACGAGTATATTTTTTTCTCCCCCCCCCCCATCTCCCTTCCACCTTATTTATTCTTGGATCTGGACTTCTAGTACTCCAGTCATCTGAAGAAGTGGGTTGTACCCACAAAAGCTAATCATCCCATCTACATGCTTTGTTAGTCTTTAAGGTGCTGCTAGACTATTTGTTGTTTTTCCAGTTAGACTAATTTGGCTACCCCTCTGAAGCTTCATTCCTCTCCTGTTTTTGTCTCTACGTAGTCATGCTATTGCCATGAACACTTTCCTGGTGACATGCCCCCTCTATTTCCAGTGTATATCCCTTTTAGATAGCTAAAATGCTTCTCGTGCAGCCTCATTGGTATCCTGTGGCTGTTCTAAGTTTTAACTCTGTATTGGGGTACCTTCATGTTGAACCTCATTTACATTTTTTAAGAAATGCCAGCCAACTTCAACTACTTTTCTTCCTAACTGGTCTCTCCATGGGACCTTACCTGCTACCTTTCTCTGAGTTGGTTGATAATCCTTTAGTTGTTTCCGCAACTTCCTAAATCAGCTAAAATTCCTCATTCATACTAGTTCATGTGTGCTAGCAAACCTTGATACTTCTTTCAAGAATCCATCTATTTCCTCCTCTTGATTAGGCTGTAAGTTCTTCAGGGGCAAGGACTAGGGATGTAAATATAAGTTAACTGGTTAAACAATATAATTGTAATAGTTAAACAAGTTAACCATGAGGCTCGGGACAGCTCGCTGCAGGCAGGGGCTCTTCCAGTCCAGCCCTCTGCAAGTGTGGGGGGGCTGCTCCGGATCTCTGCCATGCCGCAGTGGGTGGGGGGCTGCTCCAGGCAGCCTGAGTCCTGCTGCACTGGGCTGCAGCAGGCAGCGGGCTGCTCCCCCCAGCTGGCCCTCTGGTTAACCGGTTACCGGGTAAGCATGCTGGTAAGGCTAACCAGGTAACCAAATCTTCTACAGCCCTAGCAAAGACCAAGTCTTACTATGAGTTTGTACTCTGTACAATGAAGTTTCAGTTCAGTTGGGGACTCTGGGCATTAGTGCAATAATGAAAGCTGATGGAGCTGGTTGTGGGCAGAAGCAAGTCTCCTGTGGAAGGAAAAGAAGGCTATGGGGGGGGGGGGGGGGGAGGAAGAGGAAAGAACAGATCTTTCCTTTAGAGTTTCTGCTTGTGCTGTAACTTGTGTTAATTGATGGCCATATTAAGACAACTGCAAATGCTAATGTAGATACTCCACACATGTAGATTTCAAAACTTAACATATTTGCCACTTAGACGATGTTTAGAATTTATGTATATGGTAGAACCCCATTTTACAAATATAGTTGATACTGGTGCAAGATCTGATAATTAAACATTTGGATAATCCAGAGAAACAGGAAGTGAAAGGCTACAGCACCATCTAGCGGCCAAAAAAGAAATTACCCACTTCTGAGTCAGTGTCAGCTGCTTCTACAGTTAACATGCACAGCCAGATAACGGAGGGTCAAGAGAGTGAGTGAGTCTCTCTCCCCTCTATTTATGAGGTGGAGGGAAGAGCTCCTGCTTCCTCAACAATTCACAAACTAACTGGAAGAATCTAATATAATCAAGGTAGCACTGATTTTGTACCATCATCAGCATGCAACATCATGGGGGGGAAAGCTTGTGTTACATCACGCTGCCACATCTTAGAAGGTCAAAAAGCTTTGATCTAGAAAAGCATTGCTCCATCTAATCCTGTGACTAAGAAATGACAAGAATCCCATTAAATGATAATTGTAAAAAATCCCAAATGCTGCTCAAATTGAAGATGCATACTCAATAGCAATCAAATTTTAACATACATTTCTTTCTCTTAGTTTTTATTTAGTTGCAGTATTTATCTTCCCATAGACAAGCAGCATTTTCCTAATGGTTTTATTTTTAGAAGACAAGTCTAACTCACTCATCAGTTTCTCATTGCACAAATCCTTCATAGGCAGGTATCTTGGTAACCATAGTAACACTGCATCTCAGCAGAAAGGAAACTGGAAAAAAACCTAAGGCATAAAGTGAAAAATCTAGAATAGTTTCAACTTATTACAGATGGAGCTGAGAGAATTTTAAGTTCTGGATCAGATTTCCAGCACAGGGGTTGCGACTGTTCTGGAGGATAGGGTCATAATTCAAAAGGATCTGGACAAATTGGAGAAATGGTCTGAGGTAAACAGGATGAAGTTTAATAAAGACAAATATAAAGCGCTCCACTTAGGAAGGAATAATCAGTTTCACACATACAGAATGGGAAGCGACTGTCTAGGAAGGAGTACGGCAGAAAGGAATCTAGGGGTTATAGTGGACCACAAGCTGAATATGAGTCAGCAGTGTGATGCTGTTGCAAAAAAAGAAAACATGATTCTGGGATGCATTAACAGGTGTGTTGTGAGCAAGACACGAGAAGTCATTCTTCCGCTCTACTCTGTGCTAGTTAAGCCTCAGTTGGAATATTGTGTCCAGTTTTGGGCACCGCATTTCAAGAAAGATGTGGAGAAATTGGAGAGGGTCCAGAGAAGAGCAACAAGAATGATTAAAGGTCTAGAGAACATGACCTATGAAGGAAGGCTGAAAGAATTGGGTTTGTTTAGTTTGGAAAAGAGAAGATTGAGGGGAGGACATGATAGCCGTTTTCAGGTATCTAAAAGGGTGTCATAAGGAGGAGGGAGAAAACTTGTTCATCTTGACCTCTGAGGATAGAACAAGAAGCAATGGGCTTAAACTGCAGCAAGGGAGGTTTGGGTTGGACATGAGGAAAAAGTTCCTAACTGTCAGGGTAGTCAAACACTGGAATAAATTGCCCAGGGAGGTTGTGGAATCCCCATCTCTGGAGATATTTAAGAGTAGATTAGATAAATGTCTATCAGGGATGGTCTAGACAGTATTTGGTCCTGCCATGGGGGCAGGGGACTGGACTTGATGACCTCTCGAGGTCCCTTCCAGTCCTAGTATTCTATGATTCTAAACAGAACCTAAGCTCTTTTTCTCCGTCAAATATGACACCAGTGTGTTCTACTTCACTGGAAGTTTGCACTTCCATTTGAATGGTCTACCAAGTCAAATGCAACAATGTGAAGAATTGTGTTTCAATGACCAGTTCTTAAGCTTCATCAAGAGTGCCAGACAAATTTCTGAAGAGAAAGTAAAAATACCTCCACCCATACTAAAATATGCACTCACTCCATTGCCATGACACTAGATATAATTTTCTACAGATGTTTACAATAGCGCAGCTATAAAATGCATTCCTTTTTAACACAAAAGTTACTTAGAAATTTCTGTGGTGAATTTAGTTTGGTGTAGGGTTGTAAGGGACAACTATAGTATTTGCAAAGATTTATCATCATTATGCTACTCTTGAAGATTCACATGCACCCAAGTAGGCTTGAGGTCAAACTCGTTTAGTTAGCATTATCCATCAGGGCCACGCTCATACCCTGCATGCCCTCACACACTCCAACTGAGTAATAAAAGACAGAGTAGAATCAACCAACCCTTAATTCCTTCCAATACAGAATGCAAGTGTCATAGACTTCTATAGGAACAAGAATAAAGGGCAGATCATGAAATGTATATGGATACTGCATACTGAAGATCACAGCTGTACAGCAAAGTTCCTTTGAGTGTTTGTCCACATGTTCCATGCTTTGACTTGCTAGCTGTAGAGCAAGTTAGTAGAGGTGGATGCTGTGAGTCTACATTTACGGAATTTGTAAAGCAACTCTACCAAGAGCTATGTCCAACCTAAATGCCTCTGTCACAGAATACTATTTGTGAACGTACATTTTGATTCTCAGATATTTGTGCTAAATTCCTGCAACTGAAACACTTCGGAAAGAAGCTACTAAAGCTGCCTGAGCCCTTACTTGACCTGGGAATCTAAAGTGCAAAATATAAAACAGCCCAAGACCCACTTGCATAGCCTTTGAGATGAAATAGCTTCGCCTTTCTCTTTTCAAATGGGCACACAAAGTAGGAAGGATCCCAATTGACTTTGTTCTGTCTACAGTGTGGTTGTGGCAGTATTGGCCCCAGTATTTTAGAGAAACAGCTTAGGTGAGGTAATGTTTTATTGGACAAACTACTGTTGGTGAAAGAGACAAGCTTCCAAGCTACACAGAGGCCTTCTTCGTGTCTTTGCAGCTTGAAAGCTTGTTTCTTTCATCAACACAAGTTAGTCCAATAAAAGTTAATCCCTTAACCATCTCGTCTTTTTTTGTCTAGGCAGAATGAGAGACACTTGCATACATCTCAAGAAAGGAGTCTCACCTCTCCTTGGGTGGAATATGGTTTAGGGAAGAACACTGGCATATGAATTGTTTAACTTAGGGAGAGTCAGACACCATGCTGGCAAAATTTCAAGTTCAACTTTATCTTTGTGAAAAATTGCCTATGAAAGGCCTGCCCAGAGTGCTAGCAGTTTTCCAATCCTGTGGGCTGAAGTAACTACTATTAAGAAAGCTGTCTTCATGGAGAAATGTTAAATAATACGATGTTGGGGCTCAAAGGGAGAACTCATTACCACAGCTAAATCCATAAGTAAGCTCCCAGGAGGGAAACTGTTCCTGCACTAGTGGAAATACATGGATTTAGTCCTTTATTTCCAACTGTGGCTAGATTCCTTTAAAATGCTGTGTGGTAATCAGGGATCCTAGAAATCTGTCACAGAAAAATATAGAAACACACAAATTACATTTTTAGAGAAACTCTTTAACTCCTACCTTTTATAAAAAATAAAAACATTAACCATATTTTCTGAAATTTAGAGTTACCATCTTTCCCAAAGTGAAAACCAGCACAAGGCCTGAATCCCACCACTTGGCCTCACTATCTGCTTCACTGAACCTGCTCCACTTTTTTTTTTTTTAATTTTGTGCAAAATGAGCATTTGTCCCACTTCCCTTGCCAACTGATCATGTAGGGGTATCAAGGACAGGGTTTAAAAAGGGAACTGTCCCATCCAAAACAGGAAGTATTATCACCCTAGTTATCACCCTAGTTCAAATTTTATATTTTACACACACACACACACACACACACACACACACACACACACACACACACACACACAAGAGTAGCTAAAGAAACTAAAATTCAGCATTTCATTTTAATCATGGGGAAAAATTGAATCATGGGGTTTTTTTAAATTTAAGAATTCTGAATTTTTATTATGGAAAACTAGGATCTGTGGTCGTTATGCAGAGCAAGAGATGATGTGCCCTTACAGAATTAAAGTCACAATTTTTTTAAATGACAATGTCCAGAATATTATTTGTGTCTCATTTTGTTGTGTTGCTGCATAAGCAATTCTGGTAAAAACCTTTTTACTTTCTACAACAATGTTTTTGACATCCTTAAGGAAAGCTCTCCCTGTGGATGTCAACTACCCAAATCCAAGCTGTGAGATGTACAGACACCAGATGCAGAAAGTTCCCCCTGTTCAAGAAGACAATGTTATTGGAGACTGAGGAGCTCATGAGCTGTGGGAACTAGAATTATCTGATCCAGGCTTGAGCTATCAAGATTGCTACTGCAGATTCTTCTTTTTGTTTCCCAAATGGAGTGAGAGGGATCCGCAGGTATTCACACGAGACCTGAGTTATAAGAAGTGATATATGAGAGAGAGAATATATCTCAGAATTCCCTTGTGACAAAAGGTAGGTAACTTCCATAAAAAAAAACAAGTTCACACAAGGCTCAACCTCACCTTTGAAAAAAACAAACACTCTACATGAGTCTTGTGTATGCAGTGTTGTAAATGACGAACTCCAAGTGTGCTCAAAAGCTTGTCTCTCACCAAACGACTTGGAAAAAATAAAAGATATTCCCTTACCCACCTTGTGTGTCTAGATCTTTTGTAGTCCACTTATGCTTATCTGAAAACTGCCTGCTCAAGCTTTCTGCTACTGTTTGGAGGTGGCAGAAGGGGCAAAGTTTGCATACATCACCAGATCAACCTAGCAATGTATGCATCAGTTGTATGGGTGCATTAGTATCTGCTGCAAGGAATAACCATGTGTCACATCTGTTCACATAAGACAATGCCTTGGTGATGTTCTATCACCTTCACCATACTGCCTTGGATTAAAAAGGTAGAAATGTTATACAAGGCAAATTAATCCCTGAGTTCTAAGATATTTATATGAAAATGAGTTCCCTCAGAATGATGAACCTTGAGATTGATGTTGGTCCAGATGTACTCCCCAATCAAGGTCGGAAAAAACCTATTATGCTTGATGGAAGAGACAGAGAAAACTGAACATACTCCATATGTTATCGGGATTCTTCTGCCAATCAGCAACTTCAGGATACCTGAATAGCCTGTTGATGTGACGCTTGCTCAGAAAACAAGGTGAGTTCATCCATCCTTGGTATTTAACGATGCAGTCTAGCACATAGAATTACAAATGTTCATGAAGCCACATGACTCAGACACTTTATTATTGTTATGTTGGGTTGACTGTGTAACTGATTTAGAAGATCTGCCATGGTTTCAAATCTGATCTGAGGTACATATAATATATTGCTGTAAAAGCCGTAAGTGTTCCTATAAACTCTTTTCTGATAATCATGGATGGTAGCCAGCCCTGGGGAGGTCTGAGTCTGAACCTCGTGTGTTGTACCAGGTATATTCAAGATGCCATGCACCCAAAGACTTCCAAGCAATTCACTACCATGGTTGCAGGAAATCATCTGAGAACTTGTTTGATGTTGTGAAGACCAGGATTTTAAGAGAGTTCAAAAAAAGAACTAGAAATGGGTGATACGGGAGGGATCACTTGATGATTCTGTTCATCTGTTCTATTCACTCCCTCTGGGAGATCTGGCATTAGCCATTGTCAGAAGACAGAATACTTGACTAGATGGACCTTTGGTCTGACCCAGTATGGACATTCTTATGTCATGTTTATAGCCTGACAGTGGGACTGAGGGAGGAATGCTCTGGTCTGCCTTAAGTCTAACAACGCCCCTATGAGCTCTAAGTAGAGATTAGCATTGACTTTTTTGTCTTTACCATGAAGCCCAATGTACCAAAGGTGGATCTTATCAGCCTGAACTTTTGATCTAGTTGTGTCCAAGAATCACCCGTTATTAACCAGTCATTAGGATCCAGAAATACCTGAACTTGCTTCAAGGCAGCCATGATTGATGTGTGTTGGGTGAATACCTGAGGTGCTGGTAAGAGGCTGACAGGTATTGGTACTGAGTGCCCCCCATAGAAATGGAAACATATGCATCCTTCAAATTGAGAGAGGTAGCCAAAAAGACCATCTGAACGATTAGTTTCTTCATGAACCTGTTGAGGTTGCACAGTTCCAAGACAGATTTGATCCTCCTCCTCTCCCCCCCCCCCCGCACTTTGTTTTCAGTATTAGGAAACAATAGTAGTACAAACTCCTTGCCCCCGAGTTCCAGAAGAACCTCCTCCCCAGCTCCTGCCAATAGGAAGGTTTGTATCTCTTGCACAAGAAGCTGCTCATGAGTAGGGTACCTGAAGAGGGACAGGGAAGGGAGGAGGAAGGGAAAATGAGAAGAATTAAAGAATCTCTCATTTCTACCTTGTGAAGGACCCTACAGACCAAGGGCATTTGGGACCATACCACATAGAAACAGGACAGACCTGCCAAAAAGGGGAAAAAAGGATCCAGTCCTTCATCTGGTATACCGTAAAATCTCGAATATAATGCGCACCGATGTATAATGTGCACCCTGACTTTTGGATTTTATCATAATGAAAAAATCTATACTCCTATATATAATGCGCACCCCGACTTTGTCCATTGTACATGTATTTTATGATACCCATCATCATAGATACGAAGGCATCGTTAAATATAGTCTATTCGATTGCAAGTCTATGGTATGCTGGCACGTCATATTTCCTGTCTTTTTGTATTGCTGGTTGATTGCACTTGAGAGTACGACTATAGAATACGCGGCGTTTCGACGTTCTATTACCTTTAAATTCGGTTGATTTTAGTAATCCTACGTATAGGCCTAGAAAAAATATCGATTCTCAGTGATACCAGGAGTTGTCGACAATCTTACACTGCAGCTGAAAAACTTAAGGTAGTTAGCTATGCTGAAGCTCATGGCAACAGAGCTGCCAGCCACGAATTTGATGGCATAGCAGAGTTGAACATTCGACTTTGGAGACGGCGGAAAGAGCACCTGCAAGCGTTGCCTCAGACGAAGATGGCTGAGCGAGGTCGAAGTGCTGCATATCTTGAGATGGAGACCAAGTTGCTTGAGTGGATTACTGAGCGTCAACAGCAAGGCGGTGGCATTAGCATTGTGTAGGTTCGAGTGAAGGCTTTGACCATGGTGAAGACGTGCGCTAACTCAGCTAACTTAAAGCTTCATATGGCTGGGGCAATTGGTTCATGCATCGGCATGGCCTATCGGTCCGATGACGAACGACAATCGCACAGAAGCTACCCGTGGACTCGGATGCCAAACTACCACAGTTCCAGAAGTTTATCATAAAGCTACGCCCTTTCATTAATCAGTAACGCAGACCAGACATCTTTAACTTTCGATAATCCTTATGACAGAATGCTTGAAGTGAAAGGTGCCAAGACTGTCTCAATTGCTACCACAGGGCATGAAAAGTCGAGGTTTACAGTAATGCTTGCTTGCATGTCTGACAGAACAAAACTGCCACCTTATATTGTCTTTAAGCGCAAGACAATGCCAAAAAATGTTACATTCCCGAAGACTGTTCACGTGCGTGTTCACCCTAAAGGCTAGATGGACGAAGCTTTAATGCTTGATTGGCTACAGACGGTTTGGACGAAGCGGCCAGGTGGACTTATGAGAAAACGGTCTGTAATAGTTTTGGATGCATTTCGTTGTCATCGGATGCCATCGATCAAGAAAAGGCTTCGGCATGACAAAACAGACTTGGCAATTATTCCTGGTGGAAAGACCAAAATGTTGCAACCACTTGACGTGACAGTTAACAAACCAATGAAAGATGCACTATGCAGGAAATGGAACACCTGGTTGTTGGAAGGTGAACATACATTTACTGCAGGTGGACATATGCGAACACCGAAGCTGCAAGACGTGACCCAGTGGATAGCGCATGTCTGGCTTCTACTTGATCCCACTATCATAAGGAAGGGGTTTTTGAAATGCAGCATCTATAATGCGATGGATGGCAGCGAGGATGATGCCCTGTGGACAGATGATGCGTGCGATCCGAGCGACGATGAATCGGCCGAGGGCGAATTAGGCGAAGATGACAATGACTTGTATTACCTGGATGAAGATGTCGAGGACTATATCCCCGGAAGATATTGCTCGTCTGTTCGACGAAGATGATAACAACAGCGAATTCGAGGGCTTGGAAGATGAGTAGAAGATCAATTTCTCTCAATAAAACTGACTATTACCATATTTGCGTGTTTGAACTATTGATTTACTTACTTTTTTGAAAATCTATGAGATTGCTAGTCTATGGAAATAAAATTCAACTTCACATCCAATGTCCATGTTTATAACTTATTTTCATAAATGTCCGCAATTAACTATAAACTATTTCATACGACAAGATAGATATAAATTTCATATTGTTTATAAATATTTTAAAGCATTCTAGGAATCTGCCATTTCAGTTGATGTTGATTTCATGTTTACTGCCGTCTTAGTGTGGCGTCAGCATAGCGGAGGTTCGTCGTCTTCTGACACGGAACTGCCAAAATAAAACTTTAAACAATAACTCCTATATATAATGCGTACCCCGACTTTGACCCAAAAAAACTCGGGAAAAAAGTGCGCATTATATTCGCGATTCAACAGTATTGCCCCAGATGCATCTTCAAAAGGCCTGCCTGAGGCCCAGCAGTTGTCTGGATGACCCAGCCCCGTTTAGTATGGGGCTGGTGTGCCAATACCAATTTCTGCCCCACATGTGACTGTGGTCCTGCTGAGACCGGCCCTGATATGGCTAGGGCACAGGCTGAGGCCTAAAGTGTCCACACCAGGTGGCTACCATGGGCATTCCATTGACCTCAGAGCAGCTCAGGAGACTTTCAAGCCATGTGGCTTCGAGTCCACTTATTCTAAAAACAGACTGGCACCTTCAAATGGGAACTCCTGTACAGTTTGTTGGACCTGAGGCCTGCAGCCAAGAATGCCATTATATCATGGTGCCTGAGGAGAGTCTGCTGAGTCCAATGTGGCCTGCAGCAATGTATTAGCCACAATCCTTCCTTCATCCACCTGGGCTCAGAATTCAGACTTTGTGACCACTGGAATATAGTCTGAAAATTTGGACATTGTGTCCCATGTTTTAAAATTGTAGAGGTTAAGAATCACGTGCTGATTTGCTATGCGAAGCTGCAGCCCTCTGGTTCAGTACATCTTCATCCTAAAGAAATCCAGCTTCTTTGTGTCCTTACTTCATGTAGGCCCCTGCTGTCCTTGACTCTCTCTCTTATTAGCCAGTGCTACCACAAAAAGAGTCAAGCAGGCGAGAGTGAAAAGGTATTCATCACCCTTGGTGGGCATTAAATATTTTCTTTTGACACCCTGCACCGTAGGGGCCAGAAAGACAGGAGATTGACACAAAGTTTTGGTGTTGTCCTCAATAGCCTTAAATCAAGGGAAATGCTAATGGGGGTCCACCAGGAATAAAATGTCCACCATCACATCCAATGACTTGGTAACCTCCTCCATTTAGATCTCTAGACTCTGAGCCACCCACCTCAAGAGTCCCAGGTGGGCTCTGCTGTTGGGGAAAGAGAGGACGCTGAGAAGGTTCCTGCCTCATGATGTGAATATGAAAAGGCTCATACCAGAAAAGATTCCTCTTGCCCATCCAACTCATCAAGGCAGCCCCAGTTGTTGTCTGCCATTGCCCGAAACTCAGTGTCAGCCCCAGTTCTAGATACGGCACCAGCAGAGGTAGCTAAAGATAACGGCCAGAAGGGATCCCTATGCCTAAATGCAGCACTTTCCTCAAATGCAACTGAGAAGCAGTGCCTTGAGAGACCTCTGAGGCTGACTATGCCCACAGGGTTCAACAAGCCCACTGTGGTGTCATTTCTATTGGCATCTGCCATTGCACTGTCCACAGCACTGGAGAGAAAGTCTGTGCCCCCTCAGAGTGAAACCAACCCTGGTGATGGCTCTTTCAGGACACGTAGGAGTTGGCCTCAGAATTGGGTTCCTTGCAGTTCAAACATGGTGACCAACACAGAACTGTGCCCATAGGTGCCAGGGAGATGGGTGAGTGGTGCCAAGTCACTGGTTTCCACTGGACTGCACCAGTGGTGGAGGCTTCAGGGATGGTGACCTCTCATGTTAGTCAGGAGACTGCAGACTCTGCAGGGCTAAGAGATCCCTGGCAGCCTCAAAGATCTCCAGCATGGAAGGAAGGTCTAAGTCCACCACTAGGCCCTCTTCCAGTGGTACCGGACTCAACAGGCTCTGCAGCAGACCCCAAATTAATAGTGCCAGGTGCTGTGCAGGTGGGGCGGAGTGGCCCAGCAGATGTCACACTTCTTTAGGTGTCTCACAATCTGTTGCTCCAGAGGGGACAGGTCTTGCCCATCTTGCTGTGCTTCTCTCGTGGCACAGGTGACAGAGCAGTGCCGCAATTTTATCCACAAAGCAGTCTTCAGTGCTGGGGAATGCCTACTCCAAGGGTGTTTGACACCATAGACCTTCTCAGTGCTTCAGCTCAGGCAGAAGCCAGCATACTGCGCACCTGTGCCAATGGAGCCCAGTACCACGTCCCTGAGGCTCGATTCCAACTGTGGCTGCAGAGCTGCACCCACGAGCAACAGCTTCAAGCTGTGGTCACATTCATTCTTGGTGCAGGAGCAGAAACCCAATTTTGCACCTGTTCATTTGCACCTCCTCCACGCACTTCATATAAGCCATATGTGGGTCACCCTTTGGCATCAGCTTTCAGCAGACCCCAGGCAGTTTAAAACCTCTGGCATGCCCCAGCTCTGGAAAAGGAAATAGGGGAAGATGACAAGGGTTCAAACTAATACTAAAAACTATTATTAATTATTTAAAGAAATGTATGTACAACAAGAAAGCTAAAGGAACACTCACTTGGATGAGAGAAGAAATGCTCCAAAAATTAGAGGGGAAAGTTGGCAAGACCTTGTATGTAGAGCCTGCACTGATGCAAAATATGTATCTGCATCCTTATCCACAAAAGTGAGCCACAGGTGCAGATACTCATGGATATAAAACTAATATCCACAAATTTGCAGGGTTCTAGATACAAATATGCATCCAATATAAATTGGATATCTACAGATTTGTAGGGCTCTACTTGTATGTGGCACCACGAAGGCATAACTTCAGGGGGCTCCAGAGCCACTCCAATGGTAGTTAGAGTGAAAACAAACAAACAAAAATCTTCCAGCAACTGTGTACACACTTAATTGGAAAACTGTGAGCAGGCACTTGAACAGTAAATTACATTCCATGTCTATTTATATACACTTTCACTATTTCAAGACATCTTGTGAAAAACCTTGGGGCTGCTGCTAACCTGAATGACTAGGACTTCATCTGAAATATAAAGTTTTTATTGAAAAATCTTAAGTATTTCCTGTCCCTTGAGTAAATTAAAATATGCATCCTGGAGGTTGAAAGCTGCAACTAATGCCTAAGGATCAAGGTGTCTCCATTATTAACCTGATCAACAAATAAAGCACTTCAGATCTTTCAAAACTAGAACAGGGCACGATCCTCCTTTTTTCTTGGTAATTAAAGAGTAACAAGAATAAAAATGTTAATCCTGTATTTAAAGCCACTTCAGTTATTTCCAGATTAAAACATACTGCACATCCTCTTGTAATGGTCTCTCATGAGAGAGGTTCTTGAAAATGGACTGGGAAGGTGGGGGAGGAATAGGGGAAACTTGAAACTGGATCGAATATCCAACCTGGATGGCTTCCAGAACTCAGTAGTCCACAATAATATTGGTTCAAAGTCTCAAAAATAAATAAATGGTTCTTTTAATGTTGCACAGAGTAAGTTAAGATCCTTTAACTAAAGTATTAAGCAGTTCTCAACTACGCAGAGAGGCACACGTTGCTGGCCCCACAAGGAGGCCGCTTTGAGCAGCACACAGTGGCACAGCAGGCAGAGAGCCTGCCTGAAGGTCCCACTGGGCTGCTGGACAGGAGCCACCGATGGTAAGCACCTCCCATCCAGAGCCTGCATCTGGTACCCTGTCCCCTCCCGCACCAACTCCCTGCCCCAGGTCATCACTCAAACCCTCTGCATCCCTGCCGCAGTCAACTCCCTCCCAGATTCCACACACCCTCCTATACCCCTCCCCCAGGTCCGAATACTCTCCTGCACACAAACCCCCCATTCCAGACCCTGCACCTCAATCCCCTGCGAAAAAGATACAGGTGCTTCTAGTCCAGGTAATAGGAGGTGGATTTATACTGGTGTTGGCGGCCCTTTGAGTTGACCGCATCTACTGTTACCAAACTGAGATACAGGCGGGAGAAAACAAACTATATGTCTTCCGTCAGCATGTAATATTTTTGTTAGCCTTCTTGCATGTAAATTAGACAGATCCTATGGTCTGCCACAGGATCATGGCAGGGTACAAGAGTGCCTCAATACAGATGGCTACTATGGATGAGGCAATAAAATATCTACTAACTTGTGGTGTGACTAAGTCACCTCTTGTAGTAGTATCTGTAGTGCTTCTGGAACGCAGTGTGCCAGACCCTGGAAGTTTAAAATCATCTGCCATAAATGGCAGAGGGGACATCACCATCTCATCTGATTAGAAATAAGCTTGAGGGGTAATTTACTCCTCACTTTCAGCTCCCCTTCCCTTGCCTGCACAGGGAGGGAGGGGGAAGGGTGTTTTGTGTTCAGATACTCTCTTCAGCTGCTGCTTTATGGGTGTTTCCCTGGTTGCAGACAGGTGACTCTAGAACTATGAAAGACAACAGGGTGCCTGTTGTCTTTCAGCCTGCCAAGGATCCGAGTAGGGCCACTAGTATGAGAAAGGATGCAGTAGTTAGTACCACAGCTGACCTAACCAGAGAGGCTGTGAATCAGGATGATGATATAATGAGGTCCACAGTGAAATTCAGCATTGTATAGCAGATTAGGAAAGTTGCAGGAGACCACATCCTCTAGCTAAATTTCTGACTTGGAACACAAAAAGGGTGGTGCACAGCAAAAGGTTGGTGGCGAGTCAAAGGCTCCTGGTGAATTTAATACCGGAATCCCAGTTCTGAACAGAGGTAAGGCAGGTGTATCAGATAACAAAAAGTCCATCGTGCATCAAAGGCATTAATACCATTGGTGGTGGTCAGTGCAAAGATGCCTGGACCTGGTTGCATCTCTATAAATTGAGACTCTCTGGTCCAGCAACATCATAAGAAACCTTTATCACAGGGATACTTTCCCTCTTATGAGAGCGATGAGAACAGGTTCTTGTCTCATAATGGGAATTAACAAAAACTGAGCTATATCCTCACTTGTCACTTTTTAAAAACAGAATAAAATTAACCATATGTAACCAAGCACTATTGTTCATATTTAAAAAATAGAAATAAACTGAATTCAAAAACATGAAAACCTATGTAGTTAAGTTACATATACTCATTTAGTGGTGTAAAACATAACTTTTTAATTAACACTATAATTTTATGTTAGCTATTTGAAAAAGGTAGCTACAACATATCAGAGGTTATGGGCTGAAGTTTAATAGGCAAAACTATGTTTATGCAATCAGCTCAACAATAAATAGTGAAGTAACTCTAGCCATTTGTCTTTTAAGTAATTTAACTTTGTTTGAAGCCAGAGAAAACAGGACAGTTATGGTTAGAAAACATTTGCAGTATTAGGAACTTAGCATAGTATGATGGTCCACAGGATATAAATGGCTCTGGATTTAAGAGCAACCAAAGAGACTCGCTTATTTGAGGGAAAATGCATACTCAAAATACTTCAGAAAAAATCTTGTACATTCATGGGTCAAGAAGCAATAATCTGACTAACAAACAAAGCTAGTGAAAAAATAATTTAAAATGAAGACTTACTACTTTCTTTTCAGAGGGGCTTGAAGTCTTTGACACTAACGCTGATTCAACAAGACCCTGCTCAAGTAAGGAGTCATATTTTATGCTTCTTTTTCTATTTCTTCTCTCCTTGTTTGCTGTTTTTTGTTCATTTTCCTCTGACTGGGACACAGCGGCTCCACTGTCTCCACAAATGGAGGATTCAAAGAGAGGCTTTCCGTTCATGTAGGTTTTTGTGATTTTCAGCTTTATCTCTGGAGAGCCATTCTTGATAGGAGTAGTGTTAGGTGGTGTTCCAACTCCTTTTATTTCCTGGGGCTCAAAGCGCAGCTTAGCATCTTGTGCCCCAGACTCACCATTAAACACACGAGAAGTTAGATCTTTCAATTTATCAGCTGGAATAAACGGAAGACCATCATGGCCATTATATTTTTGCATGACACCCTCCTGTAGAGTGGCAGAAAGTTGTGCTTTGCCTAAGTAGACAGAACACTCACGATTCACTTCACAATTCTGTGTTTTCCCATTGGCATTTCCAAGGATCTCTGGTACCTGTTTCATTTTGATGTGGTTAATTTTTCGCGTTAACAGAGGAGAACTTCTTTTGATGCTAAAGTCCATTCAGCCCAAACCTTTCCAGTCCTACACAACTGTAAAACAAATCAAACAAAAGAAAACAAAACAATTCTTTTAATAGAGAAAGATAGAAGCACATGCTAAAATAATGGTCATTTTTAGTGTCGAGTTAAAGCTGCTTCCGCAAGGTTTTAATCTCCAAAATATTTTTAAATATTTAAAAGTGTAGAACTTCTGCCTGCCAGTGAATAAGTACCAAAAATTCTAAAAAGTAGCAACTGACAATAAATCACTTTAATTTCACTAAACATGCTCTAGAAAAGACCAAATAGGAAAGGTGATCTTAGTGTATTCATTTAATCACCTACCGCCCAAATCCTTCACATGTAATTTACACAAGAGCTCCATTTACTTAAAAAACTCTTTGAAGTGTGTGAAGATTTAAATTTAGACATAACATGGTATTAGAAACAAAACCATGTAAAAATTGTGCCAGATTATAAAGTCCCATAGAATCAAGTTTGCTGTGTATTCACAACACAGATACATCATGGGAAGAGGCAGGCCAGACTTCACACTACTTTGCAAATGACGGCTAACCTTGCAATCACAGCTCCAACATGGGGAAAAAGCATTCTTCAGTCTTTATGCTTTACCCTTGGTTTCTCTACTAACACTGGTAGTTATTAATTCCATTTATGGGGATGGTTTTATTATGTGGATTTGTCCATTACTACTTAGGGAGGTTAAATGTCGATTAATCAGCTAATCAAGTAGTCAATGGAATTTTTAATAGGCAGCAGGTTTAAAACAAACAAAAGGAAGTTTTTCTTCACTCAGCGCAGTCAACCAGTGGAACTCCTTGCCAGAGAATGTGGTGAAGGCTAGGATTTTAATAGGGTTCAAAAAAGAGCTAGATAGATTCATGGAGGTTAGATCCATCAATGGCTATTAGCACGGATGGGTAGGAAGGGTGTCCCTAGCCTCTGTTTCTCTGGAGGTGGGTGACAGGGGAGGAATCAAGTGAGGATTACCTGTTGTGTTCCCTCCCTCTGGGGCATCTGGTATTGGCCACTGTCAGCAGACAGGATACTCGGCTGGATAGACCATTGGTCTGACCCAGTACTGCCGTTCTTACGTTCTTATGACTGCTCGATTAGTCAATAAGGGGGGTGCTTGCTATCCCGCTGCCTCTCTCCCTTTGTACACATTTCAAAGGGAGAAGAGTAGCAGTTGGGACCAGTGCGAGCAGGACTGTTTCAATTCCTGCTCACGCAGTTTACTCACGGCTCTCTGCCTCCCCTGCCCCTCGCGAAGCCAATGCTAGGGGAACAGGCTTTTAAGTCAGCTCCCCCTGCACCGGCTCCTACTCCCCCCACTTGCTAGCTCTCTGACAGAGACAGCGAGGGGGATGGAGGAAGGGGACTAGCTGAGTTCCTAATTGACTACCCGATAAGCATTTCCTAATTAGGTAGTCGACTAGTCACCTACATCCCTACTTCTAGTGGATGGATGCCAATAACATCACGCCTTTGGGCCAATGGCCAAACTACAAAACGTAAACTAGCAACCTACAGCTAAAATGAGATTTTTTTTATGCTTTTACATCATTTTGTAACATTCATTCCCCTAAACAAAAGATTTGAGAAAGTTTATACACAATGCAGTTTCAGCTGCAGAAAGACATGTTTTTAAAATTAATTTTAAAAACGGAAAACCCAACACATTTTAGCGTTAAAAAACCAACTACATTTTCAAACAAAAAGTATCAGGTGAAGCAGTCCATCTACAGTGGCTTTACTTTTATCTCTCTTTCTACAGAGCATCTGGAATTAGATACTTTTTATTGTAGCATAAATCTCTATATCAGTGGTTCCCCAACTTTTCAATGCCACAATCCAGCTCAGGAAGGTGCAAAGGGGGGAACAAGGCCAGAGAACCCCACTATATCACACCCCAAATGTTCCTCTGTGTCCTCCTACAGGGATGTGCCCCACACTTTGGGGACTTCTGTTCTAAACGCATACACCAGGGGTTGGCAACCTTTCAGAAGTGGTGTGCCAAGATTTAACTTACTCACTTCTATTTACGGATATGCGTGCCAGGAGGAGGAGGGGGCAGGAGCAGGCTGGGTACGATGACCATATTTTCTGAACCAGATGCAGCTAGGGAGAACGGTTTAATTTAAATTATTAAATAGATTAAGCATTTTAACTTTCTCATGTTAGTTTATCAAACTTCATTTTAAATAAAGTAAAATATGAATTTATCTCCAACACAAAAGGTTGTGTTAAACATCCTGACCCCGCAACGGCCTTCCGCACCCCCCTCCTACCTGCACATCCCTGTGTCCCCAGAGTACACATCGGCAGGGTAGCAGCTCTGGGACTCGCAGCCCCGCCCCAAGAGCAGCTCTGGGGCAAGTAGAGGGCGGGGGGGAGGGCAAAAGAATCACTTCTCTGCCTGGCCCAGCCCTTTGCCGGGGCTCGCCCTTCACCTGCTCCCTTGTCCCCAGCACACACCCCACAGGGAGGAGTCCAGGCCCTGCTGCCCCACAGAGGCAGCAGCAGCTTATGACCAGCTGCCCAGCCCTGGGTCTGCAAGAGCAGCTCTATCCCTACCCCCTCCAAGAGCAGGGAGCAGAGCCTGTAGTGGGGAGGGAGGGGGGATAACCCCTTAGCTCACGGGAGCTGCACTCCCAGGCTGAGCAGGGGCAGCCCCAGAGATGTGGAGCCCAGTGCAGGGTCACACTGCCTATTCTGCTTGCTAGGCCACCCCTGCCCCTACATGCCCCCACCCTTGCCCTTCCAGCAGGAAGCAGGAGCTGGTTCTCCAGCCAGCAGCTGTGCGGCAACTAGGGATGTGAAGGACCAGTTGACTATCGGATAAGCAAATGCTTATAGAACAGTCGACATGCTAGTCGACTAGTCACTTCTCCGCCCTTGCTGCATCTATTAGAAAGAGGCAACGGGGGGGGGGGGGGGGAGATACCTTCAAAGCATCAGCGCTGCTTGAAGCCTGGGGCCAGACCCCAGGCTCCGTACGGCGCTGCCGCTTTGAATCACCATGGGGAGCCTGGCGTCAGGCTGCATGTGGTGTTTCAAAGCAGCAGCACAGCATTGAGTCCAGAATCAGCTGGAGTCCCCAGCTAATCCCAGGCTCCACGCAGCACTTTCACCTTTGACATGTAACAACAGCCCTAGGGCTGTTGCTACACGTCAAAGACAGAATCGCCCTATCGACTAACCGAATAGTCAATGCAAAATGCATTTACTATTTGATTAGTCAATATTTAACATCCTTAGCGGTGACCACAAGGCTCCAGCTGTACATGCCACTCAAAATCAGCTCGCATGCCACTTATGGTACATGTGCCGTAGACTGCCAATCCCTGACATACACCAGAGTTTAAAATCAGGCTCAAGATATGTATTCTAATGAGAGATTGCTATATAATTAATACTAGCAAAACCCAACACACCTATGAATTCAGGATAAAAGGAATTAGCACCTCTGTGAGCAAGGCAACCAAGTTCCTATTTGATTTGTCAAAGCAGAACTGCTACAGCAGTTCAGAGCAGACACATATCCATTTAACCCCATAATCAGATACTTTCAAAGAAGATGCAAGAAAAACCATAACATACAACCACTGAATAGCTGTCTACCATTACATACTTTTGTGCAAACCCCTATCAATTAATGACTGACTTCTGGATGACAACTAATACCTCCTTTGCGACACTGTGCCACAGCGCTAGTTTTTGGTGGGATTTCTTCCCTAAAGATGTTGAACTGAGGTACACTGAAGTCACCATCACTTAGCAGTTTGTCCTGTTACTTCTTGAACTGCAGTATGTTTTTTAGGATTATACTGGGAACAGTCTTTCATCTTGTGTGCTCCCGAGGTAGCTATTACCTGAAACTAAAGATGTTAAAATGGATTTATGTAGGTAATTGTGTAACCACTAAAAATATCAGCAGTTACACGTTTACATATGGCGGGACTGATATAAAGGCAACAGCACAGGAGTGAGGTGGGGGGACCTGCATGTAACAGTGAAGGTTAACAGATAAGAAACAACAGTTTCTTGAAATAAGAGGTTTGTATTTTACAAACCCATTGCATTTGTTCCCATAAGAAATTAACTTTTTTCTTTCAACAAAATATGGATTCTCATTCTCGCATATTTTTCTAAACTAAAAAGTCATTTGACAAAAAGAAATTTAACCTGCAAAACCAGGCAGCTAGAGTGGAAATTGTTTCAATAATCAAATTAAAACTACACTGTCTATGCACATCAGCAGAAAGGAAAACTGTAGATCTCTGAACATCACACAACACAAAATTAAATATTGCAAGGACTGGAAGAAAAGGTTGAAAAAATACAGTTTGAAAATTCCTAGTCAGAAAATCCCAATTCTTTGAAACCAAAGTTTTTTGCAGGAAAGCAGTGGTTTCAACAACAATCAGGACAGTGTTTCAGATCCTTGATGGAATTTCTGCTCAAAACCAGACATCAGGAATCCACCTATAATGCAGGAGATAATACAAGAACTTGAATCTGGGCCCATCACATCTCACCAGTGCCCTAACCAGAGCAAATCAGAGTTAGTCTCTCTCTCCTCTCTCAATATTTATTTATACAAAAAGTTTATATTGGATCAAGGAGTAAATTCAGTGAATGGCAGTCATTGTACCTAGTTTAGAGGCAAATGAGAAGCACAGACAGGGTTCAATGACAGGTTGTTGGGTTTAGGATATGAGAAATTTGAGCACATTTCTGTGCAGCTGAAAGGAGACAGAGACCATGACATGAAGAGGTTTAGGATTAGGGATGTTAAATTTCAATTCATCAGCTAATCAAGTAGTTGATGGAATTTCAATCAACTAATCGATTAGTCGATAACGGGTGGGGTAGGGTGCTCACTATCCTGGCTGCGCCTCTGCCTATTAAATGTAGTAAGAGCCTCCCGTGGCTCTTATGACATTTAAAAGGCAGAGATGACACAGCAGGAAACCCTGGGCAAGCAGGGACTGCTTGAGTAGCTGGTATTGTTACACGCTCATTTATGACCTCTAAGATCACAGCTTTCCTGATTTATGTGTACTGTTTGACTTTCACCTTTCCCTCCTTTCTTCCTCCAAAATAGATTCTATGATTACCTCCCTCAACTCTTCTCAATTACTTGTTCTTTGTCTTCCACTGTGCAAACTGTCCAACTTACTTGCATATCTGGATAACATTTCAGGTCTTGCCTCCTCCTTTTGTCCTGAAAACATGAGAGTGTAACAATACTGAATGAAATGAGATTGTCAAAAAGATAAATAATTGAGCCATGTTACAGGCCTTACAACTCTTTGTTTGTTACTGTTGCCCAGCCCTACTGATGCAGGGCTGGGGTTTAAAGACTGTTTATTACGGACTGCTATCTGGGCAGTGGACTATCATAGGATTGGAAGCCACAACTGATTTCCCACAAGAACTGAGCAGTGGGTAGCGGGTGGGGTGGCTTCTCCCTTGTGTGGTCCCCAACTGATTTTTCTGTGGGTCCTCATCCACAAAAGGTTCCCCACTCCTGCCATAAAGAAAGACAATGTTGAAACCTTGTGTGTTGAACATTATGTTTTACTTCATTTAAAAATGGAGCCTGGCCAACAAGCCCAAAATTGGGATCCAGCCCCCATTTGGCCAGTGTCATAACACTCCTGCACCCCCACATTCACACCACCCCTGAGCCCATCAGACTCCTGAACCCCTGTCCTGAGCCCCCTCATACTGGCACATCCCCAAACTCCTGCACCCCCACGCTCCCAGTTCCCTGCCATAACACTCCTGCACCCTACACACCTCAACCTTGAGCCCTGAGCCCCTAATATACCCAAATCCCATACTGAGCCCCTCATACATCTCCAGCACCCTGCCATAAGATTAACAGAAGACAGCCTGAATGCGTGCATGAAGCTGGATTTGACCAGTTATGATGTAAACGTCAAAGCAATCTGCTGCTGCAAAGTCCCATTAAATGAAGTCTTTGAGTACAAGGTTTCATTTATGCTATTAATTATTACGTCAATTAATAATATTGATAATTGTATATTTTCATTCATGCAAATGGGCATTCTTGTACAGCTCTTTGTTGACCACTTGTTCTGAATTTTGATGTAGTTTGCCTCTTGGTTTGAAAAGGTTGTCAACCCCATCTTAATAGGATACTGACCAATTACCCATTAAGCATCATCTACAACAGCAAGAAGGAAGATGGCAAAGTGACAGGGCCACATAGTTGTTGTGTGAAAACAATGGATACTTATTTTCACATGAACCCACTTGTGGCATCTGAACACACCATTTGTTTTAAATGAAGAAGTAAGATTTTTTGTTTTTAATAGGGATTTGGATTGAGAAGCCGGCAGTATTCTCTGTAAGCTGTGCACTTTTGTGGCCACTCAGAGATTCAAAGGCCACCCAGCTGAGATTTGTTTCCATTGGTGGGCACATTTGCACATGTCTTGGAGTACATAAAAATGTATTCTGCATATGGATGGAAAAAATTCACTCATTAATAAAAAAGATGAGGGGGGAACATTAGAGGTCTCCATTTTATTGGGGCAAATGTATGTTCTTGCAAGAGCTTTGTATATATCGTTTATATTAATGGAAAACTTGTACATACTAAGGATGTTCAATATCGAGTAATTTACTAGTCGAGTAGTCGATAGGCACTTCCTCATTTCTCCTTTGAAATACAAAAGAGCCCCCGCTGGGGTTCTTGTACATTTCAAAGGAGAAATGCAGAACTCTGCGTGCAGCCCGGGCCAGTGGGAAGTCCCGCTGACTCCGGGCTGCATGAGGCATGCCAGCTTTGAAATGTACAAGAATCCCCAGTGGGGGCTCTTGTGTGCATTTCAAAGCGGAAGCGCCCTCATGGAGCCTGGGGTCAGCAGGGGACTCCCCAGCTGATCCCGGGCTCTGCGTGACATTTCCCCAGAACCCAGGATCAGCTGGGGACTTCCCAAGCTGACCCTGGGCTCCACAAAAATGCTGCGGCGGCGTTTCAAAGGAGCAGTGCTGCATGGAGCCCGGGGTCAGCTCCGTGTGGCACTGCTTTGAAAGTACCCCTTCTTTCTCTCCCCCCCCCCCATTTGCTGCCTCTGACAGAGGCAGCAAGGGGTGGAAATCAACTAGTCGACTCGACTATCCAATAAGCAGTTGCTTATCAGATAGTCGACTAGTCCTTAACATCCTTAATACATACATGGAGCAAGTTACTTTGTGTGTATTTTAATAATTTAACTAGCTGAGTGCCCGTTACATGACAAATCAGATGCCAAATGTGGTTATTCTGCATGTAGATGACACAGTCTTAGTTTTTACTGTCCAGACTGTTCAGCGCATTTATAGGGTATTACTTATTTCTTTCTACCACCTTGGTAGCAAACCTCAAGAGATGCTCTTTCTATGTCAGACATTATGAGGTAGTCAAGTAGGAATGTTTTTCTGCCACATGAAGGAAATGAAAAAGAAAGTTATCAAAAGAAAACTTCACTTGAACTTCCTCTATGGCTTCACGAAAACTCCTAAGATGAACAGCACAAAAGTTTCCTTCCTTCCAACATATCTGTGAGTATAAACTTATAAAAACATTTATCCACAAACACCACCTTTAACATCTACAAATCAGGCTTTCAACTGACTTTGAAAAAAGCCAACAGATGGCAGATTTTCTGTAGGAAGCCTTTTGAGGGGGAAAACATAAAATGAAGCTAATTTCTCTCTTCCTCTTTTGTTCATCTTGATTCCATGCAAAATTTCTGGTTGTTCTCTGATAAATATTAAATGAATCCCAACTTGATTCATGTACAAATAAAAAGATTAGGAATGGAATAATACCTTCTGAATATCAAATGCCACCATTTGAATATCCTGGACACTTGTTTATTCACATTCTCCTGTATTTGAAATCATGATGCCAAAGAGACATTCAGAATTCCATGAATGTCTTGCAGTACAGGTGTGTAGCTAAGAACATGTTTAACACAGGAAGGCAAAATTACAGCCAACTTCAACAGAAATTACTTAGTACAAGAAAAATACCCTATTACATCAATTTCTTTCTAGACCAAATTTTTGTCAAAACAAAAGCATTTGGCCTATTGAAAACTAAATATAAGCAAGTTTGATGTTTTAAATATAATTAGTTATCAAAATGTAAATCAATGCATTAAAAATTTAAAGTCTGACACACTGATAAATAAGATGCATGCGTAAGATGCTGAAGTTCAAACACTTTATAAGTTGCATTTACACAGAAAGATTAAATCATTTATTACGTCTTTAAAAGAAGGTATAAGTGGCCAATACATGCACCTACTAGCAGATGTACCCTGCGTTGCTTGGGTCCTGAAGTGTAGTAAATTTTTTTAGTGTAGTAAAGGAAAATGTACATGCTTTATGTAAATGACAGGGCTCAGGAGAGAGGGCAGGAAATGAGAGCCAAGCTCAGGGCTAAGGATGTTAAGTATCACGTAACTGACTAATCAAATAGTTGATATTCAATTAGTCGATAGGGCAGCTAAACTTCAAAGGCAAAAGCACCAGGAGCCTGGAATCAGCTGGGAACTCTCTGACCCCAGATTCCACACAGCACTGCCACTTTGAAGTACTCCCTTTTCTTCTCCTGCTTGCTGCCTGTAATACTATACAAAGAGGGTTTTGGCAGTATAGTAATACCAATAAAACCATCTAGTGTGGGCACAGCAATAACAGCATAATGGTGCTCATACTAGTCTCTGGCATCAAGTACACTGCGATAAACACACTTACATTGCTACGACTATGTTCATACTAGAGGGTTTTACCAGCACAGCTAGCGTTATGGAGACAGGTATAGACAACCCTGAACCGGAAACAGGCTCACAACCACTTAACCATGGATGACCATCAAAATTACCTCCATTGATCTGACCAACCCATTCTGCAACAAGCACTGTAGGAAGAAACAAGGCAGTAGCAATTAGCATACTATAAATAGATCTCAAATCATTCTATTAAGGAATTTCATATCTGATGACATACCCATAAAATGAGTATCAGAAAGGTGAAAGCTCCCATAATGCCATCAGCCAAGCTCCACATTTTAACAAGAGGTATATGCTAACCTATTCCTCATAAGAGCTTATGCTCTGAGAAAGAATTGTTTTATGCAACTGCTGAGGACATTTTCATTTGCTTTGTTCTTGGAATCTAAGCTTATTCCAATCAGTTATATACTGTACCAGGGAAGTTTCAATAGCAAATACATATTATGTATGCATTTCCTTTCATCCATTTTAAACTTGCTACCACAAATTTCATTGATTATCTCCCTTGTTGTACTATTACTTAACTTCAATCAAGCTCTTGACTGGGGCACTGTTATACTTGTTAACATGAAAAGAGTGGGTCTTTATACAAGTACCTCAAATCCAAACATACTTACCTCTGATTACTAACCAATAAGAAAAGTGGTGTGTAATAGCCTGGGACCAAGTACACTGAGACCACCCTGACAGATGTTTGTTCAATCTGTTCATAAAAACCTCCAATGATGGGGATTCCACCACCTATTTGGGTAACCTATTCCACTACTTAACTTCCCTTATAGTCTGAAAGATTTCCCAATATCTAGCCAAATCTCCCTTGTTGCAGATTAAGCCAAAAATTTCTTCTATCTTATCTTCAATGGATATGGACAACAACTGCTCACCATCCTTTCTGTAATACCCTTTAACATAGCTGAATGTTTCCAAGTCCCCATCTCATTGTCTTTTCTGAAGAACACCCATGCCAAGTTTTTTAACCGTTCCTCAGACATCAGGGTTTCTAAACTTTTCATCATCTTTTCTACTCTCCTCTGGACTTCCTCCACATCTTTCTTCAAGTGTGGTGATCAGAATGGGACAGAACTCCAGCTGTCACCCAAACAATAGCTTTTTTCACAACTGCATCACATTGTTACCTCATGTTTAGTAATGTTAATCATTATAACCCTCACATCCTTGTCTGCAATACTACGTAGACAGATATTCCTCATCTTGTAGTTGTGAATCTGATCGTGTTCTTCAAGTGTTGTACTTTGCATTTGTTTTTGCTGAATTTCATCTTGTTGATTTCAGATCAATTTATCAAGGCAATTTTAAATTTTATCCTACTAGCAACTCCTCACAGCTTGGTATCATTCACAAATTTACAAACAGACTTCACTACATACTCCAAATCGTTAATGAAAATACTAAATACAGTAGTACCAGACACAGGACAGACCAACTACTGGACTCTACTAGATATTAGGGATGTTAGCGTATAGTCATTTAAACAAATTAACTGATAAGACCGGGCTTATCAATTAATCCAAATGACTATATGTATACCTGCCCCTGCTGCTTCTGTATCAGAAGCAGCAAGGGAGGGGGGCAGGAGCTGGTGTCTGTGGGGAGATGGAGTGCCCCGTCCCTGCGCTGCTGCCTCTGATAGAGAGGCAGCAGAGCGGAGGGTAAGGGGGGCAGGTGGGAGCTGGTACACTCGGGAAGTCAGCTTTCAAGATGGCTCTTCATGCCTATCAACTCCCGCAGAGCTGCCTATCAGAGGCAGCAGCGGGTGGTGGCAGGGAGCTCTCTAGAGGCACATCTAGACTATGTTTTTCTTTCGAAAGAAGATATGCAAATTGAGCACAAATTTGCATATCTTCTTCTGACCGCTTTTTCAAAAGAGGATTTTTCAAAAAAGCAAGCAGCCTAGAAACGGTTCTTTTGAAAAAGGGTTGTTGTTTTTTTTTTAAAGAACTGCATCTAGACTGCTTGCTTTTTCGAAAAAGCGATCAGAAGATGATATGCAAATTCACGCTGAATTTGCATATCTTCTTTCGAAAGAAAAATGTAGTTTAGACGTGCCCTAGGAGTGGGTCCAGAAGTGCACTGACTGCCACCCCCGCAAACCATCAAATAATCATACAACTGCTAAGATTTGGTGCAGTTACACAATTATTAAATTAAACGATCACTAACATCCCTACTAGATATGGTTTGAGAGCAAGCCACTGATAACTGTTCTGAGAAGGGTTTTTCAAGCAATTATACATCCACCTTATAATTTCATCTATAAGTCACACTTTCCTGGATTATTTATGAGAATGTCACAGTGTGGATAAAAATAGATGGGTTTATTTTAAAAAATCTGTTTGTTTTTTTTTTAATGTAAATCTTATTTTTCCATTTTTTTAAATCAATAATAATCCTAAATTTCTCATTTAAAAATAAGTTACAATTATATATCACCATAAACATGCTACACATATACACTAACAGTCTCATAAAAAACAATTAATGGCTCTTATCAATCCAGCCTAACTACTAGCTTGCTTCTTGAACATTCTGGGCTTTTAATTTGTTTCTCAGCCTAAATAATAACGTGCAAAGAAATAAACAAGCTAGATAGGATTGTTTTTGTTCTGTGCTTCTGGCGGTGGACCTTGGTCAAGCACAGCTTAGTAGTTTTGAGAGAGAAAGACAGACAGAGATGCAATACAGGAAAGGATGGAAGCAGCATAGACACAAATAGTGGAGCAAATTGGAAAAAGCAAAGACATTATTCAGCACACACACACAGCTTTCTATATATCCCCACACTTTTACCACAGAAAAACTGTCATGGCTTCTGGGCATAAGAGAGACCCTATCTGGAAATATTTTGAAGAATTTAATTCCTTGGATTAAAAAAAAGGAAAAACGTGTCAAGTGTAAGCAGTGCAAGAAGATGATGCAGAGCCTAGTTGCAAGAATGAATCATAAGGAAAACTGCTTATTAGAAGAAAAAGATGTGGATGAAGCTGTGGATATGGCTGATGGGATCAACTGGTTAATAAATTAAATAATACACTTTGAACGCATCATTTTTCAAGACTCTCTATGCCTTATACTAAAAGTAAATTCCTAAGGTGTTTGCCGTGTTGGATGTTGCTAGAAAAAAATGTTTTGCTTAGCTAATCCTTATGGCTTGCTTAACTGTTAACTAGGTAGACTCTATCACCCAAGTATTAAATACAGAAAGCTGCAGTAAGAGTAATCTACAGTTGCCAGATGCTCCTGTCTTTTTCTTATTTTAAATTACATAATACATGCCCCTTACTTTGGAACATCACGACCCCAGACCATAATGGTGATGCCATAAGTCTATTCCCTATTTTACTTCAGCATACCTCAGCTTTTCCAAGGGAACCCCATTCTATACTTGTTTTCTCAAAAAACAGAAGTGCCAGTGAGTACAATGGAGCTTGCTCCAAAACTAAGCGCAGTCAGTCTCAGCTCTTTTGTAACTTGATTTAAATAAATCATTTTTGGGGTGATTTAAGTCAACGATTTAAATTAGAGATGTAAGAATATAGCCGTTTAATCAGGTAACCAGTAAGCATGAGTGTATTGGTTCCTCAAACAGTTACAAGTGGCTCCTGGTTCAGCTCCTGAGGAGCCGGCTGCTGCCCTCTGCACTTCTGCCTCTGATACAGAAAAAGATGGCTTAAAAACTGGATCCGGGCACACACCAACTCTCAAGAAGTGGGCTGCCACCCCAAGTATATCATCTGAAAATTTCAGCGGTTACACAGTTAGCCAATTACATGTATTTAAATCAGTCCATCCTGGAAGGTCATGAGGGACTGTGTCAAAAGCCTAAACAAAATCAGGATATATCACATCTACTGCTTCTCCCCTCTCCAGTCCTCCATCTATCTACTAGGCCTGTAACCCTATCAGCACAGAAAATTAAGCTGAAAAGTAACAGCCAGCATAGATTTGTCAAGGAAAAAAATGATGCTAAATAAACCTATCATCTTCTAGGTACTTATAACAAATTATCAAATAATCAGTTTATAATTCCCTTCCATGAACTCAAGTAAGGCTAAGTCATCTAATTCCCCGGATCCTCTTAGTAGCCATCTTGAAAAATAGGAATAATGATCTATTTGACTACTGGGAGTCTTTTCACTGGGGGAGGGAGAACAGCCCACCCATGGAGGAAAGGTCAAAAAAATACACAAAGTTTTGGTAATGGAAAAGTTAACATGCTAATTATGTGCTTAGCAAAATAGGCAGAAGACAAAGATACATGGCTACCTATTATTCAATATTCAAAGTGCATTCACATGCAAAAGTCCCAGCTCACGTGTCCAACTATTTTTTAATATTAACATCTGATAGACATGTCTGGTCCATTAAATATGGGCCAAAAATGAGGGATTAAGTGTGAGGGACAGGGCTGCCAGTGAGTGGGATAGGCTGTGCAGCAGCTGCCCCTTTGAAACGCCAGCTTGGGGTTTCAAAGGGGCAGCGCTGCACAGCTATGCGGCACTGCCACTTTGAAATACCCCTTCCCCTCCCTTTGCTGCCTCTCTCTCACAGGCAGCAAGGGGGGGAGGGGACAGGGAAATCGACAGACTATCCGATAAGCAAATGCTTATCAGATAGTTGACTAGTCTTTAACATCCCTAGTTATGATGTAAACTTCAAAGAAATGTGCAAAAAGATGCATCAGCAGAAGTCCCATTAAATAAAGTCTGTAAGTACAATATTTCATCTATGCTATTATTAATCATTATGTAAATTATCAATAATATTAAGTTGTATATTTTCAGTCATGCAAATGGGTATTCTTATAGGGCTCTTTTTTGACCACTTGTTCTGAATTTTTATATAGTTTGGCTTGAAAAGGCTGCCGACCCGTCCTAAAGGGAACGAGTTACGACCACTAAATGTGGTATGCCGCTTCCTTTTATCATAACTTAAAGCAAGGTAAGGGTTTGGTTGTGCCAAGAAAATGGGATGTGCATTGAATGTGATTTCATTTGATGAGAAACAAAGGGTGTGCTGTGGTATCAGGGACAGTTATACTCCAGAATGATCATGACAAGCCAGTAAGCATGTGTACCCTGGAGAGCTGTGGAGCAGCTGACCCAACCGGTCAAGGGGAAGGGTCCCCGTAGCCCTGGGCAGCTCCTGCAGGCCAGGAAGGGTAGCCCCTACAGCCCCGGGCCGGCCCCCGTGAGCATTCATCAGCTGTCCCCACCCCTGCCCTGACTCCTATGCCCTCTGACCTCCCTCCTAATCCTCCAACCCTGACTCCTGCACCCCCCCCCCATTCACTGAACCCCCTGCCCTGAGCCCCTCTTCACTAGGAATGTGAAGGCTTAACTGGTGGGGCTGGAGCAGCTCCCTGCATGCCATGAGCAGGGGGCTGCTTCAGCCCCATGGGAGACCTGTGGCAGACCTGGCTCTGATCAGTCCTGGCCAGTGCAGCCCTTGCCTCTGGCAGAAGGAAGGCATTCCTGCCCAGCAGTGGGCAGAGGGGACACTCCAGCCCTCCTTGAATCGATTAACCAGTTAAACAATATGTTTAAAGGGTTAGCCAATTAAAAGGGATTTTACATCCCTACTCCTCACTCCCCAATCCTGACTCCTGCACTACCAGGTATATCTTCTAGTATTCCTATATAAAGTCTAAATAATCATCTTTAATGATTGCTTTGTTTCTAGTATTTATATGGCAATATGAAGGGCATCTGCCCTGCACTGGCCTGGCGAGGGTTAAACTTAGCCCTGGGAGAGGACTGAGATTGTGGAGCCTGCAGCTATGGAATAGAATACTAGAAACGGAAGGGACCTCAAGAGGTCATCAACTCCAGTTCCCTGCCCTCATGGCAGGACCAAGTACCATCTAGATCAGCGTTTCTCAACCAGTGGTACGAGTACCCTTTGGGGTACTCGAGAAGTCTGGGAGGGGTATGTCAGCACAACTGAAATTTGGAGAAAATTGAATTTTTGTTTTAAGTTTTACAGTGTTTTATTATTTCTGTACTTTTTACACCCAAAAATTTCATCGCCCACCCAGCTACAATTAAGTTGTTTAAACAAAAGTGTTGCAATCGTAGAAAAAAATTGAGAGAGAAAACTGTAGGTACTGGGGGTACTTTTTTTTTTTTTTAAGGGGGTACTTTATAAAAAAAGTTTGAGAAACACTGATCTAGATCATCCCTGAAAGATGTCTGTCCAACCTGCTTTTAAATATCTCCAGTGTTGGAGATTCCACAACATCTCTAGACAATTTATTCCAGTGTTTAACCACCCTGACAGTTAGAAAGTTTTTTCTCATGTCCAACCTAAACCTCCCTTAACATAAGAATGGCCACACGGGGTCAGACCAAAGGTCCATCCAGCCCAGTACCCTGTCTGCCAACAGTGGCCAATGCCAGGTGTCCCAGACGGAGTGAATCAAACAGGTAACGATCAAGCGATCTCTCTCCTGCCATCCATCTCCACCCTCTGACAAACAGAGGCTAGGGACACCATTCCTTACCCATACTGGCTAATAGCCAGGGCTCACCAGCCTCGCGGTTCTGCGCATGCGCAGATCGCTCTGCACTGGCTCTTCCAGGTTGTAATCTACTCGCCACAGATGAGTAGATTACATTGTCGAGCCCTGCTAATAGCCATTTATGGACTTAACCTCCATGAATTTATCTAGTTCTCTTTTAAACCCTGTTATAGTCCTAGTCTTCACAACCTCCTCAGGCAAGCCATTCCACAGACTGACTATGCGCTGTGTGAAGAAGAACTTCCTTTTATTTGTTATAAACCTGCTGCCCATTAGTTTCATTGGTGGCCCCTAGTTCTTCTATTATGGGAACAAGTAAATAACTTTTCCTTATTCACTTTCTCCACACCACTCATGATTTTATATATCTCTATCATATCCCCCTTTAGTCTCCTCTTTACCAAGCTGAAAAGACCCACTCTCTTTAATCTCTCCTCATATGGGACCCATTCCAAACCCCTAATCATTTTAGTTGCCCTTCTCTGAACCTTTTCTAATGCCAGTATATTTTTTTGAGATGAGGAGACCACATTCCTTGCTGCAATTTAAGCCATTGCTTGTCCTGTCCTCAGAGGCCAAGGAGAACAATTTTTCGACCCTCCTACTCGTTACACCCTTTTAGATACTTGAAAACTGCTATCATGTCCCCTCTTGATCTTCTCTTTTCTAAACTAAACAAACCCAGTTTTCAGTCTTCCCTTATAGATCATGTTTTCTAGACCTTTAATAATTTTTGTTGTTCTTCTCTGGACTTTCTCCAATTTCTGCACATCTTTCTTGAAATGTGGTATCCAGAACTGGAAACAATACTCCAATTGTGCCTAATCAGTACATTGTACTGTAGAGCAAAAGAATTACTTGTGTCTTGCTCACAACACTCCTGTTAATGCATCCCAGAATCATGTTTGCTTTTCTTGCAAGTGTCACACTGTTGACTCAGATTTCGCTTATGGTCCAGATTTAGCTACGACTCCTAGATCCCTTTCTGCAGTACTCCTTTCTAGACAGTCTCTTCCCATTCTGTAAGTGTGAAATACTGTTTCTTCCCAAATGGAGTACTTTGCATTTGTCCTTATTAAACTTCATCCTATTTACCTCAGACCATTTCTCGTTTGTCCAGATCATTTTGAATTATGACCCTATCCTCCAAAGCACTTGCAAACCCTCCCAGCTTGGTATCATCTGCCAACTTAGTAGACATACTCTCTATGCCAATATCTAAGTTGATGATGAAAATATTTAACAGAACCAGTCCCAAAACTGACCCCCTGTGGAACCCCTCTTGTATGCCCTTCCAGCAGGACTCTGAACCATTAATAATTGCTCTCTGAGAATGGTTTTGCGCCCACTTTGTAGTAGCTCCATCTAGGTTGTATTTCCCTAGTTTATTGATAAGAAGGTCATGTGAGACTGTATCAAATGCTTTATTATCCTGTATCACCCAATTAGGGCCCAGCTGAGGGCTGTATTAAACGAGGGCTCCTGGAGTACAGGAGAGAGATATTCTTGCTCCAGCTGTGGAGCAGGAAGGACCTGGCTGCCAGGGAAACTACAGTCTTCCTGACACAGAGCAAGGTTGGGGAGCCCTGGCCAGGCAAACTCCCAGGCTGAGGCCTTGCTCTCAAGGGAGGCAGCCAGGGAAGCAGGTCCATACCCCTTGTCAATGACAAGTGGCCAGCCATTTCAGACTGCCCCGGAGGCAGTGGCTAGATGATGACTGGCTCTAGGGTCACTAAGGCAACGTGGGTATAGAGGGGTTTGGACCCTACAGTGTGGGGGTACTGTGGCAGGGTAATACCCTGAGGAAAGGACTCTGCGGTCTAGGAGGGACGCAGGTCCTGATACAAGATAGACCAGACAAAAATGTAAAGCAGGCAAGACACCAACCAAAGGGCTGAATTAAGCTAATTCCCCAAGTGTCCAGCAGGAGGCACCGTGGCAGTGAGTCACGCCGTGTTACAAGCAAAGATTTGCAAACTGGTTAAAACTTTCTAAATAAGTAGTGGGTATCATATCTTTATCTTTGAGAATGTATGGAGGACTGAAGAAAGAACTATAAGATACTTGAGATGGCTTCCACTACTGCTAATTCACCTGAGAGTGAATTTTGTCTGTCCCTGTTGACTTGAACACATCTGACTTACCACAAAATTCTTTAATTCTTTTTTCCCCTGTTCTGGCTTGTGTTTCTTCCCCTTTGTTGTTAACATTAACCAGAAACTTAACGCACTTAACCTTTTTAGCAGAGACTAAAGCAGAACAGGCACTGAAATCTATTTTATTAGCTCTTCCCCACTAAGTAGTGGATCTACACTTTGTTTGTTTTTCTTGTTAATAAGATATTTACAAACACTCTGTTTCAGTATTGGGTTACATCAGCAAAAAGGTTAGTTTAGAAAGTAAAACTGATTTCCATTGGAGAAGTGCTAAGAAGGTTTTCTTCAGAACTTGCTTCAAGATCCTATCCCATTAAGATTACAAATGTGATGGCTGACAACTTTGACAATGAAGCACTTGGAGGTTTACACATGGGTTTTACAGTGTGCCCTTATCAAACACAAACACCCTACTGACCATGTTCAGATTTCATTCAGCATTATTCTGCCTGTTGAACTGCAAACACAGATTTGTTTATTCATTCACAAAAGCTATCCAAACACAACTTTTGGCAATACATATTTCTCATATGAAATTCTTCAATTACAGTAGTAATTTTTCTAAATTATTTGATTCAAAGTGTGCAGTGCTGTCACCTTTGACCTTACAGTGACATGATCAGCCTCGGAGAGGTAGCCATGTTAGTCTATATCTGCAAAAATGAGTTCTGAGGCACCTTAAAGACTAACAGATGTATTTAGCCATCAGCTTTAAAGCGTAAAAACCCACTTGGTCAGAGGCATTGTAATCCTGATTTTAATCGTATATTCTGTACTAAGGATGTTAAGGACTAGTCAACTATCCAATAAGCAAGTGCTTATCGGATAGACGACAGGACAGTAGATTAGTCGCTCCCCCCCCTTGCTGAGGGGGGAGGTACTTCAAAGTGGCAGTGCCACACGGAGCACAGGATCAGCTATGCGGCGCTGCCGCTTTGAAATGCCGTGGCCACCCTATCGACTAATCGAATAGTTGATGCAAAACTCCATTGACTATTCGATGAATGAATTACATGCTACTTAACATCCTTATTCTGTACCATTCCTCAAGATCTTTACTGTCTTTTATCCTCTTGAGGATGTACATGCTTCTTCTTGGCTCCACTATGAAACTATAACACGGGCATTAATTTCTATAGGGAGCCTTTTCTGAACGCCAGTGTGAATAGATACTCTGCTTCAATAAACAGTATGGCATCAAGATGGCAAGTTTTATCATCTCAAACCTTTGCTCCTTAAACTAATCCACACCAGAAAAACCATTTTAAAGAATGTTGGTTCACTATTACAAACCTGACAATAAGTCATTCAGGGTCTGTACTAAGGATGTTAACTAACGGTTAATTTACTAGTCAAGTAGTTGATGGAATTCCATCAACTACTCGACTAGTTGATGTACAGTTCAAAGGAGGAATGCGAAAAAGCCCAAGAGCCCCACCATGGGCTCTTGTACATTTCAAAGGAGGAATGTAGAACTCTGAAAAACAGCCTGAGGCCAGCGGGAAGTCCTGCTGACTCCCGGCTGCAAGCGAGCATGCCAGCTTTGAAACGTACAAGAGTCCCCAGCAGGGGCTCTTGTGCATTCCAAAGCGGAAGCACCCCCATTGAGCCCGGGGTCAGCTGGAAGTCCGCCGCTGACCTCTATACTGCGCTGCCGATTTGAAATGCCACCTGGAGCCTGGGGTCAGCGGGGGACTCCCCAGCTGACCCCAGGCTCCACCAGCATTTCAGCAGAACCCAGGATCAGTTGGGGACTCCCCAGCTGACTGTTGGTTCTGTGCAGCATTTCCCCAGAACCTAGGGTCAGCTGGGGACTCCCCAGCTAATCCTGGGTTCAGCGGAAATGCCGTGTGGAGCCCAGGATCAGCTGGCAAGTGCCAACTGACCCCAGTCTCTGCATGGCACTACCCCTTTGAATGCTGCCTCGTTTCAAAGGGGCAGCGCCACACAGCTGATCCCAGGATCAGCTGTGCAGTGCTGCCGCTTTGATGTACCCCCTCTTCCCTCCCCCTTTTGCTGCCTCTGATGGGGGGGGGGGGAGGACGACTGAGTAGTCCTTAACACCCTTTGTCTGTACATTGACAGGAGAATATGGGTATGCACTGCTTTGATTATCATGGTTCTTAAAATTATTCATAATTTCCTTTTGATTTTAAATATCTTTAAAAGATCTCACTTAGCCTCATCTTCTATTCCCTGAATGCTGGTTCATTATAAAACACAGGAGCAAGAAAAAGAATAATGCTCATTTTTCTGCTTATGATATCTATCAATTGTTGCAAAAGAAAAATGGAATCTTGATCTCAATACTATGAATGCTGAATAAAAATAACCATCATTTATTGTTTTCAAGTGTAAGTTTGTAATTTGTTGTGTATGTTTTTTATTTTTGACTGGAGAGATACAAAGCTTTCTTATGGCAAGCTTATGTTGACAAGAAGGTCTAGTTTCTCTGAGAAGCATCAGATTTGTGACTATTTTAAACATCTCATGCAGCAGACTGAAAATGAAGGTGGCTTCTATAGTCCAGCAATGGGCAACTTAGGCAAGTGAGTAGGCTGCATTAATTGTTCTCCATCCATCACAGTGTGCCGCAAGATTGCCTTAATCTAAACAGTCTCCCAAAATACGGTAGTTTTGCTAACTGCGCTTGTGTACTTAGAAATTGCAGGGTGTGCCAACTGAACCGTAGCAGCGCTCTGATTGGATGCAGAGGGAGTACACGGCTCTCACAGGCAATGTTGTGTGCAATCAGCATGCACCTCACTTCACGCAGGTGTCACTAGTAATGCAGGTAGGGAAAAAATGTGGACAAAAAAGTGCAATCTGGCAATCATGCGCATAGGCAATGGTAAACCAAATGTCACATGGGCCACAGTGTACCCCAATGGGTAATGGGTCACAAGTTGCCCCCACTGTTATAGAGACAACACAGATTATAGATTTTTAGACCATTATATAAAGCCTTTTTAACCTAAGAGTTCTTTATGATGAAGTTTAAATAATTAGACTTAAAAAATGGCAATAAACTGAAAAATATGGAAGTCTTTTCTTAGGCAGGTACCATAAGAGAGCATGCAGTTTAAAAATTGAAAAAAATTCAGTCCTGGGGACAACTAGCCATTTGGCTTTCTATCTAGGTATCTTTAACATGACCACCACTGTAATATCTGATGCTTTATGACTCACTATGAATATACTTTTTCACTTTCATCCTAACCCTCCAGTTTTACCTATGGGAGGCATTACACCAAATAGCTACAGTCTGTGCTACAGAAGTGGAAGTTTAGTACCAAAAATCAATTTAAGATCACCCTAAATTAAGGATAGTTGCAGTGTAGGGGGCAAAAAACAACAGAAACAGGACAACCACCTGTTGAGGAAATCTTGTAACTTTACAATCCTTAAACCACCTTTATAGTTTATTGCTTAGTTTCAAATTATGTCAAATACCAGTGCTTATGTCAACTGTGCCCCAAGGCTAAGGAATTCTGTCCAACATTAGAAAGCTTAGTAATATGTAAAAGCTAACATTTTACATTTCCAAATTTTTTAGCTAGTTAAAGAAAGCACAAAACACTGCAAATAATTGTTCAGACAGATGCTCTAAAATATCAATATTCAACGTTATAGCCCATTACGGCACGGGTTTTTCTAGCCAACTCCCATACAAAAACATTATTTCTAATGCAGGTGACCCCCGACTTATGACTGCCTGATTTACAACCCCCCGCATTTAGAACCATTTTTTTCATGCAAGATAATTCCTAAACCCCCCCCCAATTTACATCTGCAGCTCACATTTACGATGGCATACTATGCAGACTCCAGGCATCATCCTAAAACAGGAAACGCACAAGGTCAGTCAGACTCGCCAGTCTGCAGCTGCTGCTTGAACTGTGCGTGTCTCCGCCACATCGGTCTTCACTTTTTAGTTATTTTTGTGCATTATTTGAACTATTTAGTTTAGTTTTCCTCCATTTCCGTAGTCAATTTTGGTATTTTTAGGGTATGAAAAGGGTTTCCAGGAACGGAACCGTCATGTATAACATTGCGCCTATGGGAAATAAGAGTTCGACTTACGACGGCTTGACTTACGACAGTTCTCCAGGAACCAATTAGGTCGTAAGTGTGGGGGTCGCCTGTAATTAAAAACACAGCCCCAGAAGATTTATTTTTGGTACAATACAGTTAACCAGTATTTGTTTATGACAAACAGAAAGCATATTTAAAAAATTTACTATTTTACTGGATAGATATTCCATCATATTTTCCCTTCAAAGTAAGAGATAGGGTTTTTTAAATATACGCTACAGAAACATTAATTTCTTAAGCCCAATATTTAAATTTAGAATTTGTCAGATCAGATATCTGATTGTGAGCACACTGACACACATCGTGGTACACATTCATCTATCATCAACAGACAGAGGGTACTGAGAAGTACAAAACATCTGAACTCCAGAATTCTTGGCTCTCTCAGTACTTTGTCCTTTTTTGAAAGAGAAGGTAGGCTATAGAATAGATACACGACACAAAGCACAGCAGTCAGTTTGTAACTGCATGCTACCTATCCTATCTTAAATTTCATGCAGGTTACAGTACTCAAAAGATTATTTTTTGGAAAAAAAGTTTAGTTTTTCTAAATTAATAGGGTAAACCCAAACGCTCATTTTAAAATAGGGGTGGGGAACCTCAGGCCCAGGGGCCACATGCAGCCCCCAGCTTGTCTGAATCCAGCCCCCAAGGGTCAAGCCCCCCCCCCCCCCCAGCACTGAGGAGCCTGCACTGGCACTCCAGCCCCTTGTGCTGCCCCCACCGCAAGGCTGGAGCACACAAAAGTCTAGTAGGCTGGAGCCCCCTAGACTCTGGTGAGCAAGGGGAACGTGGGGAGTGTCTTTCCCCTCATTTGGAGGCCACATCAGTGAGGGGTTTTTTTCCTTCTCTCTTGTGTGCGACACCTGATTGATTTTTCTGTGGGTCAGTGGCCCCCAACCCAAAAAAGGTTCCCCACTCCTGTTTTAAAAGGATTACTATCAACTTGAAATCTAGTCAGCCAAATTAAAAAAAAAGTTTCAAATATACTGCATTGTCTTTTTTTCCAAAATTACTATCACATTTTCCAATTTTTATTCTTTTCTACTTGTTATCAAATGTACAAAGCAATCTGAAAGAGAAAGCAATCGATATTCGTATAATTATACCTTATCTTTGGTGCTACTTCTACCTGAAGGCCAGAAAGTGAGACAGGATTTTGAAGTTAACAATGTCTCTATGGATTGAAGGGACAGCTTTTACATTTCAATACACTTTTATGTTTTCAACCACACATAAATCACAAAGACCTCCCAACTATTTGTTTTCTTCTTTAAAATAAAGCCACTCATTCACAATTTGCTAGATATGTAATTTTTAATTTGGCTCTCCTCTACTTTTGGCGACTCATCCTTGGGTATCATATTTCACCTTCTCTTTGCCAACTATAGATGTCAAGCCCTCTTGTAGAAGGACACACGTAGGCTTCAAAGCCACTCTACTGACCAGAAAATAAGATATTTGTTAGAAAAACAGATGTGCTTATCCACTTTATTTTGCCTCAATATTTCCATTTTTTCATTGGTCTAAAGGCAAAAGGCACCAAAGCTACACAGTTAGATCTCATACACAGGTGAACACACACCAAGCCACACAGTCATCTCATCAGTCTTTGCATGTTATTCCTTACAAAAACGTTATGAAATTAAAAGATTTAAATAAGCACAGGTTAATACAGTAGTAAGTGTGGTACAAAAATGTAGACAAACATGCAAATAGTCATATTTTCTACTGAATACCAAATTCATTCCATTAAAAAGACTTCTTGAATATATCACATTGGCAACAGCTAAGAAGAGTTGCATCCCACAATGCAATGCACATCTCTTCTGGGGATTTGAGATTTTTTCCTATAATTCAGATGCTTCAGAGTTCCATGGAGGAAATGCTTGCAATTTGCATAAGTTTGCAAGTCTTTAATATTTATACTTTAAATTTAAAATCATGTTGCACAATTTATGTAAGTATCAGAAAGAAAAATGACTGTAGATGGCACGGCTGCTATAATATTTACAACATACACATCTTAGGCACAGACTAAGGCCTAACCTACCAATCTGAGGCAGGTGGAGCCTTTTGCCTCTATGGGGTACCAATGAAGTAAATAGGCTCCTATTGACAACAAGGGTCCACATCAGATTGGAGGACTGAGGCCTAGATTTAGATACATATTAATACCAGTGGCATGAAAGACACACAATACATTCAAAGCAAAAGTGAAAAGTCTTGCTATGTTATGTCAACCACCAAGGAGACATAGCAATAGATCTCTCTATTACCACACTGTTTTGTTGAATGCAGTTCTAGAATTCAGTAAGCCTTTTTAAACAAGATACATCACAGCCTGTTTTAAGTTCATACCCTAAAATAATTAAGCCCCATCTCTTAGAAACCAGTTAAAGTAATATAGTATTCTGATCTTTGAAATGATACCAAACTTTAGAGCAAGCTTACAAGCTCATGAAGATATTATATACTACAATTTTTTTCATTTTATGTAACATCATTCCTGTTATACTCTTCGTTATTTGAGAGTAGTTTCAATTTACTTTAGTTATATTTTTAAATTTGATTAATTTCAACTCTAAAAATCATTTTGAACTGTCAGCCTTAGTATTTCCCCCTATATTCCAATTTCCTGAAACAATGTAAAGCTACTTATTCCGTTTTGACATTTCCATTTAATTAAGGTAGTAGAAAAATTTGTTTTATTAGACTATCAATATTTGCATATCTGAGAGAGTAATAGTGATTATTCACATATCCTTAATAAGAAATTCCTGATTTCTACAGGAGTGGGAAAAGACCAATTAATATCAACTAAAAAAAAAAAACAAAAAAACAACGCTCCTTATAGCTCAACACTGTCATATAAATCCAACGTAAATCACATTTTATTACATATTTGAACTGATTCGTATTACTCAACAGCAGTTTTATTCACCCTACGTCCAACAGGTCAAATAATTTCATTAAGTGGTACTGGACAATTTATTCAGGTACATTTGTTTTTTCTAAGGCACTACAGCAATAAGTAATAATTTCAACAGTTAGTTTATAAAGGTTCCACTACAACAGTATTAGCTATTGGAGAAGAGTAAATTCATTTGATTAGATTTAATAGCATTCCCCACATTTAAGGGACCTTTACTAAACATAACAATAATACATGAACTACTAACAAGCTGACTGAGCAAAATCCACACAAACACTTACGTTGTGAGGCTGCCTTCTTTGAGTCATTTCAAACCTATCTCCCTTTCACAAGAGACCCTGGTTTTTCCGTATGGGCAGCAATCAATCTTACATTTAAGAATAATTATAAACCAATTTTAATGCAAAAGGCAACAGAAAAATATTCAAGAAACAGGCAGTGGCTTATACCTGCCGCATGTTTGTCTAACTGGTCTATTAGCAAGGGGTGCTTTTTTCCTGAAATCTAGTTGAGTACAATATCTATTTATTGATCCTATTCTTGAGAATATTTGCCCCTCCTTTTAGTAGGTATATTTTGAAAGAACTACCAGTAAGTATAAATATACTAAAGAAGTGTGGTAAATTCCCTCCCCCTCTCCCAGAGCAATAGCACACAAGGGATGAGCTGTAACTATGGCCTTGGAAATGCAAGTTCCCCTACCTCTTTAAACTCACAAATATCATTTCAAGTTACAAAAAACCTATCCTCTTATACTTAATAAAGACTGAGCCAACTAGCAATAAGTCTTGGCAGCAACATTTTATTTCCTCTTCTCTAATAGGGCTTGCCTTTGCTGCCCATATAGGTCCAGAATGAACTACAGCAGGGGAAAGTATAAGGATCATCACACCAGTCTTTGGTGGAGGAATAAATCAAACATGGCTTCCCCCTCCATACATTTCCAGAGTTACTCCCTCACTCCTGCTGCCATGGAATCCCAGTTCTACCCACAGGGAAGGCAGCAGTAGGAGCCCTCAGATGACTGCACCACACACAGTGCAATGGGGAGGGTTAATTTACACCCACAACCACCATTTAGACACGTTATTTTAAAGCCTCTTCAAGTAGCTCTTTCTATCATGTGTGGGATATATTAAATGCATACGCATTGCACTGATTGATTTTCACCCTGGGAAGGGAGTGACTCCGACAGGCGCCTTATCCCAACCCCTTCCCATTTTCTCTCGCCTCCTACAGCCGCGATGAAGGGGGCGGAGGGTACTAAAATGAGGATGAAGCAGCAACAGTCCGGACTCCTGCCTCGACATCGCTCCTTTCCGCTCCTCCAACACCAAGAGCCGGAGGCCCAGCCAACACCAGCAAGCCTGCTGCAGCCTGCGGCGGGAGGAAGGGCGGGCAGAAGAAGGGGAGTAAGCCGGGGCTGGGGGGGGTACATGCAGAAGGGCCCGAGAGCCCCCCGAGGCCGGGAGGTGAGCGAGGCGGAACCGGGAAGGCGAGGGGAGCCTCCCCTCCCAGGGTGAGAGCGCCGGCTCAGCGGGGGAGAGCTGGACTCTCCGGAGGCGAATCGGGAGACCCGGGGGAATAACGCGGCTGAGGGATGGAGAGACTCGAGGCCACCTCCCCCCGCCTTATAGCGCCGCCGCCCCCAGCCACTTTCCTCCCTCTCACACACCCGCCAACGGCAGGGGCCGGGGCTAGGGCACAGCATCCCTGCCAGCAAGCGAGGTAACCTCACCGCCGCTCCCGCCTCCAGCCGGGGCCTGCGGTAACGTGCCCGGGGCCTCCCCCCGCCCCAGGAACGCCGGCCGGGCCCAGCCCGCTGACCTGTGCTCTGGCGCATCCTCTCGCACAGGAGGCGGGCGAGGAGCGAGGCGGTGGCTCGATGCCCGCGAACGGCGGCGGCAGCACCCAACGAGACGCAACGGCAGCGGCGGCGGCGGCGGCGGCAGCTCCGGGAATCCTGCGCGGTGGCCCCGCCCCCTCCTCCGGCCAGAACCAGCGCGAAAAATCCTCGCCGCTGATTGGACAACGCCGCCGCGCGGCCCTTGGAGCGGCTGTTTCAAATCCCTCCCTGAACGGAGCCGCCCGCACACGCAGCCCAGCGGCCGGGAGCGGAGCCAGGCTCTGCTCGCCCAGTCTCTGCGACAGGCGGTAACTGATGGGAGGGATCCTGATGGCAAGCGGTGGTGGCCTGGAGAATGGGGGGCGGCGGCGGCGGGGGGGGGGACTCCCCAGGCCCTGGAAGGGACGGTGTCTTGCTCTTCTCCCGGCTGGGGAGCTGCCCCAGCGAAACCCCGCCCGCCCGCGCGCGTTCCTCCCCTGGCGGCTGAAAGCGGAACAACGCCCGGTTCCCCTCAACCAGCGCCTTCCTGCGCCCTCGCCCTGGCTAAGGGCTGGCCCCTGCCAGGCTGTGCGGAGTCTGACCCTTCGACATGGCGCTCTAGCTCCCCAGCGCTCACCCCCGCCGCGGCAGATGCTCGGGCTCCCTCCCGAACATTTTCCTCCTCTTCCAGAGCCTTTTTGTGGCACAACAGCTGTGAACGCTCTGTTGCCTCTGACTCTTGGTTAGCCCTTCATCCCATTTTGTAGCTGAGGCTTTTGGACATGGCTTTCCAAGTGTGGAGGATTTGGGTATGCGCTATAGGTCGCTCCATCAGAACCCAGCCCCCCTTAGCTTCGCTTTCCTTGGTTGTTCGTCTCTAAGGTGACACAGGACTACTCATTTTTAAAGTTATAGACTAACAAAAATAGAGAATCCTGAGCTTTCCTGGGCAAAGCCTACTTTTTCAGATGAGCTAGAGTGGTGCTTGGAAGAAGTGGGTTTTCCCCACAAAAGCTTATGATACTATCTAGAGCTATAAAAATGTTGTTAGTCTCTGGGGGTACGTCTAGACTAGCTCTCTTTCGAAAGAGGCTTGTAGACTACGGCCCGTGCTTTCGAAAAAGCGAGCCACTTTTTCAAGAGAGAGCACCCAGGCAGTCTGGATGCTCTCTTTTGCAAAAGCACAGTTCGCGTTCAATAGCACCTTTTTTCGAAAGAGCACTTTCGGAAAAAGGCATTAGTCCTCGTAAAATGAGGTTTTCCGCAATTGAAAAAACTGCCGCGTTCTTTCGATTTACTTTCAAAAGAATGTGATGGTAGTCTAGATGCAGGGGAAGTTTTTTCAAAAAAGGGCCACTTTTTTTCTAAAAAAAAAACCTGTAGTCTAGACACACTTTAAAGAGGTACAGGACTGCTCTTCATTCCTAGAGTAGGAGTTAAAGGTGCAGTGTTCGCCTTAGCTAGTCTCTCCCTGTGCTTTATCTTGATTAATTTAACACCTTAGGCAAGGCTTGTTATCTTTGTCTTAAACTTTTAAAATGTTAGCTAAGAGCTAACATCACCTTTTAAATCCTAGTCTAGGCAAAGCCTAACTCACAATAACTGCAAAGTGTAAATGAACCGCAGCATTCATGGCACAGTTTCTTCTGAGAACTGTGCATGAAAACTATATTATCTAACACAGGGCTACTCAACTTTGGAAGTCCCAGAGGCCACAATGATACTCACAGCACAAGCCGATGGCCACAACTTAAATGTTATTGCAGATAGCTTCTTTCACATTTATGGGCATGAATACAAAGATTAAGGCAAGACTACACAACACCCAGACCTCATTTAAGTCAGTTCTGCTGATATTAATCAAATGCAATATTTACCCAATTTCCACCGATATGACAGCACTTTTAAGGAGCAATTACAGTCCAGGAATTTACTAAAATGCATATCAACAGAAGACCATTCTATTGACTCACCATTATGGAGCATGTTCCCAGTGGAGGCCATGTTCAAAGAATCCCACACGTGGGCTGCATGTTAAGCCCCGCATAAACCCAAACTCCAGTGCAGGCTGCAAACGAATAGGCTGTGGGCTGCATGTGGCCCACAGGCCGTATGTTGAGTAGGCCTAGCTTAATGTTAAGCACCTTTGTAAATCTTTTCAGAATTGGGGCTTTGATGTTTGATTGCTAGTCAAGGAGAATGTATCTTTTTAAATCTGTGAACTGGATTTTAAGGTTAGTGTTAAAGTGGCTTATGTCAGCATCAGTGGAGGGAACCCCCCTTCGGGTCCGGGGGGTGCCCCTCCTTTCTGTAGCCCTCCCCGCGGTGGGGAGGGCCCCTACCCCTTTTATTTGGGGTTCTTGCAGTATCAATTATACCTGTTTATACAGTTCCCCCTCCCCTCGCGTACCGCCGCACCCGAAGAGAGGGCCTTTTGCCTCTCGGGGATTATGTTGGAATAGGGGGACCCGGGCCCGCCCTCTCCACCAGGTCCCTGCCCAGAGCCCTGGGGAGGGATTATGATGCTCTCCTCTCCCTATTGGTTGGCGGGGTGACCACCCGTAACACGCCAACCCGCGGGCTTTACGCCCTGCTCAGAGCCACTTCCTACCCCATCAGCGGTTCCTCTTACCCCCACAATGGGTCCTCGACCCGCTCGCCCACTCCCCTGTGAGTCTTCCTGATCCTGGCTCAGACTCGCAGTTCCAGGGTTGTCGGAAGTCACAGTCTGCTGGGGTGTCTTTCCCACTGCAGGTTCCGAAGCTCTGTTGCTCCGGTCCTACCCCTGAGCCTTCACGGTCGGTTCCCCCGCACTCCTGGGAGCCGTCGCCACCAAGACTCCCTACCTCTCCCTGGGCCTGGGGGCCGCCATTTTTAAAGGTCACAGCGCACCGCTGACGTGGCCGTCGGGCGCCCCATGCTGTGCCTGACTCCTCCCCCTTCCACCATTCGTTCCCCTCATGGGGTTCCCAGGCTGCCCGGAAGGTCCACGCCTGCATCCTCCTGCCAACCCAGCTGTCTGCCGGCGTACGGGGCTCATCCACCCCCTTGCCCAAGCAACCTAGGACACCTGCGCCAGCGCGTCCTGGCTGGCACGGCTCTTCCTGGCTGTCCGCCAGAGCACGGGGCTCGCTTGCCCCATCGCCCAGGCAACCCTGGACGCCCGCGCCTGTGCGTCCCGGCCGGTGCAGCTCCCGTCGGCTGTCCACCAGAGTGCAGAGCTTGTCTGCCCCATCACAATCAGCTTATGGGACATAATACAAAAGTGTGTCCCAAGATTGTATACAACTTTAAAAATAGATCATATTTTGCATACAATTTTTAATGGATGCTGCTTGTGTATTGCCATATGTTAACATTATGCATATCAATACATTTATTTGAACATGCAAATACTACTGATAGCCAAATGAATGCAACACCAAAATAATTATGGGAAAGAATGCACTGGGAAGTGAGGGTCACACATCCCAACCCTTTCCTCCACAGCTGACTGCCTTAGAAATGGAGGCAGCAGGGACTATTGGCCCACCTGCCGATTTCTGCAAGCAGATCACTGTGCAGTTCAAAGGACAAGTGATGGCTCAAGGAGAGAAGCAGATAAGAGACCAGGAGATGGAGATCTGCAGGTAAGGAAGACAAGTGCAGGTAAGAGGGAGATGCTATGGTCTCTGCCCCCAGCCTCAGGTGCTGCTGAGTAACTTTCAGCATCCTGGATCAGGGCTGGATTAAGTCTACAGTGGGCCTGGGGCTATTAGATTTAGGTGGGCCCATGTATACAAGTCTTTTTCCTAATTTAAAACAAAATTATCACAATTAGGCACTGAGGTTAAGGCTATACTAACCTGTCTTTTAATTAACAGCCATTCTGTGATTATATTTCAGTCTTTTAAAATATGTAGAATATAGTCAATTCAAAATAGCCTACTCCTTACCTTAGAACAACTGTTATATTAGTTTCTGGGAGGGAGTTTGGATGCAGGAGAGGACTCCAGACTGAGGCAAAGGGTTGGAGTGAAGAACAGGGTGCAAAGTGCAGGCTCTGCGTGGGAGGTATTTACCACAGCTAGCAGTTCAAGAGAGTTCAAGTAGGCTGCCTGTATTCAATGGCCCTGTGCCACTTCAGGAAGTGGCTGGCTACTGGCATGTCTCTGCACACCTCTAGGGGGAATGGGACAGCACACCTGCATGTGCTGCCTGTACCCACAAGTGCCACCCCATAGCTCTCATTGGCTTCAGCTCAAGCACTTAATCTGGCCCTTCTGTGGGTTCATCACCTGGCCTTGGGTTGCAGCATCCCCTTCCTGACATGGGGCATCTGGTAAGCACTGCAGGGTATGAAAGGGGCTTGCAAAGCAAAGTCCTGGGGAGCTGGAGTCCCAGAGTTGCTGTGAAAAGGAGAGTCCAGCAGAGTGCCTTTGCAACCCAGTGGACCTGGCTCTACACAAGTGATGATGCCCCACATGAGTCAATGCAAACTGGGAATGTAAAAGGTTAACCAGTAGGGGCTGGAGCAGCTCCCTGCCTGCCCCAGTCTGTGGTGGGCCCACGTCCCTCTCCCCCTCCACTACAGGTTACAATCTGGCTCCTTTGAAGCAGAGCTGGCTGCAGAGCCTGCCACGAAGCCTCCCCAGAGGGGAACTCCTGAGGAGGCTTCTCTGCAAGCTCTGCAGTATAAAGCTTATTTAAATTTTATACTGCAGAACCCGCTATGTAACCCAAAATGTAACTGCTATGATTTTTAGCGGTTATATGATTACATTTTTAACTGCATTTTTACATTCCTAATGCAAACATCATCTGCCACGCTGAGTGCTCATGATGGGGCCGGGACTGCCTGTGTAGATGCAGATGTGCTAGCAGAATCATGGGGCTCATTTGGGAGCTAGGCGAATCTTACTTCTGAGCTGGGGGCTGTGAACTCCACATTTGACCTTTTTCTGAAAACTTGGCAGAGTTGAGTAGCTCCGGGAGTAGCTGGGCACAATGCCACACAGCTGGATGCAGAGGAGGAGGCTGCAGGCTGGTACCCTGCTCCTGAGAAGGCTGCCTGGAGCACCAAAAGGATGGATGAGAAAGTTAAATAAGGGGGGGGGAGATGTAACAACAATTGTAGAGTTTATTACAGAGCTAAGGCTCAGTTTACAAGGCAGTAGATAGGAGGGGGTGATAATGCTGTATAATGGGTAATTAGTATGTTGGGGCCAAAATACTTGCACATTTTCTACTTCAGCTATTCACTGGGTAAAGCCTAGCCACCAGTATTTACCTGTGGATCCTGGTCCAAAAAAGGTTGAGAACAACTGGTTTATATAACTCAACTTTGTATCTCCATAGTTATTAATGTTTGTGGGAGTCTTTACAAATGAGTTTAATGGAACATTTTTTTTTCTTGAAATGCATTTAGCGGGTAAGTGGTTAACACTTAACTTTAAGTGCTAATTATTTAGGATGGCAACTTTAAGCATCAGGTGAGTAAAGTTTTAATCATCCAACAATTAAATATTTAATTTCAAATTGTCTGGAGGAGTTCTATTCATAATGATGAAGATTCATTAATAACTTATTTTAAATTACTTTTCTTTTAAAACTGCCCTCTGCTCAAGTGTATAGAGCCCTGTATACAAGTATGAAATTGGGGTTCTTAAAACATTTCCTGTCCTGAGAAAAAGGTGGCCAAAGAAACATGACACTTCTGTAAACTTTTACTATAGCTAAATTTGTATTAAGTACCACCAGAAAGGTTTTTTCTAATTTTCACGTTCTAGCATATTTTAATAGCACATATTGTCAGAAATCACTTCTTTCAATTAAAATTATTACAGCTGGGTAGAAAATAGGATTTAAAATAGGGTTACATTCAGACTTCCAACAGTCGAGTCACTGCCATGCTTCCAATCTGTGTATATATCCTCAGAATTTCCTCATCTTTTTTCTTCAGTTTTGTACCATGTTACATAGAAATATTAACCCCCAAAAGATACTACTTTTCAAGAGATGAAGGACAGTGATTCCCACAAGAAAACAGTGATGGTTACTTAGCAATAACTGGACTTGCACAAATAAATTGTCTACCTAGTTTTGGGGGCAAATAATGTGCTCCGTTATACTGATATAAATCTAGGTCTGTGATAGCAATTTTATAGAGAATCGCATTTTTATTCTGCATATATTAAAATGTATAAGATCCTTATAATTAATGTGATTCTCTTTCAGTAATCCTAAGACTTGTTGAAAGGATTTTATTTTCATGAGATAAGCTTATGAAGACAGAATGATACTTCTTAAAACATAAAAATGTTGGGTGCACTTATTTAAATCATAGGCTTTGTCTACATTAGAGAAATATGCACAAGAGTTAACTATAGTTTGGCTGTAGTCTTGTTGTTTGAATAAACTGCACCAATGGAAGCTGAACTTCACAGCTGTGTAATGTGTCTACATAGGTGTAATTAACACTGGTGCAAATTTCTCTAATGTAGACAAGGCCTATAATCCATTTGACTAGTAAATGAATGCAACAAAGTGTATGTTAAAAAGAAAAGTCTCTTTTCTCTAGCTTATACCATACAAACACATTCTTCTATTTCTCTGCATAAAGGATATTCTACCTGATTCTCTACTGCCATTTGCCTTGCGTAGTCATTTACACTTGTGCAAAATAAGTTCAAAGAAATTTTGAAACCTGTGCAAAGTGAGTTATCACTACACAGAGTAATGCAAAAGGAGTTTCTTGGTATTGTCTATCACATTTGATGCATAGTATGTATGTTTTTCAATGGTGAAGTTAAAATACTTGAAGCAAAATGCTCCTGATCTGGTCTCATTAATTGCAAGTTCCTGTAGTTCCAGATCAGAGCAACTCTCAGTGTTTTCATTGTTTTTCATTTGCATTTCTTATGGTTTTGAATTAACCAACCTTTTAAAAAAAAAAAAAAAAAAAAAGTTGGTTTGTTCTGGTGGGAGAACGGATCACAGGAGCTTAATGGTCTCTGACTTGAGTAGGCAATAGCATTCATTTGCTAATTACTCTTGTTGCAGGTAGTATCTGCTGTTTGATTGCTCCTTTCAGTTTTACGGATATACTACATAAAGAAAATATCTTGCTAGGTATTCCTTTGTTACAGAGATTCACTGCCACAGTGAGACCACAGAAGGAATTGTATACACACTGCACCATCCCTTACAAGGGTACAGGGGCAGTGGTTGAAGCCATGGTACACTTTGGGATAATTTAGTACAGTGTTAAGTCAGCATGTGACAGAGAAATGCCCTAGTGTAAGACCTCACTTCACCCAATTCTAAATTTCTTAAAATATTAATTTGATTATCAAACCTTTTTATAATTTGAGTGATCTCAGTAGTGTGATAACACAAATACTTCAAACATTTCATATAGTTTAAAATTCACCTTTATCTCATGGATAGGAATAATGGGGTTTTTTTGCTATTATTAACTGAAAGTTTCTTCTTTAGTTTAAAGAATAATATTCTCCAACAATAAATAACAGTGCATACTCTGTCAGGGGTAGCTGTGTTAGTCCGTAACTAAAATACTTAAACAACAAATGGTCCTGTAGCACCTTAGAGACTAACAAAAATAAAAAGATAGTATCATGAGCTTTCGTAGGCACAACCCACTTCTTCAGATGACAAATATAAAGTAAGAGGCACAGAGGTTGTTTATTAAGTTTTTTTTTAGTGCATATTACTGTTTGCATTAACAATCAACATTGTATTGTTATAACATGATATAGGGCAAAATTAAGGTTAAGTCCCTAATGGTGCATTTCTATACTTTAGCTTGTGTGGATTTTAAGTTTAACCTTAACTCTGGATTTATAATAGTAGTTTTGAGAGTGATAGCCTACTAATGTATTTTATTTTAAATTATTGACACCCCTATGCCCTCACTCTTAATTCACTTTGACATAATATTTGTCTATAAATAAATAAGCCAGGGTGAATTGTGTTCAAGTAATAGAAAAAAAGCAATTTTTTTTCAATCAGCAGAAGAGAGACTTCCAGTATTTCCACTATAGACCAGTACCAGAGAATACAAGATTAAGGGTTAAGTCAGTAAGACAATACTATTGCTGTTTTCTGCAATCCTTAATGATGTTGAATGTCTCTTCATTTTGCAAATATGTTCATCCTTGGTTTCTCAGTGCTGAATGGTGAGGATGAGTATATTCCATCTAAGGGATAATCTCACTGTTTTAGGCATGCAATTGTCTTGTGAACAGTAATTCTTCTTTCTTGAGTGATCAGATTAATTGATTGTAGTTATTACGTTGGTCAATTTTCTGTTTTGAGGGTTTGCAGTTCATTCCCTCAGTTGTTTTTCTTTCTTCTGAGGTGGATGTCTTGGTAGCCATTTTCAAATGCTGTGAATACTGAATAAAGTCAGATTCCCTTTCCCCTCCCTCCCCATGTTACTATTCTCATCTTCACTCTAGATAAGATTTGTAAATTCTCTGAACTATATTGGTTTGTTTGTAGGCATGCCCCTTGTTTGCAAATCAATGCAAGGCATATTGCTGGCTACTCTTGTCTGGTGAATAGATTCTAGCACAACTAATCTGCCTCCAACAACATAGAGAAAAGGTGGAGAGTTGTAGCTGTGTCAGTCCCTAGACATTAAAGAGAGGTCCTAGGACACAGCTACAAGACAGCAATGAATTAGCCAGTCAGGTTATGCTACTGGTCACTGTGTAAGAGGTTGTGTGAACTTAAGACAGGTGTTTTGTAACTCCAAATCTATAGATCATTTGATATAAATCACACACAACTTTCCACCTCCTAATGATTTAACCAAACAATGGAGGTGCTAATTGTTCTTATCAGCCTCTTGTAACTATTTGAACAATCTACTCACTGTCTCCTTTTTTTTTTTTCCTCTCTTCCCCCCCCCCCTTTGCCCCTCCCTTATTTATTCTTGGATCTGGACTCCTAATACCCTAGTCATCTGAAGAAGTGGGTTGTGCCCATGGGAACTCATGATACCATCTACATGTTTTGTTAGTCTTTAAGGTGCTACTAGACTATTTGTTTTGTTTTTTTTTAAGTTTTTCCTGTTACAGATTAACTCGACTATCCCTCTGAAGCTTTACAACAACATTGTGTCTCTGACCCTCATTTACCCAGCAGCAGAACTAATTACTGTCAAAAATAAGAATGTACTCAGTAGAGAAACTTTTAGGGCCACAATATGCCCAGACACTTTATGGCTGTTCAAGAAGGAGAGTGCCCAAGAAGACTCCACATCTTCCTCACACTAGGAACGTAAAATCCCATTTAATCAATTAAACATTATGTTTAACTGGTTAAGTGCTTAAATGGGGGCTGGTGGCGGGACACTCCAGCCCCTTTCCCAGTTCACTAGGGCCGGGCTGGAGCACCTGTGGTTAAGCAGGCCCTGCCAGGCTGCAGCAACTCCCACTGACTAACTGGTTAACCATTCAAATCCCTACCTCACAGCCTCTGGCCACAATTGTAGTTCCTCCTATCACTCCCATGGTAACAGCCCGAGTATCTGGCTAGATATGTTGAATTTGCTGAACTGATGTGATCGTTTGGATCCTCTACTGCGGCTACCCCTGGCTCCACATCACCCCCAAGATGGGACAACGGAAAGCCTTTCACCCTTAAAAGGTGAGCAAGGCAGTCATTCAGTGTAGTTAGGGGTGATCTGCCTTTTTTTTCTTTTTCCCTGCTCTCTTAGCTTCTGCTTTTGCTCTTGTCTTTTCTCTCTTTAGTTCTCTCGTTGGCCTAATTCTGGTATGTCTACCCTATAAGTGTTACACCAACAGTGCTGTAATGTAGACACTTACAATGACAAAAGAGATTTTTCCATAATTAGTAAACCCACTTTCTTAAAAGGAGGTAGCTAGATCCATGAAGAATTCTGTGTTAATGCTTTGGATCCCTTATCAGAGTTTACAAAGACTACAAAAGGTCTGTCGTTTTTCATGGCTCTGCATGTTAAGGGAATGGGAGCTTTTCATTTTTTCTGGCATGGTATTGGAAAAGATACTAGGTAGAGCTGTATTCTGGCTGATGTGGAAGCAAGATGCAACTTTAGGGAGGAAACAGCTGCAGCATTTAAAAACTATTGTCTTTGGGCAAAAAGAGTTGGAGGCTGGAGGGAACTGCCAGTTTGCTAAACCTCTCACTGACATTATAGAATCAAGGGAAAATATTCTTTTACATGGAAAATGATTCTCAGAAGCTCAAATGAAAGTCTGCAATATCTGTAGAAGATCAGATTAAATTTAAGGGGAGACCAGATATCTGATCAATATTTCAACAGCAGGTAGCACACTGACCACTGGACCTAGATACTAGAAACTAGCTCCAAATGGTTACAATTGTGCTTCCTCTGAATGTGATTACTTGTATTCATTAGGCCTGTTCCAACTCCCATTCATATAACTGCAAGTTTTTTCTAGTGAAGTGAAAAACTATGTAATTGACTGTGTATATTGTAATATAGAACATGCTTTAGAAACAGTGATACTTTACATATTTCCAAAGTTAACAAAAAGCAATGTCTTAATGGTTTAATAAGTTGCCCACTTAAGAAGTAATATTTAAACTTCTGTAACTTCAACTGCTTATTTCTGTTCCTTATTTAACAGGTATGTGAGTAAAATATTCTTTTAAAAATCATTGTATTGCAAATATGCATATTTACTACATGTTTTCTGATTGTATCAAATAAATATTTTACTGGTATTTTACAGTTTTGTTATGCGTTCTCTGAGTTTATGAATTTCCCTTTTTTTCCCCCCTGGGGGTAAATCCTTTAACTCTCTGACTGTCTTTGGGATTGTTCCTTTCACATGTTTCTGTGCTCTTAGGACTGATTTTTTCAGAGGCACTGAGTACTCACAGCTTCCAGTTATTTGTAAAACATCCTAGTAGTGTTCTAAAATTTTAATAGATATTACTTGTCTACCTGGTGGTGTTGGCAGCAACAAGAGCAGGGTTTAATACCTAGGAATTCATCTTAACTGACTCAAGTTGGACCTAGTAATCTGGGAAAACAAAACACTACTTCAGGCTAGGGATGTTAAAATTAGATTAACTAATCGAATAGTTGATGGGATTTCCATTGACTATTGGATTAGTCTAGAAGGGCACCTCCACCTTTGAACCTGCTGGGCTCTTGTACATTTCAAAAGCAGTGTCCGCAGAAACTGCTTCAGTCCCCACTTGTGCAGGTTCCTGCTGTGCCTCTACCTCCCCTGTTCCCCTTTTAAGCCAGCTCCCCCCAACACTGGCTCCTGCTCTCCCCTTCCCAACAGAGGCAGCAAGGGGGGGGGGGGGAAGAGTGACTAGTCTCATCACTAGTCGACTATCTGATAAGCTTATGTTTATCAGTCAACTAGTTGCATACATCCCTATTGCAGGCATCTCTGAGAGCCAGTTCTTCCTGGTGCACAAGCATTGAGCCTGTGTATAAAAAAGAAATCCTTTTATTAAAAAGGAACCCTTATTTGTGAAGATACCACAACCACATTGCAAAAGCTTCATAAAGGTAACCACAAGCAAACATCTACCCCACAGTACATTTAGTAGTGTCTTTTACTTCAGTTTCCTACACTGTGATATGAAAGTCTAATGAATGTACGTACCTTTAAGATATCATTCCTCTTTCCTTCCACTGCACGACACTCACAATTGGTTGTCCTTGATCAGCAACAACCCAGAGTTTGGAAGTGCCTTTGTGTGGGATTCACCTTCCTCCCCTGAAAGAGGGGAGGGTATCAAACAAGAGCTGCTGCTGCTTCGTGCTAATTGGTTTATTGCTTCTGTTATCTCTGTGGCCCCTGTTAGTGTAATTTGAGCCTAAAAACTGTATTATACTGTTCATCCACTAGTGATGTTGTGTACAAAATACCTTATTTAAGCTAGCCTCTGTCCCCCCCAACAGGTCTCAGACTTGGGCCCTAGACCTGCTCAACAGTGATTCATCTCTAATCTATCTACACAGATGTCTCTATACACTGGAGAGGAGAAGGTCAAACTTTATCTGAGGGCTCTTCTTCACATGTAGCAGTGTAGTTTCTCCTGTCAGTAGTACAGCTTGAATCTCTGTGGTCTGGGACTCTCCAGTGTGGCAGGACCACAGCTGTTGCTGGAATAGAGAGCCCCACTGTAGAGGTTGCCAGCAGCTGAAAGCAGACTCAGCTGGCTGAGGCAATGGCACTCACAGGTCCATCAGAGCCTATAGGCACCAGCGGGGCTGGATTACCAGAGCAGCCCCTGGCTGCAGTGTGCCCTGCTCATATTCCTACTCTTTATTCATACAATAAAGATAACATTTTGTTAACCTAAATGTTACCATCTGCTGACCACCTTGGCAGAGGTGTGTCTATGCAAATATCTGCTCATGCAATCTTTCCTCTCCAGTTCATGGGGCAGAGCTCATTGTGATCTTGCTTATATCAACATTGCTTTATCAAAACTGGATCTGATCCACTCCTGTAGAGACTTGGGTGAAAAATGCACCTATGTATGCCTAGGACATGGAGCTATGCTAGAGGAGAAATCAGCTAATAGGGGAGGGCAAGTTGTACTGTCACTGGAGGTTACTCAGCAGACATGCCAAATTAGATAGAGTGTTCCTGCCTTCCACCCATATAATTCATCCCATTTGTGGGCTTCATCAGCTGGCTCCAAGTCCCCTAGTGGGGGTAGGAATGGTTAGTGCTCAAGGCTGCTGTACGCATAGTGCTTGGGGGTCTTTCCAACATTCCTTCCAACATTCCATTCCATTATCTTTGAAAACTCAGAGAGATTGGGACAGATCCTGGATGATTGGAAAAAGGCAAATGTAGTGCCCATCTTTAAAAAAAGGGAAGAGGGACAATCCAGGGAACTACAGACTGGTCAGCCTTACCTCAGTCCCCAGAAAAATCATGGAGGGGATCCTCAAGGAATCCATTTTGAAGCACTTGGAAGAGGGGAAAGTGATCAGGAATAGTCATCATGGATTCACGAATGGTCAGGCATGACTTGCCCATCTGATTAGCTTCCATGATGAGGTAACTGGCTCTGTGGATATGGGAAAGTCAGTGGATGCGATATACCTTGACTTCAGCAAAGCTTTTGATATGGTCTCCCACAATATTCTTGCCAGCAAGTTAAGGGAATATGGATTAGCTAAATGGACTGTAAGGTGGGTAGAAAGCTGGCTAGATTGTCAGGCCCAACGGGTAGTGATCAACGACTCAATGTCAGGTTGGCAATCAGTTTCTAGCGGAGTGCCCCAAGGATCAGTTCTTGGACCGGTTTTGTTCAACATCTTCATTAATGATGTGGATGAGGGGATGGATTGCACCCTCAGCAAGTTTTCAGATGACACTAAGCTAGGGGGAGAGGTAGATACGCTGGAGGGCATGCATAGGATCCAGAGTGACCTGGACAGATTAGCGGATTGGGCCAAAAGAAATCTGATGAGGTTCAACAAAGACCAGTGCAGAGTCCTGCACTTGGGGCGGAAGAATCCCAAGCATTGTTACAGGCTGGGGACTGAATGGCTAAGTAGCAGATCAGCAGAAAAGGACCTAGGGATTACAGTGGATGAGAAGCTGGATATGAGTCAACAGTGTGCCCTTGTAGCCAAGAAGGCCAATGGCATACTAGGGTGCATTAGAAGGAGCATTGCCAGCAGATCCAGAGACGTGATTATTCCCCTTTATTCGGCTCTGGTGAGGCCACATCTGGAATATTGTGTCCAGTTCTAGGCCCCCCTGCCCCCACTATAGAAAGGATGTGGACACATTGGAGAGGGTCCAGCGGAGGGTGACCAAAATGATTAGGGGGCTGGAGCGCATGACCTATAAGGAGAGACTGAGGGATTTGGGTGTATTTAGTCTGCAGAAGAGAAGAGTGGGGGGGGGGGGGGAGAAATTGATAGCAGCCTTCAATTTCCTGAAGGGAGGTTCCAAAGAGGATGGAGAAAGGCTGTTTACAGTAGTAACGGATCGCAGAACAAGGAGCAATAGTCTCAAGTTACAGTGGGAGAGGTCTAGGTTGGATATTAGGAAAAACTATTTCACTAGGAAGGTGGTGAAGCACTGGAATGGGTTACCTAGGGAAGTGGTGGAATCTCCATCCCTAGAGGTGTTTAAGTCTCGGCTTGACAAAGCCCTAGCTAGGTTGATTTAGTTGGGATTGGTTCTGCCTTGGGCAGGGGGCTGGACTTGATGACCTCCTGAGGTCTCTTCCAGCTCTATAATTCTATGACTGGATTTCTTCAGCAGAAGCCAGTGCAACTCAATAACTGAATCTGGATTATCTGGGTTAATAGATGCTCTTATGGGAAGGTTGGTCTGTATACGTTTTGGTGGTGCCCACAAATCCAAGTCCTGTCCCACCTCCACACTCCTGCCTTGTAAGCTAATATATATTTTTTAAATGTAAAAATGTGAGGACTCTGGGGATGAAGGGTTTGGGGTGTGGGAGGGGCTCAGGCAGAGAGGGCTGCAGGGTGGGGCCAGGGATGAGGGGTTCAGGGTACTGGAGGGAGGCTGGGCAGAGAGTTGGAATGCAGGGGTAAGGGATGAGGAGTTTGAGGTGCAGGCTGGCTGCCCCAGGGTTGGGGCCTAGGAAGATTCCTCCTAGCCCCTTCCCTGCCAGAGGAACCTCCTAACCCCACTCGGCTGGCAGCACATTGATCTCCCACTGCTGCATGCTTCTAGGGCCTCCTTCAGGTCCAGTAATGCCACTTGCCTCCCCTGTGGTGAGGGAGGCATTGTCTGCCATCGTGTGTGTGCTTCCTTCCCTGCTGTTACCTCTTAGCGGGGTGGAGAGTTATATGGGTCCATGATCCCCAGGCTCCAGGAATATTCCTGACCCGGCTCCAGCAAAGTCTGGGGTGAGTCTATCTGTTGGTCTCACCTGCCGCTCTGCATTCCTTCCCTGGAGCATCGCCTGACCCCACCTGCCACCTCAGGCAATCTAAATGGCCCTCGTCCCTATTGCCACCACCAACAGCACGGCCTTCCTGCCTGTTCTTGCTCCATGCGCAGCTGCCGGCACATCCCTGCAGCCCCTGGATAGGAGTGTGAGTGCACATCTCTGTGTGCTGCCTCTGCCCCATGCTCCCTTGTGACCAGCAGTGTACGGAGACCTCTGACCCACTGCTAGGGAGCCACTGCTAGAGAAAAGTGCCCCAAGTAATGGCAGCACCTCCACACCCTCTTCTGACTCCTCAATCTTGTGTCAGCCCAGAGATTGCACCCAAACTCTATCCCAGAGCTAGCACCCCTCAACCTCTCCTGCGCCCAAACTCCTTCCCAGAGCCTGCAGTCCAATCCCCAGCCTACAGCTTGCACCCAAACTCTGTCCCAGAGCCTGCACTCTGCATCCCCTCCTACACCACAATCCACTGCTCCAGCTGAGAACCAGCAGCCAAACTCGAGCCTGCACCTCGGACCACCTCTAGCACCCAAACTCCCTCCCAGAGCCTTAGGCAAGTGGGGGAGAGGGACTTAGACCAGTTCTGGGCACCTCCACAATGTACAAACCTGCAGTCCTGATCTCATTCATTACATTCCAAAGGCAGCATTACACAATCGATGCCTGGCTTATAAGTGCACTATTGAGAAATCAGGTTGGGGTGCTTTTTGTTGTTATGGACTACTCTCAAGTTTAGACTTACGCATACATATATATGGCTACATCTATACTGGCGCATTCTCACGCAACAACTCTTTTGCAGAAGAGTTTTTCTGCAAAAACTCTTCCAGAAGAGAGCGTCTACACTGGCATGTGCTTTTGCGCAAGAGATGTGCTTTTGCGCAAGAGCATCCATGCCAGTGTAGACACTCTCTTGCACAAGAAAGCTCTGATGGCCATTTTAACCATAGGGCTTTCTTGTGCAAGAAATTCATGTTGCCTGTCTACACTGGCCTCTTGCGCAAGAACAGTTGCGCAAAAGGGCTTATTCCTGAGCGGGAGCGTCAGAGTTCTGGCGCAAGAAGCCCTGATTTCATACATTAGAACATCAGTTTACTTGCACAAGAACACGCGGCCTGTGTAGACAGGCAGCAAGTTTTTGCACAAGAGCAGCTGCTTTTGCACAAGATCGTGCCAGTGTAGACACAGCCATAAGGATTTGCAGAACCAGGGCTGTAGTACTGTAGTCTGCCTGAGAACAGGAATGGAAGCCCAGAATTTAAGTATTCTAATCTGGCTCTGTTAACATTAGTGGTGGCCTTGAAGAAGTCACTTTCCCTCTGTGAAAATGAGACACAATTTATTGAAATAGCTCCCTATCATATAAGCATCCTGGGTGTATTAATAAAAAAAATTTAAAAAGAAGAGTGGTCCTGTAGCACCCTAGAGACTGTCTAACATGTGGGTATTAATGTTTATGAAACATTTGAAATATAAAAAGCGTTCTTTCAAGTAGCAGTCATTATAAAGGTGACAATTATGGCTCCAGAGTTAAAGACTGCACCAGGACTCATCATTTCACTGATTAGTAAAATAGCTGTAAAAGAGTACTATGCTCTCCTCTTCCAACTGAAAACAATTAATTGCTGTGATCATTAAATGTTCTTTCTGAAATAATTCTATTTTTTTCAAAACCAACCTCATCTCTTAGCAATTTCAAGGCATATTAATACAAATCCAAATGCACGTCATAACGCATTGCAGACTTTGTCCAACAGCACAAAATGTATTCAGAATGCAGCAGCATCTGATCAGTATTCTAACACCATAAGCTTTCTAGAAAGGAGCAGGGTACTGCTCACATAGTATAACTGAAGATGGAGTAACTGAAAGACTGATTTATATTACCCTCACTTAGAAATGTCTTAATTCTAAAATAATCTCTTAATTAAATCTTAAACACTGTGTAATGTTGATTTATTATTCTTAAAGGAATGTGCTCAGATCTATGCATCAACAGACTAAATAGCCTGTAACGGAGGTGCAACAGATCGTGAATACTGCAAGAAAATGCATGTTGATCATGTGACACTATTCCAAACGTTGTACACAGCCAGTCCACAAACTGAGCTGCTCTGAGACCAAGTGAAAAGCAGTATGCAGACATACTAATCAGCAATCCCTGTTGTCTATACATAATAATGGTGGGGTTAAGTGCACAGTACTGAATTAAACTATAAACTAATTGGTTACTCTAAATCACAGGAAAATATTTAGAAAAATCAGCCTATAGGAAAACTAGGCCAGATCATGATCCTTGCTATGTCCCTTTTATAGCTTCTTTGTGCCAATGAGGAGCACAAAACTGCTGTCATAGATAGCTAAGAACTGCTCACTCCAATGTTCCCTCTAATTTTGCGTAGCACAAATTGCATATCTTATTTCGAGTTTAGGGTGCTGTGTAGAGGTACCCCTGGAAACACTTTGTTTTGGATCCATTCTTAATATTGCTCTTCCCAGCCATACTTCTCTGCTGTCGTATCAGCGTTAAGTTGCCAACTTTCTAATCACACAAAACTAGGGTTGCCAGATGGTTTCAACAAAAATACTGTACGTACTTGACATTACATCACAATTTTATTTAGAAAATACTGGACATTTATATTTTCTCAATTTTTTTCCCAAACAGGAAGTTCAAATACTGGACTGGCAACCCTACACAAAACCGAACACCCTTGCCCCTTGAGATGTGAAGGGGTGAGGTCTCTGGTTGGGAGGGATGGCTCCAGGTTAAGGCCAGCAATGAGGGTTAAGGGTGTGGGAGTGGGCTTCAGGCTTGGATAGGAGGTTTGCATGTGGAAGGGGGTGATGACTCCATCTGGGGTGCAGGCTCTGAGGTGGGACTGGGGATGAAGTGTTTGGGGTGCATGAGGGAGTGGGATGGAGACGGGTTTAGAATGGTAGGCTCAGGGATGGGGAAGGGAGTTGCGGCATGTGGTCTAACTAGGGGCACTGGCTCTGGGGTGGGGTTGGAGATGAAGGGCTTTGAATGCAGGAGGAGGCTCAGGGCAGGGGGTTGGGAGGTAGTGGGGGTGGGATTGCCTGTTCCAGAAGGAAGTTAGGGTGCAGGAGGGGGCTCCATGCTGGGGAAGGAGATTGGGGTCCAGGCTCTGGGAGGGAAACAGGGTGTGGGAGGGGATTCTGACTGGGGCCATGGAATTCAGGATTCAGGCTCCAGCCAGGTCATCTTTACCTCAGGCAGCACAGGCTTGGCAATGCAGCGTGGCTAACACAGGCTCCCAACCTGCCCTGGCTCCGTGTAGCTCCCAGAAGTGGCTGGCATGTCTAGCTTCTAGGCTCAGTGGCAGCCAGGCAGCTCACAGTGTGTACCGTCTGTGCTCTCAGGTACTGTTCCTGCAGCTTCCATTGGCCACTGTTTCCAGCCAATGGGAACTCCGGAGCCGGTGCTCAGGGCAGAGGCAGTGCATGGAGCTTTCCTGACTGTTCCTGCTCCAAGGGGTTGCAGCAACATGCCAGCCATTTCCAAGAGCTGCATGAACCCAGGGCAAGCAAGGAGCCTGCCTTAGCCCCACTGCACTATTGACTGGACTTTTAACGGACTGGTCAACAAATGAAAACAGAGAGCAACTAGAAACACTGAATTGGTTTGAGGGACAGATTACAAGAAAAGGAAGTAAAATATGCTAATAAGCAAAACCCAGTGGCAGAAGCAAGAGAAAGAGAAATTTCTGTATATACCATAATGTGATTTTATATATTTTCACTGTTTTCATGGTGATGATCCAGTAGGGGGAGATAAAGAGTAGTTTGTTACCAGGCAGATTATGGTACTGAAGTCTGGTCTGTAGTTTGCATAAATGATACAAAGGGGTAGCTGTGACAGGCAGCTTTAAATTCCTTACCCCTGTGCAGCAATGTTTTCTGTGAAAGCTATCAATTAAACAAACACTTCCCCTTTCCAACCTTGCTTCCACTGGGATTTTATTTGAAAAATTCCCCACCCTTGCTGCTCTGCTGGTGGTAGTAGCAATGAGAGCAAAGCGTGGACTTGCCATTCGTGTTTTTGCCACCATGTGATTTGGAACTGCCCTAACCATGTAGCGTTTAAAATGCTGGTTATAGTCTAGTGCAGGGGTGGGCAAAAGCCTCTCAGCAAGCTGGATCCGGCCTGCCTAGGGCTTTGATCCAGCCCGCAAGGCAGTTCCAGGCCCCGCCCCCTAGTGCAGGGGTCAGCAAGCTGTGCTACTTAAGGCATGCAAGCTGATTTTCAGCAGCACACAGGAGGGAGCTCAGCTCTGCCCCTGGTCTCCCACGCAGCCGCTGGAGAGAGCTCCCTCCTCCCTGCAGCAGGTTAGGCTATGGTGGAAGGATGCAGGGCTGAGGCTCCTCAACGGCCCCTTGTCCCGGACTGGAGGCACCACTGCCGCAGCCATGCAATCCGGGGCTGGCCCCAGGGGCTGGAGGCACGGCAGCCAGGCAGTCCAGGACCGTGTGGCTGTGGCAGTGGCACTTCCGACCTCCAGGGCCGGCCCCGGACCACATGGGCCGCAACCTCAGGGTCTCTGGGGCCAGCCTCAGACCACAGTGGCAGTGGGGCCTCCCTGGCCAAGCCCAGACCACGTGAATCCCGGCAGTGGGGCCTCCCTCCAAGGTGGCCAGGACAGCATGACTATGACCGTTGCCGCAAGGGGGCACAAAGCCAGATAAGGTCCCTGCTCATGCCTAGTCCCCACCCCATCCCAATCCCCTCACAAGACCCAGCACCCCCAGCTTGCTCTGACACCCTCCCTTGCTCCTGCACCCTCTCTACTGGCCAGACACCCCACTCTGCTCCTTCATCCATGTTGCTCCTTCACCCTCCCTTGTTCCTGCTCCCTCCACTTGGCCAGACACCCTATTCCCAGCCTGCTTCTGCACCCCTCCCTATCCTACTTGCTGGTAGCCCTGTCTTGCTCACTGCGCCAGAGTCTAAGGAGGTCCATAAAATCCACTAACTCCAGAACCCCAGAAAAGTAAATCTGGTCTATGAGAAGCCCTGAACCTGAGTTCCCCCTGCCCCCCCCCTTTCCGTCTCCTCACCCTGTGAGGCTGGGGCACCAGAGTGAGGTGTCTCAGCTGGGGCCACATCAGTGAGCATTGGGGGTTTTTGGAGGTTTTTTGCTTCTCACGTGTGGTCCCCAACAGACTTTTCTGTGAGTCAGTGACCCCCCCAACCCAAAACAGGTTCCCCACTGTCAGGGGGTCCACAGGGTGGGGCCCAAAGTCACGGAGCTCAAGGCCCTGTGGAGACCCGCCTAATTTTGCTATAGCCCCAAAACCAAGGGAAGGTTTACCCGTACCATGGCGATTTAAAACCCACCAGGTGGGCCCCCTCCTTCAGGGTGTATACTGCTTCTCTATTGCCACTCCCACCTTAGACCCAGCGGCGGGATGCATGGTCTTATAGCCAAGACCCTCAGGTTGACCCTCAGTCCCAGGAGAGCATAGGGTCCCACCATCAGGGTCCGTAGTCTGGCCCTCGGACACCAGAGGGAATAGGGTCCTATAATCAGAGTCCACAGTCTGGCCCTCAGACACCCGAGGGAATAGGGTCCTTTTGCACAAAAGGGGGAAGGTAGGGAGACCCGGGCCCTCCTACTCCACTGGGTCCTGGCCCAGGGCCCTAAGAGTAGGGATCTATCTATTCCTCTACCCGGTTGGTGGGGACAAGGCCGAAACGCACCAACCACTCGGGCTAGTCCCCCCCCCCCGCCCTGGGCCACTTCCTACTAGGGACAGGTGCTTACCTGTCCACATCCTGTGCCGAGACTCTCCTTACCGGGCTCAGGCAGTGCAGGCAAATTAAGCCCTGTTGCAGGGCTTGTCCGTCAGCGGTCGTGACCGGTCTGGGGGTCCCCATAGTCCCGCAAAAGGGTCCACTGCTGTCATAGGGGCCTCCAGCGACAAAGTCGCGGCAGGTACCTGGGCCCACCCTGGGGGCAGGTAGGTGGTCCGGCGAAGCCAACCAACCAGCCGGGGGTAGTGTCCACAGAGGAGGTAGTCCTGGGCCCAGAAAGGCTGGGGTGCCCAGGGATGAAGCAGCCTCCCGCCAAAGCGGGGCGTCTGCAAGTTCAGCCCCAAAGCTGGGGAGCTGTCGTGGCGGGGGCAGCTGCTCTGCGGGGTCAGGAGGTGGGGGTAACTAGCCCCTCTCGCTGCAGCGGCAACGGTCCCAAGGGCAGCCAGTGTCCTGGCTGTGGCATGGGGGGCAAGGGCAACAGCCTCTCCTCCCCGGAGGAGAGTGGTGACGGCTCTTCCGGTGCCACTGCCACCGGCATTCCGCTGCTTCTGTCCCCTCCCTCCCCACCCCCCGCCCCGAGCAAGCTGGCTCGGGGTTTAAATTTGCTGGCCTGTGGCAGGAGCATGTGCAGCAGGGCTGGGGGGGGGGTCATCCGCTCGCTCCACAGAGCAGCCCCTCCCACAGAGCAGCCCTGTCACACCCACCCCTGCCATAAATAAAGAAAACATTGAAACCTTTTGTGTTGGACATAATATTTCACTTTATTTAAAATGAAGTTTGATAACTAACATGAGAAAATTAAAACGCCTAATCTGTTTCATAATTTAAAATTAAACTATTCTCACTAGCTACAGCTGGTTCAAAAAATAAGGTCACCATACCCAGGCTGCTTTTGCCTCCCCTCCTTCCTCCTTCCCTCTGGCACACAGATCCGTGAATAAGTTAAAACTCAGTACACCACTTCTGAAAGGTTGCCGACCCCTGCACTAAAAGGTAAGATCTGCATCTTAATTTATTTATTAATCAAGCTGCATAAGTAGGACTATTATTGACTTTAAAAAGTATCACTGGCACTCGGACCGGTACATGAAGGCAAATAAGTAAAATCTCCGCACTCCACCTCTGAAAGATTGCTGACTTCTGCCCTAGCGTGTTGCCTGGGGGCCGGAGAGGCATGAGCCCTTTCAATTGCTTCTGTTTAAAGGGCTCGCACTTGCTGGGCAGCTGTGTTGCCTGGCAGCCACCCAGCAAGCACAAGCCCTTTAAACAGAAGCAATTGAAAGGGCTCACAGCTCTCAGTTCCACTGGCCCATAGCCTGGGAGCTGCTTGGGAGGTGTGAGCCCTTTCAGCTGTTTCTATTCCAAGAGCTTGTGTCTGCTGAGCAGCTGCCAGGGAAGAGGTTAGCAGCAGGGCCAGGAGCTGCCAGCCATATTTTGTGAATTCTAAGCCCCCACCCCAGACAACTCTAAGAGGAGGCTAGCCCCCAGTACCCTCCCATCTGCTCCACATCCTTCCATTGGTCAGAAGTCAGAAGACAGGGACCCCAGGCCAAGCAAAGCTCCAAGCAGGGTAATTCTCAACCCCGCCCCTTCTGCCCAAGTCCCCACCTCTTCCATCCAAGGCCCTGCCTCTTCTGGGTTGGCCACTTCCAAAATTTGTGAAGTGGGCTTCCTTAAAAAATTATTGCCCACCCCTGCCTTAGACTCCACCTGCTGTTCAGTAGTGGAATCTGTCAAATTTCCCACACTAAACTGAATGTCAGCATGAACATACTTCCCTCCCTCCAGTCTGAAAGGCTTTAACAGCATGCATGTTTATACCCCCTCAATTACATTCTCTTTCCCTGCTCATTTGTAAGGTGTCATTACTGCCAACTCTCAGCTGCTTTAAGGGGAAATTCAGGTCAAAGCTATATAAACTTTTTAAAATACTGAGGTTTTAAAATCAAAATCAGTGTGTTTATGTGATGAGTGACTGTTTATTGTATATGCCTGTCAGCATGGAAACCATCAGGTTTTGCTCACAGTCTCTGAAGTAGTGGCAGACACAGTTTTTCCACAGCTAGACTTTCAGCTAAACTCTGGTCAGCACCTGCATAGCTGATATACCCAAGTAATTTTGCTTGGTACAGACAAGGCCTAAGGGAGTCAGCTACAATTAACAACATGGCTATATTTGGAGAGTAATTCTACAAGCCAGCTTTTCAATTGGAACTTTTATTTCTGAAGCTGTTTCTGTAGTCTGGGAATCTCCAAAAACTGTAGTTCTGATCTGAATGAGAAATCATTCTTTAAAAACATCAGTCTTTTCTTTGCTCCATTTAAGTGTTAACTTAGTACAACTTCCTACACTCTACCGTAATTTGCTGGATGGTGGTGAACAAAGATAAGGTTAATGCTATACAGTTAAACTTATTCAGGGAGACATCCTGGAAATTGCCATGGAAACAGTTCTTACAGCCTTAAAGCTTAATGCTACTTTTAAATACCATACATGCCTGCACCGCAATTTAGCTTGTAAAGTTATACTATGCATACAAGCATAGCACTTTACACAGATTTACAAAATACATAGCAATCAACATACATGGCAATCTGCCCATCCCAAGAAAATAACAGATCAGGGGAAAAAAACTACTTAGGAAGCTCTGCTCAGTAAACCTTAGGAGAAGGGTTTATAGTCACACTTGGGGGAGAGGATTTCCTCCTCTGACTCTGAGATCCACTGAGAAACTCAATTCCACCTATATAAATTCCTTGAGGGGCTAATTAGATTTGGTGTCATAGTCCATGTTTACATATTATGGCTTTGGGGTTGGTTAGGTGGTGAAGGAGAATAGATAGCAGCTGTGGAAAGCATGTTAAGAGCATTATTTTACCATGGAAAATCTGCTGCAAATAATGTGTATTTGCCACAGGATAATACTGCAGTGAGCAGCTCCTTCATAGCTTTGCTCCCTCGCTATGCTGACCTGTCCCTCTCACAAACCAGGGAAGCTGTATGTTTATACTCAATGTTAAGGTTACATTAAACTCAGATCTTGTTTAATGCAGTGTAATGTAGTCCTTTGGGATAAGCATATGCTGTGCTTTCATCTGTCCAACACACCTACCCCTTCAGTGTAGCCAACATCAAGAGATCAAAAGTCATGAGTCAGAACCCAAAATAATCATGAGACTAAAAAATAGCAATATTGTGTGGGTTTTTGGTTTGTCTTTTGATTTGTGAACTCCCCCTTCCATGTGTGTGCGTATCCTCAAACCCAACGGGTGCATCTAGACTGGCAAGATTTTGCGCAAAAGCGGCTGCTTTTGTGCAAAAACTTGCCACCTGTCTATGCTGGCCGCGAGAATTTGCGCAAGAACACTGACTTTGTAATGTACAAAATCAGTGCTTCTTGCGCAAATACTTTTATGCTCCCGCCCAGGCGTAAGCCCTCTTGCGCAAGAGGGCCAGTGTAGACAGGAACATTAATTTCTTGCTCAAGAAAGCCCGATGGCTAAAATGGCCATCAGAGCTTTCTTGCGCAAGATAGCGTCTATACTGCGCACGGATGCTTTTGCGCAAAAGCAAATCTTTTGTGCAAAGGCACATGCCAGTATAGACGCTCTCTTGCGCAAATACTTTTAACAGAAAAACTTTTCCGTTAAAAGTATTTGCGCAAAATCATGCCAGTCTAGACGCAGCCAACATGTCTGTCTACACACCATAAGTTCACACCCTCTCAGTTCATCCCATCCCACGAACCCCCAGACATTTAGTTCAGCTCTTTGAGTCCCCACCCACTTAGTTCAGTTTCCCCAACCCCATTCAATTTAGCCTGTCCATCAACCCTCAAACCCCTCCCCCTAAGTTCAGCCTTAAGCCCTCACCCTCCCTCAGTTCAGTCCCAACTAGCCCCATCAATTCACTCCCAGTTCAGTCCTCCTCCCCACCTCACCCATGTTTCTCCTGAGATTTTTTATCCCCTCTCTCAGGCCTGGGAAGGGTAGAGGGGCTGCAGCTGGGTCCCCTTTCCTGGCTTGGGGGAGTAGCTCCAGAGGCTCTTCATCCGCTCTATCCCTGCCTGGGCAGGGTGCTTTGGAGAAGAGGCCATCCTGCACGTGTTTCCCACAGCTGGGGGGAGAGGAACAGAGTTGCACTGAGCTCTTTGCTTTCTCCTGCACTTTTTGTGAGAAAAGCAAGTGGAGGAGAGAGACTCTGACAGTTTCTGGCAGGGTTCAACTTCACAAGGGCTGAAGCTACTCATGTCATTGTGAAATGAGCTCCAATCTCATCATCTGTGAAAAATAGCATAAGAGAAGAGTTGACAATACCTGCCACTCAAGATATGAGTGAGAATTTAGTTGTTGCATCACAGCTCTGTTCACACACTAGTGAACTGTCAATCTGGATTCCCATTAGGTCATTTCAAGAATCATTGTTTGTTTGTCCCAACAGCGGAGGCAGGTTTATATAATTTTTAGTGGTGCCCAGAATGGGTCCCCCGCACCTTGTAAGAAGTGGGGTGGGGGGGAGGGCTCTGGCTTTGGGGGTATGTTTGGGGTTTGGGAGGGGCTCAGGGCTGAGCAGAGGATTGGCATGCAGGCTCTGGGGTGAGGATGAGGAGTTTGAGGTGTGGGAAGCAGACGGTTGGGGGTGCATCTAGGGCCCGAGGTTGGTGCTAGCTGGACTGGGGAGGAGGAGTTCAAACTTAATGCAGTTTGAGTTGTGTAGCAGGCTGTGCCAGGGGCTGAGGGCATAAAGAAGAACTCTCTCCCCCCGCACTCACCCAGGCCCCAGTAGGAGTCCATGTGGAGTTGCCTGCTGGAGTAGAGGCAGTTGCCATGTGCCTCCTCCCTCTGTAGGCGCACCAGTCAGCCTGCCGGCCCCACTCCCTTACAGACATGCTGCAGCAGAAGCAGCTGGTGGGGGAAGGGTGGTGTGATACAGGGAGCAAGAGGCAGCCACCTGTTGCTCCAGGGCATAGGTCAAGTGAGGACACAGAAGGCACACCATCATATGGGGCCTGAGGACAGACCCAACCCTAACATTAGGGGGGCCAGGCCCCAGGGGCCCAACATTGGTGGAGCCTGGGCACCACTGGTCTATACAACTTACCAACCCTGTTCTCCAAATGTGGCCCTGTCAGCCGGTGGTCAGGGCAGTGAGTGGTGTGTGTGTATTATACACCCGAGACTTCAACTGCTGAGACACAAGGCCCCGTCGCAGTGGGCAGTCTAGGTGAGACTGACGGGTGCCCCGAGCAGTTTAACGTCCGTGTCTTTACTGCTAGGATCGGGATCCTTTCGCGGCGGGCAGCCAACAGGCCGACAGACGACCCAGAGTTTACAGGGAGAGCTTATTACACCTCAGATTTTGACTGCTAGGATACATGATCCCTTCGCAGCGGGCAGCCTGGGGAGGCTGAGAGATGCCCCAATGGATCTGTCCCCTGGAAGCGACACGATCCAACGCTCAAGCTCTCCCTATATCTGTCCCTTATGACCGGCTGGAGTTCTTTTTAAAATTGTGCTTGGTTCTGTTACAGCAACTGAAGGAGTCAGGTCACAGCTTAAACAGTTACTATTTTATTGTTACAGGGTAAACTTAGCTGTTAAATGCTACTACTGTGTTACAGATAGCACAGCCACTACAAAGGACAGGACAGAAATTACACTAAGAAGTCACTTACAGGTACCATGAAACCCTTTTGGTTCTCTGAGCTCTTATTAAATGCATGCAAAATGGACACCTAGCAGGTATATATTCTCACCCCTGCGTTCCAGACTTGGCGTGGCCAGCGTCTTTCTCTCAATCCCTCGGGAAGAAGTAGGGCGAGGTTGGGCGTCCCACAGACCTCGGGAGACAACCAATACCTGCCAGCAGGTGTAGATGATTGGAGCGGGCTACTAAACCCCTCTTTATATCCCTTGGGTCACATAGGCTTCTTCCTGGTCTCAAGTGGCCAATTAGGAAAAATGGCTTTGAATGCCAAGTTTCCCATGAAGGGTGCAAAACATAATTCACACCTGGGAAAATGCAGACAATGGGCACCTCTGGTGTGTGATGGGCGAAGATTCCTCTCCTGGGACAGTGCAGGCATGTCTATTACTGGTACTAGCCATCAGGGCCGCGGGAGGCCCTGGGTCGTCAGCTAGCCCATTTACTGTCTGGTTTCTGTTTATGGTAGAGTCAGGGACAGGCAGCACACCTGCGTTCCCAGGGCATCAAAGGCTGACTGCCTTTCTCTTGCTCTCGGGGGGGGTGGGGGGGGGAACAAGATGGAGTTCATGTCTGGCTACATTCCACCCCCTTGACACGCCTCACTATGTCCCAGAACGCAAGATGGCGGTGATGCCAGCACCTTTTGCCCTCCTTGGAGGAAGCTAAAATCGCCCTATCGGCAGGGTCTGATCAGATTATTTTGGATCAAGGGATTGATTAGGATCGCTTCCCAACGCCATATACCGGACTTGTGCAGAGGAGGTAGCAGTGTACACCAAACGCTTAACAATACATAGAAGCATGCAGCAAGCAATTACAACAAGAAAAATGGTTAATATAGTATTTACAATAGAGTGAAGGAATGGAGTTAACGAAAATCCTAGGTGTTGGGCTAGCCAATCTAGCCATGAGGCTTTTCCGTCCTCAGTTACAGCGTGTAGCACCTTAACAGCGCCCTTTATAGTGAATGCATCTTGTTTAATTTGTAAGCAGCAAGATTGGTTAATTATCGCACATACTTCCCCCTGCTGGGCTAAAACTGCATCTAAGGCTATTCACTAATGCCTTCTCCAGCTCAGCTACTCCAAGCCAGGGCAGAAATGTGCAGGTGAACTGGTGAAAAATCTGTAGAGCGTTCTATAAGGGGGTTCAGGGTGAATCTTCTTTGCATCCGGTGCAGGAAACTTCCAAGGTTAGTGAGACCAGAAGCCATAATGTGGGAGTGTACAGTGAGCCCCCCAGGGGCAGCGTGCCCCAGTGAGCAGCGCCCTATTTAATTCAGTGGCAGATACTTGTTGGCTTTCTGCCTGCAAATGAAAAAGAGTCCTGGCTCTTCCTTTAGAATAGGGGAGTAGAGTCCTTTCTTTGGGGTATGGTGGGTAGCACAGTAACTATCATTAGCGGTTGTGCAATGCAAGGCAAGCAGCAAGTCCTGTAGGACCTGATCCGCTGCAAAAAGCTCTGCCCTAGCACACTGGTTTGGGAGTAGGGTGTTACTGGTTACCAGTGTGGGGTTGTATATTTGACCGGTGTTAGGAATAATGAATAATGACTGATTGTACCAGGCTTTTCCTTCCGGGTATTGGCTGAAGTTTAGGGGAATAATGGTAACATTGCTAGATAGTGGTGTGCCACCTTGGGAGATGTTATATCCCTAGCACCTTAAGGGTTTTTGGTGGGTTGCACTGGGATAGACATCCCAGACTTTTAATTTCTCATTAAACTTACAATGTGGGTACACTGCTGGTCCCCTAACCACCCAAGGTGGGGTCCAATACTTTTTTGTTCTCAAAGCAGATGGGGTATACTTCCCTGGAGCTTCCTGTTATACACTCCAGAGTTTGACCCCATAGTGTAGGTTGCCATTGTCCATGCCACCCCCAAGTTCCCCTCCCAGAGTCACTCCGAAGATCCTGGTGGTCGGGGTCGCTGTCATTGAACCAGGCTGGTCCCCATCTGAGGATGTCGCTCTTGTTCCACTAGTCATTTAAGTTTAAAGGAACAAATTCAATCCCTAGTCCTGTGGAAAAGTTCAGCAGTGTACACGTCCAACAGTCCGTGGCGCCAGTTTGGATGGCATTCTGGAAAGGGTGTCTGGGAACGGAGGAGGCTGCTGTGGCCACAAGGAACGTTACAACGAGTCCAAACATCATGCTGTCGCTCAGATCGGGGTGTGCCACACAACCAAGTTTGATTCTAAAAGAAAGCACAAAGTCAACCGGTCTTGGATACAATCCAAGCCTTAGTTATAGTTATTGGCATCTTGTCGGGGTTTGCAGTAATCCAAACGCCCTTGGCTGTGCCCAGGCTGGGGTGTTTGACTACAACAGCCCAGGGGCATATTTGGCCTTCTCTGTCTGGTGGAGGGTAATGGGCCAATGTAATCAATTCCCCAGTTTGCCTATTACCAGTTTAGCAAGGAGGGTGGCCTTGTTCACTAAGCCTCATACCTCCTGGTCCTTTTCTTAAGCATATTCCTGAAAAATCTGAGAGTTGCTTTAACTCTCAGTACCCATCCTTAAGGGAATCTAGCTCTGCCTGGGTACTGAGGGACATGCATTTCTACCTCTCTACTTCTGCAGCAGAGGCTTTTATATTTTTGCAGTTTCATATTTACATTCTTATATTCAGTCAATTTGAAGAACACCTCATTACAGGTTTTCCATAGAAGTCAAGCTGCAGCTGCTTATCCACAAGTAGTTAGCCAATTTGTCTTCTAGGTTTGAAATTGTATGGACAGCAGCTAACACTTGATCAGACCAAGGGCTATGCCCGAACCTTTACAAGATTTTGTTCAAAAGGGGTAACATCTTTTACAAATGCCAATTTCTCAGTCTTCTCTCTGGGAGCCTTCTTAAAAGACTGCTTACATTTAAACATTTTCTAGTATACCCAACCTCCTATTGGGGCTAAAATAGCAATACCAATACCTCCTTTTTTTTTTTCTTTCTTTCAGGGGATAAGGCAACACGCCACATTTATTGAACATACATAGATCAATCAATACTTATCATATGCATATGATACATTACACTCATGTACTCTCACACACCCACAAGCACACTTGTTTGTTACCAAAGGTTGCTCCCCCTTCTGTATCTGTTCTCACATTTAGCATTGTGCAAACATAAATCCTTTTAGATTCTCACTTTTATGTTTGACTTCTTTTTCCCATCTTTCTTTCTGGAGGGCTACAATTTGAACTTTCTGATCTCAGGTAGTTTGCTGATCAAACTTAGCCATTACCTGCAAAGCTTCTTTGTGCTGCCAGCTAGGGCATTTGCATCACAAAGGAAATTACAACCTGTTGTGGCTCCTGGAGCCTCCACAGCATTTTAATTTGTTTGCAGTTTTTACCCCTTCTACAATATACATGGCATGTCACAGGAAAATGTGCAATCTTTGTTTACAACACTACTTAGCCACATTAAACTTTGCATAGGGTGTAACTCTTTCTTTATGCTCACAGAGTTTTCCTGTACTTTCATTAAACAACTTGGACTGAAATGGTCTTACTGAAAGCAAACCAAACCAATTTGTTTTAAACCTACAAACAAGATTACTGGACCTTGAAAACCTCACTTATTTACACTATATATATGTATATTTACACTCAGATACACATACATTCTCTCTGAACCTTTCTTACACAATTTCTACATAGCTGTACAACAATTACATTCCCTTTTATTCATTGGGATAGTTAAGTTCCAATAGAACCCCCTCCCTTTCGAGTTCTTTTAGCAGTATCTATAATCAAATGTATGGATTTGAGTCAAATTTGCCTGGATTATTTACAGACATTCCTTTGGAAAAAGGGCCCATTTTTCCTTCAGAATGGCTGCAAAGAAACCACAACTTTCTTCTACACCATTTTAGCATTTGCACAACTGCTCAATTCTCTCCGTTCTCTGTAGAGTTAAATTCTCTGTGGGTTTTTCTTTTCTTAAAACACTTTCTTACAGAACTGCACCCACAACTCCTCAGGATTTCCCTAATCCTTTTCTAACATTTCTCCATCCCATTTTGGGTTGCCCCAACCTTCCTGGGCAAAATTCTTTTCTACTTTACTGAAATCAGTATTTACCATGACTAGCTTCATGTTGCTGTATTTAAACCTATAACATAATCTTGCCGACTACGCCAATTCTGTCAGCCGGTGATCAGGGCAGTGAGTGGTGTGTGTGTATTATACACCCGAGACTTCAACTGCTGAGACACAAGGCCCCGTCGCAGTGGGCAGTCTAGGTGAGACTGACGGGTTTAAGGTGAGCCCCGAGGAGTTTAACGTCCGTGTCTTTACCACTAGGATCGGGATCCTTTCGCGGCGGGCAGTCAACAGGCCGACAGACGACCCAGAGTTTACAGGGAGAGCTTATTACACCTCAGATTTTGACTGCTAGGATACATGATCCCTTCGCAGCGGGCAGCCTGGGGAGGCTGAGAGATGCCCCAACGGATCTGTCCCCTGGAAGCGACACAATCCAACGCTCAAGCTCTCCCTATATCTGTCCCTTATGACCGGCTGGAGTTCTTTTTAAAATTGTGCTTGGTTCTGTTACAGCAACTGAAGGAGTCAGGTCACAGCTTAAACAGTTACTATTTTATTGTTACAGGGTAAACTTAGCTGTTAAATGCTACTACTGTGTTACAGATAGCACAGCCACTACAAAGGACAGGACAGAAATTACACTAAGAAGTCACTTACAGGTACCATGAAACCCTTTTGGTTTTCTGAGCTCTTATTAAATGCATGCAAAATAGACACCTAGCAGGTATATATTCTCACCCCTGCGTTCCAGACTTGGCGTGGCCAGCGTCTTTCTCTCAATCCCTCGGGAAGAAGTAGGGCGAGGTTGGGCGTCCCACAGACCTCGGGAGACAACCAATACCTGCCAGCAGGTGTAGATGATTGGAGCTCCAATGGGGTGGGCTACTAAACCCCTCTTTATACCCCTTGGGTCACATAGGCTTCTTCCTGGTCTCAAGTGGCCAATTAGGAAAAATGGCTTTGAATGCCAAGTTTCCCAGGAAGGGTGCAAAGCATAATTCACACCTGGGAAAATGCAGACAATGGGCACCTCTGGTATGTGATGGGCGAAGATTCCTCTCCTGGGACAGTGCAGGCGTGTCAATTACTGGTACTAGCCATCAGGGCGGCGGGAGGCCCTGGGTCGTCAGCTAGCCCATTTACTGTCTGGTTTCTGTTTATGGTAGAGTCAGGGACAGGCAGCACACCTGCGTTCCCAGGGCATCAAAGGCTGACTGCCTTTCTCTTGCTCTCGGGGGGTGGGGTGGGGGGGGGGAACAAGATGGGGTTCATGTCTGGCTACAGGCCCGCAGTCATTGGACATTTTTATAAGGGGAAACCACCACTACTTTTAAAGTCAGTATTACCCAGGGGACTTTGCAAATTTATAAAATGAATTATTGCTATTTTGAAACAATCTCCACAATAAACAGAGTTAATTTCTTTATATACAAAAATAGACTGTATTTCACAGTAATAAACAAGCAGCTATTTAGCAAGACTGCTGTACACAAGTTATTAGCTTGATTCTGCAAGCATTTATGCATGAGAATATCTTTACTCACACTGAGCAATCCTACTGAAGTTAATGAAACAACTCCATGTTAGTAAAACTACTCACATGAAAAAGTATTTCCAGATTTGGGGCGTAAATAATCAAATATGCACTGTTTGGTATCACTTATTGGCTGCCACATTTAATTTGGTGTTTTTTTAAGTTGTTATCCATATAGAAACAGAATATCAAAAATAGGGGAAAGAGAAATATATCACTACCCCGGAAAAGAGGGTATGCACAGGTTCAGAGGGGAGGAGCAGAAATGATTATTTCAAGATAGTGATTTATCATTAAGGCATAATTGTAAATTTTAATAGATTAACCATTGAAACAATTTGGGTAGAGTGTAATAGATTCTCCATTGCTTGCAGTCTTTAAATCAATACATATCTTTCTAAATTGCTATAATTTAAACAGAAGTTATGGGTTTGATGCAAAAGCCATTAGTGGTCCAGTGGCAAATTAACACCTGTGAAGAAGGGGGAGGGGGGCTACCAATGCTAGAATTGTGGGCCTGCCCCCTGCTCTTCCTCTTCACCTGAAGCCCAGCCCCAGAGCAAGCCAGAGCCAGAGCCAGGCTGTGCTAAGAGACACCCAGAGGCTTTGTCTACACTGGCGGCTTCTTGTGCAAGAACATCTTGCGCAAGTGTTCTTGTGCAAGAAGTCTTGTGCAAGAAAACGTCCACACTGCCATGTGCGAGCTGTGCTTTTGCGCAAGAGCGCCCATGGCAGTGTGGACGCTCTCTTGTGCAAGAAAGCTCTGATGGCCATTTTAGCCATAGGGCTTTCTTGCGCAAGAAATCCCTGCTGAGCGTCCACACTGCCTTCTTGCGCAAGAGCTCCTGCGCAAGAGGGCTTACACCTGTTAAAAAAGAGCGTAGCTCTTACGCAAGGAGCCCTCTCTTACCACGCCGTACTGTAAATTTACTTGCGCAAGAGCGGGCGGGCAGTGTGGCCGCTCTGCAGATTCTTGCACAAGAACGGCCGTACTTGCGTAAGAAGCCGCGAGTGTAGACATAGCCAGAGAGATTGGGCTGCTGTGGGGAGCCCCAGACATCCCCTGTCTTCAGGGAGTATCTTACCATAGCCCAGCTCCAGTTTGGCCAGGGGCTGGGACCTTGTAGGGAAGAGAAGGAGCAGAGCCATGATGCTATAGTGAGGAATAGTAAAGCAGAAGCTACGTTTCATGGCAGGGAAGTTGATCACCTTATCAGCTCTCCAGCAGTTAAGTGCTGCCTCTGACCCCACTACTCTGAACCTACCCAAGGCTACTAGTTCATGTTAAAAAGCGAGCAGGTATGGCTCCCTGACCCCCTCCCCCAACCTCTCCCAGCTCCAGGAGAACCAATGTTCTTTGTGCTCAGGGCTCCAATACATCTTAATTCCCTCTTCATAGGCCTTTGTTATGCAGGTTAAATGATCACAATGGACACTTCTTACCTTAAAATATATGACTCAGAAAAGTCACGTAGAATATGTAGTAACATGATACATTATCATTGGTACGAGGCCTAAGGTCACAATGGTCAAGACTTTGCTAATATAAAACAAAATTAAGCTGTGAGCAAGAGGCAGGCCCTGTTCATAGAAGCTGGCAAGAACAGAGCTGATATTACAGAAACACTCATACCTAAGATGTAGTAAGCACAGGCTATCAGGGCTGGCTCTTGGTTTTTTGCTGCCCCAAGCAAAAAAAATTTTGGCCACCCCCCCATGCCCTTGGCCTGCTGCTGCAGGACAGGCACTGAAGAGGAAAGCACCCCTTTTACCTTGCAGCTCTTTGACTTCCACCACACTCCGGCCAAACCCAGCCTAAGTCCTGTGTCCCCTCCATACACATCCCCGTCCACACACATCCTGACCCCCCCCCCCACCCACTCACCGAACCCAGTTTCCACCTTCTCTCCCCTCCCAGGCAAACCCGACCCCTCAGTGACCGGACCCAGTCTGCCCCCTCTTTTCTCCCCCACCTAATCCACCCTGTGCCCTCTCTTCCCTCCCAGCCAAACCTGATCCCCCTCCGCTCCCAACCGGACCCAGTCTGCTCCCGTCTCCCACCTCCCCCCACTGACCAAACTCCGTCTCCTTTCCCTCTCCCCGCCAAACACTCGTGTCCCTTCCCCACAACATGCGCGGAAATGTCAGAGCGCCCTGGGGGAGGGGTGAAAGTGGCACAGGTCCCCCTACTTCTCTTTCCCCCGTGTGAAGTGGGACGCCGGGGGCTCCCCTCCCCTGCAAGAGGAGAGAGAGGAGCCGCCAGGCCAGGGCTTGCCTGCAGCTGCCGCGAGGGACTCTGCGGCCAGCAGCTCCCTGGGGTGCTGCGGATGTTCTGAGGGGCCGGCGCGGTAGCGCAGCTGGCTGGCTGCCCCGGGCAAACACCTGGGAGCAGGAGAGAGGCAGAGCGCTAGGTGGGGCGCTGGCTGTGCGCCAGGGTCCAAGCTCCGCGCGGAGCAGGAGAAGGGTCTCCCAAGCTCTCCTGGCGCTGATTAGACAAGAGGCCGGAGGGAAGGTGGTAGGTGGGGGGGAGGGAGGGCGAAATCAACAACAACAAGTGGCGCAGCAGTAGTCCGAGCGGGGATGGCGGCAGGCGGCTCGGACAATGGAGCGCAGCTGCCCGCCCCTGCCACAGCAGGAAGCGGTGGAAGCCTGGCTGGATGATCACTCGGACTCACCCACTCTTATTTTGTTCGGAAAGCCCCCCCTCCCCACAGACGATCCCTGGGAGCTGCCTCCCCTTGACATCCTCCCCCACACACACACCTTTCCCCTCCCAACAGCTGGCAAAAACGAAACAAACACGCAGCCGCTTTTGTGCCGCTGCCACCCAAGTTCCCAGCAGCGGGCACGCCCCGGCTCTGCCTTCCTAGCCCGACCCCCAGCGGGGTGGGCGGGCCAGGAGGAGCTGCTGCCTCACCCCTCGGCGTGGTTCCCAGTGGCCACAGGCTTTGCGTGCCCCACTGGACACGCTGTCCCAGCCCCCACGCTTCTCTGGGGCAGTGGGAGCGTCCCGCCGTGCCCCCCTGGCTGTCCTGAGTGGAAAGCCCCGCCACGCCCCGTGTCCACAGAGTGACAAACCTGCACAGGGTGCTTTTCAGGAGCAGTCCTCCCCCTCAGCAATAGGCCAGGCCCCGCTAACCTCTGAGCTCTCTGCGGGCCGGGGGGGGAGGGGCGGGTCACTCGCTGATTCCCAAAGTGCTGCTGCTCTTGGGCTCGACATCTCAGCGGCTGTGTGTGTGCCGCGCGCAGCGAGGCGAGGCAGGAGAGGGGCCGAGCGGGCTATGGGCCGGATGAGTTGCAGGTGGTGGCGACCCGGCGGGGCGCTGTGTTTGAGGGGAGAGAGCTGGAGATGGGAGTGGGGGGGAGGGGTCTTGCCAGTTAGGGGCGAGGAGCTGGGGCTGCTTCTGCAGTTGGAGGGGGAAGTAGGGGTTCCCTCCGTGCCCAGCACTGAGGCACTGACCCTTCTTCCCAGGCGGCCGCGTGGAGAAGCAAGAGCACGCGCTCCCCCTGCAGGCCACCAGCTTCGCCACCCCACCCATTGCCTTGGGCGGCCACAGGCAGGCCTGCGTCCGGCGGTAAGGCTGGCTGGAATGCCGCCCCTGCAAATGTGCCGCCCCAAGTACGTGCTTGTTTTGCTGGTGCCTAGAGCTGGCCCTGCAGGCTATGAACACATTCCAGAGGGATCATAACAGAACACCCAGTGAAGAAACATCTTGGTACCGATATACTCCCCACAAACAACAAGCATACTGACCCAGGTTCAGGACAGCATGATAAATAGTGAACGAACCCCCATGTACAACAAAATGGATGGTATATAAGTAATGTCAGAAGGTGGCAACCTGGTAGGTCAGGAGTAATGTATAACTTGTTTGTACCTATGTATAAAAACGTACCCCAAGAGGAGTTGTCTTTGTCTGGCCTAAGGGGCAAAGAAGGATCCTGTCATTGATTGAGCTGGTCCATTTTTAGGGGGTATATTTGTAGTGGATCAGTAGGGTCTGCTGACAACTATTACTGTACTTCATTTGACAATAAACCTGATGCCTTTGATCCTTATCTGATTTTGTGGTCATTGAGGGCTCTCTGGGAGTCTGCTGTATGTGCCATTGGGATAGTACAGCATACAGAGGGGTAAGCACACACCCGACAATCATTGTACAGAGCAAGATACCTGATAGGACACCACACCGGTGACTTTTAACAATCACAGAATACAGCAGAAAAATAGAGAACTAAAACTTTCTATAGGTTTTGTTTAAATCATCCAATAAATGTAACGGAAAACGATATTACAGACTGTAGATTTTTAGAGTACGTTCTATAGTACTTCATTTTGTGTCTGTGTAGCCCTTTTTGTTTCTTTTCTAAGCCATTGCATTCTATAGAACTTCTGCATTGTGTACCTTTTCCTCAATCTCATCCCCTTGCTTATGTGCTCCTCATTCTAATCCTCTATCTTTGTCTGCTGAGTTTGCAGCAGGGAAGGGAACATATTTTCACATGTCTGTAAAACAGCCATCACAAACAAACAAAGGTGGTAAAAATGGAATTTTTTTTCACAACACATTTTGGAGTTCTAAAAACAATTAATAATACAAATTCAACTGGCGGGGAAAAATTTACTTTATCTTAGGAACTGTTCAATATTTGTTTTAGAACTTGGTGAATCTGAATACTGCTTCCTTACATATATTCCTTGGACTGGAAATATAAAGATACAGGAAGAATGTGTGAAGATTCAGGTTAGAGAGATACATTACATAACTTTAAAATATTATGCATTCATTTACTACACTTGCAAAGTCTCCAATGTTAAAGCAACTTCAAAAAAATTAGTATTTTCCTTTCCTGTATATAATCATGGTTTGTGCTAATATAGTTAATCACATTTCAGGTCAAAATGCAAATACTGTCTCCCTTAAGCTTAAGGGGGAAAAACCCCCTCTTCATCAGGACAGCAGAAGTAACTAGGTTCATAGATGAAAAAGCATTTATCATTGTGCATAATCTGTGAAATACAAGACTTTGTTAAACAATATCTTATTACCATTCTGAATCTGGTTTTGTGGCAGCCATCTTGCTGGAAGGGGATGTCAGCCATCTTGTTGATAAGATACAATAGCTTTGTTTTTCTGTGCTATATAAGTAAGGTATTTAGTGACACTCAAGCCTAACATAAATACTGTTTCATATTTAACTATTTTGACAGTCAGTTATACATTTTACAATTTTTTCTTTTATTCCCTGTTTCTGTCTGCATGGTATGCAAAAAGGCAGCTAATACTGTCTTTATAGATTTTATTCACTGTGTGGTAAAAGATAATTGAAACGTAGGCCAGGAGCAAAGTGATATTTTAATAATTATATGCTATCAGGCACTAAATTTTAACAATACTACTAAAAAGTTCACTGCTGATAACATGATTTGTATATATTTTCTCTAAATATCTGTCTGTACCATACTATAAGAAATATGCTCCCTACTGTATGCAGTATAATATCAGATAACTACACTTGCTTCGAGAAAAATTACAAAACTCTCAATTGCAGTTAGCAGAAGCAGGCAGCTAGTCCTGATAATATATAGGACTAGCATCAATACAAACATCTTTTTCTCCAAAAGATATCTATAACCAGTAGTCACATAGATATGTAATATGTCACACTATGCATGACACTGAATTTGATTTCCATTAGAGGACATTTATTAATTTGAATTTACAGTGTTTGTTCTTCAGTGGTATTTTTACACTCTGTTTGAACTCAATATCTATAGCCTAGTTGATACTTAAAAAAACTATTTAATATACTATATGGACTACAGAGTCCATCCTGCTCAGGCTGAATTCTGTGGGAGTTTTGACATTGACTTTAGTCATAGGAGGATCAGGCCCAGTGTCGACTTACAGAGATGCTGCATCCACAGAAAAAGCTTGTGCTGATTTTTTTGAAGACAGGCTTTCATATATAAAAGTAAAAAAACCAAACCCACAACATCCACCCAGGATCAAATAAACAAGGGTGAAGTGGGGGAATGACAATAATAGTAAAAGAATGGGAGTGTGATTACAAGGTCAAAATTCCAATGTCTGTAAGGTTCTGTGGCTGCTGTCCTGTCTTGCTTTGGAAGCATATGCCACTGGACAAAACTACATTTGACCTGCCACATGCAACACGGAAAATTGTATACTCTCCGATTTTTCCTCAGTAGCCGGAAAATTTGTCAATGTTACAACTGCCACTTCAAAGTTTCTGCCAGGATTCCTTCCAGACTGAGAGCTCTACATGGTTTAATTTGCCCTATTTGGGCCAAGAATAGGTTTTCTTCTAGCACCAGATAACACTAATCATTCAAAAGGATAGTATCCTAGTCCCATGGGAGGCATCAGTATCCACTTACTCTAAGGTTACTATTAGTTACCACCTGCCTGAATCTCCCTCCCTCCCTGCCTGCCTGCCTGCCTGCATCCTACCTACAGTACTTGCTTAACGCCCGCCTCCCCCTCGCAGATCTAAAACTACAACTTCCAGCCTGCAGCGCTCCTCTTGCATTTCCGAGCGGCTGCTGAGTTCCCGGCTTGCAACGCGACACCGGGGTCCCTAGTCCAATGGGAGCAGCAGGGGGCGGGTCTATGCAAATAGTCTCCTCCCTCTCCCTCCCAGTGGGCGACGGTTCCGTTTCCGTGTCGCGGCGCAGCGGCGTTGAGGGACATGGCCCGGCGGGGACCCTGCCGCTGCCCTTAGCATCACCTCAGCCGCCGGCCGGAGAAAAGATGGCGTCCATGTTGCTGAAGAGCTGCAGCCGGCGGGTCGGCTGCCTCCCCAGGCCGCTGCGCAGGGAGCCCACGTGGGGTAAGGCTCGGGCCGGGACGAGGCGGGTCCCGCAGCGCTAGGCCCCGGCTCCTTAGGCCCTGGACTCTCTACGGACGCGATGAGGGGGGCGCTGGGCCTAGCGGTCCCCTGGCGGCTAGAGGAGCCGGCTACGGGCCTGGTAGCGACGAGGGGCCGCGTGCGGGGCGCCTCCTTGCCTCGCTTCCAGAGATCACCTGGCGCCTCCCGGGCAGCCTTGAACTCTCGTGGCGATCTCCCCCGGGCTCCTTCTTGTAACCTCGCAGAGCTCGTGCCAGCGGCCCGGAGAGGCGTCCTCCCTCCGCGCCTCTCCTGTGCCCGCGGCGCCTTTAGTCCTCTTAGCTGGAGCCTTGGGCTGTGGGGAAGAAGTTACTCGGGTGGCGGGGCGCCTGGGCTGAGTCTAAATTTTTGTGAACTAGTTAATAACGTGTGACAAGGTAGTGGCATTTAAGCACAAAAAAAATAAACAGATGGTTTCAATATTTGTGAAAAGGGCTGGTGTGATACCTATTTAATCATCACTACTCTAGCTGCAGGTCATACAACGGCAATGCAAGCTTTCTTGCAGTAGTTGGAGGAGTCAGTCGCTATGGATGGAAGTTAAATGACTTGGCCAGTTCAGTTCAACCAGGCCCTGCTGAGACTCCTTTGTGGGGCAGGTAATTTGGCGTGGAGCGTGTTGGCTTACTCCTTCCTCCAACACCTCTAAGGGCTTTAGTCCACCCAAGGGAGGGGTTTTCTGCAAGACGTGTCTGAGCTGTGGGTCTTTCACCAGGACCTCTTCCAGACCTAGAAGCTGTTTTTGGCGACCAGGTCTGTTGTGGCCACTGAGGAGGTGGAACTCTTTGCAGAGCCCTGATACATGATTAGTGATGTAAGAGGTTAGTCAACTATCTGATAAGCATAAGCTTATTGGATAGTTGACTAGTGATGTAACTAGTTGCTTCCTCCCCTTGCCCCACTGCCTCTTTCAGAGAGAGGCAACAAGGGGGGGAGTAGGAGCGGGTGCTGGGGGGAGCCGGCTTAAAAGCCAGTTCCCCCCAGTATCATCTCCATGGGGTTCAGGGGAGGTAGAGGCACAGCGGGAAATGGTGCAAGTGGGGACTGAAGCAGTCTCCACTCATGCTGCTTCTGCTGTGATTCTGCTTTTGAAATGTACAAGAGCCCCACTGGCCCCACACTCTCTGCGGGACTCTTGCTGTAGTTCAAAGGCAGCGGTGCCCTTATAGACTGATTGAATAGTCAGTGGAAATCACATTGACTATTCAATTAGTTAATCTAAATTTAACATTCCTATATACAATCCCTATTTTTGTGCAAGAGGCAGAGTCTCCCTTGGTGTGCCAGAAGTTGGTCCTGGCAGAAACCACCTGGACTGTGACAGGTGGAATTGAGTAGATCCCCATGCATGTATCCAGGAGATGCTCCCCATCCACCCCATCCCACTGGGCCTTCCAGACCTTTTTATCATGCCCCATCCTGCAAGCCCCCAGCCTTCTCCCTCCTACAATCTGAGCTGGCTGCTTATCTTGCGTGCAGTTTGCTTTCAGACCACACCTAGGGAACCCCCTGTACACATTCATGCTCCACTGTTTCAATTCCTCACCTTCAATTCACTCCTTGACACCAAATGGTGGGATTATCTAGCCTCTGTAGGGGGTGAGGAACCCTGGTGAGCCAGCCTTTATTCCACTCTGGTCCCATGGCCTACCAGGGATATCGGTTGGTGGCTCCTTCAGGATGCCCTGAGTATGGGCATGTACCTGGTGCAGTTCACCCCCATCCCTGATGCCTGCCCCTTTTGCAGCATGAAGGAGAACCTGGTGCACGCTTATCTCGTACGTGCCAGGTTGCAGCCCATTTCAGCTTTTCCAGAACCTTCTGTTGAGTTCTTATTGCACTTCTCCCCTCACTTGTTTATAGTCTCACACCTTGTCCATGACCCCACAAAGTTGCAAGACTTTCCTATCAGCCTTTTCCTGGCCCTGGCCAAAGTGGCCATCTTCGGCACTTGTGGGAGGATGCTAGATGAGGGAGTGATCTGTGACTGTTGGACCTATAACCATTCCTTCTTTGTCTCTCACATCCAGGCAGAGTTCCTCTGGTGGCATCCACTGACTCCCTAGGTAGCTTTGAGGAGCAGTGGGTGCTGTCCGGGGATCTGTGCTTGGTGTCCCTGTTTGGATCCCTAGTCTTCAACCTATGACCTTCACTCCTGCTCCTGTTTTCCATCAAAGTCACTTGAAGGAAGGTGCAGTGGTGTTTCCCTCAAGGCTGGGGGAAGGGCCTTTAGAATTAGACTGGCTTCTCCCCACCCATTTCCCAGGATTTCAATTCATGGCCATTGCTGAGATTGCCAGTAAAAACTGCCACTTGTGAGCGACATTTTTTTGTAATGTAGATGCTTGTCCATCAAGATGACAAAACTAACTATATTCTGGCCAACAACAGCCATCTGATATATTGATTTCTTAGAGTTACTGGGTTTTGCTCAGATACTGCAGTAAAGGACATAATATAACAAACTAAGATAGATTTAAGCTGACTTTTAGCTTATTGAGATGGGCAAAAGGCAATCATTTATTACCATCACTCTGTGCCATTTAGTCTTTCTGCATATAGCATTCTAAGTCTTCAAAGTATAGGGAATATGGTTAATCTGTAAACTAAGTTACAAGGGTAAATGGGCGTACTGCCACCTTTTATGGCGGAGCAGTGTTTTCTCACATTGATAAGTAATTGGAATATTTAAAATTGGATTATTTGTTATGTGAAAATTGCTTGAATAGAACAGGAAGGGTGCCATGCACAATTATAGATTAAGTCAAGAAGGGACTATTGTGATAATCTAGTCAAACCTCTTATGTCCATAGAACTCCTAGAGCATATGTTTTAGAGAAACATCCAGTTTTGATTTAAAATTGTTAGTGATGGAGAATCTAACATGATCCTTGGTAAATTGTCCCAATGGTTAATTATTTTCACTGTTAAAATTTTGTGTTATTTCTATTTAAATATGTCTAGCTTTAGCTTCCAGCCTTTCGATCATATTATACTTTTCTCTGCTTCATTGAAAAGTCAGTTTTTAAATACTTATGCCCCATGTAGATGATAGACTATAATCAAGTCACCTCTTTATCTTTTCTTTGTTAAGCTAAATAGCTTGAGTTCTCTGAATTTAGCTCTGTAAGACAGGTTTGCTAATCCTTCATCATTTTCATGCTTTTTCTCTGAACCCCCTTCAATTTATCAATATTTTTCTCGATTGTGGGCACCAGTCCTGGACACAGTACTTCAGCAGCAGTAACATCAATGCCAAATATTGAGGTAAAATAACTTCCCCACTCCTATTCAAGATTCCCCTGTTTATTCATCCAAATATATCATTGACTCTCTTGGACACAGCATGGACTGAGAGCTCATGCAGCTGATTATCCACCAGCACCTTCAAATCTTTTTCATAGTCACTGCTTTCCAATGTAGAGTCCCCATTCTGCATTCTTTGTTCCTAGATGTATGTATTTCCATCTAGAGCTATAAAATGTATTTTGTCTGCTAATTCCCCATCTACTAAGTGATTCAGATCACTCTGAATCAATTACATATCTTTATTATTTACCCTTCACTTTTTTTTTTGGTGTCATCTGCAGGCTTCCCTGATGATTTTATGTGCTAGGTCATTGATAAAAATATTTAATAGCATGTGGCTAACTGATCCCTGCAGGATTCCACTGGAAACACCTGCTTGATGATGATTCAATCAAGTTACATTTCCTATCAGTTAGAGCCAGTTTTTAATCCATTAAATGTGTACCCTGTTAATTTTTTATTCTAGTTTTTTAATTAAAATGTGGGATACCAAATCAAACATTTTACAGAAGTCTTTAAGTACATTACATCAATACTGTAACCTTTGTCAACTAAACTTGTTTGTATTCTTTTTTTTTTTTTTTTTTTTAAACATGGTTGAAAAGGTTTTTTTGTCCCATAAACCCATGTTGAATTGCATTAATTACATTACATTGCTTTAGGTCTTTATTAATCAAATCCTGTTCCATTATCTAATCCAGGATAAATGTCAGGCTGCCAGTTCTATAATTACCCAGGTCATCATGGTCATCCTGCTTACGCTTTAAAAACTGGTACAGCATTAACTTTCTTCCAGTCTTTTGGAACTTCTGCTGTGCGCCAAGATTTATGGAAAATCAACATTAGTGGTCCAGCAAGTTCTTCTGCAAGTTATTAAAAACTCTTAGATAAAAGTTAACTGGCCCAGCTTATTTTAAAAATGTCTAACTTTAATAATGAGGAGGGTGAGGTAATACTTTCTGTTCAGACCAACACAGCTACAACAGCACTCCAAATAACTTTAGTACAGTGTTTCTCAAAGTGGTCCACGAAACCATTCTGAGAAACCTGCTAACTGGCCGCTCTGGTGTGTTTATTTACCAGCTCTGAAGCCACGGAGCCCTGCAGCTCCCATTGGCTCTGATTCATCATTTGTAGCCAAGGGGAGCTATGGGAAGCAGCGTGGGCTGGGCTGCTTCTTCCCATAGCTCCCTTTGGCTGCATTTGGCAAATCGGAGCCAATGGGAGTCATGAGGCTCCGTGGCTGCAGAGCTGGTAAATAAACATACCGGAGAGTCCAGTTAGTAGGTTTCTCAGAGTGGTTTCGTGGACCACTTAGAGAAACACTGCTTTAGTAGCTTCTGTTGAGTATTGTCCAGAGAAACTGGTGGAATGAAAAGACTATTCTCATCACTATATGATGAGCCTTTTATGTACTATTGATAATTCTACATTCTAGTAATGGGCCAGTACCAGTCTCAAGATTCTTTTTGTTCTAAATGTATTTAAGTCTCTTCTTAATACCCTTAATTATACTGGCTATAAATTTCTCTTGGTGTCCCTTTGCTTCCTTATTAATTTTCAGCCTCTACTTCTAGTTTATATTTGTTACTATCAACTTCATAGACTTGTAGGACTGGAAGGGACTGTGAAAGGTCATCTAGTCCAGTCCCTGTAGTCACAGCATGACCGAGTATCAGCTATTCCATCCCCCCGATAGGAGTTTGTCAAACATGCTCTTAAACATCTTCAATGATGGTGATACCATATCTTCCCTGGGCAACTTATTCCAGTGCTTAACCATCCTGACAGTGAGGAAGTTTTTCCCAATGTCCAACCTAATCTGCCCTTGCTTCAATTTAAGTCCATTGCTTCTTGTCCTGTCCCCAGACGTTGAGAACAATTTTCTCCCCACTGCTTGTAATAGCCTTTTAGATACTTGAAAAATTACGTCCCTTCTCAGTTTTCTCTTTTCCAGATTGGGGAAAAATGGGTTTATTTAATCTTCCCTCGTAGGTCATGTTTTCTAGATCTTTAATCATTTTTGTTGCTCTTTCCTGGACTTTTTCTATTCTAATTTGTCCACATCTTTTCTTAAATGTGGTGCCCAGAATTGGACAGAATACTACTGTTGAGGCCTAATCAGTGCAGAGTAGAATGGAAGAATTACTTCCCATATCTTATAACACTGCTGCTAGTGCATCCTGGAATGGTCCTCCCTTTTTTGTCAAAAATGTTATGCTGTTGACTCATATTTAGTTTGTGATACACTTTGACCCCCCGATCCCTTTCTACAGTACTCCTTCCTAGGCAGTCATTTCCCAATTTGTGTGCAACACATTGTTCTTTCGTAAGTGTAAGTGTTTACCTCAGATAATTTCTCTAGTTTGTCCAGATCATTTTTAATTTTAATCCTATTCTCCAAAGCAATGCTTCCCCAGTTTATATGGTCTGCAAATTTTATAAGTGTATCCTCTATGCCATTTTCTAAATAACGGATGAAGATATTGAACAAAACTGAACCCAGAACTGATGCCTGTTGGACCCTTATTATGTCTTTCAGCTTATTGTGAAACAATAGCTACTCTTTGAGGAACAGTTGTTATCCAACCAGTTATGCACCTACCTTACAGTACGTCCATTTAGGTTGTATTTCTCTCTCCCCCCCCCCTTTTTTTGGTAGGTGGGGGAGAAATATATATATTTTTTAATCAGCACATACTTCTTCCTCAGTTGAGGGGGTATGACTCTTTGCTTATTCAGCAAACTGTTGTTAAATGATTCTTAGTTATCTTTTTTTCTGACTAAATTCTTCTTCCCAGCTGATTTGGTTTGTTTCATGTTCTCATTCAGCTGGAACATGCCTCTGTAGTTAACATATTGTTTCATGACATAAATTAGTTTATAACAGTTTTGTGTTATGTTAGATCCAATTTAATCTTAGTTCATCTTCACTCAGCAAGTAAGTAGTCTTAAGTGCTTCTTAGAATCTTAAGTATTCTTCCACTAAAGATCAAGCCCTTCAGTACCACAGGCTTATACTCCTAGAGTTACTTTTTTCATGATAGACTTTTATGTGAATTTTAAAAGTAAAGACAAAGTATGTAAGCTTTTTCCCCCCTGTATTTGAAGCCTTCTTAGGGTGTATAAATTTTAAAAAGAATCCTATCATTCTTATTACTGGCTTTACAGTAAGATAAAATGTTTAGCTACAACTGTTATCCAAATTGATGATTTTCTTGCTTCCTATACAGGTATTCCTGGTTAAAGTTTCTTAAAGGGGCAATGCCAAATAATTTAAGCTACAGATATGCTCTTTGCAAATAACTTGACTATACTTATATGAATGGTTTTTAATGGCAACAGTCAGCGTAAACCTTTTTTCTTTCTGTTGGCCTAGGGCTGGCTAGTTCTCATGTATTGCATATTGCTAGAGGGCTGACGTTGCATGTCGGAAATGACTCTTCAAATTAGGGATGTAAAATCTGACTTCATTAGTTAACCGGTTCAACCTGGTACTAAACTGGTTAACTGATTAACCCGGAATCCCTGGCTGCATGGGGCCTGCCGCTGCCGACCTGGCTCTTTCCTCCCCTCTCCTGGCCATGTGGGGGGCTGTTGCTGCTGCTGCCGGGTGTCCCCCGAGTGCTCAGGAGCTGCTGCTGCATGCACCCAGCCCCTGACTCCCACACAGACTCCCTGACTCCCCATGGCAGACTGTGAGTGGGGGGCTGCTCCCAGATACTGGTTAACTGGTACCCAGTAAGAATCATCCATTCACATCCCTACTTCCAAATGCAGACAATTTCTAAAAGTTTAAATGAAGATAAATCAATAGTTGTGTTTTTTTTTAATCTTTGAACAACCTACATTTTTCATCTAATGTGTTGTACCTAAGAAAGTCCATTTCTAAAGTAACAATTGGCCTTCTAAAATAATTAGTTCATTATTAATGCTATGGATGAATTGTCTTTGTAAACTTCAGAATGTTTGCAATTTTTTTTCAGGTAACCTGGGAGAGCGTACTTGTCTGAGCTGTGTGTCTCTGAGGTTGATAAAGCATAAGTAAGTAAGCGTAAACATGACTCAGTTATTTTTCTACACTTTTAAAAGTATTCCAAGTTATCCTAAAAGCTTTAGTATATCATAACAGTGTATATGGACTGCTGAACAAAACACACTCTAACCACAGCCCATATTATGGAGCCACAAAGTTAGGCCCAAGAATAGCATGCTAATCATATGGCTGTTATGTCACTTTTGAGAGTAGAAATATGTGAGAACTTTTCTTTTTTTCCCAATCCATCCTCCTTATTTTATGCCAGTGCAGTAAATGCTGTTCTTGTGAAAGCAGAAAAAGTAAATTAACTGCTCATGAACTGTTGCAGGTGACACCACCAGAAGTCAGTAACGTACACATATGTAGATATTGCTCTCCATCAGTTTTGAGCAGTAGTTGATAGTTTCAGGGTAAGCAAAGTTCACTTGAGCTGTACATCCAGTAGGCCAAGGCTATATGTACCCTGTAATATGGTTCTGGCTGAATCCTTCAAGTGGATGGTCGTTATTGCAGTCAACCTTTGGATCCTGGTTTATTCCTGGGCAAATTTGCACACCTGTAGTGCAGCAGAATAATGCCCATCTGCAGAATCCCTTTGTTTCCCTGCAGAATGTATATTCTGTGGGGAAGCAAAGAGATGCTGCACCAACCACTCACCCCATTGGCAGCTTAGATATGTCTGTTCAGGCACCATCGGGGAGAAAGAAATACCTGAGAAGTGGTCTGGGGAAGCCTTGGCTACCTAGGAACATTAGTCCCAGCTGGGGAGAGGAAGGAGGACAGAGACAAAGTTCCCTTTCCCTATGTGGAGCAGCCAGGGTGGTTCAGATCAAGCCCCAGAAACTTCTGGCTTCAGGAAGGTCCATACTTCCAGGGTTGGGAGTTCCAGATGTGGGGGGGGAGGGGAGGGGAGGGGGCGCAGGAGGTGGTCCAGATGTGTGGAGGTTTGTCAGACAGGAAGCAGCTCCCTGTACAGTGATGCCTCCCCCACACCTGTGCACCTGGAACCCCTCCTCTGAGCCCTCTCCATGTCGGGAATCCCACTCACCACCTACATCAGGAACACTCCATTCCTGGACCCCCAGTCCAATGAGCCCCAACCAACTGGACCCTGACACCCATCCATCAGGGCCTCCCTCCTCCCAAGCTTAGAGTCCCATTCCACTTGTACCCAGAGCTCCTGAGCACTGATTCCCACCAAGCTGTCCACACCCAAATTGTGCCAGACAGAATGCTGGTACTTTTGAGGGAGTTCTGCATTGAGAAATTTTTAAAAAGGTCAAAATTCTGCATATTTGAATTGTCAAAATAACGGAAACACAGCAAAAATATAATCCCACCATTTTCAATTACTTTGGTAATTTATTTCAAAATTCTTGTCAGCAAATAATTGAAAATGGTGGGATTATATTGTGTTAAATTCAGCATTTTATTTGTCAAAATTGCTGAATTTTAAATACTGTGCACAGAATATTTCAATTTTTGGCATAGTACTCTTGAGGGAATTTGATATGCTTCCCAAGCCTGGGTCTGGGCAGAATCCAGTCACTCTTCATAACTCTGGGCTTCTTAGGCACATTCCTAGGTGAAGACTCCTTGTCTTGCATTCTTTTGTGGGAGGTGAGACACCACAGGCCAACTGCCCTAGACCCGAAAACTAATGCTGAGTTCTCTCAAGTTTCCCCAGTAACTTGGAAAGGTTCCCCAGAGTTCCATCTAATTTATACTTCAGCCCCTCAGGGATAACATGGCATGTAATACAAGGAACATGGGCTTTGCACAGGAGTTTCTTAGACACCATAACTTGTACTCCTCAAGCATGCAGGAGTTATAGCCTTAGGAAAAATGGAAAAAGTTGATATGCTGTGTCCCCTAAGTCCGTACTCACCCCTTCCTGTAGTATATAAGTCCTGAGCTTCTCAGAATGTTGGCTGCGTGAGCCCTCGCCTGTGATCCTTCAAAAAGATGAGATTTGTGGCAATTGCATAAAAATATAATTAGGAAGTCCAAAAAATTGTGAAGACTAGCTAGCCAAAGACTCAAAAAAATAGCCCCCCCAAAAAAGTTATGTATTTGAGAAGCAGAGTTCTGCTGAAACTGTTGAGCTATCAGTGGGGCCACTGGATGATTGAGATGCTGAAGGAGCACTCAAGAATGATAAGGCCATTGTTCTCTGAAAACATCCACTCAATGTGCAGCAGCAGTCAAAAAAGCAAACAATGTTAGGAATCATTTAAAAAGGGATAGAGAATATTGCTTCTATATAAAACCATGGTATGCACACATCTTGAATACTCCATACTGATGTGGTCGCTTATCTCAAAAAACATATATTGGCATTGGAAAAGGTTCAAAAAAGGGCAAAAAAAATGATTAGGGGTTTGGAATGGGTGCCATATGACGAAAGATTAAAAAGACTAGGACTTTTCAGCTTAGAAAAGAGGAGACTGAGGGGGGATATGATAGGTCTATAAAATCATGACTGGTGTGGAAAAAGTGAATAAGGAAAATTATTTACTTGTTCCCACAATATATGAACTAGGGGTCACCAAATGAAATTAATAGGGTTTAAAACAAGCTAAAGGAAATTTTTCTTCATGCAACGCACAGTGATCCTTTGAAACTCCTTGCCAGAAGATGTGGTAAAGACTCAGACTTTAACAGGGTTCAAAAAAGAACTAGATAAATTCATGGAGGTTAGGTCCATCAATAGCTATTAGGCAGGATGGGTAGGAATGATGTCCCTAGCCTCTGTTTGTCAGAGGCTGGAAATGGATGACAGGAGAGGGATCACTTGATGATTCCCTGTTCTGTTCACTCCCTCTGGGACATTGGCGTTGGCCACTGTTGGAATACAGGATACTTGGTTAGATGGACCTTTGGTCTGACCCAGTATGGCTGTTCTTATGTGGAGAAACTAAATGAATTCTTTGCATTGTCCTTCGTGATGGGGGATATATCAGGGAGATTCCCAAATCTGAGCCTCTCTTTTTAGGTGTCAAGTATCAGAGGGGTAGCCGTGTTAGTCTGGATCTGCAAAAGCGACAAGGAGTCCTGTGGCACTTTATAGATTAACAGATGTATTGGAGCGTAAGCTTTTGTGGGCAAAGACCCACTTCATCAGTCTATAAGATGCATCTGACGAAGTGGGTCTTTGTCCACGAAAGCTTATGCTCCAATACATCTGTTAGTCTGTAAGGTGCCACAGGACTCCTTGTCTCTCTTTAGGTGACAGATCTGAAGAACTGTCCTAGATCAAGGATTTCATTAGAAGAGGTATTGAAACAAATTGATAAATTAAACAGGAATAAGTAACCAGGACCAGATGGTATTCACCCAGGAGTTCTGAAGGAACTCTAATGTGGAATTGCAAAAGTACTAACTGGTTTGTAACCTATCCTTGAAATCAGCTTCTCTTCTAAATGACTAGAGAATAGCTAATGTGATGCCAATTTTTAAAAAGGGCTTCAGAGGTGATCCCAACAATTATGTCCGGATAAACCTGATTTCAGAACAGGACAAATTGATTCAAACTACAGTAAATATCAGAATTATATGAACACAGTTTGTTTGGAAATAGGGATATTAGAGTATAGTCGAGTAAACGATTAACCAGTAAGTCTTGGTTTACTGGTTAATCCTATTGACTACATGCACCCTCTGCCGCCCCCCGCTGCTTCTGTACCAGAGACAGCAATGGGTGGGTGGGGGGCGGGGGGGGGAGCAAGAGCCGGTGCCCGTGAGGGAGCGGGGATCCAATCTTCCTGCAGACAGAGGCAGGTTCATGGAAGCAGCCTCTGTCTGCGGGGGGGGGGGGGGGCGGGCGGGTCTGAGCAGGCAGCTGGTCTGTGCGGGGAGCTAGTTTTTAAACCAGCTCTTGCCTGCCACCCTGTGCTGCTGCCTCTGATGCAGAGGCAGCAGCGCAGGGTGTGGAGGGGCTCCCCGGGAGTGGGACTGGAGCACACTGGCTGCTGTCCCCATCCTTGGGGACGATTGAATAATCATGTAACCGCTAAGATTTCACGTAGTTACACAACTATTCAATTACACAATAGCTAACATCCCTATTTAGAAAGAGTCAAAATGCGTTCTAAAAAGAAAATATGCCTCACCAATCTACCAGAATTCTTTGAGGGGGTCAACAAGCATGATGGACAAGGGAGAATCCAGTGGATATAATGTACTTATTTTCAGAAAGCCATTGACAGGGGCCTTCAGCAAAGGCTCTTAAGCAAAGTAATTTGTCATGGGAGAAGAGGGAACGTCCTCTCCTGAGTTGGTAACTGGGTAGGAATAAATAGACAACTTTCAGAACAGAGAGAGGTAAATAGTGGTGTCCCCCAGGATCTGTGTGTTGATACCAGTCATGTTCAACATATTCATGAATGATTTGGAAAAAGAGGTGAACAGGGAGGTGGCAAAATTTGTACATGATACAAAACTACTCCGTATAGTTAAGTCCAAAGCAGAGTGGAAACAGCTACAAAGGGATCTAACTGCATGACTGGGCAAGAACATGGCAGCTGAAATTTAACATTGATAAATGCCAAATAATGCACATTGGAAAACAGAATTCCAACTATATATATAAATTGATGGGGGTCTACATTAGATCTTACCACTGCAGAGAGACCCCTTGGAGTTGTTGTGGATGTGCAGTGGCTGTCAAAAAAGCTAACAGAATGTTAGCAGTTATTAAGAGATGGATAATAAGACACAAAATAACATCCTGCCTCTCTATAAATCCATGGTGTGACTCACACCTTGGATACCGAGTGCAGATGTGGTCACCCCATCTCAAAAAAAAAAACAAAAAACATTGGACTTGGGGTAACTTCAGATTTTCGGTTAACACAGAATTATCTGCACTTGCATTAGTTAATTGTTACATTTACGACTTCATAGTTCCAGATGGTAAAAAAAAAAGTGCTAAAGTACAAACATGATTGCATTTAGTGGGTGGTTCTAGTTTTGTATATCTAATAAGCACTTGGAACAATGCCTTTGTTTTCAGAGTAAGTTTCATTCCTCTTTCAGAAAGAGGCTAATGAAATACGATTCTTTTTTCTTATGCAGACCATTGATAGTTGAGATTGCAGTCTGAGCAGACCAAACATCTGCTGGAGAAAGGTTAGAAGTATAGAGATGATAAAAAGATACATTTCTGTGAAGTGGATTTAATCTGATATCAATTTCTATTTTGGTCCTTAACCCTAATAGTTTGTACTTTGTCTCTGTGTGCCATCCGCATAGGAGATATGAAATGCTTTAGATAGGTTACTTGTCAATGATTTCTAGTTTTACATCTACACTTAGTTTTCTAAATTGAAAAAAACTTCTGGTCACTGTTTTCTCATTTCTAAAATGTTGAAACAATTTTTTTCCCCTCCCTTGAAAGTACAGGTTGAACCTTTCTAGTCCTATTGCTATTTTAAACACATAGTAAATCTTTCTCCTTTAGTACTTATTGCTAGATTTCTTAAATGCTTTTTTTCTTTCTTAAAGGAATGTACGCTTCAAATATTGCACTAGTGTCCACCCTGTTTACATTTACTATGGAAAAGATCAGTACAGTTGTTGGACTAAAGGACATGGGCAAACATACTTTAGAGTTGTGAGCTCTCCTGGCTCATGGACTCCACTTTCAAGTTTGGGCATTCTGGGGCCCCAGTACCTTCCAGTACGATGGTGGCATTCTTCACATCCTTGTAATGATGACTCCATGGTGGAAAAGTCACTTAAGTCTTTGAAGGATAAAAACAAGAAGTTAGAAGAAGGAGGCCCTGTATATAGTCCAACAGAAGAGGTTAAAAAATCTCTTGGACAGAAGATTGTAGATGAGGTGAAGCACTATTATCATGGCTTTCGATTGTTATGGATTGATACAAAAATTGCTGCAAGAATGCTCTGGCGAATACTTCATGGCAATGTTTTGTCTCGCCGGGAACGGAGACAGGTAATGAGTGCATATAATCTCTGTTTACTACTGAGTGATTAAGCTTCTTGCTTGGGTTAAATTAAGTGGGTTCCTTGTGTTTTTTGCCTTGTATTTAGAATCAACAAGGTTACTTCTAGCATTCCTAGCTAAGAGAACTTTACTCAATATTTGACGCAGCCAACTGAGGGGAAAAAAAGACTGGGGTTTATTCATATCATATAACCAGTATCTATATTATTTCTTTTAGTGAGTCTCCCAAATATAAGTTTTTGTCATAGTTGTGTCTTTCGAAAAACTTAGGAACAGACACTTTAGCATTGTGACTATTAACTAGACATAACTGTATCTGTGTTTTCTAATTGTTCCATTAAATAATTGGGTGGTCACCGACACTTACTGTGAAATTATAATTTTTACATTATTCCCATAGCTACATCAGCCTGTCCATGGGTTTATCAGTTTGTCACAACATGACTTTTTATTCTATTTAAACTCAGCATTGCTTTGGTCTTTAACTGAAGTAATTTTATTTTTGTTTTGGAAAATAAATGAAAAATATACATGCTTTATCTAAATGATTGTTCTTTTTAAAAATGAAGGCTGGAGTGAGGATTCGGGGGTAAGGAGAGGCAGAGGGTGGGGGCAGTATTCAGGCCAGGGAGCTGGAAGTGTGTGGGGGGGGGGGGGGGGGAGGAAGCTTACCAAGCTTGCTGAGACCACCTGCAGCTGTTCTATCAAGGGCCTTCATTGGGGCAGTGCCCCCCCATCTTGCAAGCCTGAGGGGGGCTGTTTTCCCACAAAACAAATAAGAAAATATTGGAAGAGGGCTTGCATGTTGTTTAAAAATACAGAATTATCTTGGTAACTGGAATTGGGAATGTGGAGGAAACACTTCAAAGAACAACATTGGAGAATAAAAGTATTAAAAATATACAAATTGCTGAATTTGGTACCATAATAATGTTAAATTATGGAAATACACATTGTACATTGACTGTTTAGGTGGTTATAGAATTATATTGCAGTACAAATGTAATTTAAAAAAAAAATATTTCAGTTTATTGTATTAAAGCAAGAGTTCTCAAACTTCATTTCACTGTGACCTCTTTCTGACAACAAAGTTACTACTTGACCTGGGTTGGGTGTGTGTGGAGCACAAGCCCTGTTGCTCCAGATGGGGGAAGAGGGCTTGTGCTCCACACACACCCAACCCAGGTCAAGCCCTATCACCCCAGACGGAGGGTGGAGTGCAGGCTTCAGCTTCAGTTCTGGGTTTCAGACAGTCTAAGGTTGGCCCTGGCGATCTCTAGGGATGTGACCGACTAGTCGACACACTAGTCGACTAGTCACCTCCCCCCCCCTTGCTCCCTCTATCAGAAAGAGGCAGCAAGGGGTGGGGGGAGAAAAGGGGTGCTTCAAATCAGCAGTGCCACGTGGCGCCTAGGGTCTGCTGCTTTGCAACACCATGTGCAGCCCAGGGCCAGCTGGGTGTCCGACACCAGGCTCCCTGCTCATGCTGTGCTCTCCGCAGTGCTTTTGCCTTTGAAGTATAACAACCATAGGCAGGCACCCTTATTGACTAATCGAATAGTCGATGCAAATTGTATCGACTATTCAATTAGCCAATAACATCCCTAGCGACCTCATTAAAATCAGGTTGTGACCCACTTTTGAGTCCTGACCCACGGTTTGAGAACTGCTGCATTTTAAAGGAAACACTAGATCCATAGCTAGAATTCTGGCCTTTTAAGATTTTAGGACTGACCCCAAGACACCTTTAATAACACTTGAATTGTCCCATAATCGTCCATGCAACTGTCAAGCAAAAAAATTTTTAAAGCACACTTTGGTGGATTATAATGTTAATAATATGTAATTAGTCATTATGTACAATCTTCATTGTGACTTTTTTTTCCTGTTTACTGAATTTTTTTAAAAGAGGAAGTTATTTTATGTCACTTATCTGCCATACATGTAGGTTGGAGAGTGCTTCCTATATCTTTATAACAAGTGGCAAACTGTTGTACTCTGCTCTTTCTCTGGTTGTCTTTCCTTTTTTTCCTTTCCCCTTGTGTGTGTGCATATGCCATTACTTCCTACAGGCTCTCACTTTCTTATTTCACCAAGAAAAACAGAAGTAAAGCACCTTTGGAAAATTGTTTCATATAAGTTCTGTATTTATTGCTATACAAAGAAAAAGGAGATTAAAATGTTGATACTAATTTTTATTTGTGATATATACTGGTTTATATTTTAACTAAGATTGCAAAGAAGAGGTATTACTTTATTAAAACCATGACACTCGCATATTGCTTAGTCCGGAAAGAGGTGTCAGTCTAGGAATAGATCATCTTAACTTTATACTGGTTCTCACGTTGGTGGCATGTGGCTTAACATTGCATAAAAATAATGAATAAAGGAGGAGAGTAGTACTTCTACAGATGAACTTGGAATGATCTGTCATCAAGACAGCAGTATGTTTTAATGTGCTTTTCTTAATCAGTTCAAAGAAAACTGTCTCTAAACAGCTTTAAATTCCTAGAAAAAGGATACCTGTTTATCTGGTAAGAAAAGTTAGAATCTTTTTTACAATTCCACAAATTCATATTGTTGGGGGGGGGGGGGGGGGAGAAGAAAGTTGTTTTTTAATTACTTACACGTGCAAAGATTGAGACACTGTAAAAACAAAATTAACTGTTTGAGAACTGGCAATATTAAGAGGCCAATTGAGTAACACAGATACATTCTTTAGCACCTTAAAAATAATCTGCTTTAAAGTTCTGATTAACTTGTAGTCCTTGCAGTTTAGTCAACAGCTGTAAGTTTAGATGAGAGACTTTTGAATGCGGGGATGGGGGGAGGGAGAACTTGAGAAAATAATAAGGAATCTTGGGTGGTGGGGATGAGTTTATTCTTAAAGCAACAATAAAATAGAGCTGGTGCGATACTCAGTATTTGTCTAAACTGCACACGCTGTTGTGATCTTGTGCAAAATATGTAACTAACTTATTTTCACATTCAATTGCCCTATTTCCATACTTTTTTTTGTAGCTAGTTTTTAAAAAATGAGTAAAGCCCTGCAAATCTGTGTATCTGCCTGTTTGTGGATCATGGATCCAGATGCAACACGAATTTCATATTCACACAGAGCTCTAAATATCAGGTTCTTGATGAGAACAAAAATGCTATATTATAATTGTTTGCATATATGCATAAGGTTAGTTTACATACATTGTTTTTATCTAGAGTAAGTATTTACAAAGTTGGGTATTGTCATTACCTCTGTTTCAGAGATAAGAGTGGAAGGGTCAAAAGTTGTAACTTCAGTTAACATGGTGGAAGTAGAACACAGCTGGTCTTCACTTCTGTATCCTAGTCACAGGATCACTCTACTTCTGACATATGCAAACTGGGATAGAAACTTGGATGCACTGCTGTTGAAAGACTAGTCTTATCTTTAGGCAGCTTGTATAGTATCTGATTGTGAACATGTTCCTGAGTACTGTTAACTAGCAATGATTGAACTGTGCTACTTGCAGTGGGTTGGCTCTGGTATTTTGCCATGTTTTTTCCTTATCTGTGCATCATCTAAGGCCTTGTTTCATACTGAGGGTTTTTTCGACCAGTGTATGTTGCATACTGTGGCAGTGTACAAAAGTATGTAATTGGATAGCTACACTGGTGTAAAAAACTTCAGCATAGAAAAGGACACTTTTTTACAAAAAGACACTTACTGCAGATTTAAAATATAGCTTTGTGTTTTCATTATATGGAGCTACAGATAATTGAAGGAATGTCAACTAGAACTATACTTTGCAGTAAACTTGCTGAAATACAGTAATCATCTAAATTCTCAACTTCTGGATGCCCAATTATCATAAGATTGGAATCAAAGGGTAGTCAAATCTTTTCACATACTTTCTTTAAAACTTAAATCCTTTTAATGCAGCTTTTATTATTTCTTTAAACGTTTACCTTAACATCTAGTGTGATTCTGACTAATAAAATTTCAGGTTGATCAAACAGGTTTCAAAATCTTCCAGTTCATACAAAGTGTACAAATTCACTGTTGATTGAAAATAAAACATTTTTGTTTTATTAATTATTTCAATTAAACCTTGAATCTCTTGACAGTCTCTGGTGAAATCTTATCTTCACACCAACTGACAAATGAGTTATATTTCTGCTTTCCTTTTCCTTCCTCTCTGGAAGCAATTATAAACAGATATCCAAGTAACCTGACCACATGAAGAGCAATAGTAACATGGATAGAGCAATCAAACTATTGCTTTTGTAAAACCAAAAATCATTGTCAAAATCCTGCTCTTGTAGAGGTTAGTGAACTTAATCATGTGTGGAGATCAATTGGGCCAAACCACAATATGATTGGCACACATTCTCCTGTGTGGGAGAATCAGAAAAGCTTCATAGTGATGATATGCTGTATGCCATCAAACCGAGCTTTTAGGGTGCTGCTGTTTGCATGGGCTGTAGATTTGGGGTAGAGTCACTGAGTTTTCAAATGACATGTATTAATTAGTGGCATGAATCTGCAGGTGACAAACTTTGTTGGGTTGGGGGTGGGGGGAGTAAATGGTGGCAGCTCTAGTAGCCTGTAGGTTATAGCAGGAACTACAGAGTGGTTGTATGAGGTTCTGCTGTCACATGCTTCAAAATGTAATCCTCCACGGTTACACTTGGTTTCAGTATAGGAGATTTGGATTTCACCTTAAACAAGCATTGAGGTATATATCTGTGTTCATACATAGAAATTTTAAATGACTTAGAAGCATTTTGAGTTTTGCACTCTTTTTAAGAGAATGAAGGAGTTAACTCCTGTGTACTATATCTCAGTTCTTTCCAGTATTTTCCTTTCCTTACTCATGATTTCCAAAGCTCTGTGGTAGTATTAATTAATCCCCTGTTTTTGGAATGAAAAGTCCCTTTTGAGCCAGCAAATCATGAATCAAAACTTTCAGATTTGGATATTTAAAGTTTTGTGACTCACGAATAAATATGGCCTAACTTTTTAAGAGTTACTAACCGCATGCTACTTCCAAAAAGATCTTAGTTGAGATTTCCATTAAGTCTAGGAGAACTTTTGCCAGTGTAGCTATAATAGTATAGTATGCTAGCAAAGCACTCCTAACATGGATGCAGATTATACTACAGTACACTTCCGATAATCCAGCACCTTTGGGACCTAGGTGGTGCCGGATTACCGGATATGCCGGAGTATCAGGAGGTACTATAAGAGGGCATACTCCCAACCCAATCCCCCTCCTTCTCTTTCCCCCCCCCCCCCCCCCAACCTTACGCTCGGATCCCGGAGCCGCCTGTATAGCCACGCATCTCCCTCCAGGCGCTGGGGCACGTGCGCTGAGCGGCTGGCTTTTCAATGAGCTGGCTGGGATGCCGTGCACAACCCAATCCCCCTCCCCTCCGCCCCCCTTTCCCAGAGCCAAACACCTCCCCTCCCTGCTGTCACCCAATCCCCCTTCTCCCCCAACCTTATGTCCAGGTCCTGAAGCCAGCTACCTGTGCTCAGCGGCCGGCTGCTAGCATGTGCAGGCTGGACGCTGTGTGCGTTGGGGACCGTGAGCAGAATGGCACAGGCTGTGAGCGCGCATGCAGCTCGCAGCGGCCTGGCTGTGAGAGCGGCTGACCTGAGCAGTTCCGGGTTCCAGTGGATGCTGGACTATCAGGAGTGCCGGACAACTGGATGCCGGACTATTGGAGTTTTACTGTAGTAAAACTGCACTTTATACAGCTTGTTCCAAAACACTCCTCTCTTCCATCCCCAATGAAACACCATTGCAAGCAAAAACACAGTTCTCCCAGGGTCTCTGCTGGGGTCTTTTACTGGAACAGCTCTTTTGGTCACACATCATACCTTTTCACATTGCTGACCAACATAGCTATAATGGTCTTTAATTTTAGATTTAAAAACTGACCTTAGTTACCAAGTACCTGGACTGCTTTCATCAGTAGTCAATTATTTTTCATCAAGGTCCTTATTTCTTGTTCAAAGTATAGTTAAGGAACAGACTCTGGAAAAACATTTTTTCATACCACAATAACAATAAATACAAAAATCTTTGTGGGTCCTGGTGGTCTGGATTTGGCCTGTGGTCCATCTGTTACGGAGGCGGGCAATTAACAGCCCTCAGGCCAGATGAGGCTCACCAGGATTAGCCCCTGGTAGGCCACCACATTCTTTCTTTATTTACCTGCGAGTCCACAGGTATGGCTGCTTGCAGCTCTCATTGGCCATGGATAGCCATTCCCAGCCAATGGGAATTACAAGAAATGATGTTTTAGTCTGCGCCGCTTCCCGCTGCTCCCTTATTCAGGAACAGAGATGCTGGTATAGTAAAGGTAAGTAAAGTGTGTGGTGGCCCATCAGTGGCTACTTCTGATTAACTATGTCGTGGCCACTTATTACCTATCCCATATCTTTCAACAACCCTCCTTAAACTGATAGAAGCCTTTCAACATAAGGGCTAAAAGCTTTCACACACTAATGTAAATTAGGTTGATAGACATGCATTTAAGTATGTGTGCTATGCAGCGCTCTGAGAAGTTAGGGGGATATACTCTTTTCAGATAGTTTAAGATTTCAGCCCAGTTTCTTCTGGAGATGCATTTCTCTACCTATGAGAGGTTTGCCTTTTTGGGAGGATTACACTTCATTTCCTTCCACTCCAGGGCTACGTCTACACTACAAGTTTTTGTGGCAGAAAATATGCTAATGAGGGACTCATTAGCATATTTTCTCTCATTTCTTTTTGCACAAGGGGTTTTTGCGCAAAAAGAAGCAGTGTGGACATTTCCTTTTTGCGCAAAAAGAAACGGCAGAAAATATACTAATGAGGTCATGGCTTATGCTAATAAGTCCCTCATTAGCATATTTTCTGCCACAAAAACTTGTAGTGTAGATGTAGCCCATGAAAAACTGATTTGTTTAGAACAGGTGTGCACATGACAATAAAATTCAATATATATCACAACTAGCACAGTTACCCAGTGTTGTTGCTCGGGTCATTAAGTAGGGGGCCTAGGGTAGGGATGTTAAATTTAGATTAGCTGATTAATCGAATAGCTGATACAATTTGCATCAACTATTCAATTAGTCGATAAGGGCGCCTTCACTTTTGCAGTGTTGCAACAGCCCTAAGGCTGTTGCTACACTTCAAAGGCGAAAGCGCTGCGGGCAGCATGGGGCCAGCGGGGGATTCAAGCGGGGGCTGGCCCCGGGCTCCATACAAAGCTGCCACTTTCAAGCACCCCATTCTCTCCCCTCCCACCCCCTTGCTGCCTTTTTCTGATAGAGGCAGCAAGGGGGCTTTAAGCAACTAGTCAGCTAGTGTGTTGACTATCCAATAAGTATTTGCTAATCGGATAGTTGACTAGTCATTCACATCCCTAGCTCAGGGCAGAGGGCTAGGGGTGTAGTGAGTGCAGGAGTCAGGATTGAGGAGGGGCTCTGGGCAAGGGACCAATGTGCATAGAGGGGAAAGCGGGGTGGAGGTGCCCTCCCCCCACCTGAGAGTCATACCAGGACTGCTTGCTCTTTCTCTTCCTGTCCCTGCCAGGGAGTGAGAGCAAAGTGCACAGCTCATCTGCCCCCTGTGCTCCCTAGCCAGAGTGAGGAGTGCAGCACACTGTGCGCTTTCCCCTCGCTTACTGATGAAGGGGAACAGCCAGTAATGTTCTTGTAGGAATTGGCGGGGAGCTGCAGCCTAACTCCTCTTCCTAAAGGGAGCCTGGGGGCGTGAGAGGCTTGGGGCTGGTGCTGTCCCCAGTCAGCCCCTTTCACCTGGTGGTGATTCAGTCTCTTTTCTGTATGGTTTTATGCATCCCTGTATAAATGGGGCTCCCGCCCCATGCACAACCAAACCCTTACTGCTTTAAGTTATAAAAGAGGAAGCTGTATACCAAATGTGGTGTTCCTAGCTCTTACTGTTTAAGAGGAGTTCTTGAACAAACAGTCGGACGGACAGACAGACTCACTCACTGACAAACTCTCTCAAATATATAGTATATTATGATGAAGTGAGGTGAGAATAAACACTTCATATTTTCTTGGTTACTTAGTTTCCAGTAGCTCATGCAGGTAAGGGAAAGAGGGAGAATAGAAATGCGTAAAAAGAGACGCTTAAGCTGCTTTGAGGACCAAGAAATTACCGTCTCCTGTGTTCAGGTGCTTTCTAGGGTTTACGTGAGATCTTTCTTTAACAATACTATAGAAAGATGGTGAGACTTATGCTTTGGAAATTATTTCACTAGTTGTAGAAACACTGGCATTGTTTCTGCAGTGTATCATAGTTAACAACAAAAGGAAACCTCTTGTTATATTATTGTGATTGCATTTATATAGGTGTGTAAGGTGGACTTGTTAGTTTAAATGTGTTAACCATTTAGCAGCTGACGGAAGGGCATTGAGCATGTTCATGGAGCAGAGAGTTAAGAAGGCCCCACTTATTTGCAGTGTGTCTGACTCCATGTCTGAAGCAAATGAGCTTTGCCTATGGGTTCCACACTGTTGGGTCTGTCACATGGTAGGCATTGGCTATGTTTGAAGCTTGTTCTTTCACCTAGTATGCTATCTGAGACTGAGGTCTTAAGAATTCATCACACAGGATGCCTTGAATTAAGACAGTTGACTGATGGAATAGACATCTTTTAACTGGATTGGTTGTCTTCCACCTTAAGGAGCAGATTCTACAAGGTTGCCTGATATCAGAAAGGGCAATAAAGGACAGGGCTGGCAGCTAGGTCAAGTTGGTTGGTCTTATAGTACCAGTTTTTATGCATAATCAGAGCCCTGCACAGGTACAAGATTATATCTGTATCTGTTCCACAATCTGCAATAAAGGTCTACAGATATCTGTATCTGTGGATGTAAATCTGATATCCATGGATATGCAGGGCACTACGACCAACTCCACAGGTCACCATACATCAGTGATGCAGTTGTATCAAACTCCTCCCCCCCCCCACCCGCAATCTCACTTCTCTCCAGAGACTTCCTGTCCTGCCACATCTCCTCCTCCACTTTGGGCAAGGAGGCTACAAGCCTGAGCCCTTGTATGCAGTACTGCCCTCCACATGAGGGACTCAAACACAGCTACACATCTGCGGTGACTCTACTGCCAGGACAGACAGTGTGAACAACTGTGCTTCTCTCAGCATGTGCTGTGTCTGCCTGCTAGTTTAAAATACAACAGCACCTCTTTCAAAATGGTGCTTGGCTTTCTTACAGGAGCACATTTTCATACTCCCTTCTGGGAGTTCAAGTTTCCCTCCTCTGCCTGATCAAGCTGGGGACTAGAATTCCCAGAATGCCAAACAGGGTATTGCCATGTATTGCAGCCACTCAGTGTGTGATTCAGAGAGCTGCAGGAACCCTGAGGGGCTGTTTGACAGTTGCTGCATTTGAATGAGTGTGCGCTGCTGTCAGAGCTTCATCCCTGCCTCCTCCCCCTCAATCTGTCTCCCTCTTGGGCCCCTCACATTTTTTAAGTTAGGGCCAACGCATGTGCCTTGCCCCATCCTGTCTGCTAGAGTGTCACCCGGATTTCTGTGAGGAGATTGCTAGAACCCTGCGTGGATACAAATTTTATATGCACACGTGTTCTGCAGTCTACAAAAATGATCCGCAGGTATAAAGCAGATTTCCACCCATTTGCGGGATGCTATTTCTAGTTTCATTCAGCTCAGTGTCCACTATGTGAGGCTGAACCATGCTTTGGAGCAACTCAACTCATCATATCCTATAATTTGTTACTTTGAAATATCGTCATAGAACAAATATATTTGCTGGTTTAAATTGTAATATAGCTGTCTATATTAAGCATTATTTTGTTTTTAATGTTGCTATGTAATACTTTGTTCTTGTTTTAAAAGCCTTATTTTTTCTTCCAGTTCCTTCGGATATGTGCTGATCTCTTTCGCCTGGTTCCCTTCCTAGTTTTCATTGTTGTTCCATTCATGGAGTTTTTGCTTCCAGTAGCCCTTAAGCTGTTCCCTAATATGCTTCCTTCAACGTTTGAGACAAAATCTAAAAAGGTAACTGCAACATAGTTTGGGATTAGTCAAATATTTAACAAGAACTAAATTAACTTGAAATTTTAAGTTGTTCCTTCTTGAAACTTCATAAGAAAAAGCCGTGTTTGGGTTCTTGATAGCAAGGCCCTAAAATTTTCCTGGCTTACAAAATGCTGATGGTTTAACAAAGTGGATTTGGTAATTTATTCATATTTAAGGTGGTTAGGATATTGTTAGCATCTTGGTAGCCAGAATCATATTTTTAAACTTCTTGCATAGTTCTAGTGAAAGTCTGCTCTGTGCCTTAGACATTAGATTTGTATATAATCACTTTTTAAAAAAAATTATGTAAGAAGTTGTTAAAATAGTATTCCCAGACTTCTGTGATGCTAAAAGAAAGATATGGACCGTTCTTTTTTAGTCGGGCATAAGAGTAAACTCCGCTTTTTAACAGACTTGTAACACTAAGGAATGGTGGCCCTTGCCTAACTGTCACCTGGAAAGGATAGTAGGTCGGCTTGTTCCACTGAATAAAACCCTCGGTTTATTAAATTCAACTCTTAATTATGCGTACAACTTACATAATATCTCTCAATTTTAAGGCCAGAAAGGAATCTTTGTGATTTAGCCTGACCTCCTGCATAGCCTAGATCATAGGACTTCCTTGTTTCAGGCCTAACACCTGAAGTTGAACTAAATAATATCTTTTAGAAAAACATCTCATTTTGATTTAAAAATTTCAAATGATTTGAAAATCCACCCATTGGTAGGTGGTTCCGCTGGTTAATTAATACAGTAATTCCTCATTTAACACTATACATGCGTTTCTGAAAATGTTTGTGCTAAGCGAAAAACGTGCTACGCGGGGTCAATTTTCCCATTAAAAATAATGGAAAAGGTGGGGGTTGCGTTTCAGGTGGTGGTGGCAAAGTCAATATTTTGTTGGCGCTGGGTCATCAATGTCAACATTAGATATCTAGCAACACAAGATATCTAGCAACACGAGTCGCCGTGGTTTGTTAAAACACAAAGATAAACACGTGAGTGAGCGCTGTGACCACGTGAATTCATCTGCTCATGTGTATTACCACTGTTTTCACCAACTTATACTGCCACATGAAGTAGTCCACTACTTGATTATTTTCGTGTTATTTTGGGGACAGTCGTGTTTGAAAAACGTTCCCTTAAAAAAAAAAATTGTGCTATTGTGAAAACGTGTTAAGCGGGCACGTGTTAAATGAGTAATTACTGTATCCTTATTTTCTTTAAAGTTTCTTATTTTTAGCTGGACTATCTAGCTTCAGTTTCTAGCCAATGGATCTGGCTATACCTTTTTCTGCTAAATTAAAGAGCCTTCTATCAGATTTCTGTTCCCCATATAGGTACTAGGGATGTGAACGACTAATCAACTATCCGAAAATACTTATTGGATAGTTGACTAGTTGCTTCCCCCTACTTGCTGCCTCTATCAGAGGCAGCAAGGGGGAGAGGAGGTGCTTCAAAGTGTCAGTGCCATGTGGAGCTCAGAGTCCCCAGCTGCCCCTGGGCTGCACTTGGCATTTCAAAGCGGCAGCGCTGCTTGGAGCCTGTGGTCAGTTGAGGACTTGTGGCTCAGCCGGGTTCCCCGTGGCATTTCAAAGTGGCAGCGCCACAGGGAGCACAGGGCCAGCGGGGGACTGCTTGAGTCCCCTGTTGGCCCTGTGCTCCCTGCAGCTCTTTGGCCTTTGAAGTATAGAGACAGCCTTGGAGCTGTTGCTACACTTCAAAGGCGAAAGCATCCTTATCGACTTAATTGAATAGTTGATGCAAATTGCATCGACTATTTAATTAGCCAATTAATCTAAATTTAACATCCCTAGTAAGTACTTAGAACTAGATGGAACGTCAAGAGATCATCAAGTCCAGTCCACTGGATTCATGGCAGGACCAAGCACCATCTATACCATCCCAGACAGGTATAGTTGCCTAATCTTTTAGAAATTGCAAGGACATTTTACTGTTGGCAGCTTGAGTTGACTAGTTTGTGACTCAGATTGAAGATCCCCTGGATCACATAAGTATTTGCTCAAGGAGCTAGTCAACCTACTTACTTCTGTAATTTGATGGTTTGTATCCGACACCAACTAATATTCTATCTTGTGGTTATCCATTAGACCATCAATCCATAGCATTCAAGACAATTGACTTCCTAGTTAGTGACTCAGAAACAAGTAATGTCATTTTTGACAGAGTGCCACTCTCCCTCTCCTTTTGCCTACTCAGTCCTTCCTAAATAGATTATGGATGGAAAATAAATGGCTAGTGTTCAAATGTTGCAGTATAATAACATTTACACACTGTGATACAGAAAAACCTATAGAGTCTCATTCAGAGAGAGGTTTGCAAGTTGTGGGAAAGGAGAATCTCAGAGGGTGTAATTCTGAAAAGGACATCTTAAAGCAATATACTCTTGTTTTATATAGGAGGAGAGATTGAAGAAGGAATTGAGAGTGAAACTTGAAGTGGCTAAATTTCTTCAGGACACTATTGAGGAGATTGCCTTGAAAAACAAAGCAGCCAAAGGAAATTTTACTAAAGATTTTTCTACCTTCTTTCAAAAGGTAAAAATATAACCTTGTACTCTATTCACATAAAAAGTAAATATCGAGCTATTTCTATCTTACTCAGCAATCATCAGTGGTGAAGAAGAAAACTAAGATGGTGGCATAATCCGTTGCTTATGCCATGGTCATCTATCTTTACTCATGCTAGACTTAATTGGATAGCATGTGTCAATGCTGAACAAAAGGTGTGCAGAACTGTTGCTTTTCTAACTATAATTTATTGTGCTATGATATTCCGGGTGAACTTTTACTTTTTCCAATGTTTTTCCATTTTAATTCTATAAAACAGTTTATTTACCTTTATCATTCATTCCCTCTTAAGGTAATTCTAATGTTGACTGCGTAGTAGCATACGTATTACTAAACATTGTGGCTAGCATTAGGACATGGAATAGGAAAATTGAGAGAGAAATACAAACTCTGGTCACCTGTCTAGGGATTACTTAAATGTAGCCAGATAGTAGAGAAATCTGTGCAAGACTACTGGCTTTTGCCAGCCCATTTAGTTATAGTCCATGCTAGATATGCCAGCATAGCTATATGTTATCATAAGTGCTTTTGCTAATATAGCTTATGCTGGTTCCCTGAATGATATAGGCTATACTAGCAATTTTTTTTTGCACTAGCATAATGGCCTGTGTAGGGGCTTTGCCTACTATAAGAGAGGTTGTAAAAATCACACCCCTGACTGATTCAGAAATTACTGTACTTAGACCTGGACTTTAGTGTACACTCTTTTAGAGCAAATGGTCTTGTTCTCCACTGCCGGAGTCACTGACTTGATTAATACATGCACCATTTATTTATTTCTATTGTGTCAGTGATCAGAAACTCCAAGCAGGCGTCTCTATCCCACAGCTCACAATCTAGGTGCACCAGGTGAATAAGTAGACAAATGACAGGTAGGATAGTGGAATAGTAACAGTTTCCATTTGCTTCTCTATCCTGGGACCGGGGCATTCCTCGGTCTGGGCTTTAAGGCTTCCCAAGCTTGTGGTAAGCTTATGCCGAAGAGTTACCTCCACACCGAGTGTTTGGGTGAAGATAACCAGAACGATAAGTGCCAAATTTGGAAGAGCTTTTGTCCATGGATACTTAGACAGCAGAGGCTTAGAATCCTCCTCCTGAAGGCCATCCTTTGAACCCAGTTTGATCCAAGGCCAGCCAGCACCACATCCTTAGTGCAGTGTGCTCCAGTGCTGTTTAGGGACCGTCATCTCCATGGACCAATTGTAGGGATGATAGATGCAAGTCTGTATCCCTGGTGCAGAAAGGAAGAAAAGAGGCTGACCCTCTAACTGTCAGAGGAAGCAATTGACCTTCCAGCACCAATCACAGGTATGGTCTGAGAAACTGGCACCTGGGGGCACTTCAACTCCAGCCCCACGAAAGGACCAATTGAGTCCACCCTTCCATCGCTCCCTGGACTGTCATAACTGGGACATTTTGCTGCTTTCGACCCCAGAGACCTTTGAGGTGGCCCTGGAATTGATTCAGCAATTCCCATTACCATGCAGCTTGCCATCCCCAGAGAGGACTTCTCCGTTGCACACAGAAACCATGATGAGACCATATTCTTACAGTCTCCAGAGTCCTACTGTTCTGCAGTGCGCTTAATTGGTCATCAGCCTCCGAGACAGATTCTGATGCAGACTCCTGCTGTTTACATACGTCCAGCAGTAGGAGGTCGAGGTCCACGTGTCACCATAAACACCCATTGGGGCAGTGGCACCCCGCTGGGAATCCCTAGTGGTCATTCTGGTCACGTTGGGCCTATTCAAAGTCCCACGCCAAGACTGACCTTGGTAGCCCTGGCACCAGAGTTCACGCAACCTTCCCAGGTGCCCATGGTGTTCACTCCTCAGGCTGCGGCAGCAGACTCCTTGGTCCAGTATGTGTTGGTACCAATTTTGGGCCCAATAAATAGCAGGTATAAATTTAGTTCCTACCCCAATACGTCTTCCATTGCTGATAACCCCGGTGCAGGCAGTAACTGCACTGATGACAGTCATGACTCCAGAGCCCACTCCCCCAGTGGTAGTGACTACTGCACTGCTGGTCATTCGGGCACTATCACCAATGTTTGCTCCAGCACCGGCACTGATACTGGTGGCCACCACAGCATTGGCACCTGTGACTGCCATGGCACCAGGAGTTCTCTCTTCATCTGTGCCAACATTGGGTGCCCCCTTTTTACCACCTAGGGTCACAGCTTTGGTGTTCCACCTGGCACCGTATATACCTCCTGCAGTGTATACCTTTGGAACACGGGGTACGTCTAGACTACATGGCTCCGTCGACAGTAAACTAGTTTACCCGGCATAGGCAAAGAAGCGGGGATTTAAATAATCCCCTCTTTTTTAAAATAAACATGGCCGCTGCACTGTGCTGACGATCAGCTGATCCGGCACAGCGCGGCAGTCTAGACGTGGATCTGTCGGCTGCGGAAGCCTTTGCCGACCGATCCCCTATGCCTCGGCCATGTTTATTTTAATGAAGCGGGGATTATTTAAATTCCCACTTCTTTGCCTATGCCGGGTAAACTAGTTTACATGGCTTCGTCGACGGAGCCATGTAGTCTAGACATACCCAGGCTGTGTCTAGACCACATCTCTCTTTCGACAGAGGGATATAAATTAGACACTTCGAAATTGCAAATGAAGCGGGGACTTAAATATCCCATGCTTCATTTGCATAATCGCATCATGGCGCTCTTTCGAAAAAGCACCATTTCGAAAGTAAAACTGCAATCTAGATGCAATTCTTTAAAAAACGGCAGGCTTTTTCGAAAGATCCTGTAAACCTCATTTGTTGAGGTTTAATACAATTAAACAATTTAATATTGTTTTAAATGTGAAGTTAATCATTTAATAGTGCCTTTTCATTTAGAAGAATTCCACCTGGTTTTCAAATTACTGTTTGTACATAGGAATAATGTCACTTAGAAGTACAGACTCCTGCTGTAGAACACAGTAACCGTATATAGCAGTATTACAGGATAGGAAGTGAAATGTAATAGCCATTTGCAACTATAAGGTGAATTTAGATAACCCAAATTGGCATTAACCAAGAACACCGGAGATGAGAACATAACAGTTGCAAAAAATGCTTTTGCATTGTTAATAATAACAAATAATTATTTCTGTTGTACCTCCACCAGCACAGATTCCTTAGCATTATTTTATATTGTCTGCATACATAATCAAAGAGATCAGTTATCACCAATTCCTGTAGTGCATGGATTTTTTTTGCAGATGTGCTCATCAGGCTTGACTCTGCTCGGGTCAACACCCAAGATGGTAATGCACAGTAAAACCAGTCAATATGCTTATTCCTGGTTAATCCTCACTGCAGTGGTCTCCAACCTTTTTACATGCAAGATCACTTTTTCAATGTTCGGGCAAGCCAGGATCTACCCCATCCCTTCCCTGAGGCTACCCTCTCCAAACCTTTCTGCAGACTGCCCGTTGCTAATGGAAACTCACCATGAATTACATAATTACACCCGAGTCATTTTGCTGGTGCTACAGCTGGGGAGAGAGAGTTTTAATTTAAATTATTAAACGGATTAAGTGTTTTAACTTTCTTGTGTTAGTTTATCAAACTTAATGTTTTACTTTATTTAAAATGATGTCCAACACAAAATGTTTCAATATTTTCTTTATTTATGGCAGGTGTGGGGAACCTTTTTTGGGTCGGGGCCACTGACTCAGAAAAATCAGTTGGGGACCACATAAGTGAGAAGCAAAAAACTCCCAGAACTCCCAACCCTCACTGATGTGCCCCCCAACTGACACACCTCACTTTTCTGGCTCTCCAGCCCCCGTCAGGTGAGGGGGAAGGGACAGGGAGGACTGAGATTCAGGGCTTTCCATAGGCCAGATTTACTTTTCTGGGGTTCCAGAGTTAGTGGATTTTGTGGACCTGCCTTAAGCCCTGGCGTGGGAACAAAAATGAGGGGCTCAGTGTGTGGGACAGCACTGCCATTGAGTGGGATAGGGATGCAGGATCTGGGTGGGAGGTGGAGCGCAGGAGTGGGTGAGGAGAATAGGGTCTGGAAGGGAGTTTGGTGGTGGTAGAGGGTGTGGGAATGAGAGGGAGTTTGGGGGTACTAGGGGGTTGGGGAAATAACACAGAAAAGGTGAAATGGTAAGAATGCAGCCAAATACAGTAAAACCTGTGTTATCCAGCACACTTGGGGATTAGGGTGTTCCAGTTATCTGAGAGTCCCATCAACCTAGGAAAAACCAATGGACGATAATAGTAAAACCTCAAGTTTTTAATATTGGTAGTTTTGTAGCATCAGGCAGTTGGTCTCACATTTCTGTTTTGAGTTAAAGATGATTAGTACTTCTTAAATAAAAAATTGTTAAGCCAGTCATGGTAAACCAAGCCAGGCCTGTGCGCGTGAAGATGTGAGTGCGGGCAATGCCGGTTAACAAAGTTTTCTGGTTTAACAGAGTGACGGATAACAAAGGTTTCACTGTAGCTAATTGGGGAGGGAGGCAAAGAAGTGGGGAGTAAAGTGCAGCTTCTGCAAAGTAAAATTTTATTCCCCCCCCCCCCACATCTTCCCTCTGCTTCAGCCTCACTCCCCTCAGTCCCCTGATTTCCCCCCCACACCTGATCCCCTGCATCACCACATGCTATTCAGTGCAACCGCTGCCCCCTCCCATCCTGCCCCTGCATCACCCCGTATCCCTCAGTGCAGTCCCTGCCCCTTCCATCCTGCCCCTGCGTTCTCCTGCCCCCAGCATACTCACCGGCAGGGCAGCAGCGCTGGGACTTGCAGCCTTCCAGGAGTAGCGCTGGGGTGAGGAGACCCGGCGGGGGCGGAGGGCAGAGTATCTTTCCTGCCTGGCCCAGCCCTTTGCCTGCAGGCAGTGGCGCTGGGGCTGCCCAGGACTGGCTCCAGCCTGGCAGGGCACAGTAGGGCACTGGGGAAAGGGCTCTCTGAAGCCGCGCACAGACCTCGGGGAACAGAGAGGTATAGCCTTGTCCCCGGCGTGCCACGTGTGCCGGCTGCCCATCCACGCCCCCTCTGGAGCAGGAGATGAGCCAGGGATGCATGCGTGTGTGTGCACATGCGCCTCTTCCCCTACCCCCCAACCGGTAAGTTAACAAAGAGGGGCAGCCGCCTTGCCAGCTGGCTGTGGCGTTCAGCCCACCGAGGCTGCGCTGTACTCCAGCTGGGCTGAAGCAAAGAGGAGCAGCTGCCCGGCCAACTGGCCGCCGCAATCAACTCCTAGGGCACTGCGATTGACCAGTTGATCATGATTGACTGGTTGGTGGCCAGTACTGTACTGTATCAGAAAATTTATTTGTATACCAGCTCATTCAGACTACACACAATGCTGACTCTGTTCTGTCAAAAATTTTTATTTGCTGTGAAAGACAAAAAACCGCTGCCTCTAAATATAAAATGTGATAACATTGTGAAAAATCAGAATTGGAGCAAAATATTTTAGTTAAGAACTGTTCAGTACTAATTGTTAAAAATATTTTATCCATAAAACTTGCTTTGATATTTATTTTTTTTTAATTATCTTAGATCCGAGAGACTGGTGAAAGGCCTAGTAATGAGGAGATCTTACGGTTCTCTAAATTGTTTGAAGATGAGCTTACGCTGGACAATCTTACTAGGCCTCAACTGGTAGCTCTCTGTAAACTGTTGGAACTTCAGTCAATTGGGACAAATAATTTTCTGCGCTTCCAGTTGATCATGAGGCTTAGATCCATGAAAGCAGATGACAAAGTAAGTCACCTGAAACGTGCTTTGATGAAAAATAAATGCTTATCTGTTCCAATGCTGTAGTTAAGCTTGGCAAGTATATTATTTTGATTTTTTTATACTTTTTGATTAATATTATCCATTTTATTTTAAAGCTTTTTAAAAATTTTTGTGGATTTAAAATTTCACAGTGGTGGGAAATTATGGAGGAGAGAGTCATTATTTAACGACTGATTGTTGAGATTCAAAAAGTAAATTATGTTAATTGAACAATAAAATGTCTGCATCATGTCAAATCAAACTTTAATAAGTCCTAAGCCATATATTTTTCATTTTGCCTATCTGTAATTTTTAAAATTATTATTGAGGGAAATATTTTTTTCATTGGTTTGTATATATGGTTAAATTGATGTTTACTAACCTTTATGGATAAAAATCTAATCTAGGCATCTACTTGTTTTTGTCTGTTTTACTAGTACTAATTGTAGACTTCAGCAAAAAGGTTGAAGCCTTAAAATTAGGCGAGCTTCCTCAAATGATCTAGTCTGTGTCTTTTGCTACCCACTTGTGCTCATCTTTCTCACTATGTGCTTTACCATGACTGGCAATCTCTCTGATCAGGAGTGCTAGAACTGAAATGTTTCATGTTAATATGAATATATTAGGTCTGATTACATTGACAGAACTCTTTTGGAGAAGCTTGCATCGTGCATGCTTGCACAAACAGCATTGTTAATTGAACAAAGTTCCAAAGTCCAGTAGCTTTAATTTGTTCTGAAAAGCCACTGATGTTTGAAGGAAAGTCCTGTTTATGAAGGACTTCTAGAGATAGTGAAAAATACAATAGTTTTCTGGTTAATAAAGTCACTGATGCAGGCAGTACATCTCTGTATTTATCTCCTGTAACCACAGCTCATTAACTCACCTCTCAAGTCCTTAAAATCTGTCAGTTATGGATCCATGGACATAGTGGTAAACATGGACTTGATAGGACTATCCATTTGACAAGTTTAGCTATATGTATGTTAGCACTAGGTTGTTTCCTTTATATCCACAATACCATTTTACTCTTTTGATTTATGTATGTTTCCCCACAGATCTCTACTTGTAACTACCATTAATGACAATATAAATAGCTCAATTAGAATGAAAGGGAAAATATTTTTATAAGTGTAAATTTCATGTTATAGAATTGATTTAAAATATTTACCAACCCTATATCTCCCGCCCAAACCCATGAAGTTCTGAAACTTAACTCTGCTTGAACCATACCACATAATAATGTCTAACTCTTGTTCCAAACATTGTGGCTATCTATTTTTTTTTTTATCATCACAGCAACCCCTAGTGATCATTTTAAACATCTAGGTAATGTGCTTACTATTCTGTTATATTTTTACATGTGAGGTGTTTATTTTTTATTGTTTATAGCTGATTGCGGAGGAAGGAGTTGACAGCCTGACTGTTAAAGAACTGCAGGCAGCATGTAGAGCAAGAGGTATGAGAGCTCTTGGAGTAACAGAAGAACGACTAAAGGAACAACTTAAACAGGTATATATCCAGTAAGATTGCTTCAGTTTGTGTTTAATTATAAGGTAGTAATAATAGTACATAGTAGTACTGTACTGTGTAAGTATATTATATAAGCAAACAACATGGGTATTGTCCTTTTCTGAATCTGTTACTGTTTTCTGAGTTATAAATTAATATACATTAATCAGACTCAAATTATGGATCTTTCATAAATTGTGACTTTGATCTCAAAGAAAAACAGTTATTTTATCTCTTTAGTTTAAGAGAATGCTACTCTGGCATTTATTGTATATAGTGCTTTTCATCTAAAGATCTCAGTTCTTTTTGGGATAAATTAGTAACTGGTAAGAATTAAATATAATACTCGTGTGTTATTTTATATTGTATCTGGAAAATAAGTGGTAACTTTTAATTTGCTGTGGAATTCCTATTGTTCTCTGTGATAAAAATATAACTATATATGATATATCTATTGACTTACAGTGGCTAGAGCTGCACTTGAACCAAGAAATCCCCACTTCATTGCTTATTTTATCCAGAGCTATGTATCTTCCGGATACACTTTCACCAGCTGATCAGCTCAAAACAACACTCCAGACACTACCAGAGAGTGTGGTATGTATTGCTTTGTATCACCACTACACTGTCTTTCGGTGAGAACTAGCTTCTTTAAAAACAGGCTCTGTGTGTGTGTGTACACATGCACACACTAATTACGTTGTTAGTGTTAAGTGTTAGCTTTGTATTTCTCCTGTGTAAAAAGTATAGCCACTATGATTATTTACTTCAATGGTATATTAATTTGCTTACCTGGAAGACTGGCTGATCAAAAACAGCAAGTGTTTGAAAATTTTGTGCATGTTACTACGTGTCGGAATGATGAGGCAGGAATTGGAAGACTTATTATTCATAGTCCTGAGGAAAGCCTAACTGTCCTTAACAGGTCGCTCTGAGGCACTTTGAAAACACACAGAGAAAGTTGGCATGTATTAAAGATGGAACAAAGAATGAACCTTAAGTCAAATGTGTCCTGCTTCACATTTGATCTTTAATCCATAGGCATGGCAGGCCAAAAAATAAAAAATAAAAAAGTTCAAGCTTGGAGTATTATGTCTCAGTATGAGGTAAAGAGCATACTGAGCAAGGTAAAGATCTTAAGATATGTAGCCTTTGAGGCTCCACTGTCATATTAAAGATGGCTACAGTGAGGATGGCTGCTGTCTTGAGTTACGCACATTGTGACTCTCTGGCTCTTGCAGGCTGCTGTGCTGCAACACGCAGTTGGGCACAGTATACATTTCTCTGTCTGCAAATTCGAGTTTCTCTGAGTTGAAAATAAATAAAAGGCAGCCTGGCTGTATACTCTTTCTTCTTCCATTAAGAGTAACGTATTGGGTGAGCTTAACCAAAATATCTCTGATGTCCAAAGACCCTAAGTAAGCAGGAGAAACTAAAAGATCTGAACAAATCTTCATTAGTGAAAATTGTTTAAGAGCATGCTGTATCTGAAATCTTGCATTAAAAATTAGTCATGGAAGATCAGCATGATTCTCAAAACACAAATTTCTCTTTGGACTTTGAAATCATCGTGGCTCAGTTATAATTAAGCTTTCTGACATTGTATCTCAAGAGTAACTTTTTCTCTCAGATTGCTTGACACAAAGATTTAATGTTCACCTTATTTGGAGAATAAAGTAGTCTTACCCCAAATTCCTGAAGGTTGGTTTGGTTTTATTTTAATTGGCTGGCAAACAATTAAAAAATTAATGGTGTGATTAATCACGCTCTTAAAAAGATTAATCATCCTTTTAAACAATAATAGAATACCATTTATTTAAATATTTTTGGCTCTTTTCTACATTTTCAAATATTAATTTCAGTTAGAACACAGAACACAAAGTGTACAGTGCTCATTTTTTATTTATTACAAATACTTGCAACTATTAAAAAAAAACGTATTTTTCAGTTCACCTAATAAAATTATGTGCAATCTCTTAACCATGAAAGTTGAACTTAAAATTGTAGAATTATGTACAAAAAAAGGCATTCAAAAATAAACCTATGCATGTAGAAGAGCAGTATTATTGCTCAGAATTTCAGTATGAAGCTGGAAAAAAGCCTGTTGAGAGCCTTTGGGTTAAGATTAGCAGCAAGATTAACAAGGGTGATGTCATGGTGGGTGTCTGCTATAGTCTGTCACAACAGGAGGCTGAGGTAAACAAGGCTTTCTTTGGACAGCTAACAGAAGTTTCTAGATCACAGGCTCTAGTTCTTATGGGGGATTTAAACCACCCTGGCCTGGCATCTGCTGGGAGAGCGATACAACAGTACACAGACCATCCAGGAAGTTTTTGGAGAATGGTGAGAGAAATTTCCAGGTGCAAGTGCTGGAGGAACCAATTAGGAGTCATGCTCCTCTTGACCTGCTTTTCACAAACAGGAAAGAATTTGTAGGGGAAGTAGAATCAGGTGGCAACCTGAGCAGCAGTGACCATGTGATGGTTGAGTTCAGGATCCTGATAAAAAGAAGAAAGGAGAGCAGCAGAATATGGTCTTTGGACTCCAGAAAAGCAGACTTTGACTCCCTCAAGAAACTGATAGGCAGGCTATATGAGAGGGAAAGGAGTCCAGAAGAGCTGGCTCTATTTTAAAGACACCTTCTTGAGGATGCAGGGCCAAACCATTCCAATGTGCAGAAAGAATATCAAATATGGTAGGTGACCAGCTTGGCTTAACACAGAAATCTTCAGTGAGGTTAAACGCAAAAAAGACATGGAAACTTGGACAGATGAATAGAAAGGAATATAAAAATATTGCTTGAGCATGTAAGGGTGTAATCAGGCAGGCCAAAGCATAATTGGAGTTGCAGCTAGCAAGGGATGTGAAACATAATAAGAAGGGTTTTTACAGGTACGTTAGCAACAAAAAGGTCAGGCAAAATGTGGGACCCTTAGGGTATGTCTACACTACATGGCTCCGTCGACGGAGCCATGTAGATTACCTTTGTAGACATAGGAAAATGAAGCGGCGATTTAAATAATCGCCGCTTCATTTAAATTAAAATGGCTGCCGCGCTGTGCCGATCAGCTGCTTGTCGGCACAGCGCCGTAGTCTGGACGCTCTGCGGTCGACATCAAAGGCATTTGTCGACCTCCCTGGTAAACCTCATCCCATGAGGCATACCGGGGAGGTCGACAAATGCCTTTGATGTCGACCGCGGAGCGTCCAGACTACGGCGCCGCGCCGACAAACAGCTGATCAGCACAGCGCGGCAGCCATTTTAATTTAAATGAAGCGGCGATTATTTAAATCGCCGCTTCATTTTCCTATGTCTACAAAGGTAATCTACATGGCTCCGTCAACGGAGCCATGTAGTGTAGACATACCCTTACAGAATGGAGAAGGCAACCTAGTGACAGATGATATGTTAAAAGCTGAAGTACTCAATGCTCTTTTGCCTCGATTTTTCTCAGACAAGGTCAGCTCTCAGACTCCTGCACCGGCTAGCGCAGTATGGGAAGGTAGTGAGCAACCCTCAGTAGCGAAAGAATAGGTTAAGGACTATTTGGTAAAGTTGGACATGCATTAGATCCAGCCCCATGGATTTGTGCATCAGATGGTGCTGAGAGAGTTGGCTAATGTGATTGTAGAGCCATTATCTTTGTTCTCATCTTACAAAAAAGAGAAGAAGTATAGAAGTATAGTTCCCCAGATTTTCCACCGGTCAACCATACCTCAGTTCCTGGAAAAATCATGGAGCAGGTCCTTTAGGAATCCATCTTGAAACACTTGGAGGAAAGGAAGGTGATCAGGTGAAGTCAACATGAATTCAACAAAAGCAAGTCAAGCCTGCCCAACATAATTGCTTTTTTTGATGAGATGACTGATCTTGTGGGTATAGGGAAAACATTGAACATTGTATACTTAAACTTTTAACAAAACCTTTGATATGGTTGCCCAGAGTATTCTTTCCAGCAAGTTGGCTTGTATGAATTGACTGTAAGATGGATAGAAAGCTGGCTAGATCATCAGGCTTGACAGGTAGCGAACCATGTCTCAATGTCTAGTTGGCAGCCGGTATCAAGTGGAGTGCCACACGGGTTGGTCCTTGAGCCAGTTTTATTCAATATCTTCATTAATGATCTGGCTGATGGGATGGATTGTACCCCTCTCAGCAAGTTCACGGGTGACAGTAAGCTAGCTGGAGGTTAGGGAGAGGGTCCAGAGTGACCTAGACAAATTGGAAGATTGGACCAAAAGAAATCAGATGAGGTTTAAGTAGGGAGGTAAAATCCAATTTAAGCAGTTTATTCCCCTCCTTTCTGCCCTGCTGAGGACACATCTGGATATTGTGTCCAGTTTTGGGCTTCCCCCTACAGAAAGGATGTGGACAAATTGGAGAGAAACTAGCAGAGAGTAACTAAAATGACTAGGGGTCTGGGGCACATGACTTATGAGGATAGGCTGAGGGAACTGGGCTTATTTAGTCTGCAGATGGAAAAAAATGAGTCAGGATTCGATAGCAGCCTTCAATTTACCTGAAGGGGGGTTCCAAAGAGGAAGGAGCTAAGCTACTCTCGGTGGCAGATGACAGAAGAAGCAGCAATGGTCACAAGTTGAAATGGGGAAGGTCTAAGTTGGATATTAGGAAAAACTATTTCACTAGGAGGGTGGTGAAGCACTGGAATCGGTTACCTAGGGAGGTGATGGAATCTCCATTCTTAGAGATTTTTAAGGCCAGGCTTGACAAAGCCCTGGCTGGAAGGATTTATTTGGAGTTGGTCCTGCTTAGAGTAGGGGGTTCACTAGATAACTTCCTGAGATCTCTTCCAATTCTAATATTCTATGATCCTATAAAATTTTATAGGGAGGTGGGCAAACTGCAGCCCATGAGCTGCATGGGGTCCATCAGGGTATTGTGTGGCCTGCACTATTCCTCTCTGCTCTCTGCCCCCCGTGTATCTCTTGCTTTGGGGTCCCTGCACTTACCTGTTTGTCCCCCTCCCTTTCAGCACTTGTGGAGCAACATAAATCGGCTGATTTGCACCCCATCTCTGCTCCACTGCCTTCCTCACAGGGTTTGAGTGCTGCAAAGTTGCCATGACTATCTGTTCTCACTTTCAGGTGATACTGTAAAAAAGAAGCAGGCAGCATCATTATTTCCAGTAAATGTAAACACACTTGTTTGTCTTAGCGATAGGCTGAAGAAGAAGTAGGACTGAGTGGAATTGCAGGCTCTAAAGTTTTGCATTGTTTTGTTTTTGAGTTTAGTCATGTAACAAAATTTCTACATTTGGTAGTTGTACTTTCACAATAAAGAGTGTGCACCTACAGTACTTATGAGGTAAACCTAAAGAAACTTTATTTAGTAATTTTTACAGTGCAGATATTTGTAATAAAAATATTAAGTGAGCACTACACACTTTGCATTCTGTATTTGATAGAAATCAATATATTGAAAATGTAAACTACCAAGACATTATTACAGTTTTGCATGTATCTACATCTGAATTTGTTTCCCACCTCTATAGGCATATATTGACACAATAACACAGAGCCAAAGTCAACCTGTGTAAATCCTAATTGTTCTTCATCAGCTGTCCTACAGGGTGCCCGTCCACGCTATAGTAGCTGCTTTTGTCACAATTTTAATTCAGTTGTTTAGGGGTCACTGACATCCATACCTGTCTTTTTTCAGTAGAAGAGCTCTCATTTGAAAATAATATTAATTCTATTTCATTTCCAGGGTATGCTTGCAGTGGTAGCTATGTTTGTCAGTTGATCACTACATCTTTAAATCAGCCACGCATACCTTATTACATATCTTTCTAAACACATAAGAATGACCATACTGGGTCAGACCAAAGGTCCATCTAGCCCAGTCTGCCGATAGTGGCCAATACCAGGTGCCCGAGAGGAAGGGAACACAGCAGGTAATAATCACATGATTCCTCTCCTGTCATTCATTTCCAGACAGACAAAGGCTAGGGACACTATTCCTACCTATCCTGGCTAATAACCATTTAAGCTCCATAAATCTATCTAGCTCTTTTTTTGAACTCTGTTAAAATCTTAGGTAACACACTTACCTAAACACCACATAGGTCTTATACAGTTTCATATCTGTCTGCCTCTGTTTATAAAATTACACTAGAAAATATTTTAAGTCTACTAGTAAAGACTGATACAGTACAGGTTGAAACTCTAAAACCCAGAACTCTTTGGTCTGGCAACATCCGTGGTACAGCAGGACCACAGATGTTCCTGGGCCAGAGAGCCCCCGTAGCTGGGAGTCAGGCAGCAAGAGGGCCTGGCTGGGAGCCCTGCAGCAGGGCTGGCAGCAGTAGGCGTGGGTCCCGGGGCATCCTGGCTGGGACTGATGGCAGCCGCAGGTTCCAGGGCAGCCCAGCTGGGTCCTGCATAGGGGGAGGAGGGCAGCATTGCGGAAGGAGGGCAGCAGCTGGGGCCGGGAGCAGAGCCGGAACTGGAATTGACTTCCCTGGTCTGGCAAACTCCCTCCTTCAGGACCAGTCAAGTCTGGAGGATGCCAGACCAGGGAGGTCCAACCTGTACTTAACAGATTTGTCGGTGCTGTTACAAGGATGTGATTATAGAAATATTTATTCAGATGCAGCTTTTACTACTTTGCTCCCACAGTTTTAACAGTCTCAGAACAGTAGATGTGTTAGCCTATATCTGTAAAAACAATGAGGATTCCTGTGGCATCTTAAAGACTAACAGATTTTTTTGGGAATAAGCTTTTGTGGGTAAAAAACACTTGCATCTGACAAAGTGGTTTTTACCCACGAAAGCTTATGCCCAAGTAAATCTGTTAGTCTTTAATGTGCCATAGGACTCTTCGTTGTTTTAGCTGTGTTAGCCTTAACCATCTGTATGTCCCATATTTGTGTTGCCTTTACAACATTGAACCACTTTCCTTTAAATCCATTCATAAGACTCCTTTCTTCTATTACTCCATAAGAAAAGGGCAACATTTCTGATGGATAAGGTGAGGGGTAGACCAGTGGGGTTAATAGCTAAAATTAGCTTCTAATTCATATTTACACTAGCAGATTTGCCCAGTGTTGCCCAGTAGTGCCTAAACAGAGCACTACTCAGAATTTCTTCATTTAATCCATTTTCTGTAAGGTTAATTGAGAAGCAGTCCTATTCCAAGTTCCTCCTATTTTTCTGGCTCATCTTGGTTCAGCCTTTTTCAACATTCACTCAGTTATGTCAGTTTTGAGGACTATACTTGCTTTGGTGATCATCTCATTTTTGTTGGTTTTATGAGAAGCAATCCTATTCCACATACATCCCATTTCCTTGGATAACCAAACCCTCATGTTATTTTAAGTTATGCTAAGAGAGAGCTGTATACCGAATTTGATGGTCCTAGTTCTTACCGTTTAGGAGGAATTCTTAATCAAACAGACAGACAAACTCTCTAAAATATGTAGTAGATTATAAATGTTCTTCCTCACCCTTATGATGTTGCTTTTGACTTAGATTGTAAGTGCTGCATCTTCCTGTGCGTATAATTCACTATTTTGGGAGATGTTACCAGGATAAAAGTTAACTTAAAAATATGATCTGCCAAACATGTCTGTTTTTAAGGAATGGTTTTTCAAAACTTGCTTACAGTTTTGTTCTGAAAGATTCATATAGGGAACAGGAGAAAGGAATGACTTGTATAGCTGCTTAGTGATCTTAGACAATGAAAAGTTTTAACAATATTGAAGTAAACGAGTTATGAAGGTTTTTCAAGATAAACAGAATTCTCTCTGTGATATAATTTAGAGTATAATTTTTTTTGTTTGACAGTGTGTTCACTGAACTGTTGACATCTTAACTACATAATTCAAAATGTAGTAGTTTGTTCATGTTGCCTTTCCAATCTGTTTAGGCCAAAGAGGCTCAAGTCAAAGCAGCAGAAGTTGAGGGTGAAAAAGTAGACAATAAAGCTAAGCTGGAAGCAACACTTCAGGAAGAAGAAGCCATTAGAAAAGAAAATCAAGAAAAAGAGATGGAAAGACTGTCTGAAGCTGCTGAGAGAGCCAAAGAAATCCTTCAAGCTGCAGCAACAGTAAGTGCAACTTCCCACTGTCAGGAAATAAGTGCATAAATAGCATGAATGTGCCCATTGTGGACTTTTTGGATTTACAGTGCATCTACTCTGGGTTTTGTCTGTAATCAAAAAGACTTCAAAATGCACATTTGGAAGATGTGGTGCATCCTACACATGAGAGACTGGTGGAGAAGAAATATAGAGAACAATCCTGACATGCAGGGGATTGACTAGATGATCTAAAATGTCATTTCCACCTGTTATGTTTGATTCTGTTATAGGGAGCCAACAGAAGATACTTTTTGGTTTGTTCACAGATTTTCCAAATTTTTCTAATCTAAAACATTCCTTGCAATTAGATTTGCTAATATTTAACATTCAAGAAATTTGAATATATGTGATATAAACTATTAGACTTACTTGTTTGTGGAAACCGTTCTTCTTCAATCAAGCCTTATCTTAAAAGGCATAATTTTATTCATATTTTTATGAAATATGCTTTGACATGCTAATGGAAATTGATCAGTTTGTAACAGACAGAGATGTTCATGTAGGTTTTGTAATGTCTTGGAAATAAGGATGTAAAATCTCCTTTAACTGGCTAACCAGTTAAACATTATGTTTAACCGGTTATCTGATGAAAGGGAGATTGTGCAGGCTGGAGCGGCTCCTCCCTCGCCACAGGCAGGGGCTGTTCCAGCCTGGCCAGAGCAGCCCCTGCCTGCAGCCCCCACCTCTGTAGACAAGGGCTGCTTTGGCTGGGCTGGAGCGCCCCGTCCGCAACGGGTCTTGTGGGGCTGAAAGAATCCCCTGCCTCTGCGGCGGGTGGGAGCTGCTCCAGACACTCCTCCTCCATGGGTGATGCTTACTGGTTAACTTGTTAATCTTTCACATCCCTGCTTGTAAGCAGATGATTCTGAAAACAGGAAAACATAATGCTGTTTTGTATTAATCAGTGCCTTTTTTAATGTGGTTTTGAAATTCAGAAAGAGGTGGATTCTGCAGTGGATCTTGAAGCAGCTGCCGTACATGTAAAGAAAAGCCAGATAGCTGTGGAGACTGAACAGGAACTGACTAGTGTGGATTTGACACAGCATACAGAGACCTTGACAGATACAGCACCAGTGTTAGAAGGCATTAAGGTAATTTTTTAGTATCAAAGACTGGTTTTATGATACAGTACAAAAATATCGCTGTCTTTAGAGACACATGAATTTCCTCAACACAGTTCAGTGATTTGAGGAAAATAGTAGACCTCTGCACTTCCACTTTTAATGTTACTAATTGTTTGTATAACACCATTGGGCATTATGTGGCATTTTGCAAAATAGATAAAAATTGGTCAAGATGAAAGGAAAACATTTGTGGGGTGTCCATTTTATCATTTAGCTACTTAATAGAAGATTTGAATAGCTGAAGGGTAATGTTATAAAACGGGGAGTGTATAGGGTTTAGATGATGGTTCACTGTCCCCAAGCAAGCACGGTATTTAAACATAAATATAAGTACTTTGCTGGATCTTGGGTCTAAAGTACATATACAGGATGAACCTCTCTAGTCTGGCACTCTCTGGTCTGCCAGCATCTGTGGTCTGGCATGATTTTAGTTAGCTAGATATCCATTTATTATGGATGTGGCCAAGTTTCCCACAATCCCATAAAGTTTGTTTACAGCCTACAGTCCTGGCTCTCAGAGTTCTATGCTGTTGTTTAGCTCTGATTTACCCCTAAATGTCTTCTAAGAGACTAGTGAGCAGTTGAAGTGTTGATAATGCTGCTAGACAATATTGACCACCCGTGATTTGTCAAGTTCTCTGATTTGGCACAGGTCAGGTCCCATGTGTGTGGGATTAGAGAGTTTCAACCTGTACTATGTAAAGAGAAGACTGTTACAAGCTTCCCAAAACCCAGACTGTTTTGTGGAGGGAACTCAATACAGAGAGGAAGGAACCTTCTCAATCATGAGTAGCAATACTGTATGTTTTTTATTGCATTATTGTAATCTGAATTTATTGGAAATATACTATAAAAGGTTTTTCTTGGATTCCATCTGTCACCTATTCTGTGATCTTGAAAACTGACATACTAGGATACTGATTCATACACAGAAGACTAACCTCACTTTCATAGAACAAAATAGTGAACAGCAACACTCTAACTTCAGAGAACTCTCTATAAAGATAACTATTAACAATCCCAAAAAATCTAGAACATAGTTACAATATTTTTAAGCAGTCATTAATCAGGAAATGGCTCTCAACACATACAAATGACTAGTTTATCCTATTTATGTTGATCAGTGGTTGTCAGATTTGCCCTATAGAAAATCTTGTTTGAAAAGGTGATTGTGCTCTTGACTTCCAGCATTCTGTCACAATTGAGGAAACTTTTCCATAAGCTTAAGTCAGCTCCCTCATCCCCTGCATATCGGCTCCCACGCCTGCCCCCACCCCCACGCTGCTGCCTCTGTATCTGCCTTCCTCCCGTCCCCTGTGTGTAACCATGTAACTGCTGAAATTTTCATAATTAACATTTGCATTTGCAACATAATTGCATTTTAACATCCCTATTCTCTCTAGTATTCATTCTCTCCTCCCCCCAATACTCGTTCTGTGGAATTCTTCATGAGTATTTTCTACTTTGTTAGGTTTATTGAGAACAAACCTCAGAACTTTTATTTATGCTAAAATTCAGTATGTTGCGAATGGGCCTTAATCGAGATGATGATAATCTTACACATTACAAAGACAGCCTCCCCACCTTTTGATATTCGTAGTGACCCCAGATTAGCCACTTAATTGACTCTTATAGTAAGCAATTTCCTCCTTCCTTGTCAGCCCCTTCCCCCTCAGCCCCACCTTCTGTTCTATGTAGCTGATTTGTCAGTTTGTCTTTTTTCATTGTATCCCTCTGTTATATAATGGTCATACCAATTCACTTTCAGAATATGATCTGAAGAAGTGGGTCCCCACAAAAGCTAATCACCTAATAAACTATCTTGTTAGTCTTTAGAGTGCTACATGACTGCTTTTTTTTGTTTTTCCCAGTAGTAGTTTTTTGTGTGAGAGAGCTTTTGTAATTCCATTTAGACTAGCTAGCATAGGGTATCTGTTCCATATTGTAGTTGCATTAAATTAATCATTCAAACAACTGACATTATTAGTTGCTATTTTCTTTCACTAGTTGCTATTTTCTTTCATCTGGAATACTGTGAACAATATTGCCTAGTATACAATAGAATTTCACTGTTATCTTGGGAAGAGTCTAAGAAACTTACATAATATCAGGTGCCAGAATTCTAGGTTGTGATATGAAGGGGAAGCAAACATAATTGGGTTTTGTTTCCTTAACAGAGAGAGACTTCAAGGTAATCCATATATTTTAAATGGTATCCTTTTTCCCCACATGTAAAGAATTTAAATGCTATGGGATATCTTTTTAATGGCAGCAAGGAAGAAATTGTACAGAAATGTTTCATGTGCATATCAATAATTATGTGGCAGAAACAAAGCATATGTCCAAAGTAGACCAAGATTCATTTTTGGAGTGGAAAAGAATTGTGAAGGGCATGATAAAAATAATTTGATAACTAAATCTGATGTGGGAACCTGAAAAGAGTTGACACATTTGGTCAGAACTTTCCAGTCAATATTTTTGTGCAATAAAACTTCGTGATTTAGATGAATGAGTAATTTTAGACACTTTCTGAAACAATTTAGTGGCTTCTTTTAAACTGGCTGCTTTAAACCTATAAAAGAGAGCATGAATGGATGAGTTTGTTCTAAATAGCTGTCGTTTTGTCTTACCTCTGAGACTTTTTTCTTTTTTTTAATTACATTATACATTTAGGGACTCTATTGAAAATTAGAGATTGATGGTACAGGTTGCACCTCCATTGTCAGGTCCTGAGGGTGCCAGACTGGTCCAGGATGAGGGATTTTGCTCACCCACCCAGACATGGCCTCGTTGCCAGTCTCCCCGCTGGCTTCCAAGGGGTCCTGGCCCCAGTGTGGCAGCCACGCCGCCACAAGCACAGCCTCGCTGCCTTCCAGCCCCGCTGCTAGGCGCTTGGCCCCATGGGGCAGCCTCCCTGCTGGGGTCCATTTGTGCCACCAGGCAGCAGCCCCACTTGAACTTCAGTCCCACTTGGGCAGTCCCACTGCCTTCCAGCCTCACCGGGCAGCTCCGCGAGGCAGCTGTGGGGCTGCCGGGCTCTTGGTGTGCCTCCAGGCAGCCCTACTCCCCAGTTCCTTGAACCACTGCCAGGCAGTCCCCCAGTTGGGCTCCCGGCGCTGCAGGGCAGTCCCACTAGGCAGCTGTGCTGCTCAGCAGCAGTGGAGCTGCCAGGCTCCTGGTTGTGCTTCTGGGCGGTCCCACCACCGGGCAGGCCTGCTGCTCCCCCCCGCTGCGTTGCCATCAAGCAGCAGCCCTGCTGCTTGGCTCCCAGTTTTGCTGCCACAGTGCAGCCCTGCTACTGGGCTCCAGCCCCCTGCTGCAGGGCTCCCAGCCACCAGCCCTTCATTGGGACTCTGATCCTGGAACATCTCTGGAACTTTCGGACTAGAGAGTCCCAGGTAAGAGGGGTTCAACCTGTACCTGTAAATTAAGAGTCTGCCAAAACCTCACTTCTGACATTGTGAGCTGTTCTCTGGTTATTTATTGAAATTGTTTGTGAAAGAGAGAGAATGAGAGAGAGAGAAAAACATTCTTTGATGTGACTTATGCAGTAAATGAGATGTAAAATCAGTTACACAAGCATTGAAACTCCAGGACTGGTTGGTTGGTTTCTAAAAAGTGTGAATGCACACTGGTATACTTGATTTGTGAAATACTGAAAGTTTTCAGTATCTGTCTTGTGCAAATGTGACTTTTCCTAAATAAATAGATATAGTTAATAAAGAAGCATATTTCGTTGTCAGAAATGGAATAAATTGTTAAATGGACCAGCAAAAGTGACTTTCTTATATTAATGGATGATGGCTTGCTGATTTTTGCAGGAAAAAAATGTCGATTCTTTTTGTCACTGGTCAGCAAACAAATTCACCTAGAAGGGTCAGAGCTGTCATTTAGTTACTGGAAGAGTTCACTATGATTTTTGCTCAGTGTTCATTTATCAGTGAATTTGGAAAAGGAAGATGATGATTTGGAATAATCATGTTCCCATGAAGCAACAGGGTGAAATTTTTTTCATAAGATGGACAGTTAGAGCTAAGTGTCACAAATAATCATCACATTTAACAGTCTTTGCTACTTTTGTGGGCTAAAATAGTATGTTACACTATCTTTTTTCTTATGGGTGTATGTAAATATGTTTGCTTATTTCTTTATTTTAATTTTCTGGCTTCAGATAAAGAGATTACTATCCTTTCTTGATTCTGTTTGTTTGCGATGAGCCATTTTTTTTAGTCCTCCTTCTGGTGTTCTCATTTTGGGATAGTTGAAGGTTAGGATTTTTTTTATTTTGAGCATTAAGTATTTTAAAAAGACACCAGTTTATAAGTCACATAACTGTCTTGAAAGTGTTACCTGCTCATCTTACAAGAATTACCAAAGATTAATATAAATTTAAAGAGATTAGAGGAAGAAAAATATTTTTCAATTGATTTGTGCATTGAAGAACTTGTACAGTCAGTTTCATTGTTTTTTTTCTCTCAACCATTTCCTCTGTTCTTTCATACAGCAACAGGGAGGAGAGAAACAGTTTTTAAATAATAGGAAAATATGGCTGTGAATATCTCGGAAGTTGCCAGAGGGGCTACGGGAAAAGTATAGTATTCAAAAGTATATATAATTAGCTTTTTAAAGTGATTTAGAGTTAAGATTGACTATTCTACCATACCTAATATCCATGCACTGATCTCCAAATATCGGTCTATATGTTATACGTGCTCTGAAACATAAATATACAAACACAGTCTACTTATTTTTCTGGAAGAAATCACAAATATGTCATATGCCCATTTGGATATTTTACTTTTCAGGGTGAGGAAATTACCAAGGAAGAGATTGACATGCTGAGTGATGCTTGCACCAAACTGAAGGAAAAGAAGAAATTGCTAACAAAAGAAAAAGAGGAGCTTCAGGAGCTAAAAGGAGATGTTCAGGAATATAGTGAGGTAAGAATGGGTTGGTGAAGGACTATTTCTACAATGGCTCGTCCATACATAGTCTTAGAAAAACTAATCTTAAACTATTACAATTTATGTTTTGGGTGCTAACCCCAGCTAGAAATTGTTTGTAGAGGCCTACTTCCTCAGTGGTTGTATCACTCCTGACAGAATTCTGTGCCCCCCCCCCCCAAAACAAAACTGTACACAAGATTTTAAAATTCTGCCTATTTTATTTGTCAGAACAGGATAATATCACTCCAGTTTCAATTATTTTAATTATTTTTCAAATTACATGTCACCAAGTATATCAACAATACAAACAGTGGCAAAAAAGATTCCCTTAAGAGCACAGAGTTAAATAAACCTCCATAACAACCTAATTCTAATTGGAATGTGTTGGAGGGGGCTTTGTGAAGCCCCCAGAAACCTGCAGTCCTCCAGAGCCCAGCTACTGGACAGCCTAAGGCCCAGACATCAGCACTCTTCTCCCCACAGAGCTCAGCCACAGGGTAGCCCCCAACCCATATACCTGCACTCTCAGAGCCTGTACTTTTCCCAATTTCTTTACGGTTTCAGCCGGGGCCATGGTGTGGTGCGGCCCTGCTGGCTGCATCTCCCAGGCCCTCTCCCGTCTCCAGAAGAATGGGGATCAAAGAGTTGACTGCAACCAGGCCCACAGGCGGAGTGCTCTGCCCACTGGGAGCTGGGCTCTGCAGAGTCCAGTGGACCTTAGTGGCAGCCAGCAATTCTGCAGGAGGTGGAGGGGAAATGGAATTCTGCAAAATTCTGCATTGCACAGTGATACAGAATTTCTCCAGGAGTAACATTGTGTGGTAGTCCTGCCTGACAGCATATCAGATCCTCAGCTTGTCATAAGTTGTTCAAGTTCAGCTCAAGTCAGTGCAATGATGACAGTTTATACCAGCTGGCCTCTGGTCTTTTCTCCCATGCTCGATGGGCTGAGTGTACTGCCAGGGTCAGCATAATATAGGAGGGAAATGTAGTGCCTCTCCTTATTCGTTATTGATTCTCTCTCAAATCTATAAAATGGTGTTAACACTGGCTGAAAGAAGTCTTTGTACTATACTGGAAAGATGTAAGGTTGAAATCCTAGAATTGATACAAGGCTTTTAATTGGGAGGAGAGGAACCATTGAGAGTTCTTATGACTGTATAAGGGACATGTAGAAATAACCTCAAGATATGAGAGTTTCTGAATTTAATCTTTATTTTTAGTCTATAAATTTCACTTTTCCCTTGTCTGACAACAGCAATAACTGCTTCCTCTCCTGCTGCAACCAACCTTTTTTGATTTGCACAGGACTCCTGCTTTTTTGTGTAAACATTAGTATATTTGTTGTTGCAAATTTATCTCTTCATGAATGCTTTTTTGCTTAAACGTTTCCTTTAGGATTTGCAGGAGATAAAGGAGCTATCTAAAACAGGACAAGAAGATGTGGTGGAAGAGTCTAAGGCAAGCAAGAGGTTGACCAAAAGGGTGAATCGAATGATTGGACAAATTGACAAAATTATTAATGAATTAGAAACAGACCAAAAGGTGGTGGATGGACAGTTGGACAGCGGTGCTAGTCCACCTATTGGGTAAGTGAATGAGGACAATACACTTGCATACTCATTCTCCCTATCAGCCTGTATGTAGGCGGAAAATGAATTCTTGCCTTAATAGGTTGGTTTGGAAAAAAAAGTAAGTTATTTTGTTTCAAAATGTCAACATGCAGTTCAATTCTGAATAGTGACTGTAAAAATAGCATTGTGAGCTTCGCTCTCAGTGTCTCCTCATTGTCCATCTTGAATCTCTTAATACATAAATATAAAGATGATGGGTTTCTCCCCAAACTCCCAGTTCTTCAAACGAAGTCTGAGCTTTGAAAGTCAGGATGGGTTCTTTAGGATGTTGATTTCTTGTGCTTGACACCAGTAGTAAAGATTTTGCATGCCAAATCACGACCTTAGTTATATGTGTGAAGACCTTATTTAGGTGGTAGGTTTAGGGTAGTCTTGCTGACTGCAACTTAGTAAGCAAAATCAGATGCAGACAAGATAGTTAGCTACCTACTTTAATCTGTTTCAGTTTCGTGCACACTCTTGAGATTAAAAAGCAGTAAAATCAAATTTTGTCCATGAGGTAAACCAGTACTACTTGGGAGAAACCAAGGGGATGTGAATAAAAAGGCAATAAATTTATATACTCCCCTTTCAGAGAAGACCTATCCTTTATCTTGGCACACTTTCTGACCTCCAAACAAATTCCATAAAGGTTTTTTTTATGCAGGTATGGTGCAACTATCAAACCTCAGACACTTATGCAGTTCTGATTTCAGTGGGAGTCTCTCTCCCACCCCTTCTGCTGCCTCTCTCCACCTTCAAAACTCAGGAATACCATTGCTCTCACAAATTAATATTGCAGCCAGGCTTCAAATTCACAAGTAGGGCCTGATTCTGCTGCTTGGTATATAAATATAAAAGATAGTCTGTGCCCCCAAACAATTCACACTATAAATAGGGATGAGTATTCCCTTTTTTATTAAATTCTAAACTTTATAAAGTCTTCACTCAATTTCTATATTAATATAAATTATTTCAATTTCTGTCATAAGATTGAGGCAAACATGATTAAAGATAGCTATAGGGAAAACCAGAGGGTGACCAGTCTTCACTAACAAAGATTGGCTTTTTTTAATCTGGTATTTTGTATTTAATATTTAATAAGGTATTTTTAATCTGGGCTTGCTGTTTAATTGTATACTTCTATAAAACCATTATATGCAAAGTCCTCTAGGGGTGCAGGAAATCAGTGAATGATCAGTCAAACTTTGTGGTTCCTCTAATATTTCTGACAAAGGTATGTAATTCAACTGTTTTTACTAGATAATCAGCTCCATATTACAAGAGTGCACAAAAGCCCCGTTGTGCTCAGATTTGTTATAGACATGTTGCTTAGAATTTTTTCCCGTTTTGGGCTTGATCTGGTTTCACCTGAAATGGATGGAAGCCACTTAAGTGGGAATTAGATTGGGGTCCTATGTGCAAAGGGTTCTGTTACACAAATATTCCAAGGACATGCATCTTTTTTAACCTGATGTTTTGAATAACTGCTCTTCAGCATTCCCTTTGTTGGCTGGTTTACCAGAAGTGAGTGTTTGCTCCATTAGGGAAGAGGCTTTCTAAACTGGATGTGAGATAATGGAATGATAGCCGTCAGTAAAAAAAAAAAAAAAAAAAAAGAGAAAATATCAGCTCAGATGGGAAAAAATTTCCATGTGTTGGCATGAATTATACTGACAGTACTTAATGGTGTTGGCAGGAGGCAAGGCTTATCCTTGTATTTTTCAACCTGATACACCTACAAGATTTTTGATTGATTGTCAGTGGAAATTAAGTGAATTACTGTGTCAAATTTTGGAGCACTTTGTATATGCTCTTTGTGTGTAAAAGTGCAAATGGGTTGACCATCATTTGACTGTTACAATGGGTAGTTAACATTGTGTATTTGAGTTTTAAAACAAGCTTGGTAACCCAGTACATCCTTAAACTTCCAGATCAGACCCCATCCTTGTGTCTTAATTTATGCATGTAAGTGTGTATTTTTCCTTACTGTTGGTTAGGCTTTGGAACAGTCAATCTCCTTTTTTTAATCTTAGCTTAATATTCTGTTTCATCTTAGTTGAATTTCTAAGTTATTACAAGGAAATGTTTGGGTTATTTCTGTGTCTTATGCCTCATATAATGATTGCCAGATGCATTGTGCTTAAAAGTGGCTTAAATAGATATGATTTAAGCTTTATCCATGGATACATATTTGTGGTCCTTCTTCTCTTTCAATTCAAGTGACTTATACCATTTGAGTGACTGCAGTGGCCCGGCCCCCCTCAAAGATTTTCCATCCTTGGGTGGGTTGAAATTTCTTATGTGCAACACCGATATTGAGGTAGTATATGGATGTGCACCAACCAGTACAAACAAAAACCATAGATATAAATATATATTTTAAATAGTCCATACATGTGGAAGAAAATATATTAAAACAATAGGAAATTAACAGGGAGCAATGCTTGTTGTTAATTAATATGAAATCAAATAAAAAGAAAATTAACTTGGCTAAAGAAGTAGGTTGTGCCCATGAAAGCTCATGATACTAGTTATATATTTTTGTTAGTCTAAGGTGCTTGCTACAGGATTCTTTTTTTTGGGGGGGGGAGGGGGGTTTGTTCCAGACTAACATGGCTACCTCTCTGAGACCTTGGAGTACATGTATCCTCATCCTTTCTAACACAGAGATGCATGTTTCAAAGATCTTGCAAATAAGGTTTCATTCTACAAAGCAGCTAGCATCACGCCTAGTACTTGCTGTTTCTGACTCATAAGAACCAGAACTCTACAAGATAGCAAAGATCTGGCCTTAATGCAATACAGTTTACCATGTATTAATTAGTACCAGAATTTTAAAAAATCATGAAGATCACATTTTTAGATATCTGCAACACTCAAAAAAAAATTCTGTTTAAAGAATCTTTCTCTTTGGGTATGTCTAGACTGTATCCCTCTGTTGGCAGAGGGATGCAGATTAGGCAGGTCGACATTGCAAATGAAGCAGGGATTTAAATATCCCATGCTTAATTTGCATAAAAAGGGCCGCCATTTTTGCCGACTCAGCATTTTGTCGGCAAAAAGCGGCAGTCTAGAGGGGGATCTGTTTGAGAAAGAAAGCCTTTTTCGACAGATGCCTTATGCCACCTGCATAGTGCTGAGTCGGCAAAAATGGTGGCCATTTTTATGCAAGTTAAACACGGGATATTTAAATCCCCGCTTCATTTGCAATGTCGACCTGCCTAATCTGCATCCCTTTGCTGACAGAGGGATGAAGTCTAGACATACCCTTCCTTACCGTAAGCCATTAACACAGAGGTAGGCAATAATTTTTGATGGGGGCCACTCCAAGAATTTGGTAAGCGGTTGAAGGCCACACTCTTCCATTATATTAATGGAGAAGGTGCGGGGTTCTTGGATAGAGGTTGGGTGCAAAAGGGAACTTGGGGTAAGAGAATGGGGTGTGGGATCTGGGAGGGGGTTTGGGCGAACTAGGGGATCGTGACCTGGGGCAATGGAGTGGCGTAGGAGGTGATGCAGGGCCTGGGAGGGTTGTGACCTGGGGCAGGAGGGGGTACAGGAATTTGGGCTCTGACCAGGAATAGTGGGTTGGGGTACAAGGTCTGAAAGGGGATTGTAACCTGAGGAGAGGTGTAGGAGGGGATGCACTGTCTGGGAAGGTCTTTGGGGGCTGGAGCAGGGGTGCAGAAGATTTGGTTACACGAGGTAGGGGGCAGAGGGTTGGGGGGGAGGGAGGGAGGGACTAGGGTGCCAGAGAGGGGCTCTGGCTCAGAGACCTTACCTATTTCCTTAGCCAGGGACCCTGCTTTCCAGCCCTGTACGTGCTATGGGGAGCTGCAGGAGCCATGTTTATTGCTCTGAACTAAATGTTGTGAGCCTGGGGGAGGAGGGAAACTTCACATGCTGCCTGTCCTGCAAACAAGCAGCTGGTATTGGTGGAAACTGGCCAGTGGGAGCTACTGGGGGTGGGGTCAGCATGAGATGCCTTTCTCTCCTCCCTCTAGGCTCTCAGCATTCAGAAACACACACGAATCTAATTTATAAAGGAGAATGTTTGTATGTTTGTGCTCTAATAACTTGGGCACTATAAGACCTACCACAACCAAACTTTCCATGGGATAACCTTTCCTCCAGGAGAAGGTTTTAAGGTACTTTTGGGCCCGATCGCAACCTGTAAAAATAAAAAATAACCCACCTCGCTGCACGGCAGGGGCAGCCCTGCCCACCCTAGGTCACCATCCGGGACTCGCCCCACCCCCACGCGCACAACATCTCGGGCATCCGCCCTGTCCCTCGTGGCTATGGTTACCAGATAGTCTTTAAAAAAAAAAAAAAACACCCACAACGGCCACACTTGATGTGGGGGGGAAGCAACTGGCCGGGAGGGGAGCGGGGCTGGCCGGGAGGAATGGGGGGGCCGGGAAGCAGGGCTGGTTGGGGGCAGTGGGGCTTGCTGGGGGAGATCGGGGGGGGGGGGGCAGCGGCCGGCGGGAAGCAGAGCTGGTTGGGGATGTCAGGGGCAGCGGGGCTGGCCAGGGGAGATGAGGGCAGGGGCGGCTGGCAGGAAGCACAGCTGGGGGGTGGGGGTCGGGGGCAGGCCAGGGGAGATCGGGAGGTCGAGAACTGGCCGGCAGGAAGCAGGGCTGGCAGGGGGAGGAGGGAAAGCAAATCGGCCAGCGTGGAGCGGGACCGCGCAACGCCGGGTAACTCCAGCTAGTATGTTTCTATGCGGCCCTGCATCTGGCTTTCCTGAGTGCTGAGCAAGTGTGCAGGCAGGGAGCTGGCTGAGGCTCTCATGGCCGGATCTAGCCCATAGATCATCTTCTGCCCAGTCCTGGAGTAGAGGCTGGAGCCAACCAGCTTCTCCATTTATGGCAGGCAGGCAGAGTGTCCCTTTCCCCATTCCCCAGCCGATCCACTGAGCTCCCTGCCTGCACAGGGCTCAGAAAAGGGCTGCGCACCCACGTGGGCGCATAGCTTACAGTGAACATCATGGTCACTGCATCAGCAGAAGTCCAGGAATTTGTAATGGTAGTCCAAAGAAATGTCTTTCTTCCCACTTCTGAAACATCAGTCTGTGGCCAAAATCTTGGTTAGGCAAATATGGAGCTCTTACCTTAAAGGAATGTTAGTTTTATCAACTTCTACATCTGTGTAACTTGGGTTGGAAGGTGTAAACCACTTTATGAGGGCAAGCAGAGGCTTTAGCTTACAAAAGGCAGAGGCGAAAGCACCATGTTGCCTCCTGGCAGACTTCAGAATTAGGGAAGCAGTTTCTAAAATTTTTCTAGGAGTAGCATGGAGCTCAATCCTTATGTTTTGTAGACGGATTTGTTTCTTCGATGTTTGAGGAAATTAAGTGCATTTTAACGCTGTTACAAGAAAATATTCCTTAACTCTTGCCTCCCTAGGGTTTGTTCACATGGGTTCTCTTGCCTGCTTTCCTCTCTATTTTCTGTAGACCAGTCTCTATTTTCTCTTAAGTCCAGCAGGATGACTGAGGCAGGGTAATAATGCACCCAAAGTAAATAGGACAAAGTTTTTTAGGTGCTAAGGAGCACAGAAGCTTTACCAAATGTATTTCTGTTGTCACTGGCTTTTTGTACTTGTGCAGCTCAGCATCTGGAAACCACATGAGTGAGTATGTCTGGAGGATGAAGACCTACTTAAAGAACTCTAGTAACTGATAGATAAATCATTGTTCCTTTTTTATTTTTAGTTCTTGATTCGTATAAACCTTTTGTTCATGTAAAATACCAATACATGTGCTTTACTATCCTTTTCTCTTCCTCCTTACTTCTTTGTAGTAACTGTTTGCTGTATACAGATTGTGTTTCCCCTTTAGGGAGAATCTCATCAGTATCAACGAGCTTATTAGTGCGATGAAACAAATCCAGAAGTTTCCAGAGAACAAACTGAACAGAATTGCTGAGGCATTAGATGAAAACAAAGATGGCAAGATTGATATAGACGATGTTACCAAGGTGAGTCTCCAGGAGAGTTTCATAAAACAAAACCAGTATTACACTGTTAAAGAACTGCTGAGTTTGGCTACTCTTTACAGCAGGGCTACTCAACTTTTGAAGCCCCAGCAGCCACAATGATACCCACAGCACATGCTGAGGGCCGCAACTTAAGCGCGGCTGCACATATATATATTTATGTGTGTGCAAGTATTTATGCAAATATATGCAAATAGTGTCTTTCATACTGACGGGCATGAATACAAAGATTAAGGCAAGACTACAAAAGACGCAGGCCCCATTTCAGTCAGTTCTGCTGATATTAATAAAAGTCAATATTTACCCAATTTCCACCCATATGACAGCACTTGTGGGGAGGTTCCGCCACCTCTTACCGCCTCCCGCGGGCTGGCAGCTCCTGGTCATGTGCAGGCACTGCTTTTATCAGTGCCATGCGGCTCTGCTTCTAGGGAGTCTCTGCCACTTCTTGCCGTCCCTCCCCCCCGCCGCTGGCCAACAGCTCCTCCTTACACACAGGTGCGGCTCTGCTTCTGGGGGGTCTGTGCTGCCTCTTGTCGTGCCTCCACCCCCCGACCAGCTGGTAGCAATCAGGCAGGCGGCACGGGAAGCGGCTTAATTTCATGCTATTTTCTTTGCCCAAATCTTTATTTTAATACTGCTGTGATTTAAAATACCTGAATCATAGATTACTCTTTTGTGGTTATGTGTTTCATACATACTGCAGTAGATTTCCGTTAATCTGGCACTTTTGGGACCTAGGTGGTGCCAGATTATCGGATATGCTGGAGTATCAGGAGGTACTGCATACTCCCAACCCAAGCCCCCTTCTCCCCCCCCCCCCCCCCCCCACACACACTCCAAACCTTATGCTCAGGTCCTGGAGCCGCCGGTATAGCCACGCATCTCCTGGGGCATGTGCGCTGAGCAGCCAGCTTTTCAGTGAGCTGGCCGGGACACTGTGTGTAACCCAATCCCCCTTCCCTCCCCTCGCCTCCCCCAGAGCCAAACACCTCTCCTCCCTGCTGTAACCCGATCCCACTCCCCCCCCTCAACCTTATACTCGGGTCCTGGCACAGCCGCACGTCTCCCTCCAGGCACTGGGGCACGTGTGCTGAGCGTCCGGCTTTTCAAGGGGCTGGCTGGGACGCCGTGAATATCCCAATCCCTCTCCCCTTCCCCAGAGCCAAACACCTCCCCTCCCTGCTGTAACCCACGTGAGAGCGGCTGACCTGAGCAGTTCTGGGTTCCATCCCGGTTCAGTCAGGAGTGCTTGCCATTTTGATGCCGGACTATCGGGAGTGCCGGACAATTTGATGCCAGACTATTGGAGTTTTACTGTACCTACTGCAAGATTAATGGAAACTTTTTGCCATTAGTTTGGGGGATCAAGACTCCTCCCCATATCCAACATTTGTTTCTTCATCCATAAACCAAAAGCTTCACTTTCTTAGTGTAAGAGGTTTCTTAGTGTAAACCTCTTAGGTTCATTTGTGGAGGAGGGTATCCTCTGGGATGCCTTTTGGTGGCACTCCCCATCAGTCCTACTAGTTAGCTGGCTGGAAAGCTTATTTTTTAATTAAAGCCTTATACTAGATATTTATAAATTACCTCATTTTATGCACAATGCTTTGGAATATGAAAATACTAACTGTAGTGGGGACAGGAAGGGAGGAAGTATTTGTTCCCTTCTCTTTAAAAATCTCGCAGCACTTTTCTAATGATTTTTAACAGTTAAGACTGGTATTTTAGCCAAAATCATTTCCTAATATATCTAGAATACTAAACTGTATGAATGTGTGAGAGATGCTTCCATGTTCTCTGCATTTCTAAAGTCTAGAGCACACCAGGCCATCGGTCATCCTTAAAAAAGCAGCTATTTCTCTGAAGCTTCCTTGCTGTGAAACTACAGAATCTCTTCCATTTTGAAGCTCTAATCCTGTGAAGTTCTATAGCAACAGAATTTCAGGGATCCTGATAATCTGAACCCCCAAGTTTCTTTTAAATGCATATAATAGAATCATAGAACACTAGAATTTGAAGGGACCGCAAGAGATCCGGTCCCGTCCGCTGCACTCACAGCAGGACCAAGCACCATCTAGATCCATCTCTGATGTGTTTATCTAACATGCTCTTAAATAGCTCCAATGATGGAGATTCCACAACTTCCCTAGCCAATTTATTCCAGTGCTTACCCACCCTGACAATTAGGAAGCTTTTCCTAATGTCCAGCCTAAATTTTCCTTGTTGTAACTTAAGCCCATTGCTTCTTGCCCTATTATCAAAGGTTAAGGAGAACAATTTTTTCCCCTCCTCTGTGTAACACCTTTTTAGGTATTTGAAAGCTGTTATCATGTCCCCTCTCTGTCTTCACCTTTCCAGATTAAACAGACCCAATTCTTTCCGTCTTTTCTCATAGGTCATGTTTCCTAGACATTTGATTATTTTTGTTGATCTTCTCTGGACCTTCTCCAATTTCTCCACATCTTTCCTGGAATGACGTGCCCAGAACTGAACATAGTACTCCAGTTGAGACCTAATCAGTGCAGAGGAGAGTGAAGAATTACTTCTCATGTCTTGCTTACTCACTCCTGTTAATGCATCCCAGAATGCTGTTTGCTTTTTGCAACAGCATCACACTGTTGACTCCTGTTTGGCTTGTGGTCCACTATGACCCTTAGATCCCTTTCTGCAGTACTTCTTCCTGGACAATCACTTCCCATTTTGAATGTGTGGAATGGATTGTTCCTTCCTAAGTGGAGTACTTTGCATTTGTCCTTATGGAACTTCATCCTATTTATCTCAGATAATTTCTTCAGTTTTTCCAGAACCATTTTGAATTATAATCCTGTCCTCCAAAGCACATGCAACTCCTTCCAGCTTGGTATCATCTGCAAACTTTATAAGCATTCTCTATATGCCATTATCTAAATAGTTGATGAAGATATTCAACATTCTGTTATTCGATGGTATTCAACGGTCCCACAACTGATCCCTGCAGAACCCGACTTGTTATGCCCCTCCAGGATGACTGTGAAGCCTTGATAACTATTCACTGAGAATGGTTATCCAGCTAGTTATGCACCCACCTTTTAGTAGCCTCATCTAGGTTGTATTTCCCTAGTTCATCTACAAGAACGTCATGGGAGACTACCAGATGCTTTACTTAATTCTAGGTATATCACATCTACTTCTTTCCCATTATCCACAAGGTTTGATATTCTATCAAAGAAAGCTATCAGCTTGGTTTGACGTGATTTGTTCTTTACAAATCCATGCTGACTGTTACGTATCATGCCAGTTTCCTGGTTAATGGACTTTGGCTTATTCTGGGTTGCACTGTAAATACTGTCCACTTCTTCCTCTTCTTGGTGTCATGTTACATTTTTTTTCTCTTCTCAGAGTTTTTCTGGCTATCCTCTGCTATTCTCCTCCTTTCTGTTACTTAGTTGTGTGGAAACAGCTCTAGGTTTGCATTGAAGCTCATGTTAAAACTTAGATTGGTTCATTTGAAAGTTATTTTTCTGCTGTTACATAAGCGATGGCTTATAGTAGCAGTGAATACAATATGAGCAGACTGAAGAAGACAGTATCTGTCCTGCCATATTACATTTTTTCCTTTTTTCCTCTTTAATGAAAGCCCACTTATTTTAGGCCTTTAATTAAAAAAAATCCTTCATAGCTTCACTGAGCTATTATTTCATTGACCTACATTTACCAAGTCTAAAAGCCAAATCCTTTCCTGATGTAATTCCTTTAACTTCAGAGACTTTGGTGGATATATGGGGAATGTTGTCCTTAAATCTTTGTGTATTAAAATCACCATTATGGAGTTTTATAGAATTTTATACAGGGATAATAACTTTCTTCTTTTGTTTTTAAAAAGATTGAAAACAGTTTTAATGTTTTATTCAATTTGGTTTTTTGCTCAGCATTTGGTTTGCCCCGGCTGTAGGATCATATGTTTATTAACACTGTTTATCTGACACTGCTAATTTTTATATGTTGAATTTTATTTTTAAAAAACTACTTCAGAAACTCTACAGATGCTAAAACTGTTTTTTGTTTAAAAAAAATCAAATTGGTACAGGTTTGTTAAAATACTATTGTCACATTATATTCCTTATGCTTTCAGATGATTAAAACTTTTAATAATAATTTATTTTAAAAGCCAGCATTCCTTTGAACTTGGTAATGCTCTTTGAATTTACTGAAGAGAAAGATGTTAAGTGTCTTAAACATATCTGTGACATATAAAGTAGTATTTGAGACACCATCATTATTTCAGAGTCTGTTTGAGACTCTGTATTTTAGCTTTTGGTAAATGTAGATTTTACACTCTTAACTCCTGTTGAATACAATGTTTTAAAATTTTGATAAAAGCAAGTCCATATAAAACATAGGTCCAACTCATTTAGCAGACAAAAGCTGAATTTAACTTATGGTCTGTGGGCTGGTGTATAAATTTAGGATTATATACTATCTTCAAGGAATGGCAGATTTCCCATTTTTATTTAGACGTTTGTACTAGGATCAAGTACAGAAAGTAGCCTTTTTGTATTAATGAATATAGAGTCTGCTTTACTACTGCATTTCTCCAGGTTCAAACCGGTATAATTCCATTGGTTTACAGCTAATAACACAAGTGTAAATCGGGTCCTTAGTTATGAACTTTTTGTCGTATTTGCTAAGTACTTTATTGTTGCATTTCACCATCATTCAATACAGAAAAAGTCAGCTTTAGAAGAAAGCAGTATTTCTGCCTCTTTTTTTCTTTTCCTCTCTCTTGCTCCAGTTCTTCTATTTTAATTTCCTTTTCTCCAGCAACTTTCAGATCCCACTACCTGCGTCCTTCAGTTTTAGCCCCTGAATGATCAGCAGTGAAATGTTTAATGTTGATTTTAAAGTGTTTTCATTATTGAAATTTGGGTTAACACTTCTAGGGTTACCAGATGGCTTCAAAAAAAATACCAGACACACTTGATCTCAGATTTGGGGGGGTGGGCGCGGCTCTGGCCGGGAGGAGGTTGGGGGGAGCAGTGCTGGCCGGGAAGGGGAAGCCAGGGGAGAGAATTAGCCGGTGGGGAACAGGGGGAACCGGCCGGCGGAGAGCAGGACTGGCTGGGAGGATGTCAGGGGGAGAGAATCGGCCGGTGGGGAGCAGGGTTGGCCTAGGCGCACTCAGATCCCAGGGTGCTTCCCGTCCCACGCACGGCCCCGGAAGACCGCATGAGCAAGTCCGGCCCCGGGGATTCCATCCCACCCCGCCCCCATTGTCTCTACTGCGTAGTTGCGTACTGCCTGGCTGGTAGACACGCACACGCAGTGTGCAACTACATACTGATACTCATAATAATAAAACTTAATTATTATGAGTATCAATACGCAACTACGTACTGATACTCATAATAAAACTTACTTAATTAGAAAATACCGGACATTTATATGTCCAGTATTTTCTCAATTTTTTTCCCGGACAGAAAGCTCAAATACCGGACTCTCCAGTTCAAAACTGGACACCTGGCAACCCTAAACACTTCAGTAAGATAATGGGTGATGGGATAGTCAAACGTGAATATTTTTTTTAGGCCGACTGCAGTCTAAGGAAGAAATCACTGCATGAGGTTTCCAAACATGAACTGAGTGTAAGGCTTTCTTCACAATCAGGAAGACATACTAATATTTAAAAATACGAAAGTTCAGAATCTGAATGTCATGTGGGCTGTCATAGTTCCATTAAGCAGACTATAGATTTCTGACGCCACTGACTCAGTGTCACAGTCACTCTGGTATATGTGAGTGTAAACCTGCTTAGTGAGGGCAATCTGCTGTAGGTTAAACAACTTGAGGAACATGCCCTTGGTAATTTGGCCCTTAATTTTTGCATGCACATTCATAGCAAAATGAACTTGACAAGGACAGTTCATTAGGAACTAAGCTTAGATCTCCAGGTACTTTACACGAGTCATTAAAAATCCATTGGATTTTAATAATTTTTAAAAATATTGCAAAACTATATTATGGTATATGATCTGATGCAACAAGTGAAAGAACTTTATTTTGCTTAGGCACATGAAAGAGAACTTGCGCTCTTTCTCAGCTAAATTTAGGATGTCAGAATGCTTCACCTGTGTGAAAATTAATGTTTTTGTGTATTTCCTTTTTGATATTTATATAGGTGGTAGAATTAATTGACAAAGAAGACATAGATATCTCAACAAGTCAGGTTGCTGAGATTATGGCACTGCTTCAAAAAGAAGAGAAACTGGATGAAAAAGAGAAGGCAAAAGAAAAGGTTGAGAAAGAAGCTGTGGAAGTAAAGAATTAAAGTTCAGAATCTGAAGTAAAGTCCAATTTAACCAATATAGCTTACCTTCTGATGTACTAAAGCCTGTTTATGTATTAGTTGAGTTTCTGTGGTGATGAAAAATGTTATTGCTTTGAGGTGATTCTAATGGCAAATCAAAAGATATGTTTTCAGAAATATGGAATCAAATAATTTATCAAGTAAGTGATTTTTCCGTCATTCATGAAGATGGAAAACAATATGATTCTTTAAGATCGTGTTCTTTGCTGTAGAATCATGTATTTTGCAGGCATCACTGTGGTGTAGTGAATCGCTAAACTTGCTAGTTTCAAAACATTATTATAAATAGAGTATCTATTATGGAATAATATTTATAAATGTCCTTTATTTCTTTGCATCGTGTAAACAAAGTCCAACATTGTTCTTCTGCTTCCTCTTTGAGCTTTTTGCATAGTTTAATACAAAGTTTTCCTGTCATTAAAAATTTCATTTCCCCTTGACACGCTGCTGATGGGGCTGTGGCATCAATTAGATTAGATTATGAATTTTCCTAAATTTCATATATGCTAAATTATTGTATGCCAGATTCTGCATTAGCGAAACTCTGATTTCTTCTATTAAATCAACATTTTTCTATCATTTTAGGGAAGGGGAAATTCAGTAGAACTGGAACCTTCCACAAAGACTGATTTTTTTTTTTTTTTATGGGTGCCTTAAGCTTATTATGACTAAACTGTGGGTGATTACTTCTAAGGCAGTTCTCATAATTCCATATGAATTATCAAAGCATAGGGGGAACAGGAACCTTTAACATACTTTCAAAATATGTTCTGACGTATATAAATGGGAGTGTGCATATTTATATAGTTAACGTAATTAGAAGGGAAAACACCAATGGTAGTATTTTACATATATTTTTTTTTAAATTGCATTTAAGAAAAATTGGTGGTTCTTATCTATCTGAACCTGTATACAAAATATCAGGTGTTTTACCTTTTGATTTTTCATCTCAGGTATGAAATCATTAACCACTTGACAGTCAGAAAACATTATGTAAATACGTTCATCTCATGGCCTTGCTAACTGCAGTGTTACCAAATATGTGGTAAAAACAGTGTTTTGAGTACATGGTTTGCTTTCTGGTTAATTGGTTCTTTTATTCAGTTTCTTCTCTAATTACATAATAAATTAAATATTAGCAACTAATGTATCTGGATTTATTATGCCATGTCTTTTTTTAATGAAAATTTAAAGCTCAAATATTGACAGTTTTAGTATATTAACTTATTTTCTGAGCAGTCTGAATTTCCCCTTCTTAAATTTCAGATTTCATTTGCTGAGGAATATTAATATTATGACTTTCACCCAAGTTCTTTTCATTTTGTATCCAGTGGTTTATAGTCCCAAATTTGTATAATTATCAGATTAATGGATGTTAAACCTGCTGCTGTAGAATGCTGTACAGGGAGAAGGGAGTCTATATGTCTTTGCTATAGTAAAAATTCCATATGGTCTCACAAGTTTTGACTCCCAAATACATTTCAGTGTAATTCTTTGTTTTATGTGTTAAATCTGAATTAAAACGACTAAAATGTTTATAGACACCTGGGACCTATATGGCTACAGCTACATTGCAAACTACAATGTTTATATAGAAACGCCTTCAAGTTAGTGGAACAAAATATAGTTTGGGCATTTTTATGGCTTGCATGGTGGACCAGTGTATTTAATAAATTGCTTCTTGCACAATTTGCTATGTCGATGTACAGTTTAATTTTAGAAGCAAGTTACAAATGTATTTCACAGCTGCAGAACGTTATTCAGTTTATAAACTATACAGTTTGTAAAGAAAGCTGCTTACAATAGGTAATGTAACTAATCCTCCTGAGAAGTACTATAATTGCATCCTACTGAGTAAGCCAGACACTTTGAAATTACAAAGTAATATGATCTTTGCTATTCTTTTACTGTATTTTTAAGTGGATAGGCATATCTCCTTTCTTGTAAGTAAGGGTGAGGTATAGATTCCGGCATGAAGTCTATTTCAAGGTGTATGTGTTTATAACTTGACTACGATGTTTAAGGCTAAAACCTGTCCGGTATTCCATACTATGGGTTGCACGTATCAAGACATTGAGACACTGTCTCTGCTCAGTTTGGTTTTGCCTTTACTCATATGAAGTATTAGAGGTGGAGTGAATGAGAGAAGAGAACTAAAGTATATAATGAAATATTTATAAACATCCTTATTAAATTCATTCTGATAAATTTATGGCGAAAAATGTTTGCCCTTGGACTCACCTGAAAAATGATATATTGAGATGCTTGAATCAGTTAATTTAAAGCACTGCTTTCAATAACCAGTGTCAGTTTCCCCTGTTGTCTAAAGTTTTAAATACATCATGTATAAATCAGCAATAGCAAAATACATTAACTTATTTTGAAAAATATTGCAAATCCAAAATATGTGGACTAGAATTCTTAATGGTAGGCGTTATCTGCCATTTTATATAGAGAGTGGGCAAACCCATGATGAGCTGGGCTTATTGCATGTTCTCCAGGTCTCAAAAATATTTGGCAGGCTTTAGTGAATCACCAAGGATCCCAAGTCCAGAAACCTTCCTTGAGTTGTTTTATGGAAGTCTTTAAGATTACGCAGGTGAATGGGGATGAGGATTTGGCTTCAAATCAAGAGCTTTACTGACTTTTATCTAGGCCAAAAGAATAAGCAGGTCTAATATATTGTTTAAATTTATTGAAAAGTTGTATGATATTTGAATGATCTTATGAGTTCCACAAGCTGAGCGTTCACTCACAAGTGGGTGAGCAGTAAGATCATTGTTGTCACTGTTTCAAGTTTGGTTAAAGATCTGAATTGATAAACAATTCAGGAAAAAAAATTACATATGAATCATTATTACTTATGACTTATCAAAAAAATCCAGTTGGATAATAGAGTTACTGAAATAGAGCAAATAGAGTCCTTTACCTTTTGCCTATGAGGTAAAATTAGATACATGTGTAACTTAATCATATTTCATCAAGTAAACAGTTCTTTTCTATTTGTTTTTTTTTTCAAATGCCCACTTTCACTCAGTTATTCATCACTAATCACATGCTGTTGTGCTATGTAAGTAAATCTGTCTGATAGCTAGGTACCAGAAAGTTAATTTTATAGAGCACTATAAATATCTTTAAAAGATACTGACATTAACTGTTTATCTGTTTTGAGTGCCACATCCAATTTTTAGTGAAGGTAATGAGAGGTTTTCCAATGAGTTCAGTAAGAGTTGGATCAGGCCTGAAAAAGGCAGGGTTTTTTTTACCTCATTTGTTTTTGATGTGTACATTACATGCTACCAAAAATCATTAAAGAAATTTGTGAAGCTCCATAAACTAGAACTAATATCCTAAAAGAGCATTTGAAGCAAGATCTTAAATTGCTAACAGGATACATGAATAATCTTCAATTACAGCAGTAATCGGAAAGCTTTTTGTTTCTCAAGGCCTGAGTGTTGGGTATTCATTGTTTTTCTTGTCACAACAGATGACCTCACTAATTCCAAAAGTGTGCAGGGAACTGCCTTCATGGAGGAGAAACACAGAAACCTAAACTTGGGTCTTAAAATAAAAATGCTTTTTACATACCTTTGCTGGGGCTTCTGATACTGCAAAGAGAAATGTGTGCACAGACCTATGCCTCTGTACAGATCTGCGGTGATTTTACTTGGGCTGCATGCAGGCATGGATCTCTTTGCCTTAAATGGTAGACTGTGTAGAAGGGACTGGCTCTTCTGCTTTGTGCAGTTAGAATACTTCATGTAATTTAAATATAAACATGTGCTGGTAGTGACTTAACCTTTTAGATACTTTAGTAAGTATTTTAAAAACATTTGTTTATTTTGAACTTGAGATTTACTTCAAATTATTTGGTATATTCTAAAGAAATCCCATATTCTACTTTTTGAGATTTGTTGCTGCTGTTTAAGGAGTTCAGTCCATGTTATAACACTATCCAAGAAGTCACTTGCTATCTGTGCTCTGAGCATGCTGGTCCTAAACTTGCCACAATACAATATAAAGATTTTTTTGGGAAGTTTTATTAAAATGTGTGTAATGTCTTCAGTTTTAATAAACTTGTAATATTTTTACACCAGAGATGTTGCTTCTTTTTATTATATTCCTTAACTCATCTAAACACCAATAGTTACCAGGCACAGGCCTGTAGATGGCAGATCCCTGATTATCTGCCTGCTTTCATCCTATAGTTGTAAAGTACTAAGGCGTAAATTTAAAATACCAGTTCTCCTAGCACTTGCTTATGCCCATTACATATTAGGTGTATGCGCACCTTGTGCGCCGTTGCCAAAGATTTTTCCCCAAGTCGGTATCCATAAGGCTGACTGTAGCACCCCCTGGAAACCCACGCTTATGTACTAGTTTAAGGGGCTGATTCCCGCATCTCTCCAGTTCCCTCTTACATCTTATGATCGTTGTTGAAAAAGTCTTCTCTCTTACTTCAGCAAGCCCTCTACCAGTTTTTTTTAATGCATTGTTGTAAATACCTATAGTCAGTCCCCTTAAGAGACATTGTTCCCATTGTTCATATCTCCCAACAACCTTTGAGCCCATCAGGAGCTCCAAGACTACAGACCCAATTTTTGATGTTATGGAGTCTGGGGCTCCTGCCAAGGTGCTGCTGCCTAAGCCCCATTAGGTACTTAATGAATGGGGTGGGTTAAGGATTGACTTTTATCTTTCCTGACATAGTTCTTCAATCAAATTCTCAGTTACAGCTTTGGTGTTTGTCATTAACATTTCATTTAATTTTAGTTTTGTTTGTGGAGAGCAATGTTCCCTGTAAGTTGAGTGCTTGGGTGGCCACCCTGAAGAGATTCAAATGCCACCCAGCTGATTAGCAGAACAAACACAGCCAGCACCATCTGTTTCTACCGCTTGTGCCCATCTTCACATGCATTGGTGCGCATAACATTTATTCCACACATATATATGGAAACAATTAGAGGGAACACTGGTGGCAGAGTTGTTATATAAGATTTGCAGAAAAAACATTAATTTGTTCAGAAGCAGGCTTTAATTATAACAATGGTAGGTGTTTTTAGTACCCCCAAAATATATTGAACTCTGGAGCCATCTTTGTCTTTACTCATCTGTAGAAAATACAGCTTAAATGAGATAGTACTTTGTATTTAAAACAAGTCTCGTTTATAGGTATAAGAGAATGTAAATGTTTTCTGGACATACTTTGATGTAAGGAAAAACACAAAAGGATGTAATTGGCCTAATTTTGTGTGTATGCACTGTGAGGTTTCTTGTGTATATAATTGGAAGGTAATGCTAGTTCTGAAATCCCCTTTTTGGTTTTTATTGGAAGGGATTTTGTATTTGGTGTGTTAGTATACAGTAGTGAAACAAGCTGACTCTACTAGTCAAAAGTAATTGGAGAGATTCCACTGCAATTTTACTTCAGGAAGTAAGTTCCTTCCTTCTTTCATATAGTCACAGTGAGACTGGGGAAAACCCATAAAGGGATGTATAAAGAACATTGACTAATGATTATGGAGTTCATGTAGGCCAAGTGCTGAAAACTCTCAAGGAGCCAGAAGGCATTGACTGGAAAGGATTTAATGGTCCCTAAATGATCTCAGATGATATCTCAAGTCTAATCCTTCTGGGCATGGCATGATACTGAGAAACAGGGACCTTTTACATCTCTTATTACTTAGTCAAATAATATTTGGAGGAGGTAGTTGACAAGGTGGTGGTGTTTGTCTTACCTCTAAAATAGTTCATCTAATTAAATTATATTAGCTGCCTACATAGGTATAGAAAGCTAATTAACTGGATAGCAGCACAACATGGAAGGGTAGGTTTATACTTGCTATTGAAATGAATAACCGTACATTCCACTTTTGTACCCCTCCATGACTTTTGAAAATAGTGATAAAGATATCCCAGAAAAGAACTGTGTTCAGCTGCAAAAATGCTTCTGTACATCAGTGTACCTATGAGGAACGGTGCAGGTTGGTCCCTGAAATATGTCATTCCTCACCTTGCTCCAATTGGTGTGATTCTGTTTGTCTAAAGTTATGGAAGGGAGTCAGCATTTGTAGCTTATACTAGAACTGAGGAGCTGCTGGTTTCCAGTTGTATGCTTAGATCACTGCTCTACACCTAAAACTAAGGTAAGGCACAATGGAATATTCAGAGGGAATCTGTTGTTTGTCCTCCTAGACAGTAAATAGACTTCCTCTTTTCAGAGGAAGTGAGGATTCTTCTAAGATCCCTATTTTATTTGTGTTGGGTTTTTTGCTCACCTTTTGATACTACTTCCCACTATCCTCAAAGGCTGAGTGCCTTTACCTGTAAAATATGTTTCAAGGCTTCCCTGTGCATTAGCCGAAGGGGAAGAGGTATGCTGCTGCCTTTGTAACTGGTTTCAGCCACTAGGCCCAAACTCTTTGGGTATATCTGCACTAGAAACGTTAACAGTGGCTCATCCATGCCATTGGACTCCACCTCTCTTGAGAGGTGATAGAACTTTTTTGTTGGCCTAGTGCTGCCTACATTGGGGCTTACGTTGGCTTAGCTATGTATTTCAGGGGCATATACGGGCCTAGAGGCCTGAAATTCAGGATCTTTGCTTGGTTAGGCTTGTATTGTCAGTAAATTGCCAAGATAATTCTCTTTATTTTCTTACTGATCAGGATTTTTTGGTAGAGACACAGTGTGCTGCCTGCTCTTTTTGCCCTTAGCTTAGTTACTAGCTCCAATCCCACCATCAAATACTGTGTTGCAGTAAATGTCTTATGAGTGGTTTCCTCAGAACCCCATCAAAACAACTTTCTTTCTCAGGCCAGGAATGCAGCCTGCTGACTTCACCGTGCTCTCAAGGCCAACTCCGTTAAGTTGTAAGGTGCACAGCTCTACTGAAGTCAGATTACAGCCTGGCAACCTAAGGATGAACACTAAACCTAAACTCTGGCTCTAGCAGATTGAAACAAAATGTGTTCAGTAATTTTGTTTAAAGATGGCTGGGCACAGCAGCTGTTGGACACATGCTGCAGAAGTTTGAAGAAATCAGAGAGCTGCTCGTTTCTGATGTAAGGGAAAAAAGGAGTGGGTTCTGTGTTATGTGACCTCGCCACTTGCATCAGTTATATCAAGGGTCACTGTCTCCCACTGGACAAACTAGTGACATTTGAAAGGGATTTTAATTAATTTTTGAGTAAAACTTTCACAAGTGCTAAATGACTTAGGCATCTGTCTCCGAAGGGTCTAAATCTCATAGCTTCTCACATACTCAATCCCTTTGACTCTCAATGAGACGTTCAAATATGCCTTTGAAAATGTTACCCCAAATTTTGTAATTCCAATAGGAATGTTTTTAAAGCCAGGATTCTAAAAAGTCTATAGTGACATGATTAATTTTGTGTGCTTAACTTAAGACACTTTCAAAGAGACTGTTTGTTCCCCTCCCCCTAGCATATGCAGAGGACCCATTCTGAAAATCAGACCCCTTTAAAATGTCTCAAATGAGGTACTCAAAAGTGGAGGCACCAGAGCACACTTACCAGTTCTAAAAAGTCATTACCAAAATCTCTGTCAAGGGTGGCTAGTGCTTTGGCTTCATACTCTTCAGTGGGAAGTTTTTATTTTAGCATTAAATAAATTATCTGAGCACATCTACATTAATCCTCACACACCCACTGGGGGGTAGGCTAGTATAGTCCCCATTGTATAGATAGGGAACGGAGGCACAGGGTGATTGGTCCATGGTCAGAGGGAATCTGACCATGGCAGAGACACAGAGAGCTGAATTTTGTTCTTGAGACTCACCCAGATCAGTGTCTAGCACTGATCATCTTTCCTCCCCTAATTTAATTTAATTTCATATTGCATAGTCTTGTTTTGTACACACACAGAACTGAAGGTAAACAATGTAGCACATTTTATCAGACACTTGAGCCTGTTCCCATTGCAGTCAATAGTGAAAGTCCCTTTGACTTCAGTGGACTAGGATCAAGCCTTCAGAGACGTTTTAAAGCCATTAATTAATACAGCTTCCCCTGCCGGCAGTTGTAAGTCGTCATCCACATTTTGCAGAAGAATAAGGCTTTGTCTACACTTTTAAATTTAAAGTGCAGCCGCAGCAGCACTCCCATGGCAGCGCTTTAATGCGGCAGTATGGTCATCGCACCAGTGTTGGGGGAGAGCTCTCCAAGGGCTGTAGATAAACAATCTCCAGGAGGGGAGTAGCTAACAGTTCTGGGAGTGTGGCTCCCAGTACCGGGAGCTTGTTTACAGCACTGTAACTGTGTGTGTGTCTGTGTGTTTTCACATCCCTGCACAAGAAGGTTATTGTGCAGTAAACTGGGAGTGTAGACAAACCCTAAGTCAGAGTAGACACAGAAATAGAATCTCACTCTTCTGCCCTAAACATTAGGCCATATTATGAAAATGAAGTGATGCCAATGCTGTATGAATCCACAGATGGAAGAGCGCATGTTGTGCTGTCAGTTCTTAAGCAGAACTCATTCTTGTCAAAGGGGAATCTGCTTAAAAATCCATGGCTTGATGTGACCCAAGAACATTCAGAAAAATTGCTCTTTGTCTTTCTGCTTAGGCTGAGGACAGGACGCAGAATCAAGTAAACCTATGCGTACACCGTAAAACAAGATAAAATGCTTATTTTCACTAGGTGGTGCACCAGGACCACTTAGTTGCATTTGCCTCTGTGTCTGGAGTGTAAGTGGCATATATCATCACATTACTCCCCTGAAAACAGATTCTCAGAGCAGGCACTGCAGAGACTAGACACCAGGAAGTTAAATGTGCTCAGAGCATAAAAGCCATCGGTTGCTACTACCTTTGGATGTTTATTAGCTTCTTGCTATATCGTCCTCCACATATCACCAGAAAGCTGAGTGTTCTGACCTGTTTAGCTATCCAACCCCTTGTCCAGGCCCTTTTTATTGCTTGCCTTCATATCTCTACCTCATGCTCTGTAAATATCCTCTTAGTCTTTACTTACACACAGGGTGGCAGAACTGGGGGGGGCTAAGAACTCATGGCCCTTCCACTTTTGATAGTGGACTGGGCTGGCCTGCCCACTTTTCACCATAAGCCTGGTCTCCTGTTCCCCTCCCCCTGAGGCTCCACCTCCTTAAACAGGTGAGAAACTGGAGCCCAGTCTGGATAAAAGCAGACCCGGGAATCCAGCCAGCTGCGGGGAGTCATAGACCCTTCACCTGGCCTGGGCAAGAGGTCCAGAGGGTGGAGAGACATGCCAGGGACTGCTCTGGGGCCCCTCCACCCCAGCAGGCTATCCAGCTAGGGTTGCTAATCCTCCAGGATTGTTCTGGAGTTTCCAGGATTTAAAGATTAATCTTTTAAGTAAAGATTAACGATGACTAGGAATATGTCCAGCCAAAGTTGACAACCCTATGCCTGACTATGGCTTCCAGCTTGGCCAATAGGCAGGGCTTCAGGAGGAATTGGAAGGGCAGGGCCTTATGGGCCCCCACTTTAAGGAAGAATCCATTGCCCCTGTGTACACATGGGAAAACTTCTCTTATAGTGAGGGCTATGATAGGTCTGGTTAAGCCTGTAAGAGGAGCTGGCCTCAGATTTGCCTGTGAAATAGCAGCTGACCCCACGTTGATCCTAATCTGGTGGCTCAGTTATCATTAGTGACCTCAGCTGTGAAAGACTTGGGCAGACTACACACAGAGGGTGCAGGGATGGAGTTGGCCCCTCTAGCAATGTTCCCTCTAATCTTTTCCATCAGAGTGTATTTTTTCCATTCATGTGCAGAATAATTTTTTCTACATGCACCAATGCATACACAAATCTGTACCACCAGTAGAAACAAAAACCTAGCTGTGGGCATTCTGCTAATCAGCTGGGCAATATTGGAATTTCTTCCGGGCAGCTGCACAAGTACTCAGCTTACAAGGAACACTGCCCTCTAGTAATCTTTGGAAAAGGGCGAAGTTCCTGTAAGGCACATCTGTGGGGTGATGCTCCATGGGAGGGCAAGGAGTTAAGAAGCTTGAGAACCACATAAGAGGCTGTACTAGCCACAGGTTACTGGGAAACAAGGGTAGGTGGTGGTTGAGGGATAGAGCACCAGCATTTCCAGAGAAGCCTAGCTGCTTAACACAGGTTCCCTGGACTGTAATGCAAAACAGAGGGTTATTTTGGGCTCCTCTACCAGCCCCAGGGAAGGATGGTAATAGCCCTGATACAAGGACTATTGACTTCATTGTGAAGATTGGTTGAAGATAGCCCAACAGGGCTGAAAGGATCTCTTGTTGGGGTATCTTGACTCTTGTTATTCCAAGGGGATCTGGAAGACTAGATGTGACTTAGCCAGAGGGCTGCACCATAGAAGATGCAGAGCCCAGCAGAAACAGAAGGCTGGACACTGGGTGCTAGAGGCGAAGAAGCCCTGACCTGTTGCCAGAGGGTGTTATGGCAGAGAGTGGAACTGCTTACAGGGGATTTTCAGTCTTGCTGACAAAATCATAACAAGATCCAATGGCTGAACACTGCAGTTACTTCAAAGCTGAATTTGTCTAGGGTAAAGTTTCCTAGCAGTACAGGTAACTAAACATTGGAACAGTTTACTGGGGAGGAGGTGTATTTACCATTGCCTGGTACTGTATTTTTAAAATGAGATTAGATGTCTTTCTACATTCAGTACTTTCATGCAGCTTCTGGGAGATATTCTATAGTTTTTGTGTGTATGGTGGGATCTGCCTGCATGACTGGATTTTTTTAGTTCCCTTGTTGACTCCTTTCCCTCCTGAACTGTAGCAAAAACAGAAGCCCTGCATTGCTGTCAACATGCTCCTAACACCTGCAGCTGTGCATTAATGCAAATGACTATAATCAAATCTCAGACTTTAGGGCTTACCTGTGGGGATCATGAAGGAGCCTCTATTCCCCAAATGAGCAGATGTATTCTTGTTTTTATATTTATTTTTTTTATCATCTGCCCAGGATTATTCAGATTTAGAAATGGGACAGGGTGGACCAGAGCTCTGAGGTGGCACAGAGAATCCTTTCTCTTACATGTGCAGCTGATATGTCCTGCTCACATGCTCAGGATCTAATGGTTTTGGGGGTTGCATAGGAATTTCCCCCAAGGTTGATTTGGCTGTGGTGTTGGATGAGAGGCACAGGTTACCTTACTCTGTTAGAATCACCTGGGCATATCCCAGCTAACCGTTTCCTGGCCATCACAGCCGTCTCCAGAACTGATGGCACCTTGGTTGCTCTGGTTCTTTTTCTGTGGCACACAGTTCAGTCTCTTCAGAACTGAAATGCTTTAGCCCAACCCTAGCTATTGGACTCTACATAGAGGTAACTGAGAAACTATGTCCTGGAAGACCGTCAGGCTAGGTGATCTAATGGTCCTTTCTGGCCTTAAACTCTATACCCTCCTGTTTTATATACAGTCTTGGCCTTAGGGTTTTTACAAATGTATCACTCATTTAGGACCAGATCCTCAAAGGATCTGGATTTCAATGAGAGTTATGAGCCTAAATAACTCTGGGAATCAAGGCCTGACCACTCAGCATAGTGTTCATGACTGTACTTGCCTTGGCAGTATTTTCAGGATCAGGCCCTTAATCTAATCTAATTGATCAGGGGTACTGTCAAACATATAATTCACTGGACCTTTAAGTGAGTGGTATATACTTTTAAAATGTAGTCTGGTGGTGATGGTGAAATAGCTTGCAGAGGAAGTATGTTAAGGATTTAAATGACAAGAGGGAGGTCCCGTGGTTAAAAAAAAATGTACAGCAATAAACCTAGCATGCCAAACGGCAAAGGTTATTTAGGGGCAAAACCAATTTAACTAATGAAACTTAATGACAACTTAAGCCATTATTGTGTCTCAAACAGAAACTACTAACCATCAAGGGAGACTTTTGGCTCAAATGTGAAGATGCTAAACTAATTGACAAGAATATAATCTAAACATAGAGATTTGAATCTCAAAGAAGCAGAAGTTTTTCTGACTGATGACCAATTACAATTTTATTTTAAGTGCTGTGAGTGACTCTGTTCTCATTCCTTTTGTGGGGGGCATTTAGCAAGGAGGAATGGCCTCCCATAGAGAGTGACCGGGAGAGACCACAACACATCCCCTGGTGGGCTGAACCAGGGGAGTCACATCTTCCCTCCTGGAAATGGGGCAGGAAGGGGAAGTACAAAAGGCAGCCTCTGCAGCTTAATTGGACTGGAGCCACCTCAGGAGACCAATACCTCCTGCCTGTTGCTGTAGCCTGCAGAGACACTGCCGCATGAGAACTGGCCAGAGCTCCCAGGGCTGCTGGCCAATGCAGATGCTGAGCTGCTGCTGGAGGAGGACTGCCTGGATCTCCCGAGGCTGCTGGCTGACAGATATGCTGTGGGGCTGCAGAACTCCCCGAGACAACAGGTGCCGGTACACCTGCAGGGGGGAGGGGAGGAGAAGTAGGAAACAGTCCAGAGAAAGCAGACCAGGAGCTGGCCTGAAACAAGGTCATAATTGATGACTGCTCCTCCACTGTTAGGACCCTGAGGTGCAGTAGATTTGGGCAGGCCCGTGTACTCCTTGCCATACCACCCTGGGGCTGAAAGTGCTCCCCTTCCTTAGGCCAGGAGCCTGCACTCCTCAGGCACCTCTGTCTGGGTCCCACAGACTAGTGAGGGGCAACCTAAGCTAGTGAGTTGGCCACATGAATACCCCCGCCCCTCATCTCAGTGGGTCTCAAGATTGTCATAACCAGGATTGTCTCCTGAGAGAGGGTAGTTTTGCTAACTGCAGTTCCGTATCTAGCATTTGCATGGTGTGCCAACTGACCTGTAGTAGCACTTCGGAGACAGCTCTCACAGGCAGTGCAGTGTGCGATTGGCACACACCTCGCTTCGCGTGCCTTTGTGTTCTGTGTGGGTCACTTATGTATTACCGGTGGGAAAAAAACCTATGTGGACAAAAGCCAGGAGAATCTGGCAACCCCTGTCAGTGAGTGGGCAACAGTAAACAAAATTGCCTTGTGGGCCGCACATAGCACCCTAATGGGCTGCATTCGGCCCTCAGGCCACAGGTGGCCCACCACTGCCATAGACTGTTATAGGTGCTCACCCTTAGCTGAGCCCCATAGACTGCTTAGCCACGCTGCCCTGATCACAGGCCAGAGCCTGCCCATTGCTTTGCTGCCCCACCCTGAATGGGCCTGGGGCTCTATCATGGTTCCTTCCCCATTCTGGCATGATAAATGCAGAAGTGGGGGCCAGCAAGTGTACCCCAAAACCTTATCTACCAGGCTTTGGTATAAAACTTCCCCCAAAATCTTAAAACTCTAGATTTTGGGAATAAAATTTCCGCTGCCACCACGCAAATATTAATAAAGAAATCAGGGGAAAGATCATTTGGGAAATCTCACCCCTAAAGTAAAAAGCAGGACACCACCATTAACCAATACCAGGTTGTTTAAAAAAAAAAAAGAGAGAGAACTTTTTTCATCACCACAATATTCCTGTTGCTTGCATAATGACTAGATGGAAAGGTAACAAAATATACTCATGGAGAAACTCCATGGGCCTAGAACTTAGTTACAAAGAAAAGCCAAACATCTTTTAAAAAGTGCACAGACATCAGATCCCATACCCAAACCATAAAACAATAAAACCTAACAGATTTATCTAAACTTTATTCTACTTACAGAAAGTGAAGAAAGAGTCTTTGCCTGGAGGGAGACATAGTGTCTGTCCCCCTCAATAGCTGGAGAGAACTGCCCCAGAGACAAAGGAGGGAAAAACCAAAAATTTCTTTGTCCCAGTTTGAAATTCCTACCTACATTCCTATTGGCCACTCCACCTGGCTAGGTGTAGTTAACCCCTTAGTCCGCAGGCTGCTGGCTAACCCTCATGATCATGACAGGCTCATAGACTGCTGTATTATTCTGCCTGGCCAGAGGACCAGAGCACTAGGTGAAGCTAATCCCCCCGCCCTTTGAGCTCACCTTTACAGGTATGCGATAGCACGGAGGTGTGACCTCCATCAGAGATTGATAGGGAGGGATGGCCAGGCAGTTCAGCTCTGTCTTTTTTCAAGCAGTTATACTCATTCTGATGCTAGAATAATTAAACTCATATCTAAATGAAAGCATTATGAATTGATAAAGTTCTGTGACTCTACATATTGGTCCTCTGAGTTACAAATGACACTTGTTATTAAGGGATTTTATTTAAACTACTTGAGTGGCAGAAAACATTGTTTCTGGAATCTGTAAGAATATTCTTAGATGACTTTTGTTTTCTATATTTAAATTTTGTGTGCTTGAAAGCAGCATTTTGCAATATTTTGTATGATACGTGGATTTTTTTTATTTGCTATGCAAAGATGTTGTTGTATTGCTGGCTGGTGGTAGGCCTTGATCCAAATCCCAGTGAAGTCAGTGGGCGTCTTTCCATTGATGTATGTGGGCTTTACAGTGGGCCCATAAACAGCTGCCATGTTCCACTCCAGAGGTGGGTGCAGCTCAGTGATGGATGAAGTGGCCTTTATATAGCATTTCTCAGCCCAAAGGGCCGTAGAATTGATGTAACTATATGTGCCTGGGGTTGGTCATGTTTTTTGTGTTGCAGTAATGTTGAAGGGCACTAATCACGGGATTGGCCCCATTGGGCAAGCCATGGTATAAACAGTGGGCACAAAAATGGTGCCTGCTTACAATTTAAGGGAAAAGATGATTGGTGGATGCAGTAGTAAACTGAGACGGTAGCATGAGATAACCATGAGTCAATACTGGCCAACATGAGAATCAGTGGTCACAGCGTACCAGCTAACTAGTGTTGTATAATTTCGTGCCTTTGCCTGGATGCTGTCACCTTCCTTCCCTGCCATCTGCTCATGCCCCAGTAAACCAAGAAACACCCCTGCTGGTTTTCCCCTTTTTGGCAACAAAGTGTGAAAGGTTCTGCCTCACCCTCAACCAGGCCTGCCGATGGGGGAAGGGCAAAGGGTACAACTGCCCCAGGGCCCGGAGTTTCCAAAGGGCCCCAGCTGCTGGCCACCACCTCTGCTACAGTGGGAGCGGCGGCATTCGGAGTCTCGGACCCTTTAAATCACTGCCAGAGCCCCATGCAGCACACTCTGGGCAGCACTGCGGGCTGGCTTCTGCTGGCTCCTTGCCCAGGGGCCTGGTGTGGATGTCAACTCTCCTGCCCCCACTCCTGGGCTATGTCTACGCTGGCGGGTTCTTGTGCAAGTACGGCCGTTCTTGTGCAAGAACCTGCAGAGCGTCCACACTGCCCGCCTGCTCTTGCGCAAGAAGATTTACAGTACGGTGTGGTAAGAGAGAGCTTCTTGTGCAAGAGCTATGCTCTTTTCTTACAAGTGTAAGCTCTCTTGCACAACAGCTCTTGTGCAAGAGGGCAGTGTGGACACGCTGCAGGGGTTTCTTGAGCAAGAAAGCCTTATGGCTAAAATGGCCATCGGAGCTTTCTTGTGCAAGAGAGCCTCCACACTGCCATGGGCACTCTTGTGCAAAAGCACATCTTGGACATGGCAGTGTGGACGTGTTTTTGCGCAAGAGTTCTTTCACAAGAACCCTTGCGCAAGATGTTCTTGCACAAGAAGCTGCCAGTGTAGACATAGCCTTGGTCTGAGAGTTGTCAGTGTGGGAAGCTGGTCCTAGAGCTCAGGGGACAAAATCCCAGCACAACTCCCTACTTGCCAGCCTGCTCTCCATTGCAGGGGTATGATGCTACTCCAGAACAGGAACTCAGACCTGCCCAGGTCGGGGAGGGAATGACTCTGGCCCAATCAGCTGATTTAGGGTGAGGCCAGAGAGAGGATACACGTGTTACATACTCGGCTGCTGTAGCAGCTGCTGCTGGAAGGAAGGAGCTCAAAAACAGCCTTAACATTGGGCTAAAGGATTGGCTTGGGACCTCTGGTCATAGGCATAGTGCTGGCCAGGCTGAAGGAGCAATCAAGATTTTGCACTGGAGTCCTGACTTCCCTGGTGACAGCAGACAGCAAGGGATGCAACAGAGACTGGGACTCGCCCTTCTCAGCTCTCACTGCCCCAGCACTAGCAGCCTGTGCATGGGACAGAAGGTGCTTGGGATTGGGCTGGAGGGCGTAACCTGTGTATCTAGGTGTTGGGGACTCAGTATACTTCACTATTTCAGGAGGGAGAGGAAGCTGATTCCTTGTACTAACTGAGGGTATGTCTTCCCCTAGGAAAGTACTGGTTTATAGGTGCCTGCAGTTTCTATTTCTGGGGTAAATTCCTGCCTCCTCAACAGCTAGCTGTATGAGAGGAACAAAGGGTTTGGGCCTAGAAAGAGACCTGTGAATCGCTCCGGTAGCTGGTTGGGATTTGGGATCCACTTAATGAACTTGAGGTGTTTACACAACAGAAGTAAAAAGAGGACGGAGGCAGGCTTGGAAGTCAACATACCATGTGGAGAACTGTGATCTCAAGAGAGCAATACGTAGTTTATTGTTCTCTATTTGTGTAGCTGCTATTCTAGAGTCACAGACACATTTCCTTGTTATATGGATGCTGATATATATTAGAGCAGGTGTGGGCAAATACCAGCCCGTGGACTGGATAGGGTCCATCAGAGTTAGCCTCTGGCAAGCCTCCATGGCTATATTTATCTGCCCCTCCTCAGGTATGGGCGATTGCAGCTCCCATTGGCTACGGATTGTCGTTCCTTGCCAGTGGGATGTGTGGAAAGTGGTGTTCCAATCCACATCGCCTCTTGTCATTCCCATTGGCTGGGAACAGCAATCCATGGCCAATGGGAGTTGCAATTGCCGGTACCTGCAGAGTTCAGGTAAATAAAGTGGCAGCAACCCACCAGGGGCTAACTCTGGCGAACCGCTGCCATTTTATTGCCTGCCCCTGGATTAGAATGATCACAATTGGTGGTAAATCTACCAATGTGCTCATATAATGAAAGGAAATACTATTACACTGTCCGTATCCAAACTCCTGAGGCTTCCAGTCCAAGACGGCCTTGATTATGGAGTGTTACTTTGGGTACATCTGCCAAACTTTAGAGAACAGTCTGAATTACACGGCAGTTCATTTTCAGATGCTCATTCCACAGAGTAAGCTCTTAGAATGTACACACAAACTGCAGTGCAGGGTGACTAACCCACTGGGACAAACCATCAAGGGAAGTAGTAGACTCTCTCTCTCTTTTGATGTCTTCAGATGAAGATTAGATGCCTCTCTAGACATGCTTTAGCCCAACACAAGCTAATGGGTTCAGTACAGTGTTACCTAAGTGTAATGTAATGGCCTGTGATTTACAGATCAGATTAGATAAGCTAATGGCTCCTTCTGGCCCTAAACTCTCTGAATCTGATCCTACACTTGTGTAGAACATTTCTCTCTGTAACGTCCCACAGAGCTGCATAACCTTTACACGCGTATGTATCATCTACACTGAGGGTTCATCTGCCACTCAACTGCTGCCCCTTTGGGGATAAACCTACTACAGGTTGGATCTCCCTGGTCCAGCACCCTTAGTACTTGATTGGTCTTGAAGGAGGGATTTTGCTGGAGCAGGGGAGGTTACTTTTGCTCCCCCCTCCCACTGGCCCCCCAGACCGGCTCCTCTCTTGGCCTGGCCTCCTGGTGGGCTCCCCACATGCGTCCAGCCCTGCTGCCCTGCCACAGCAGCCCATGGTCCTGCCACTGGAGCACTCAGCTTCGCCACAGCTAACCACTGCCCCGTCAGCAGTGCTCCCAGCCCTGCCAGCCCATAGTCCTGCTGCCTGGACTCCTGCATTCCCCACCCTTGGACAGATTGCTGCTTAGCCACCAGGGTTCCCAATCCAGCCAGCCCTGCTGGAGCAGCACGGGTCCCACCGCAGCAGACTACTGCCCCACCGGAGCCTGCTGGCATTCCAGCTACCCTGCTGCTGGCTCTGCCGGACTCCCGCGGCAGGGCTCCCAGCCACTGGCCTCCCGGCAGCCAGCGTGGCTGGGTTCCTGGCCCTTGCAGGGCTCCTGCTTCTAGCCCTCCACTGGGTCTCTCTGGTCCACCAATATCCGTCGTCCTACCGGACCACAGACGTTGCCGGATCAGGGAGTCCCAGTTGAGAGAGGTTCAATCTGTAGCTGTTTTGCAGCACATAGTAACATGAGGTAAAAGCCACAGGTAGGAAGTGATGAGTACCTCTTTAAAATTAAAACTGCAATGGAACTTGGATAGACATAGTAACAGGTCTCCAAGGGCCTGCCCAAACTACAACCTGAATACATATCCGTGCTCTTTTATTATTAGAGGATTTACCTGGTGTTGCTCAGGTCCTTAACTCACTTAATTTTTGTTTTTTTGGAAAATAAAATGAAAGTGTACATGCTTTCGTTTAAATCATTGCTTGGTGGTGGGCTGAGGGTGAGGGGTTCAGTGTGCAGGTTGCCCCAGGAAGAGAGGACCACTCCAGCCCCCTCTCACCACAGCAGCTTGGGACCAGGTAAAAATCACCTCTCCATGGCCTTTGTAGCTCCAGCGGACACAACCAGGGGAGGGGTGCATGTCCCTTGGCTGGGACAGCTCCAGGTTTTTCTGCTTCCTGCGCTCCTCAGCCGGAGTGAGTAATGCAGAAAACTGTGCACTTTCCCTGGCTCCCTGACAAAGGTGAACAGCCAGCAAGGTCCCTATATGAATCAGGGGAAGGGGGAATTTCAGCCTTCCTCCCCTCCCCCCCGCCTTCCCTCTAGGGTGCTTGGGGGGTGGGAGGCAGTCCCAGACAGGAGGGGTGCACCCCCAGCTAGCCCATTTCACCTGTCTGGTGATTGTCTCCTTTCTGTTTGGTTTTCTGAGAAGCAATTCCATTCCAGGCACAACCTATTTTCCTGGCACAATCAAACCCTTATCTTGCTTTAAGTTATGATAAGAGGCAGCTGCATGCTGAATTTGGTGGTGCTAGGTCTTAACATTTAGGAGGAGTCCTTGAACAAACAGACACGCAGACAGACAAACTCTCTCAAATATATAGTAGATTTGTGTTACAAACAGAGGTCTCAGTCAACCAAGACTGAAGCCTATACATAGATAAATGGAGAAAGGGAAGCATTTCGTATGGCATGAAGTGGTTCCTCCCTTCCGAATGCTGACCTAGTGTGACCCAAGTTAGCTTGAGAGCAAAGGGTGTTTTACACAAAGTGATACAACTGCAGGCAAGGACTGAGGTATTAATGCAATAAACTGCTAATGTAGTGTTATGGCAGGGAGCTGAAATCTGCCATATCAAGAAATTCCATTCTCTGGTTCTCAGGCCTACCAGCTGCGATTCATCTCATTTGAGCATTTGAAGATCTCTGCTCAAGAAGCTGTCTCTTGATGTTTACTATCTTACTACTGTCCTGTCTCTGACTGGCCCTTCTGGAGTAATGTTATTCAGATGATGGTGGTGCCTGTACAGTTAGTAAGTGGACATAGCACACAGTTGATCCCACTTTATCACATGGGGTCAGCACAGCAAAGGGAGACTTCTAAGGAGCATGTAGGTACTAAAGGAAATGAGCACTGGTGGTCAGTAATAAACCAATGCCCAGCATAATTTTACCCGACAACATATTGCTGTAAATACTGTCTTTTTGTTACTAATTTTGTGGCACATTTTAGAAGATCAGAGGAATTAAGGCTCTAGTGTTTTGACCAAGTTCTAACCTTGGCATGGTAATTGCATTCTGCCAACATGATTACTCTGTAGTGTAACTGAATACAATATTCTTCCCTTTCTCTCACTAGCTGTCCTATGAGCTGCTGTGTGCTACTTTCTCACCCCAGAGACAGCTGCATTTATGTGGAGGAGGAAACGATCCATTTTATATAGCGTGTGTATATCAGTTTAAGCTTGTAAAGCACTTTGGAATCCTTTGGGATGGAAAGCGCTGTAAAAATGGAAGCTGTTTGTTGTCATGATTGCTAAAATTAAAACTCTAAAAACCCTTAATGTGGAGTTCATTGAAAGGTTTACAGTTTGGTGTGTTTTATGAGGGGAGGAAATTTCTTTCCAGGAACCAAATAGGAGTAAGTCATCTCCCCTTAGGAAAATGCAAAAGGAGAGTTCAAGTGTATTACAGACCGAGTACAGATGTATATTTTTTTCCTTTTTAAAATAAATTGCTGCTTAGTATCAGATGAGGAGAAAAATCCTCCCTGAATCTGTCAGCCAGAATGTCATTCTCTTTCTATTGGGAAACCACTAAAAAAAGATGTAATGCGGTGGCTGGGCCCCGACAGAATTCGAATGTCACCCTTTTCTATGAATAATGCATTAGTATTGTGCTTTTCAAATGCCAAGTCTGGGAGGAAGTAATCTCTCTTTCCTAAACTGAACAGACATTGTGGATTAGAATTCCAGAGTTCCAAGGGACACAAGCTTAAGGGATCCTTTAATGATCTGACTTCCAGGTGTTAGCAGCGTACCAGCCAGCATTACACGTGATTAGAACTGAGTGACTAAGCTGCTGCAAAGAACAGACTTGATGAATTTAGCCTCTTGTTCTGAGAACTATCAATAACAAGTTTATTATTTTTTCTTAGACTTACTTGCTGGGTATTTTTTGTGAATAATTCTCAGTCTCTAGACAGTTTGTGAGTAGCCTATTGTGAATACGTGCTGTCTGAAATTTGACCTAAGTCATAGCATTGCTTTTGCTTCTTTGAGGAGTGTGTGTGTGTGGGGGGGAGGAAGGATGTAATGCTAAAAGCCTGTCTACATTTACTGGTATAGCTATCCTTGAAAAACCCTGCATTGTAGACATGACTCTATATCCCTATAAAAGTGCTTATACAAGTTTATTGTATGGTTTCCACAACCAGTACAAGCAAAATTACATTTGCATCCACACAAGGTCTTTTTACTGACATAGTTGGTCACCACTCCCAAATCAACATAGTTGTGCTGGTTAAATTTCAGTACTGACCAGCTCCTAGGGCAAATACTTGTACACTCTGTTCATCTTGAATACAGAGATTCATTCAATACAGCTCCCAGAAGATGTCAGTCTATCTGTGATAGCAAGAGAGTGGGAACATACAACTATGTGAGTACCTCATGCTTAGGTCTACACTGTCAGCTTAAGGTATGCAACTCCAGCCATGTCTCCACAGCGGGAGGTCAATGGGAGAAATGCTCCTGTTGACTTCCCTTACTCTTCACCATAGCAAAGACTATCGGTGCCACCAGGGGTGCCCTCCAGCATTCAATTTAGCAGGTCTTTACTAGACCCACTAAATTAAATCCAGGAAGATTGATCACCAGAGCATCAATCCTCCAGTAAGTGGAGACATGGCCTTATTGATGTATTTAAACTCACAACACCTCAATGAGGTAATAAAGTGCTACCTCCTTTTTTTAGGAACTGAAACCTGCTCTAAGCTTTTAGAGTCATGACCATGTCATTTAGAGGTATGATTAGTTTTTAAGCTTTTTTAACCTACTTAGTTATTGCTAGTAAAAACCATAGCATGTGTGGAGGCAGGACTGTGTTCACTCAGGTATATTCAGTGACTCCACGAGCCACGCAAACTAGTATGGGTATGCCTATCAGGACTGAAATCAGACCTCTGATAGCAGTGTAAACATACATTCTGGTACTGTGAGCATTGGCCCAAAGAGAGTGAGAAACCTCAGCACTTGTCTGTGTGAGATGTGGCTGACCAAACCTTTGGAAAGCTTTTGTTTCATCAAATGGGCCTACTTGACTCAAAGGAGGACTAATCTGGAGCTGACTGACTGACCAAAGGAAGCTTTCTGAAAAAAAACTTGCTATTTTCTCTATATTTCCTCCCAAAATTATTCCTGTCGCCTTAAACTCCTTCTTAAAACTAAAAGCTATAAACTAAAATTAAAAACTTTTACCAAAAAGTTTTATCAAGATTGCATCAGTAAATCTGACCCAAAGTGAAAATGTTCAGTTAAGATTACCAAAAAAAAAAAAAAGGGCATTTTCAATGAGAATCTCTTCAACCAGCTCTTACCCATATCCTAGTTCCACTGAAATAAAAGGCAAAATTCCCACTGATTTAAATGCAACCAGGAATTGGTGGCTTCACAGTTTTCTGCTGGTGATAAAGTTAGCAGACCTACTGGATTGACTCACCTGATGGACCAAGTGTGTTCTGATTTTAAGAGTATCTACACAGGGAACCTGACTGGATTAGCTATTCTGGAATAGTTCCCTGCAATGGATGCTCTATTCTGAATCCAAGTGACTTTCCTCAAGAATAATTGCTTCTCTTTGGAAGTGCCTGAATTTTTCCAGAATAAGGATACCTTTTGTTTTGGAATAGAGTTCCAGCACAGGGCGCCATTCTGAAATCGGCATTATGGAATAACTTACACTGCAATTGCTATTTGAGTCAAGCCTTAAATCTCTGCTGCTGTCACATGTGGGGACACGCCCAGCCCATATAGCCACTGGCACTATCAAGTGGTTTTCTGTGCTATTATGTGGCCATGATCCAATAATGCTATTATTGTGCTTGTGTGAGTGAGACAAAATGGGAATCACTCTATGGCCTCCCTTAACATTACTGCCTTCTAGGGTTCTCCTTTACATTGAGTGTCCTCCGTCTTGGATTTTTTCTTCTTAGGTTGCATTTTTTCCAAGATGAATCTTATGTTTTTACTAGTGTTTCTAATCTCTGTAAATCCTTCAGGATAATTTTTCTGTCAAAACTGGTGTCTGCAGCTCCATTCCCTTTAGCCTCTTCTGTGAATTTAATTCAAACTGGCTTTGCTCCCTCTTCCAGATCACCAATGAAGAAGTTAAATAAAAGCAGACTGAATCCAGATCCTTGCGGTACCCCACTAGGCACTTTCCTCAGTGAGACACACTACCATTTATCTTTACCCTGTCTTCAGGGACAATTTTCAATCTGTATGACAGTGTTTTCCTACCCAAACCAAATTGAATTATTTTTTAGTCTAAGATTTCAGGAGACAGTATCAAATCCTTTGCTAAGTTTCAAATATATTACAGCTGCTGTGTGTGCCACTCACCCCACAACTTTGTAATTCTGTCATCCCACTCCTGCCCCAAGCTATCAAGTTTGTCTGGTAGGATTTGTTCTCTACAAAATCCTGCTCCTTACTAGTAATTTAGGAATTGTCATGCTGGATTAGATGGTTCAACTAGTCTAATAGTTTGACAGTCACCAGTACCAAATATTTCAGAGGAAGGTGCAAGAACTCTGGCAGTGATGAAGTAGCCTGCTCATTAGGGACAACTTCTTCCTAACTCCCCTTAGAAGTTGTCTTACATCCAGAAACTAAGAGAGTTTTTTAATCCCTTCCAAAACACTTGGCATAACATTTTCATAGTCACCCTAGTGATTTAGGGGCCTACAGCCATTTAACCACTTCTGGAAACTTTCCCTTTGATTTTCTTCCCTCTCCTTCTCCAATCCTTACTAGTTCTGGATGTTTTCATTCCTTACAGAGAGGTCTGATGGCTTCTGAATCCTGCTGAGCTTTTAACCCTGGGGATGTTCTGTGGCAATGAGTTACACAAACTAAATATGCACTTTGTGGAAAATGTTGTGGGTTTCTTTTGAGTTTTAAATGTATTGTGAGAGGGGTGTCCACTCCCTACAAAGCCTGAACAGATTAAAAAGGGTCAATTAACCTTTTAGGCTGCAGCTGGAGGAGAATCTGAGCTGATAGATCTAATTGATGATGCTGGCCAGCTGGCCAGAAGAGCCTGCAGTCACTCCCTGGTGAGAAAGGGAGCTTAGACAGGGACAAGGAGGAATTGTAGTGAGAAGAATAGGCCTTAGGTTTGGTTCTGTTCTGGTCTGGTCTACAGAGTGTGGCAAGAAGTTGACAAGAGAGACGTAGCCACTGAAGGTGGAGAAGACTCTGGCTGGTAAACTTAGGAGTGATCCAGGTAATAGAGAGGGAGGTAAAAAGGAGCACATGGAAATAGTAACAGGGTATGAGACTAAGTGGACTGTCATTGCCAGATATAGGGTCCCTGAACTGGAACTCAGAGTAGTGGGCAGGCTGTGGTTCCCCTGCCAGACACTGGGAAAACAGCACGAGACCTGGACCAGACAACTGCTTGACAAGGCATATGGACTGCTCATGTGGGGACTCAGAGCCCCTGCAAGCGGAGGACCAAATAGTGACCTGGCTAGAGGGCGGAATGAGGAAGAGGGAAACGCTGAGTCCCAGAGTGAGAGAGGGGCCACAGTGCAATGAACCATATGGGGGTGACAGATCAGGCCTGAGCTAATCCCCAGGTCCCAGAGGTGTGTGAATCCTCGATATTGCTTTTCGGCTTCACTGAATACTTTGTTGTTCCAAATTCTGCCACCTTCTGTCTGTCAAGAGATGCAGTCATTGTTTTTCTAGGCTACATAGACACTGGAAACTAACTTAAAAAAAAAAAAGCTATTCTCCAGTCTTCTAGTGTCTTTTGAGTTCACGGGTACTTTTATTTTTTAAAGTGGTACAATGTTTGTTAGCTATGTCCTTTAATAACTTAGGGTAATATAACCTGAAGGTTATCTGCAGAAATTCCTTTTTCCTGAACATAGTGCTGGCTACATTGCCCTTCCCTGCGAAGATGAACGATTGTCTTATAGTGAAAATATATGGTCAAGGGAACCCCAAAGATTGTGGTGCTATTGGAGTGGTTAGCAAAGCACTGCTGGCTCAAAGTCCACCTGCATGGAATAACTTGCAAGACTTGGATCTATGTGAAGTGCACATGGTCAGGGGCTGATAACTGACCCCAAGAAGGGGCTAGGAGAGAGAAGAGTTCAAACAAGTACATGTGAGTTCTATTCTAGAGTAACAGAATCTTATGGGAAAGGCCTTAGTTCATCAAGCTACTTAGGCAAAAGCACGGCTCTGAGCAGATGAGGAGTCTTATATAAGGACTCTATTGCTCAGTTCTGCTCGCTGCTCAACTAGGTCCCTGAATCAGAGCTAAAATGAAGACTGTCTTTCAGAATAAAGAAAACTGGAGAGACTGACAACTTAAGCTCTTACTAGTTTAGTTTTCTCTGTCATAGGAACGTGCAACACAGAGCAGAGATTTCCTCCCAGTGTCTCAGGCTAAGCTGCAATAAAGATATAATCAAAGCCAGGACTGTTGTAAACATTCAGGTAGAGAAATTATACATTTGATCTCAATTCTGCAGCATTCAGCCAACTCCTGGGTAAATGCTTCAGCCTCACATACCCCGCTTTGCTGATCTAAGGATTTTCCCAGTATAGCCTACAGCAAAATATGGAAAAAAAAAAACAAAACCCAGAGACATACCCATAGAAGCCAACACATCTTGCAGAAATTGGATTTATTTTTCTATCTTCCCAATCCTCAACATCTAATTTAAACTTCAGATGTGAGCAACCAAACATCTTAAGACTTTTTTCATCCTCTAATTGCTGTCAGATACAGCCAGCAACCAAAACTTCATAGAACTTAAATTTTTGCAACAGATCTCCTGTTTATAAGTTGGGTTCCCACCACCGGTCCATAGTTTTAAAAGTAAATGATTCCTACTCATTAGCATGCACGTGTGTGTGTGTGTGTGTGTGTTTAAAAAAAAAGTCATTTTGATGCCATTTTTAATACATTGAAGTATATGATCTCTTTGAGTCTCTAGAACACATTTTTTTTAAGCGACGGTTCTAGAAATGTATTTGAATAGTGTGGAAGAGAAGGAAGGTCTTTATGGTTAAGGCTTAATGGGGGATTCTAGCACTCACGTGCTATGTGTTTTTAGAGAACTCATGTAATACAGTGGGCTTTGAGTGCTTAACTCTTAAGCGCCTTTGAAAATTCCAGCCTTAACCTGCCTTACTTTTCCTAGCTGTGAAATATGGATAATCTGTTATAAGGCAAACTGTAAATTTAAAGCCAGATGGTCAACTGGTGTAAAGCAGCATAGCTCCACTGAAGTCTGTCAAATTCCACTATCTAAGGCAGGGATGTAAATGGTTAGCTGGTGATGCTTACCGGTTATGGTTAATCAGCGGGGGCTGTAGCAGCCCAGTGGGGTCCGCTGTGGGCAGGGGTACTCCTGCCGGCTAGACCAGTCCCAGCCTGAGGTGGGCCTGGCCTGATGCTCCACAGGCAGGGGCTGGAGTGGTCCTTTGGTCCTCCCCTTTTAAGCAGTTAGCTGTTTAAACCTAACATTTAACTGGTTAAACATTATTTTTAACATTGAATCAGTTAACTAATTAAATGGGATTTTACATCCCTCATCTAAGGATCTGCTCCACAAGTAATTGTGAGCCCTGCACTGTGTGTCTTGTTCTGCCTCTGCTCGTTGCCTCCCTATTGTGTTACACCCATGCGCACTGTCACATCTACAATGACACCTCTTGGTGGCAGGGTCCTTGTCTTTGTCCTGCAAGACATCTGGCATGTTTGGGGTGTGTGCTGTAAAGAGAATGAATAGTGCAGCATGAAAGCAACCGTTCAGTTTCAGGTTCCCTCCCACTCCTCTTGCCTCAGTACAAATTATAGTAAAAATGGTTGCTTCACATAGTGAAAGTTCATGATTTCTGCAGATTTATTAAATTATGCAGTGCATTAATGTGGAAAAATACTTACTGCTGTTTTTATTTGGTTGGCATTACTCCTTGTGTTTAGGGTTTAACATTTGACTGCTTTAGCAACTCTATTTAAAATAAAGCACACATGTTCTGGACTGAGGATATGTTCCAGAAACAGTAAATCTGGGTTGTTTAGACCTACAGAGAAAAGATTTTAATGGATTTTATATGTATTTTTCTATTTTGTTGTCCTTGCTTTAGTATGTTTAGTAACTTAAGCGAACACTATTTCTCTGGTTCTCTATTTTACAAATTGTTGGTAAAACAATCAGGTTCAAGTTAATGTTCGCTTGGTGTAGTATTTTTATTATCTCACTCTGAATTAATACTGTGCAGTTGTAGAAGAGTGTTTCCTCAGAACTTTAGCATGTTACATTAACTACTCAACTTCTGTGAGTACTATTTCATGAAATGCTTTATTAATGCTATTTTTAACAATTATTTTTGCCCACCGTAAGTGGTTACTTGGAAACTCTTGGTTGAATTATCCTCTAAATTAGGGTTTCTCAATATCTTTTGTGCTGCAGTCTGCACCATAATAGAGACAATGTATTGCATATTTATGCATCTTCCCATTGAATTGACCATCTCTCCTCCCATTTGCAATTGCTTACTATTGCTGTAGCAACTACAATTGCTTACAAGGCAAAGTCATTACAAGACTTTTGCTTTCTCTAATGCAATAAGTTTTTTGTCCTTTTGGAAAGCAACTTATCACACTAGCTGCTTGTCTTCTTTTGTGCCCTTCTTTCCTTGTTCCTGTCTGTGCTGCTTCTCGCACCTGGAAACCCAGAGGAGAGCTAGTGCTAAATACCTAGTCAGCTCTCTTGGAAAGCCTTATCCCAAACCAGTGCCATAATCTTGAAAGGAGGATGATTTATGGTTAAGATACTGGATTAGCACTCAGGAGGTTTGAGTTCAGTTCTTGACCTTGCCACAGATTTCCTTATGGCTTGTTCATGGGGGGGGGGGGGGAGGGGTCAAGAGAGATGGCTAATCCACTATGGACATTAATGGTGTGGTAATTGCTCAAATTATCCTTGGAGACCCATTTCATCCTTTGTTTTCCTGTTTAATGGCATTATTGACAGACTGCTTGGACAGAAGGAAGGAGCTGTTTAACTGTCGCTTCAGGAGTTGCAGAGCAGTACTGGAGAGTGCATTTGGGATTTAAAAAGAAAGTGGTTCTGTTTGTGGAATAGGATGGAAGCTGCAGGAAAAAAAAACATGCCTAAGATTATAGCAGTGTGTTGTATTTTACACCCTATTTGTGAGACTAAGAGACAAAACTTTAATGATGGAAAGGAGGCTGGACTTGCTGGCTGCTCAGACTGCCAAGCAAGATGTGTCACAGAAAATGCAGACAGCTAGGACAGTGCTGTCAGAGATGCCTATTACTTGTACTTTTAGTCACAGGCTTGAAAATATGCAGCTGTTATCCTCAGGAGTGGGCTGCAGGTGGGTGAGCAGTGCAGTTCTGTTTGAGTGGTGGAAGTGGGACACTGTGGCAACCCTTATTTTACCTTATGGCTGCCTAGATACTTTCATAAAACCCAACGGTCCTCCTGTTTTAAGGATTTTTCTGTTAGGCACATTGATTTATGAATGAATTTTAATTATTTCATTATTAAACTATTCACTGGTCTACAATTTTTTAGATGTCGTCTACTTCAGAGATAAAATGTGCTATTTATTATGTATTTTGATGTGCTGAATTCAAATATGACAATTAAAACAACTGATTGGCTACTGTTTCCAAGATATTTAAGTTTTTACATTTTACGTCTATGTATATTGTGTAGATAGTAGAGTTTTAATCATAAATTGCAAACCTAGGTCTTTTCATGTGTTTATGGTTGCTTTACATGATCATATTTCACCTATCCTGTTTATGTAACACTTTAAAAATCAGCAAAAGGGTTATATAAATAAAATTTATTATGAAACAAAAGGCAAAAAACTATTATGTACATAGTTTAGTCCTATTCAGGGTCTACTCGGCGCTTCTTGGCTTGTCTCTTGTGTTCATTAAATGGAGCACCTTCCATGAAGAAGAATGGGACAAGATCCTTTTGACGGTCACGGAACATGGAAACCCTAACATCACCTGCCAGGAGATTCCACTGCTGTAGTCTGGAGCCCAACAGCTCTGCCTTACTCTTGGGTAGTTCCAAATCCCTGACAAGGTCATTCAGTTCACCTTGTGTTATGAGGTGTGGTTCAGAGGAGGAGGATGGGAGAAAATGTGGGTCCTGTGACATTGATGGTTCAGGACCAGAAGTTTCATCCTCTTCCTCTTCCGACTCAGGTGAGAATGATTCTGGTGCATCAGGAACCGGCAGTCCTCCTCCGTGGGGTACTGGGCGTATAGCTGATGGAATGTTTGGATAATGCACAGTCCACTTTTTCTTCTTTGACACACCTTTCCCAACTGGAGGCACCATGCAGAAGTAACAATTGCTGGTATGATCTGTTGGCTCTCTCCAAATCATTGGCACTGCAAAAGGCATAGATTTACTTTTCCTGTTCAACCACTGGCGAAGATTTGTTGCACAAGTGTTGCACCATATGTGTGGGGCCCACCTCTTGTCCTGATCTCCAATTTTGCAGCCAAAATAAAGGTGATAGGCTTTCTTAATCATAGTGGTTATACTGCGCTTTTGTGATGCAAAAGTCACTTCACCACAAACATAGCAGAAGTTATCTGCACTGTTCACACAAGTACGAGGCATCTCTGCTCACTTTGGCTAAACAGAAATGTGTCCCTTTGCAAAATCAAACACTCACAAATAAGAGAGCACGACACTGTATGATTTCTAGAGCTGATATAGGACAATTTGTTCAGCAGAGTGATGTAAGCTTTGTTAGGATTGCATCATCCATGACTTCCAGGAATAACATGATGCAATTCATATCATGTATGACGCAATACCAGCTTCAGATTGCATCATTCATTGTTTTGCCTAAAAAGCAAGTACTGTCCAAACCCAGTCATAGATTTATTCATAGATCTAGTCAAAGATGTATTTTAGTCATTTCTGGTTTAAATTGAGATCCCTTCCCTTTATAACTCACTTACCCTCCGCCATTCCCAAGTCAAGGGTCGTATATACTGACCCAATAGCATATCTTGAAAACTAGAGCCAATCGACAATTTTAAGCATCATTTTTGTTCTCAGTGACCCAGAATTAGTAAAGTTTGACTACATTTATTTCAGAAGCATTTTGGCTGTAGAGCAGTGTTATTTTAGTAACAACTAAAAATTAACGGTAGCTTAGGTACAAGTGATCACAACTTGATCACATTTATAATGTCCAAAGAGAATGAAGTCCAGACCACTATTATATGCATACTTGGTGCTTTAATAGGGCCAGTTTCACAAAGCTGAAAACAATTGAGGCAAATCAGCAGAGGGGAAGAATTTGATCAGAACAGTGGAAATGATTGGGAATTGTTTAAAAACAGTTTACTAGCTGCCCCAAAAGCCAAGCTCAAAGGTCATACTGGTTTTAAAAAACAGCCTGGCTTAGAGGGGAAGTGAAAGCAGCTATAAAATACTACTAAACAGAGGCAGGAGGGGCGGAGAAAGGAAAGTTTCTAATGAATGTAAATCGGATAAGAGGAATAGAAAATTTGAAAAGGAAAGTAAAGGGATACAAGGAGAAATCTATATGGCCAGCAATGTTAAGGGAAGCAAGACTTTTGAAGTATATTAGAAACAAAAAGAATCCTAACAAAGATACTACTCCATTACTAAATGGGAATGGTAGAATGATCACTTCGCCTTTTTCACGTTATTAATGTTTGGTAAACATTTCTGTTCTGTATGTGAGGCAGTAACAAATGATCTGTTCTCACATGGCGATGAGAAGATATCTCAGGTTAAATAGCAGCTATTAAAGTTAGACATTTTAAAATCCAAAGGTCCAGATAACTTGCATATAAGAGAGTCTTAAAAGTTGGCAAAGGAGCTTGCTGGACTATTAATGTGGATTGTCAATAAATCTTGTAACACTGGGGACATTCTAGAGCACTAGAAGATAGCTAATGCTGTGCTTAATATTTCAAAAGGGTAAATGGGAGGACTTGGGTAATTACAAGCCTGCCAGTCTGACACTGATCCCTGATAAGGTAATGGAACAGCTAATTTGGGACTAAATCAGTAACTAATCAAAGAAGTGTAATATATAATTAAGGCCACTCATCATGGAGTTATAGAAAATACATCCTGTCAAACTAACTTGACATCTTATTTTGACAAGTGTACAAGTTTGTTTGATAAAGGTAATAGTGTTGACATGCTATAATTTATAAGCTTTCAAATTGGTACCTCACTTACGATTTAAAAAAAAACCAAAACCCTTGATTATAAAATTAGCATGGCACGCATTAAGTGGATTAAAAGCTGGCTAATGGATAGATCTCAAAATGTAATTGTAAATGGGATCTTCAATGAGTGAGTTAACATCTAGTGGGTGTCTGTAGGTATGGGTTCTTGGTCCTGTGGTATTTTTATTTTCATCCAGCTCACAGATAAAAATATTAATCAATGATAAAGATTTTGGATGACATGAATTGAGGCTGTGGTGATTAATAAAGAGGACAGGTTACTGATTTACCAAGTCGCTCTGAACTGGGTGCAAGTAAACAACATGTATGTAGATGTAGGCCGTACTTAACTGGATAATCAGCTGAACATAAGCTCTCCATGCAATGCTGTGGCCAAAGGGCTAATGTGATCCTTGGATGCATAAACAAGGGAGTCTTAAGTAAGAATAGAGGTTATTTTATCTCTTTATAGGGCACTGGTGCAACCACTGAGGGCCCTGCAACTCAAGAAGTTTGTTGATTAAACTGGAGAGGGTTCAGAGAAGAGCCATGAGAATGATTAAAGGTTTAGAGAACATGCCTTATCAGTGATACAGCGAAACAGATTGAGCTTGTTGAGTCTAAGCAACAGAAGGTTAAGAAGTGATTTGATTAGAACATAAGAACAGCCATACTGGATCAGACCAGTCGGCCATCTAAAAAATTTAAAGTGCACCAATGCCGTGAAAGGCAGAACAAAACAAGGCTTAAAGTCACAGTGAGTATATGCCTTGCCTCTGCCTTGTGTTCTGGAGTTGTGTTGATGCTTGAAGTTACCAGGGGAATTAAAAACAATGAGTAGTCCTGTGGTACTTTAGAGATTAACAAAAATATATAGTATCTCAAGCTTTCATGGGTAAAACCCTCTTGATCAGAGGAGAGGGCTCAAAAGAGCTGGGCTGCCAGGTTCTCACTTCCTTGGGCTGGCTAAGTGAAGGCAATGGCTCCTGGTAGCACCGCTGCAGGGGTGGAGCAGGAAGGAGTTGCTTTGTTCCCATTGTTCTGTATTGTTCAGGGATTGCAAAACGTGGCTGGGTCACACTTTTGCAGTGCCTGCTGCCCTGATGCAGCTGAGCGTTTTGGCTTTGTGTTGCCTCTGCATCTCCTGTCTCTTTTAACAATGCTTTTGGCCATGGTACGGCTGTCCTTGGCCACTCCCACAATCTCTGAGGTGCTCCCGGTTTCTTTCACTTCATAGTCCTCGATAGACCAGACTAACCTGATTTGCAGAAAGGTAGCTCATAGTGCAAGAGGACTCCAGAATTCTGCAAAGTATGTGGCATCAGTGCTCTGTGATTGGATGTGCATGTGTGTAAGAGATTTTTTCAAATGGGATTAACTTTGTTTAATGGCTTGTAAGACAAGCCTGTAGACTAGGGGTGGGCTATAATTTTTGACCTGGGGCCACTTCAGAAATTTTTGAAGTAGCCCCGGGCCGCCCCAGAAGGGGCAGGGCCTCAGGCAGAAGGTGGTGGGGGCCAGAACACTTCCGTGCTTCCCCACCCACAGACCCTGATTGGTCTGGGGGTGCGGGAGTGCATGAAGTCTTTCACCTGCCCCCTCCCAGAGAGAACCACCAGCTGTTCTGAACAGTTGGCAGTTCCCTCTAGGCACCCGTGCCCCTGGCGGTGGGAGGAGATTTTGCGTGCTCCCCCTCCTTACCCCCAGGGCATGGGAGGAGCATGCAAAGTCTGCCCCAGGGCTGGCCCACAACATTTTAGCACCTGAGGCGGGGAGCTCAAATGATGCCCCCATGCCCCCTCGCTTGGGCCAAAACTTTGAAAGGTCTCTTGTGCCCTCCTTCCTCCAGCACAGCACTCCACCATCTCTGTGCATCTAGAGCAGAGAGAATACATATGCACCAGCAGCAGACACAATTTTCTACACTCTGGGTCCTCGTGGTGCCTCTCCACAGTCTGGCAGCCGCCTCAGTTCGCCTCATGGTAGGGCTGGCCCTGGTCTGCTCCCGCCCTGCAAGGGAGTGCCATGTTTAGAGTCACCTGCTAGCTGAGCAGCAGCTGGTGGTTGACTCTAAGGGTATGTCTAGACTACATGGCACCGTCGACGGAGCCATGTAGATGAGTTTACTAAACATAGGAAAATGAAGCGGCGATTTAAATAATCGCCTCTTCATTTACATCAAAATGGCCGCTGTGCTGTGCCAATCAGTTGTCTGGCGGCACAGCGGGGCAGTCTGGATGCGCCGTGGTCGACAAGGGAAGCCTTTGTCGACCGCTCCATTATGCCTCATGAAATGAGGTTTACTGGAGCGGTCGACAAAGGGTTCCCTTGTCGACTGTGGCGCGTCCAGACTGCCCCGCTGTGCCGCCAAACAGCTGATTGGCACAGTGCGGCGGCCATTTTGATTTAAATAATCGCCGCTTCATTTACATCGCCGCTTCATTTTCCTATGTTTAGTAAACTCATCTACATGGCTCTGTCGACGGAGCCATGTAGTCTAGACATACCCTAAGTGCTGAACTCCTTGCAGGGCGGGAGGATACTTCACACACTCTCTCCACCCCCAGGCCAATCAGGGCTTGGGGGCAAGGGGAACGCGTGAAGTCTCCTCCACCTCACCCCCATCCTGCAAGGAGTGCGTGGTGCTTTTAAGCGCTGCGTGCTCTTTGCAGGACAGGGGCAGGGCGGGAGGAGACTTTGCATGCTTCGCAAGTCTCTCATTCCCTGCCCTCTGGAGCATGGCACTTAGTCAACTGCCAGAGTTGACTCTTAGCGCTGTGTGTTCCCCCGTCCCTAGGCCCTGATTGACTTGGGGGTGAGGGAGCGGCAGGACCTTCAAGGGCCGGATCAACCCGCTTGGTAGGCCAAATACGGCCCACGGAGGCCCTTTCTTCCCTCCCCTCCCCCCCCCCCCCCCCGCTGTGGACTCTCTAAGATAATCCTTCTTTTTCCTTCCCACCCTTCCTCCATCTTGTCAATTGTAAGCCTTTTGGGGAAGGGACTCTTACTACATGAAAGCATAGCAACTAGAACTGTAGAGGTTTGTCTTGGGTGGGATCCCTAAGCTTTACTGTAATACAAATAAGAATAAAATACTTAAAAAAAAAAAAAGCCTCAGCAAGTTCTTCGGACCATGGATGGCGACACTTTGCTCTACATATATAAAAACAACAGTCGGGTGGCATTTTAAAGACTAACAATTTATTATGGCATAAACATTAGTATCAGAAAATAGTAGAACTCACAGAGCTGTTAAGAGGTCATCAAGTCCAGTCCCCTGCACTCACGGCAGGACTAAGCACCATCTAGATCATTCCTAACAGATGTTTGTCTAACCTGCTCTTAAATATTTCCAGTGATGGAGATTCCACAGCCTTCCTAGACAATTTATTCCAGTACTTAGCCACCCCAACAGTTAAAACATTCTTCCTAATGTCCAACCTAAATCTCCTAAACTACAATTTAAGCCCATTTGCTTCTTGTTCTATCATCAAAAGTTAAGGAGAATAATTTTTCTCCCTCCTAATAACCTTTTAGGTACTTGAAATCTGTCAACTCTCAATCTTCTCTTTTTCCAAACTAAATAAACCCAATTCTTTCAGTCTTCCCTCATAGGTCATGTTTTCTAGTCCTCTAATCATTTTTGTTGCTCTTCTGTGGACCTTCTCCAATTTCTCCACACCTTTACCTGAAATGTGGTGTCCAGAACTGGACATTACTCCAGTTGAAAGCTAACTGGCACATAGTAAAATGGAAGAATTACTTCTCATGTTGTGCTCACAACACTCCTGTTAATGCATCCCAGAATGATGTTTGCTTTTTTTGAAATAGTGTCACACTTAACTCATATTTAGCTTGTGGTCCACAAAGACCTAGTACTTTCTGCAGTACTCCTTCCTAGATTAGTCAAAAGACATACCAAAGCACCAACAATTTTTTTTTAAATTGCAGAGAATAGAGCAAGTTAGAAGGCACAAATGGTTTTAATTTTTAACAAAGGAAATAAAAGTGATCTTGGAAGATATTGTAAGGTAACAACTTCAGTCATTGTAAAACAATGGAACAAATTCTAAGGTTGGGGAGGTGGCGGGAATAGGACGACTATGTATGTAGACCTGTTTCAGAGCTAACCATATTCCCTGTTTCAGCAAAACCAACAAGGAGTCCAGTGGCATGAAATGAAAGACAAAGGAAACAGATAGTAGGGATACAGGAGCTCTGATATAGCACTTCCAGCTCTGTGTATCTACTGTCTTTTTCCTTTGACTTTCACTTTGTGCAGCTGATGAAGTGAGCTGCTGCTCATGAAAGCTTATGCCATAATAAAGTTCTTTAGGCTCTAAGGTGCCACCAGCATCCGTGTTGTTTTTGCTGAAGCAGACTAACGTGGCTACCTCTAAAACCTGTCTACATATATACCCTTTTGGCTAATCCTTTTAATGCAACAAATCTACTTTAAATTGTTTTAAAAATAAATCTTACTATAAAGTGATTTAAAAAAACAAACAAAAGGAATTGTCTAGATAAGGGAAACAAATGCTGAATGTGTCCTTAACTCACCTAATACGTGCAGGTAGATTTGGAAACAATGTATATGGTGAAGTACAGTCTGTCCTCCAACACTTACCTGCACAAACGGCAGTCTCAATGAAATAAACGTTCAACTTCCCTGTTAGTTTATATTCCAACTTCGATGTTTCATAGTTTTTTGTTTGTACAGCACACTTCCATACACAAGTGTTTGCAGTAAAAGATCAGAAATAATTTTACTCTTGTGGGAAGGACTATTGGCTTCAATGACAACCAGTATTTCTCAGATGCTTAAGTGTTTACAATATATTATAGCCTTCAAAATGTCCACTCCCTACAACAATGCACACATTATTAGAGGAAACACTTGAAATCTGCCTGAAAAAGTCATCTTAATTCAAAATTTACATTCAATGGAGTGTATCATATTGATGGGCAAATTGTATCTTAAATGACTATTCCAAAATTCCAGTCTTCTAAAGATGGGAAGTGGGGAGGAAACTGTCTATATCTTATCTATCCACTATGGAAATGGAAGAAAATTTAAAGTTTAATGTATGAACAAACACTTTCTTATTGTCACAAAATTAACATTTTCACTTTTTTGCCACTTGATCTGAAAGTTGGAATGAAACCATAAAGCTGTATTCTCCACTCAGTGAAAACTGGCTTTACTTCCAGGTGAGAAATAAGAGGCCTAGATCCATGTGCTGAAATACATAGGGGAAAGCCTTGATTTCCGTGGCTTTGCAAAGTGTTTACAGACTTGTGTTCATTTCAGACAATAGTAGTGCATCTCTTGTTTGAAAAGACTGGTGATAATGATGTTTGGAAGTGTATCTGTACAAGGAATTATTTAAAACACTCAAACTTCCCTGAAACTTGGGTCCTGACCTGAATTTTATATTTGAGATGTGTATCTAATGATGATGCAATATCATCAAACATTGACTTTACATTGCAATGTGGCGATAGTATTAAACCTTCATGGTAGAATTTTGACTTGCAGAAAAAAATGCAAGAAGTGAGGGGTAAGGAGGCTAGTTGCAGAAATAATGTGTTTTGAAGAAAGCCCTGCCACAACATGCTCAAGTAGCCTGTTTGTGTTTTGGAGATTGATCATAGCTGAGTCCTACCTTTTCTCTCTTCAAACACCCAAAGAGAGGGTGCCAGACCAGGGGTCTATTAGTAGCAGTGGTCAATATTAGGTGATGATGGGAGAGGTATGAAACCCTCCCTTCTAACATGCTTATGGAATAATCTGACTATCCAGGAATTTTTTTTTCTTAGCTCCAAGCAGACCATGGTTGGCTTATGCCCTGAAATCTTTACACCCAATGTATCGTTATGCTGGCTTGTATAACTGCAGCTGCCATTATTATTCAGAAAGAGGATAAGCACTTATTTTGACACTAGTGAAATATCAAAACAGCCACTGTCGGGTTTTGCCATAAAAAGCTGGTGGCATTTTATCAACTGGTAGATTATTCTCAGCAGGGCTGAGAACGTCCATTTTGACCTGTAAATGCATGCACACAACTGTTTATAGAAGGACTGCCAGAAAGCGTTCTGCTGAAAGCTGTCTTTTGTTGTAGAATTTGGGGGTTTGACTGAAAACTTTCCCAGAAAGTGTCTTGTGCCTGTGGTAATGCTTGACTTCATATCAAAAACCATAAACTAGCTGAAAACTTTTTTTTTTTTTTTTTACTGAAAAGTTAAAATCTGGTGGGTGGGAAACCTTCCAACCAGCTCTACTTTGCATTTAACATATTTTGCTGAAAAATTCTTCTGATTAAAAATTAGAACAAAACTGGATACAAGGCCTGATGTGCATATGGCTACACTGTGGGTGTGCCTGTGGAACTTTACTGAATTTAAGTGTGTAGCAGAATTAGTGAAGTGACCCTGGGGAAAAATAAAGAATTGGCCTGTAACAACTGCCCTACAGAGTTTACAATTAAGACTCTGCTACAATTATCAATAAGCTTAACTTTGCGCATACAAGTCAGTGTAATGTTTTGTGGGATCAGGGCCTAAAGGTTTGATCCTGCCAAGCACTTTACACTCCTCCCTCAACCAGAAGATCTGATCTTGCTAATACTCCCTGTTAATAGCATCAGATCACATCTTCATCCATGATTCAGGTGAGGGTTTTAACCAAACGGGGAAGGGAGAAATAGGGATTATAATAATACTACTAGGTAACTCAGAGAATATCTGGGTTTAATGACTTAATTTTATCCTGATGTGAATTACAATAGTGGCATTATCAATGTAACTGAAGATCATGCTTACTACTTCAATAAGCAAAAGCTTATCGGTTAATGCTATTGACTACACACGTTTCCCTCCCCCCGCCAGTACATCTTTAGAGGGCTGGCCAGCAGCCTGGCTCAGTCTGGGCGGGCACTGGGTCCCAAAAGCTACCCTCGCTGTGGCTCTGCAGGTGGGCAGGCAGCCCGGCTCAGTCCTGACTTGCACCATGGCCCAGGACCTCCTGAACCCAGTGCGAGCCGGGACTGAGCCAGGCTGCCTGCCTGCCGACTCCTAAAATACTTTTCCTGCAGAGCTGCAGTAGGGGTAGCTTCCAGAACTCAGTGCAAGCCGGGACTGAGTGCTTGCAATGCTGACCCTTGTTGATTCATCGTGTAGTTGGATACTTTGAATACCAGAAGAGGCAACTATGCCAAACTTTGAGCAATGTTGGTTGCAAACGATCTTGATGAGGGTTTGAATGGAGCAATACGAGAAGACATCAAAAACATTTAGCTGTACTCAGTTTTTAAACACCAGCTGGAGGGAAGCATGTGCCAGAACATCTCTCTCCAGAAAGCTAGATCTTGAAGTTCACGGATTTAGTCTGCAAGCTATTGAGCTCGCCAAAGCGAGCATGCCTAACATGTAGGCCTGAAATTCAAAGTGCTGCAAGCACAGGTGCTAGTGCAGCAGCTGCAGCTACCAGGTAGCTATTACCATAAGACCACTACATCAGAAGCTCAGTGCAAATGAACAGGGAAGTGTGAAGAAAACAGATTTGAATGAGTCAGAAGGAAAGCAATTGAGAGCCAAACAACATTTATTTGCAGTTTATTCATTTATACGCAATACTGTAAACAGCCATTCAGCGCACAACCCTGTCAGTATAAAAATATCCAACTACTCTTACCAGCTGCATCACTGGACAAAGAGCTCCTTCCTCTGCTGGAATGGCTGGGTGAAAATCTGGGCTCAGTTGCGCAAGAGTTCAGATTAAATGAATACACTGGCTCCTGCAGCCCTTAGTGGGATTTGTTGTTACTACATCACTAAACACAAATCCCCAAACTGTCTCACGGCATGTGCTCAAGCCACATGCAGACTTTTAATGGGGCTTCCATTTGTGGGAGACTGTTCCCACACCCTTTGCATCTCAGTCCATGGCTGTCCGCCTGATTCTTTTCACCTGCGTTACTCTCTTCTTGAATTTCTCCCATGATTACTAGCTGTTTTCCCAAGGGCTTAAAGTAGGGTCAGGCACAAACACAAGTAAAGACAGTTTCTATTGAACGGTGCAGCATCTAAATTGATTGGGCCCAACAAATGAGGGTCGTAAAGTGGGGGAGGGAGACCTTTGAAAGGTCACGTAGTAACTCAAAGGCACGGATGCGTTTCAGTGATTACAGCAAGGTTATTGAGCCTGATTTTGGCTATTGTAAATCAGCATCTCTCCACTAACTTCAGTGAGTTCTTGCTGGCAGTGCACAAGAGATTCATTAATATTGTCGATTTTTTACACCAGCTGAAGATCTAGCCCTAGTTATTCCCCTCCCTTCTACCTCTTCCAGGGTGAGATTTTTTAAAAGGGATTTTAATGAAGAGTGGTTGGGTCCTAGTCCAGGGACTGTTAAGCAATGGAAAGAGTCCCTTTTGACTTCAATGGATGTTGCCGCACTTTGCCCCTAGAAGTGGCCCTGCTTTCAGAAATGGGAGGGGTACCAGTGTTAGTCTGTTTTAGCAAAAACAACAAGCAGTCCTGTGGCATCTTACAGACTGACACATTTATTTGGGCATCAGCTTTCGTGGGCTGGAGCCCAGCAGACTGCTTGCAGCTTCAGCTAAAGAGACATCTTATACCGAGACCCTCATTGTCCATAGACTGGGCAGATGCAGGGTATTGGGGTTCACTCACTGCAGAAGCACCTCCTCTTTGGGGTCAGGCATGGCATAGCAGCTGTCTTCCCATATGGTATCCCCTGCCTACAGCCACTCTATCACTGGGGGGGGGGGGGTCTCTCTCCCTGCAGCTTGGCTCTCTGGCCAGGTCCTACTTTGGCTCACCCCTGCTAGAGTATAAGACTCCATGACCTTACTACAGATTTTCCATTTGGGTTTTTTGGGGCCTGTGGTCCTTACACCCCATATCTCTGGGGGGTTTACACTGCCTTCCTTAGGGGTTGGTAGGAGAAACCAGGCCTCCCCTACTGTAGGTTCCAGCCCCAGGACCCTATAGCTGGCAGCCAAGGTCTGCTTTCTTGGACTCCTTGCTGCTTACCTGGATTGCTTCCTGACTCTGTCTTCCAGAGGTGACTCCAGCCCTTTTCTGGTGCACACTTCCTGGCTTTATAATCACCCCAAGTCCCTCCCTGGCTGGGCTTCATCATCAGTTAAGCCCCTCTCTCTCTCTCTCTCTGGTGCTACTAATTATGTTAATTGGCCTGTCAGACCCATATTAACACCTTCTGGGCTTATGTTGGATATATATCCTATCACAGGAGGACAGGTAACATTTGTCTCATAACAGATGGCTGTGTTTAGGTCTGTTTACTCCACTTTTTGACATGGGCAGCTCTGTTTTTGATTGGTGCTAAAGTTAATTCATGACCATGGGGACATGTTCCATTTATAGCTAGAATTTGGGCAGGTAGTCCTGCGGCTGTTATTCCCATGGGCGGCTGGTATGCGAGGTGGGGGAAGGCACTGCCTTCCCAAATCGCCAGCCTGCCCCGCCCACATTCTGCCCCCAGAACGCCTACTGTAGGTCGTCTTTGGGGGGAGTGTTGCTACCCTGGAGCACCTGCCCTCCCTGTGCTTCGGGGCTGGGGAGGGTTGGGCCACGCACCGGGCGCCCTCCCCTTGTTGGAGATATGTGGCCTGGGCAGAAGAGGCAGGGCTGGGGGCGGATTTGGAGCTTGCCTCCCCCAGCCCTACCTTCACTAGTCGCCCATGGCTATTCCCTACTATATTAACTGCTGCAGAATTGGCCTGTTTGTTTCTCTTTCTGTATGTGCTGCTCAGGAGTCAGCATGGCTGGACATCACCCCACATTTACATCCCTCTTGTGAGCCTACCTGTCTACCTGGTTGGAGGTCGCTGCCTCTCTTGGTCTGTGGGACGAGCAACATGTGTGTGCAATCCCAGCCCCGAGTGCACGGCAGAATGTGAAAGCCCACAAGCACTTGTCAGACCAAAATGTGGCAATGGAGTATTCTAGAGATGAGAAATGGTGCCAGAGCAAAGGGAAAAGAGCTCAGACAGATGCACGGGCCTGGAAAGGACAATAAGACCGCCTCTGGTAGAGCTCATCAGAGCTATTGCGACCACAGGCAATTCTCAGACAAAGTTTGAGACTTATTTAGCTGCCAAAATGCTTCTGAAATGCAAGGTCCAATGAGCTTATGATTGTGCAGCAAGTTACTTTTCACAAGCTAATGCTGTGAGTGCAGTAGGAATGCGTCAGGTCCTGTGACTTTTGCAGGCCCTCAAATCTGTAAGTGGTTAACGTTAGGGAATCGTGTTGAAAACAGAGATGGCAGACTTTCCTGAAGTTCTGGTTCAAGACTTATTGGGTTGGCAGTTTTCTAAGAGCTCTTTTTCCCTCTCATTTGACTGTCCATTCTGGGGCTATTTTTATGAAGATCTTCATTGTCTAAGGTTTGTATTAAATAATATTTCCTCCAGATTTAAATGTACAAGACACCAAAATCTCTGTCTACATGAGTAATATCAAATAGCCAAACCTTCTGACCCAGCTGGGGTAACAGTTGCTATGCAGTAAAAACAATCTAACTAATTTTTGTGTGTCAGAATATATTGCAAATATAGCAGGCTTAGGCTGTAGCTGAGTGTAAATCTAGGTTGTGTTCTCTTGTTTTCATAATGTCAGCCTCACTCTACAGATAGATTTTAAACCTGACTAATGACAGAGACACTTTTATAGGGGCCTCCTATCATTCATCATTACATATCAGTCTCTTTAATCACTAATTAAACCAATAACATTCTAAATAACTGGGAAATATTTTCACAGCTGAAATCAAAACAAGCCCACATACTTTAAAAATCTGCAGAGAAATTGTTTGTTGCTGATTCTGCTAGGAGTACAACCCATAAGTTTTATTCTGAAAGGATTCTTTAGGACTAAGGAAACAGATGGAAAGCTTGCTGTTTTATTATCTTAGCAAACTGCCTTTCATTCTTGTCTTTTTTTACCCCCTTCTATGCTTCAATGTATATGGCTTTTCTAAAATGTTGCTATAAATAATTAGTAGGGAAAACCTTCTGTGTATGTTTGTTTCTACTGTAACTTGAAGAGTGCGTGGTCAACTCTGTTCAAGAGATTGTCAGTAGTGTTTTGAAGCCCAGAGCCTTTGCTTATGTACCTTGGTATCTTTTGACTTTCATAAGTGTAGTGGCTACTGATTTATCTTTGTTCACTGCATATATTAAGTTAAAATTTATTTTATTTTAAAGGAGGGGATAAAAGCCAGGAAATGTGGAAAAATAATTGTGTTAAGGATTCTGCTATCTTGTGAAAGTGCAAGTGAAGCTGCTTGTGTGTGCCCATTTATGATATGATAAATCTATAGCTACTTAGGCCAGGTCTATCCTAGGGGGCAAAGTTGAACTAAAGTATGCAATTCTCTTTCCATTGAGGGATTTATACAGGTTCACTTTTAAAATGTTGCTATGAATTACAGTTCACATCTCAAGCATTAGGCACAATAACCTTCTCTATCAGCTTCATGTAACATGAACACTAATTCACTACTATTTTTTCCCCTTCCTCTATTTATTTTGGAGCTGGACTGTTAATACTCCATTCATCTGAGGAAGTGGGCTGTACCCGCAAAACCTCATGATACCATCGACATGTTTTGTTAGTCTTTAAGGTGCTGCTAGACCATTTGTTGTTTTTAAGTTTTTCCAGTTAGTCTATAACTCAGCTACCCCTCTGAAGCACAATGTCTGTGGCTTTTAAAAGTGCACTCATAATTTCAGCAAAGCAACTCAGGTATGGCAGTGGAATGTCATCTTGGGCAGAGGTTCCCAAACTTTTTCATACTGGGGACCAGTAAATCCATTCACGAGCTTTTGGAGGACCAGTAACATTTATTTGCATATTCATTAAGCAAATTATGACTATGCAAATAAATTGTTTCTGGTCCTCCCAAAGCCCCCAGTGCCAACTTTAGCCCACGGAAAAGTCAGTTGGGGCCACACAAGTGAGATACAAAAACACAGCCCCTCAAACTTCACTAATGTGACTCCAACTGTGCTTGTGGGTGCTGGGACAGAGTTCTGGGGAAGGGTGCCAGTGAGTGCTGGGGTAGGGGACAGGGTGCTTGTGGGTGCTGGGGCAAGGGACAGGGCGCTTGTGGGTGCTGGGGAAGGGTACTTGTGGGGATCTGGGGGGGGCGGGGAGGGGACAGAGGCCAATACCTGGGGATCCTGTAGCTGCCAAGGCCCAGGAAGTGCATGGGCTCCTCCCCCATCCTCCAACCAGCAGCGCGGTACCTGACATGCTGGTCCGTTGCACACCTGATACCTTCCTGCACAGGGGGAGGGGAGTCCTGGACCGTGCCAGCCCCAACCGCTCGGGCAGTATGCACCTTGCTCCTCCGCTCCCCATGGCAGCATGCGCTGCCTGAGCAGCTGGAGCCAGCACAGTCCCGGATCCCCACCCACTCCCCTGCGTGCAGGAAGGAGCAGGGGAACAAAGTCCCCAGCGCATGATGGACCGGCATTTTAGGTACTGCGCTGGCTGTTGGGGCAGGGGGGAGAGCAGCTGGGACCTGGCGCGCAGCTGCAGAACTGCCCCCCGACCCCGCAGGAAGCCTGTGCTACCTCCGTTGACACTGGGAGTTCAGCGTGGCGTTTATCTTGGGGGTTGCGGGCAGTGAGGCGGGCTCTCACAAAAATTTTTCTGAGGCCCAGTATTTTTTTCCTAAGGAGCAGTACTGGGCCGCGGACCACAGTTTGGGAAACACTGATCTTGGGATTCCATCTCTGTACCTAGGCCCAGTAGTGTGATTTGAGAGTAAACCTGAGTGGAAAAAAGTTTACTCACTTAAGGAATAGGGAGGTGAGATGATTTTACTGATACTTTTAACCACTGGTTTGGCCTACTATAATTCCTAGGGAGACCTCTGGTGGAAGAGCTGAGTGAAGCCCTAAATGGGTTAATAGAATTAGTTGTCATCTTTTAAAAAATATTCTCCCCAAAAACAAAGCCCAAAACAATCACTCTGTATTTTCTTTTTCTAATTTTCCGAAGGCCAGGGTGGCTTTTTTTTTTAAAGACGCATCAACACCCTTCCCTTAGGCAGAGAGATGGGTGTATTTGCTATCGTATCTCCTGGTGCAGGATTTCTTTATTTCAACTGACAGCTGTTTCCAGAACTTAAATGACTTCGATTCAGGAATGGAATATCCCAAAGACTATCACCAAAGCCACTACTCAGCCTAATGTGTTGGCCAATGTAAATAGAAAGATGGTTATTCTGCACCAAGAGCCACATTATGGGCTTCCTAGCTGCAATGAATATCACTTGCACTGAACTCTGTTCCTGATCCTTGCTACAGGTCCAGGGATGCCAAAGTCAGAATCAGAATGTTTGTAGACAGTAAGCTTTTGGGAGCAGAGGCTGTGTGTTTGTACAACTCCTACCCTCATAGACCTATAGCCCTGGTTTTGGGACCACTGGGTGCTATAAGAATGCAATGATTAAATACTATTACTTTACTACCCTAGCTCCTGCCACAATCCCACACTCTGCATTCAGACTGGGAATAGCTGGATGTTTCTGCTGGAAATTCAAGAGGAAACTGATCCTATGTAATGGCATCAAAATGTAATTGATTGGCTTCAGAACCTTCCTGTAACCAGCAGGAGGAATTCATAAAATCATAGGGCTGGAAGAGACCTCAGGAAGTCGAGTCCAGCACCCTGCCCAAAGCAGGACCAACCCCAACTAAATCATCCCAGCCAGAGCTTTGTCAAGCCGAGACCTAAAAACCTCTAGGGATGGAGATTCCATCGCCCCACCCCCAGGTAACCCATTCCAGTACTTCACCACCCTCCTAGTGAAATACTTTTTCCTAATATCCAACCTAGATCTCTCCCACTGAACTTGAAACCATTGCTCCTTGTTCTGCCATCTGTCACTACTGTGAACAGCCTCTCTCCATCCTCTTTGGAACCTCCCTTCAGGAAGTTGAAGGCTGCTATCAAATCCCCCCTCACTCTTCTCTTCTGCAAACTAAATAAGCCCAAATCCCTCAGCCTCTCCTCATAGGTCATGTGCCCCAGTCCCCTAATCATTTGGTTGCCCTCCGCTGGACCCTCTCCAATGCATCCACATCCTTTCTGTAGTGGGGGGTCCAGAACTGGATGCAATACTCCAGATGTGGCCCCTCCAGTGCCGAATAAAGGGGAATAATCACTTCTCTGGATCTGCTGGTAATGCTCCTCCTAATGCAACCTAATATTCCATTCGCCTTCTTGGCTACAAGGGCACACTGTTGACTCATATCCAGCTTCTCATCCACTGTAATTCATACTTCTCTTGACTTCTGGGACACGTTCATCCATCTTTTTGGAGTCATGTGAATGGTCCCATGGACTCTGCTGGTAGCAACTCATGTTATACCACTTTGGCTTTCACACTGAATGTTCTGTCTGGAACCAGTACAATTAAATATCAATGGGGCATTTTCCTCCAGTAAAGCATCTGTTGTGCATGCAGCAGTAAGGCCACCAGAAAAAGGACTGGTTCAATCTCACCTGTGCACTCTTGTGCCTAGCACACCACATCTTTACATCAAGGCACTCTCAGCGCTTCAAGGGTCATATTGCGCATAGGGTAGCGGTGAGGAGTGGGTATATGGAGCCTTTCCTCCCCCACCACTGCAACTTGTTCTCCCAAATGGAATGGGGTAAAGCCTTGACCCTACCTCCCCTCTACCCACTCTGGGTCATTTAGGCCCACTGACAGGGGAGGGTAAGGGGGCCAGTTGCCCCAGGGCCCGGAGATTTGCAGCAGGGGACAGAGTCCTGGGCCCCTTTGAATTAGGGTGGCCAGGTGCCCGGTTTTGAACCAGACAGTCCGGTATTTGAGCTTTCTGTCCGAGAAACAAATTGAGAAAATACTGGACATATAAATGTCTGGTATTTTCTAATTAAGTTTTTATTATTATCATGAGTATCAGTATGTAGTTGCATACTGCCTGGCTGGAGGGGGGCGGGGCTGGGGCCAGATGGAATCCCTGCGGCCAGACTTGCCCATGCGACCCGAGGATTCCATCCCCTGCATGGGACGGGCAGCACCCCAGGATCTGCGTGTGCCCGGGCCAGTCCTGCTCCCCCCCAGCCAGTCCTGCTCCCCCCAAACCCCTCCTGGCCAGCCCCGCTCTCCTGCTGGTCAGTTCTCCCCCCCCCCCCCCCGATCTGAGATCAAGTGTATCTGGTTTTTTTTTTTTTAAACCGTCTGGTAACCCTACTTTGAATTGCTGTGGGATTGCTGGAGCACTGCTCCATGTGGCTGGGAGGGGGCATGCTGCATGTCTCAGTGGTTTTAAGGGCTGACTACCCTGGGACCTGTCTTTCATCCTCAGCCTGCCCGTTCTGCGGTGAGGAGCTGCCCTCCCCCCACATTGCCTTGGGGCTCAGCAAGGCTGTCAGCCCTGGTCTTTCCCTAATAGTAGGATTAAAGAGTCTGATCCAGTGTACGTGGTAGTCAATCGAAAGACTCTCATTGATTTGTGGGCTTTAGAACAGGTCTGAATGTTACAGAAATACTATCTATCATTCTTACATACCAGTAATGGGGGGGCTGCATGTCTGAGCACCTCAGTCATTAATACGTTTATTCCCCGAACATCTCTGAGCTGGAGAGAATTAGCCCCATTTTACAGGTGGTGATGTCTTTGTTAGTACAGAGGTTTAGACCCAGCTCTCCCAAGTCCCAGAGTGGCACCCTAACCACTGGACCATCCTTCCTTAATAGAGGGTTGATCCAAAAGCAAAAAAAGTGTTTTTGTGCCTGTTCTTTGTAACACATAGTCACTCCCTTGAAACTTTAAGCAAAAGCACTACAAACAACCCTGCAATGTGCTGCCTGAGCAAATATAAAGCATAGCTGAAGGGATATTACTTTGTGCCAAAAATTACTTTATATAAACATAATTAAAGGAGTGGCTTTGTTTTAAATGTCATTCTGACTAATTAAGATGTCAGAGAACTTAGCATTACATGATATTTACACTATTATCTACTATGCTTTGGTGACAGAGGTACAAGTTAATTATTTTTCAAGGTGACAACTTTTGGTCCTATGTATTATGGTGTTTATTATGGAGAAGCTGTTGATTAAAGGGCCTTGTCACAGAGTAGACTCATCAGCATGGCACCTTCCGGTGGTTGCCTTGGGGAATTAGCTTGTTTGGGCGCCTTCCTCCAGCTGGTATCTCCCTGTGCTCTTCTTTAACCATGGTATCCTCTTCAGGACACTGCCCTCCGGCAGTGCTCACTCCAGTCTCTCTGCACACCCCTCGGGGGGGGGGGGGTGTTTACTCCACGGTCCTCCCTTCTCCCAGGGACCCCCAGTTCTTCTCCCAGGGAACACCCAGTTCCTCTGCACCTACCTTGCCTCAGTGACCCACTGCAGTCTGTAATGGCCACCCATCACTGGCAAAGGGGTGTGGACCTGCTGCCTCTGCCTACAATGGCTGCTTCCCACAGCCCCAGTAGTTTCAGGCCTTGCAGCCTGGGAGCTTACTTGACCAGAGCCTCCCTAGCCCTGCCTTCCTTCCCCAGCACTTCTCTACCTCCAGGAAGCCTCCCGCTTCCCTGGCAGTCAGGTCTCTTCTGCTCTCCAGCCAGAGCAGCAGTCACTTCTCCCCTCCCTCCAGGAGTCCTTCTTTATCTAGCCCCCAGCTGGGCCCTCATTAGCAGAGCTGCCTCAGCTGGGGCTTCACTCTCAGACCTCACTCAGGGCTGGGTTTTGCCCTTAAAGGGACAGTGCAGGGCAAACACCCTGTCACAGGCCTGTTGTAGTATAGTGAGTTCAGGGGCACCGAACAAAGGGTCAGTTCAGGGTGAATTGCTTAGACAAGGCTACTTACAGCCCAAAGCTGGGGTCCTCCTCTATAAGGCCCCAAACCAGTTACAAAGATCACTCCTGCTTGTCACACTGGCCAGCAAGAAGTCACACAACAATCCCTTTAGACGCTCCAGCTTTTCCTGTGCCACAACCAGTACCCCTCCTTACATGGATGAGAGGTTATGAAAACCAATCTCACTAAATCCAAACAGATTGTCCCAATCTCAAAAGACCAGCCATGTTCCAAGGTCAATTTATACCTCAGATCTTACCCAAAAGGGCACTCTGTGCCAATCCTTTAGAATCTGCAATCTCAAGGTTTATTAATTGAAAGAAAGAAAAGGTTGCGAGTAAAATGGTTAAAGGAAACAAATTATATACATCAATTACAATGTTCCTGGTGGAGGCTTGTAGCAGAGAGAGAATAAACTGCTATTTTAAATCTCTAGAATATATCCTTTGTTAGGATGGGTCCTCAGTTCTTCCAAGCTCAGTTCATAGCAAAGATACTTCAGAAGTGATGAGCTGGAATAAAGACAGAGGAACCCTTGCCCATGTAATCTCTTTACCATAAAAGTTGAATTTACAAATATAGAATTATGCAGAAAAATAATTACATTCAAGAATAAACCAGTGTAAAACCTAGTGCCTGTAAGTCCACTCAGTCTTACCTTTTGTTCAGCCAGTCACTCAAACAAGTCTGGTTACAATTTGCAGGAGATAATACTGCCCGCTTTTTGTTTATAATGTCACCTGAAATTGAGAACAGGCATTGACATGGGTTTGCTGTAGCTGACATCAGTGGATATTTATGTGCAAGATGCACTAAAGATTCATGTATCCCTTCATGCTTCAGCTGCCATACCAGAGGATGTGGGTCCATGCTGATGATGGGTTCTACTCTGAAATGATGCCAAGCAGACTGGAACTATGGAAATTCACTTTTATCATCTGAGTCTTATGCCACCAATAGATGGTTGATTTTCTTTTTTGGTTGTTCAGTTCCATAGTTTCCACGTTGGATGTTGCATTTAGGACTTCTGAAAGCATGCCGCCATCTTGTCCCTCTCAGATTTTGGATTGTACTTCAGATTCTTAAACCATGGGTTGAGTGTGGTAGCTATTCTAAGCTTATATTGGTACCTTCTTTGATTTTTTTGTCAACTCTGCTGTGAAAGTGTTCTTAAAATGAACATGTGCTGAGTCGTCACCCGTGATTGCTATCAAAAGAAATATATGCAGAATATGTGTAAAACAGAATAGGAGACATACAATTTCCCCCCAGGGAGTTCGGTCATAAATTTAATTAACAGATAATTTTTTTTTTTTTAATGAGCTTCATCACTATGGACATACATCCTCTGGAATGGTGGCCAAAGCATGAAAGGGGCATATAAATGCTTTTCATATCTGGCACTTAAATACCTTGTAACATCAGCTACAAAAGTGCCATGACAATACCTGTTCTCACTTTCAGGTGACATTGTAAATAAGAGGCAACATTAATTATCTCCTGTAAATGTAAATAAACTGTTCTGTTTCAGCAACAGGCTGAACAGGAAGTAGGACAGAATGGATTTTAGGCTCGAAAGTTTTGGTTTTGAGTTTTGGTTTTGAGTGTAGTTATGTAAAAAAAAAAAAAATCCTACATTTGTAAGTTTCCAGTTCACAATAAAGAGTTTGTGCTACCATACTCATCTGAGATGAGCTGAAAGATAGTGTCTCATCATTTTTACAATGCAAATATTTCTAATAAAAAATATTAAGTGAACACTGTACATTTTGTATTCCTTGTGTAATAGAAATCAATATATTTGAAAATCCAAAATATTTAATACATATCAATTGAAATTCTATTGTTTAATAGTGCGATTAGTCATGATTAATTTTTTGAGGTTACTTGTGTGTGTTAACTGAGATTTAATCAGCAGCCCTAGGACACATTTGTACAAGTGGGCAGAGGTATCATTGGAACTCGAGCTACCTTATTTCTTGTCCTCTGCTATAATTACTAAATTAATGGAAGTACAGCCGGTCCCCGAGTTGCAAACGGTCGACTTATGACTGTTCGCAGTTATGACCGAAGCTGTCGTAAATGGCGGACCCCGAGTTACAAATGCGATCCGCGCTTACGAACAGCGCGGTCGCGTGTAACTCTATGGGGTCCGACTTACGAACAAACTGAGTTACGACCAATTGCTTGGTGCGTAACCGGTTCGTAAGTCAGGAAGAGGCTGTATTCCAAAGCCTGCCAAGTGACCAAAGACACATATGTAGAAAGGAAAAATATTTCAAGGCTTTCTTTAAAACAAGCGTCATAGCAGAGGTGGGTGTGTGTAAATACTTTAATAATGTCCTCTTAATTGTACATAACGTCAGATGTGCAGACTCTTCACTGAGAAATGAAATGAGTAAAGAACTAATTATAAGCAGCTCTGGGTTTTATCTTAAGTCCCAGACTTAGAGTTCAAATATCTGAATGTGTTTGTGAATGAGCGGATGCAATTATCCTCTTGAAATCTTCTGTTCTCAGAATGTGTTTTGTATAAAGTTACGTTTTCTTGGCTGCTAGGCTGACCCTTGAATAAATGCACTGAGCCATAACGTGCTGTTTGTTTGACTCTCCTGAACAGTGAGTACACACGTGGAGTTCAGTTTCTGTCACACATTCATCTTTCATATAGCATAAAGCAGCCTATTTAATCCTGAGACCTTGCTGTTGGATGTCAGAATGACTCAAGCACATTATAGGGAAGAAAAATATGATGTTAAAGACTGGAACTGAAGTATAGTCACAGATTCTTCATTTCATATTGAACTCCAAAATCTTTCTCAAATTAATTTCACTCTGGTTCAGGTTCAAATATAAACCATGGATCCAGAACTCCTAATTAGATTTAAGTTTGTAGGTGAGCCCATTTCAACAGTGGTTTGAATCTGAACAGCAAACATTAGCCCTCTGAAACTTGGGAAACCTTGAATCTAAACTTTGACATACCACATTCGTACATGTTCTGTCCAGCTAACATACTTATTGAGCACAGTGCAGGGATTGTTGAAGGAATTTCTGTGGTCAGGGTCATGCAGAAGGGGAGACCAGATAGATTCATAGATTGTAAGGGCAGTTGTGATCATCTAAATTACCACAACCACAGTCTGTCTAAATCTAATCCGGGTTTTCTGCCAAACTCATAGCTGTGGTGTCGACTGCCTGATCTTGGGTTTTGGTTTGGGCCCATCTTTATCCAGAATGTTACTTTAATCACTCTAGGGAGTTTATTTCCATACTTTCCTTCTAGTATGTATAGTATGTAATTTAAAAAAATACCCTGCCAAAGACAGAAATGCTTTGAGTTCTGGAAAACATTTTCTTCATGTGTATGGAGGAAGCTGTTTTGCTTGGCTTTGCTTCTGAAATACACGGCACAACATGCATGAAATATTTGAGGCTGGTAGAAGAAATGAACTTCTTTTTTAAAATTTGATTTACCTTTTGCCTGTAGACACCGACAGGCCCCAAGACTATGGGGGAGAGAGGAAGAGGATTTGATTTATCAGAGACAGCCAGAACAGTTACAGGAAAACTCTTTTCATTATATTAAAAAAAAAAAAAAACCCTCAAAAAACCCAATTCCTGAAAGTAAGGGGAAATTTCTGTTGGAATTTTCCCTTAGTTTTAAGATGCATTAAACAATGTGCTAGAGAAACCTAATAGTCCTCAAGCATAGCCACAATAAACATTAATGATAAACTTTGAAAAACAGATGCAATTCAGGCTTCCTCTCTGCACTCAGGTGGGAGAGGAACTGGCATTAAGGGCCCGTTCGCTTTATTGTGTGGGCTCCTCCTCTCATGGGTTGCAGCAGGATTTGGGGGCAGAATAGCCTATTTTGGGCTTCTACTCCCTTCTCTTGGAGGCAAGTGGAGAATGAGGGGACCCTTGACTTCTCCCCTCCCCTTTACTTCCCCCTTCACGCTGGCTGGTTCATCGGGGGGGGGCAATATGAGACTCCAGGGGGCGGGCAAAGGGGACTGACTGCTATTCAATCTTCAGTTCAGTCCCTGGCATAAATTAGAAAAGTCTCCCCTGGTGGAATGCTGGTGGTAATCCTTAAGACCTATTGTTAGGACCCTTCCAAAGTCATGGTCCATTTTGGTCAATTTCATAGTTAAAAGATTGTTAAAATAGTAGATTTCATTATTTCAGCCATTTAAATATAAAATGTCTTGGTGGTGTAATTTTAGGGTCCTGACCCAAAAGGAAGTTGGTGGTGGTGGTGGTGGTGTCACAAGGTTACTGTAGGAGGAGTTGCGGTACTGCTACCCTTACTCGTGTGCTCTTGCTGGTGGTGCTGCCTTCTGAGTTGGGCAGCTGAAAAGCAGCGGCTGCTGCTTGGGAAGCCAGCTCTGAAGGCACTGCTGCTGTCAGCATGGTATTGCCACTCTTACTTCTGCATGGCTGCCTGCAGAGCTGGGCCCTCAGTCAGCAGCTGCTGCTCTGGCTGCCTCATTCTGAAGGCAGAAATGCAGAGTATAGTATGGTATTGCCATCCTTAGTTCTGTGCTGCTGCTGGTGGACCATTGCCTTCATAGCTGGGTGCCCAGTCGATGGTTGGCTAGCTCTGAAGGCAATGAAGAAGTGAGGCTGGCAATACCATGACCTTCCCCCCACAAGTAATACTGTGATCCCCCTGCAACTCCCTTATGGGTCAGAACCCCCATTTGAGAAACACTGAAATCCTCCCCCATGAAATCCCTACTGTATAGGGACAGAAGCGCACACACAAGGGTCTGGGGTATGTTTTTCATGACCAGAAATGTGGGAGGGCCCTAACTATTATGCAGTCTGGGATCACTGAAACAGAGTGGAGTTCCTGTAATGCTTTCTACTCTCATTCACAGAATGGTGTAAAGGGAATATAGACAAAAACTTAGCCCTGCCATGAGGAAAAGGGGACTGGACTAAATGACCCCTTGAGGTCCCTTCCAATTCTATGGGGGATGTCCCTGCCCAAAGAGCTCACCTAAATCAAGACAAAAGATAATGACTGGACATGATAGATGTGGGGGAAGAAGGTGTCAACGGGAAGAGTGTTTGATCAGTGTGGCATGCAGTGATCGCAGGATACCAGTTGGCTACCTGGCACAATTCACACCTGTGGCTGATGTACTACTCTGCCTGTCATGTTCCAGTAGCACCTTGCATGGCAGTTGTCCTGACATGCCTCCACCTGTGACAGTTTCTTATTCTGCAACATCTTCCCTCATTTGCAAGGTTGGTTTGAGATGTGCCTGAGGGTTCTGGTATCCAGGATGGGAATTAACGAACTATCCTACCCCCCTACTGGGAAGCATCACTTGGTGCCAGGATAACTTGCTACGCTTCATCAGATCTTCAGGATTCAAGCATATCTTTTGTTTTTTCAAAAGCAGATAGCTGTTGGCCAGATGCTAACAATAGAGAAGCAGACTTCTCTGTCCTTGTAAGAGTGCAGCTTTTAAAATGTAAACTCCAGAAAAGTGCTGGATAAGGGATAAGACATCCCCTCCCACCCCCCAGAAGCCCACTTATTTTCTTCAGAACAACTTATTTTAAGGAAATGCCCTCCTTCTTTTTGTGCAAACCTAGTGCTCATGGGAGGTGTCACATTAACAGCCTTGGAAACTAGTCTCCTAAGGGACGTCTACACTTCACTAAAACAGTGGTGGCTGGAACATGGAGAACATCACGTGACATGGGCTTGTGGGGCTCTGACCATGGGGCTATAAAACTGGAGTATAGCTGTTCAGGCTGGAGCCCAGGTTCTGGAATCCCCCCGCCCTTCGGCTAAAGCCCAAGCTCTGGGGCCACCCAAGTCCAAATGTCTGCACTGCAGCCTGAGCCCCCTGGACCCAGTCAGCAGACACAGGCCAGCTGTGGGTGTCTTATTGCAGTGTAGCCATAGCCCATGTGACTGGTGGAGTCAGGAGAGCATAGACACCGGGACAGTGAGCTACCCAACTCTACTCCATCAATGCGACTCCACACAGAGCTCTATTGGTATCGCCTGAGCAGTGCAGTCTCCATGCCTGCAGACAGGCCTGGCTCCTGAAATAGATAACAATGTATTGGGTTTTTAGGACTCTTAGATTAAGTTGAGAAGGGACCATTAGATCATCTGATCTAACCCCTTTACTCCTTAATTTCTGCATCAAGTGTGTGTGCACTCTGTCTCTGTCTCTCTCATTGACCCTATTTCAGAATTTGCTGAGCTCCAGAATGTTAGGGAGCTTCTGCAAGAAGCAGGGAAATGGCCTGGTTAGAATAATTTTGAATAATCCCTTAAGTGAACAGTAGGAAAAGCAGCCATTTCTTCCCCACCAGTGCAATTCTGTCTCATTATCTAAAGGGGGGGGGGCATCTTGGATAGGTGCACTGAAGCTGCAGGATATAGAAGAACAACTGCTCAAGGAAATTAATCTCTGCTCGAATGGTGGTGTTGCTTGGGGAAGCAAAACCATCAGGCAGCTAAGGTGATTCCAGCTGGTCTCAATAACCTTAACTGTAAGGAAAGGTAAAGGAAGCTGGGTTTATTCTTAGTGTCCACAAGAAAACACTGACCCCAATTGTTCATTCATCTGCCCACCCAATCAATATGTCATTGTTGCTCTGGAGAAAATACTGTAGGGACACGTAAAGGTTGAAGTTCAGAGAGTTTCCAGGGATTTGTTTCTTCATTGGTGCCAGAGGTGATGCACCCAAATGAAAGTGAGTGGACACCGTACCCCATGTCATTAAACTATATAATTAACTTGCACACTTATCTTATTTCCTCACCAATGAAACCAGAGCCATTCACAACATGGAAAATGCTCCCTAGAATATCTGCTACATGAACAGGATAGCAACTGAGCCGTGGACGACATTGTGACTACAATATTCTCCTCTTTAAATTCCTCCTCAAAATGTAATTTACAAGTTTCCAGTGGCAGTCTGTCAGGTAAAGAATACTTCCACCTCCAGTGAGGGGAAACAGTGCTCTCTCTTGTGCACATCTTTCTGCTCCTTCATTTAGGATTCCTCTTCTTGTCCATCTCCCATGTTTTTTGTCACTCTAGTATTGTTGCTCTAGCTGCTTTAGGACTAGTTTCTTGTATGTTTGAAAAACATGCTTACCACACTATGTGGAGTTCTTTGAGAATCTTACTGACATTAAGGCAGAAGAGGTAGGGATTGCTCTAATAGTGTAACTGTGATTTTCATGATAAGAACATAAGAACAGCTACACTGGGTCAGACCAAAGGTCCGTCTAGCCCAGTATCCTGCCTGCCAACAGTGGCCAATACCAGATGCCCCAAAGGGAGGGAACACAACAGGTAATCCTCATGTGAGCCCTCTCCTGTCACCCATTCGCAGACAAACAGAGTCTAGGGACACCATTCCTACCCATCCTGGCTAATAGCCATTGATGGACCTAACCTCCACGAATCTATCTATATCTATATCTATCTGCGATCCTTCAATAGTGGTCCTTCTAGATGGAACCTGGAAGTGCAGACTTAAGCAGAATGAATTCAAACATTTCAGAATTGCCAGATGGCTTAATTGTAATATTTACTTGTCATTTATTTTACCCAGACCAGTTCTGCTTCTTTTCATGCTTTGAAATATCTGGGTGGGGACTTTGACTTCCAATATTTACAAATATGGCAAGAAGTAACATGCTCTTAATAATTTAATCTTGGGTGTTACCTCAGCCCAAAACTTAAGTGATGCTGGTACACACCTCCGCATTGCTTATAGGTGGATAATTAAGCACCAAAATTTGTTATGTTTATGCTCATACATGCCTGCCTTTTAAGCAATCGCATTTTCCACAGCAGATGAACATGTTTAGATATTACTGGTTGTTGTGCATTCTGCACTGGAAAATAGTTTGAAGAAATATAAGACAGATGCAAACAGGTAGTTAGTGTACAGGTTTGCCATTGAGCAAACTTCCTGGACACACGTTACAGATGGTTTATACACAACGCAATTGTCTAATCCATACTCTTGAGAGGCTCTGGTTGAGTTTTCAAGGGGCACACTAGAAAGTTTGTGAAATATTCATAATGATCTGCAAAAATATGCAGAATTGGAAGGCAGGAGGTTCTGGTGGACAAGCCCTGGATTGGGAGTCAAAGCGGGGTTCCACACCTGACTCTGACTTGCTGTGTGAAGTTGGCAAGCTAGTTTACCTGTTTGGGCCTCTGTTTCTATCTTCTCCATTCAGGTTGTAACCTCTGTGTGGGAAGGCCAGTATCTCACTTTGTGTCTTGAAGAGACCTTAGCATAATGGAGCATTGGGCTTAGTAGGAGCCTCTAAGTGTCTTTCTCATTCAGTTAACCTCAAAATCTTTGTTTTCCCTTTTTACAAAAATGTCCATTTTTCACATCAAATTTTGCTAAATTACAGTTTAAGTGGATAATTATTGGCTCCATGTTTCAAGAGAACATGGCTCTGGCACGGAAACCAAATTAAGACCAAACCTTTGTTTATAGTTAATGGGAAAATAGCAATATTGTTGAATGAAATCAAAGTTGGAAGGTTGCATGGGGAGGTGGCCCACTGCCTAGAAACAAACTGACAACAGGGTTTCATTCAACACTGCAGTGACGCCACATTTCGTGATTTCATCATAAATGCTACCATGTTTGGTGGATTTTCTTTAAAGTCTTAACTCTTGGAGTCATCTGACTGCATAAGAATCTCAGCTTTCATTCTAAAATATTAAAATTTCTAGCCCATAGTATGGAGGAGAAAAGCTTGGAAGCATGGATCCTGAAGGCTCAGAAAACCAGAACACAGATAAAGAGCCTAATGGTTAGTTATTCTAAGCTCTCTTGATATTTTTTTTGGGAGGGGGGGAAGCCTGACTCATGGTTTTTAAAAGCAGGGGCTTGGCAGTACTGACGGCGTGGAGGGCATACAGTTCAGACCAGGGCTTACATTCTCATAGAGTATTTCTTAGAGCTCCCCCAGGAGATGCTGGGGATTGGGGCTTCTGCCCACAGGTTTGAAAATACTATCCAGAGCTCTGCTCTGGACAGCTCTGGCTGAATTTAAGTCCTGGTTCTGACAGGCTTCTGTGGGGAGCAACCCTGGAGGGTCTGTGGCTGCCCTTGGGGATAGCCTGCTTGAGTTGGTCACTGATTCAGAGACTGAAGAGAAAACAAAGCAAGGCTCAGCTGCAACTGACTCCATGAGGGTGGACCCTTACATGAGCCCTCAGCGCCGTTCACCCCAGTGGTTGACTTAGCAAGATTTAGGCCAGGGTCACTCCTTCAAAAAAGGACCTGTTCAAAGTCAGCATGGAGAAGAACCTACTATGCAGCAAAAGCTGCTTAGAATCCTAGGGCTGGAAGAGATCCCAGGAGGTCATAGAGTCCAGCTCCCGACCCAAAGGAGGACCAGCCCCAACTAAATCATCCCAGCTAGGGCTTTGTCAAGCTGCGACTTAGAAACCTCTAGGGATGGAGATTCTATCACCCCCCTAGGTAACCCATTCCAGTACTTCACCACCCTCCTAGGGAAATAATTTTTCCTAATATCCAACCTAGTCCTCCCCCACTGTAACTTGAGACCATTGCTCCTTGTTCTACCATCTGTCACTACTATGAACAGCCTCTCTCAATCCCCCTTGAGGTAGTTCAAGGCTTCTATCAAATCCCCCCTCACTCTTCTCTTCTGCAGACTGACTAAGCCCAAATTCCTCAGTCTTTCCTCGTAGGTCATGTGTCCCAGTCCCCTAATCATTTTGGTTGCCCTCTGCTGGACCCTCTCCAGTGCATCCACATCCTTTTTGTAGTGGGGGGTCCCAGAATTGGATACAGTACTCCAAATGTGGCCCCACTAGTGCCAGATAAAGCGGAATAATCACTTCTCTAGATCTGCTGGCAATGCTTCTTCTAATGCACCCTAATATGCCATTAGCCCTCTTGACTACAAGGGCACACTGTTGACTCATATCCAGTTTCTCATCCACTGTAATCCCCAGCTCCTTTTCTGCTGAACTGCTGCTTAGCCAGCTGGTCTCCAGCCTGTGACAGTGCTTGGGATTCTTCCATCCCAAGTGCAGGACTCTGCATTTGTCCTTATTGATCCTCATCAGATTTCTTCTGGCCCAATCCTCTAATTTGTCTAGGTCAATCCGGACCGTATCCTACCCTCCACCGCATCTACCTCTCCCCTTAGTTTAGTGTCATCTGCAAACTTGCTGAGGGTGCAATCCATCCCCTCATCCAGGTAATTAATAAAGATGTTGAACAAAACCAGCCCTAGAATCAATCATTGGGGCACCCCGCTTGAAACTGACCACCAACCTGACATCGAGCCGTTGATCACTACCTATTTTGCCCAGCAATCTAGCCAGCTTTCTATCCACCTTACAGTCCATTTATCCAGTCCATACTCCCTTAACTTGCTGGCAAGAATTATATAAGAGACCATATCAAAAGCTTTGCTAAAGTCAAGGGATATCATATCTACTGACTTTCCCATGTCCACAGAGCCAGTTACCTCATCACAGAAGGCAATCAGGTTAGTCAGGTATGACTTGCCCTTGGTTAATTCATGTTGACTATTCCTGATCACTTTCCTGTCTTCCAAGTGCTTCAAAATGGATTCCTTGAGGATCCCCTCCATGATTTTTCTGGGAACTGAAGCAAGGCTGACCAGTCTGTAGTTCCCTGGATTGTCTTTCTTCCCTTATTTAAAGATGGGCACTACATTCACCTTTTTCCAATCATCCAGGACTTCCCCCGATCTCCACATTTTCAAAGATAATGGCCAAAGTCTCTGTGATGACATCTGCCAACTCCCTCAGAGCTTTTGGATGCATTAAATTCAGCCCCATGGATTTGTGTTCATGTAACTTTTCTAACTAGTTCTTAACCTGTTCTTTCTCCACTGAGGGGTGCCCACTTGCTTCCCATACTGTGTTGTCTAGTGCAGTAGTCTGGGAGCTGACCTTGTCTGTGAAGACAGAGGTAAAAAAAGCATTGAATACTTCAGCTTTTTCCACATCTTCTGTCACTAGGTTACGTCCCTCATCCAGTAAGGGTCCCGCAGCCTCCCTGATCATCCTCTAATTCAGGGCTACTCAACTTTGGAAACCCTGAGGGCCACAATGATACTCACAGCACCTAAGTGTGGTTGCATAGATATGCAAATAGCTTCTTTCACACTGACGGGCATGAATACAAAGCACTTCCCACAATACTTCTGCACTCCTGGTACCTCCTCCTCCCTGCGGGCTAGAAATGCTGACACCCTGTACCCATCTGTTCCAGCAAGACCATCCTCTTGAGTCTTTCAGTGCTCACCCCGCCTGGGAGACTCCTCGCCATTTTGGAGCCTGTTCCCAGTGAAGGCCATGTTCAAAGGATCCCACCCGTGGGCCATGTGTTGAGCCCCGTGTAAATGCAAACCGCACCCACAGGCTGCAAACAAATGGGCGTGTTGAGTAGCCCTGCTCTAATTGCTAACATGCCTGTAGAAACCTTTCTTGTTACCCTTCACATCCCTTGCTAGCTGCAATTCCAGTTGCTCTTTGGCCTTCCTGATTACACTCCTGCATTCTTGAGCAATATATTTATACTCCTCCCTAGTCATCTGTCCAAGTTTCCACTTCTTGTAAGCCTCCCTTTTGTATTAACACTCACCAAGGATTTCACTGCTAAGCCAAGCTGGTCGCCTACCGAATTTGCTTTTCTTACTGCGCATTCCGTGAGAATGTGCAGCACTTCCTGACCCCTCCTCATAAAGGGGAGCTACAGTAGCAGCGCAGGATTCTCTTGTAAGTGGGAACTGAACTGCACTCTCAGGTTATGTCTACACTCCTGTAAACCTCATTTTTTGAGGAATAAGGGATCTTGTGAAAAAGGGTATTTTTCTGACAAATGGCCCTGTCTACATGGGGCTTTTTAGTGGCAAAACCTCTTGCACAAAAAGGATCAGTGGAAGATATGCAAATGAGAACACAATTTGCATATCTTCTGCTGAAAAAACCCCGGCAGTGTAGACATAGCCTCAGTGAAATACAAGAGATTGAGAATAATGAGTCAGACTTCCTTCCCCCACCCCACCTGGAAATTAGGGCTGGATTTACAATACACATGATTTTTTGTTTGTTTTTTAAAAAAGACTATATAGTCATTTCAGTGCCTCTTGATTTGTAAACCTTCCCTCTCCATCCTGGGTTATGGGTGACAATTGGGGTTGCTTGCTCTCGTCAGTGTATTGAGTAAGATGATTGTGTACCTTGGTAAAGCAGCTCTCATTGCCACACCGGCCTAGCCCCTGCTCAGCAGTTAATTTTGTCCCCACTCAGTGTCTACCCCCATCGTCCAGTGCTTCCCACCTCTGCTCTTCCTAGGGTACTTCATCCCCAGGCTTGGATTGCAGTTGGGTTCTCTATCCTTTTCCAGGCTGGGAGGGGAGCAACTCCGTGGACTCTTCACGTATCCCCGGGTCCCTCCACAGGCTGACTGCAGCTGTAAGGGAGGGTGGAGGAGTACTGTGCTAGCCATATTGCTCACAGGAGGGAAGGGGAGTCGTCACCTGGAGCTGCTGAGCTCTTAGGTGCCTCCATTCTCATCCCCTGCTATGAGAATAGCTCCGAGTCTTGAGGGGTAGGAGGAGAGTGGTGCCTGAAACCGCTGTGATGGGTTATTTTGCCCTAGGAGCTGGGCAAGTGGGGTGGGCAGCTAGTGAGAGGGTTCAGATTTGCTAGAGGACTGGAGCACCTCATGTCGTTGTGGGAGTGGCTCAAACCCTAGCTAAAGTCGTGTCACTGGTGAAAAATGATGAGAATTGGCAGCGTTGCCTCTGATCATGACAAGTCTGTGTTTGCCAGGATATCGCTGCCCTAACAATGGCGCCATCTTGGATAAATCACAACATCCAGTCATCTTACCCTAGAGCATAACATGAAGACCTCAGAAACCTGGGCCAAAGTGTGAATGGATCATGCAGACCATTTTTCATAGAGGAAACTTCAGAATAGTTGGAAACTCAGTGCATGCAGTAGATTCTAGTAATGACCGTATTACTTTTTCTTCACTTGACCTGATACTTTTTAGTTTTACCTGCATGGAAATAAAGTTCTGTTGGCCTAGGATGCAGATTTACTTATTAATATTTAAAATCTTACATGCTGGCTTGTTTCCCAAAAGGGGGATCTTGAAATATAGTGTCCCACAGCCCAAATGTGCCACAGAGATCCAAAGGACAAAATTTTCCCCCTCGTCTTCACCAAAGATTGATAGGATCTAAATATTGATGTAAAAAGCTAGTGGGGATATTTCAGGAAGAAACGCAACTTCTGACTGACCGGAATTAGGGAGAAACTTTTTTGATAGACAAATTATCTATTAAAGGATTTCTTGCACCTTCCTCTGAGGTGTTGGCTGCTGCCCAGGAAAAGAAATTGGACTAAGTGGACCACAGGAACAGATATATCTGATCAGACCAGTGTTTCTTCTGCACATTCTACAGTGATTATATGGGTGATGTTTATTGCGCCTCCAGGATGCGGAATGAAGTCTAATGAAGTACAGTTTTGAGATCAGGGGCAAAACTGTACTTGTAGTAATAATGAAATAATTCCAAAATACATTAATTGACATTAATGGGGTTACTCTAGATTTACCACGGTGTAACACAGAGCAGAGACTAGCTTCTGCATCATGGATCAGAAAGCAAACTTTTGCCTAGAATGAAGGACAGAAGAAAAAGAATAGAAACCGGGGTAAGATGGGATCAAGTTCTTAAGCAGAAATCTTATGTTAATAGCATCAATTTACTGATTCAGCATTTCCAATGAAAATCATTTGCATAAATAATCCAGAATACTAGGTTTGAGCAATGCAGACTGGGTGGCTGACAGACTTGACTGGGACATGGTGGGTGGCTCTGTGCTCCCAGAAGGGGTGGGATTGGGGATCTGGCAGCTGGGAGCCCTGGCCCTTTTAAATCTCTGGGCCCTGGGGCAGCTTCCCCTTTCCTCTCCCTTATCAGTGGGAAATGTGGTTAGTTAATTAATGAAGGCCCTGAATGTCATAAAAGGTTATTCTCAGGCTGCACATAAGTCCCATTCACCATCAGATCAAGCATGAATAAATGATTAAAAAGGTACATCCTTAACAATGTAAAGCTTTCCCACAAGGTCAAGAAACTTCTCTATTTCAGTTCTTTTCTTGTGCTACATGGAAGGTTGGTCATGTATAAATTAAAGACTAACAAGTAATGTCATTCCCAGGTTGAGTTTGGAGTCCCTGTTTTATTAATAGAGTTCAAATTTGGGTGTGCGACAAATCCTTGGCAGTTATGGGGAATCACGGAGAGCAGCTGCCTGTGTGTAAGTGCAGCAGAATCAGTTGTGTGAATAAATCAATACAAATTCCCAGGATTATTGTGATTACAACCTGTTTATATCGTATTACATAACGGGTTACAGAGCCACACAGTTCTTCCCCTCTCTCTGTTACATGAGCAGCTGTGCCCTGTCGGAAGTCTTAAATGTCTAACATTCCTAGGAAGAGTGAGAGAACATGACGTCTTGCCTATAAAGAGATGCTTTTCATGCCACAAGAAACGCAGTAAAGGTTTGTAGGAACACGTACACACTGCATGTACTGTGGCGTGCAGAGCACTTTGCCAACTCTGACTTCCCTGTTGTGTTTGAGAAATGTTTCACTGGGATTGGAAGGATGTACTTTGCTCTGTGACTTGGCCTCAGAATCATACATGTAAATGCAGGGCATGCAGCCAGGACTGTTTCCTCCTGCCAACATAAGAACGGCCATACTGGGTCAGACCAAAGGTCCATCTAGCCCAGTATCCGCCAATACCAGATGCCCCAGAGGGAGGGAACACAACAAGTAATCCTCACGTGATCCCTTTCTTGTCACCCATTTCCAGACAAACAGAGGCTAGGGATACCATTCCTACTCATCCTGGATAATAGCCATTGGTGGACCTAACCTCCATGAATCAATCTAGCTCTTTTTTTGAATCCTGTTAAAGTCCTGGTCTTCACAACGTTCCTGAGTGCCACGAGAACAAAATGCGCCTGTCCAGAAGGACAACATAACGATTTTTCTGACAATTATAGTGCCCTCTCTCTCTGAAGTATTTGTTGGGTTAGCCTGCCTTATGGCAGAAATGTGTAAACTCCACCCAAAACTTGGGCGATGGTTTAACAGAATGTTTATGGTCAGATCAGTTTGCTGCTGATGGGCATAGTGCTAATGGTTGGCCGCTCAGGTACTTGACAGCCAGGTGAGAAGATGAGTTCTCCATCTGTGAGGCTTGCATTCTGAGGACTGCTCCTACCAACACTTACCAGGCAAAGCACTTATGACTGTGGCACCCCATTTGCTCCAGTGAAACTACTCATGAGAGTAAGTGCCCCCCTGTCCTAAGTGTTTGCAAGATGATGCTGTGGATAGGATAGTACTATACATTCTTGTGATCATATGGGAGGCTAAAGAAGATATCCCACTAGATATCTGCAATTCAATATCTTCCACAATTCATGCTTATGTGTGTATATGTTCTACTTCTTCAGCTGCACAGGAAATGCAAGCCAGCAAAAACAATATCTTTCCTGATGTTATAGAAATAACATAAATTAGAATGGGACAAATCCTGGAGATGGACCTAGCTACCTAGAATGTGCATGAACTCTCAGATGCAGGGGTTGTCTCTGCGTGTGCATTTGTATGGTGCCTTGCATAATGGGGGTCTAATCCTTATTTGGTGTCCCTAGCTGATACTGCAATAGAAATAAAGACTTTGCTCTTCTTGTACCTTCTGGAAGTCAGCCTGCTTTTCTGAAGTTCAATATCTCTAGAAATCTACTTTCATAGAGATCTTCCTTCATTGTGGCCTGAAATCCGTTCACCCTGTAAACTCTCAAGTGTTCAGCTGTGCAGGGTCCCATGCATGCCCTGCCAAGCAACAATGGTTTCACAAGTTTTCCATAAATAACAGTGATGTGACACAGTAAAGGGATGTGTGTGGGCAGGGGGCAGGAGTCATCCAACATTTGGGACTTTTCTTTTTCTTTTCTATGGGATATTTGCTGATACAGGCACCCATGGAAGCTGGTAAACTTGAATTCCAGGCTTGGTTGGTTTTCGGGAGGGGGGGGGGATTTATAGAGTTGCACTATCTAGTTAAGAGAGGCAGAGGGATATCCACAAGGGAGACCATCCCAAAGTATTCTTTCACAGTGATGAGTACCAGGGCTTTTGCAGGAAATCTGCACTATAAGACACTATTTCCTCCTACAAACCCCATAGAAAACAATCTCTCAGCTCTTGCCACATCAGCTCTCTAGAACTGTCTATGCCACATGGGCAAGATCTTCAACAGAGATGCCTAAAACTAGCTTCCATGTTTAGATGCCTAAATAATTGGCCTGCTTTTCAAAAGCACTGAACTTCTGAATTGTGAAATTCAGTGGGACTCTTTAGAAAAGCAGCTGCCTCCATCCTGCAGCAAGCAAGCATCTGAAATCTGCTCTGTTGCTCGCTCTTATTGGAGCCTTTGCCAGGTACCTCAGCCGGGAGGGTGGAGTCTGGAATGAGTATGGAGCCTGAACTCTTAGCTTTAGTGGTGGGTGCTCTCAGAGTAGACGGGCTGTAAGGAAACGTGTGATAAATCACCTACAGCCACTTCATCTCCCGTGGTATGGGCTTGTACTGTCTAGTGCTAAGGATCTCGGATTTGATCCCTCCCAATGATCATGGAATATACCTTTATAAAGCCAGAGTGGTCTATCGCCAAAGGGCACCCCAGAAGGGAGAGAAACTGTATTTATGTGCTTGGAGAGTGTGGGTAATTCACTCAATACATGTGATTATTGTGATGGGTTGAAATCACAGAAGTCCCCTTAGGGTTGTCCCCTGGAGTGCTGATCATGCCACTGACACCTGCCTTCCTGCTCTCTGGGGCTGCCCCGCCCTATCCTGCTGGGCAAGATCCTCTGTGCTGTGGCTGGGGAAGACCAGAGTTGGGGTTACTGCCCCCTGCAGAGCAACACAGACTCTGAACCAGTTCAGTTCTGGGAGGACTCCGTTCTCAGGGCTCAGCACCCAGGAAACCAACCCCCAAATGAGACCAAAACGCCAAATAAATCCATCTTACTCTGTGTAAAAGCTTTACACAAGAGAAAGCTTATAAGGTCCACCCACTTAATCAATGTTGCTCTCCCCCCTCCCAGGTGACAATTATTTACATTGGGCTTGATGATAATAAAAACACTTTTGTTTAAGTTCAAAAATAGGATTTCAGTGGTTGCAAGTGAAAATAGATCAAAGTAAGTTACTAAATTAAAACTGAATAAAAACCATTTAGCTAGTTCTAATCCACTAAGAGACGTCTTGCATGCAAATTCTTACCCTAAACGGCTGTTCTTATTTCAGGTAAAAACTTCACGTCAGTGTTGATCTTTTTTTCTGAGTTGGGTTTACAGCTTCTTTATGCCCTCTGAGGGTGATGGGCCAGGCAGTTTCAAAAGCCAGCTGAAGACAAAAGGTGATTGTTTCCCATTGCTTAAATAGACTTTTCCCCAGGGTGGGACTCTTTTGTTCGGCAACCCCATTCCCAAGGAAGAATAACACAACCTGGATGGGTTCCTGTACCAGGTGGCATGGTCACGTGTCTTTCTAGGACCAACCACAGTTTGGGCTTACACGTCAAACATGACCATTCACATGTTGTTGGTTTGAGTACTGAGTCACTGAATACCTAAAGTAACACTAATAGTCCTCATTAGCACATTTAGAACTAAAAACGGATGCACACTTCATATTTCTAACCTCACATACAAGAATATATGCACAAAAATAGGGTAATCACATTGAGCAGATTGTAACTGTAAAATTGATGTTACATTACCTGTTTTGCATAAAGCATCTGCAAGTTATACAACTTCATATTCATAAGCCAGTTTTCATAAGGCATGGGGGGAACCTTGTGACAATCATGATTCCCTTTAATAGTGAATTGTACATTTCTTTAAACTTGATAAGCATAATAAAGTGCTTGTGTATACTATGTGGGCAGTGTAAGATTTATGATGTCCTTGGCTATTCATTTCATTGCTTGTAAGTGCTTGGGATTTGTAAATGATGTGTTAGGTAAAGAAACTGATGTCACTTAGCAACACCAACTGTTCTTATTGTCTTTGAATGAACAGAATAGTTCTCTCTCCAGGGCTGTCAATCTTGTCCCTTTCACCAACACTAAATTCACTTACAAATGTATATCTTCTTCTACACTCTTGACTCTACTGCACAATTCCAGTTTTATGCTGGTGTAATGCCCAGCGGAGTTAGGAGAGTGGTGAATCCGGACCTAAACATTTGAATAAAATCTTGCAGTGTTTTGTTTTTTTTAATGACCTGTGATAGTTCTTATCAGGGAGGCCTGCCTGAGGATGATTTTTTTTGCTCTTGAGAAATAGATAGAAATGACTCGCTGCCTTAAATGTTTATATAGTAATCATCCAATTGGACACTGACAACTACTGCTGGGTCAGAGGCATGAAGTGAAGTTTGTCATGAGCCATTTTGAGGGTTGGAGCCCACATAGTGAAAAGAAGAGGGGGGAAAAGAGGTGATAGTCTCATCATATGGTAATAGAACACTCTTTCCATTCCATTAGTATCTCTGGAGGATATTATACAAAAGCTACTAAAAGTCAGATACTTTTAAATCAGCAAGTTCACATAAATGGCATCCAAGTGTGTTAAAAGAGCTGATTGAGGAGCTTGCTGAACTGTTAATAGTGATTGTCAGTAAATCTTGGAGCACTGGGGAAATGTGAGAGGACTGCAAGAAAGCTAATGTGCCAATTTTTAAATAGGATAAACAGAATGACCCGGGTAACTGTAGTCTTGTTAGTTTGATGCTGATCCTGGTCAAAATGATGGATTGGCTAATATGGAACTTGATTAACAAAGAATTAAAGGAGGGAAATGTAAGTAATAGAAATCAATGGGGGTTCATGGAAAATAGATACTGTCCAATTAACTTTCTTTTTCTGATGAGAATACAAGTTAGGCTGATAAAGGTATTCGTGCCAACATTATATAGCTAGACTCCTGTAAGTCATTTAACATGGTAGCACAAGACATTTTGTTTAAAAAACTAGAATGATTTAAAATAAAAATGGCATGCTTTATATGAATTAAAAACTACCTAACTGATAAGCTTTAAAGTGTAATTGTAATTGGGGAATTTTAGTCAAATAGGTGTATTTCCAGTGGGGTCAGTCAGGAATCTATATGCTATTTAACACTTTTATCAATGACCGAGAAAAAACATAAAATCATCACTGATAAAGTTTGCAGGACTTTGAAGGAGTGATAAACAATAAAGAGCACAAATCGCTGATTCAGAGCACAAGCAAACAATATGTGTTTTAATAGCCCTAAATGTATACAGAGGGGAACAAACAGGATGGGGGGAATCCATCAAGTGAAGCAGTGACTCTGAAAAAAGATTTGAGGGTAATGGTGAATAATCAGCTAAGTATTAGTGCCAAGGCAATGCTGAGATGCATAAACAGGAGTCTTGACTAGGAGTAGAGAAGTTATTTTACCTCTGTATTTAGCCTTGCTGTGACCACAGTCAGAATCCTGTGTCCAGTTCAAGAAAGATGTTGATTAAATTGCAAAAGGTTTACTGAGGAGTGACAAAAATCATTAAAGGATCAGAAAATGTGCCTTTTAGTGACAGACTCAGAGAGCTCCATCTATTTAGCTGCGACAAATTAAGGGGCCTATAAGTACTTATGTGGGGAACAAATATTTAATAATGGGCTCTTCAAGGTAGCAGAGAAAGGCAGAACACAATCTAATGACTGAAAGTTGGAGCTAGATAAATTGAGACAAAATAAGGTGTACGTTTTTGACAATGAGAGTAATTAGCCATTGGAACAATTTACCAATGGTGGATTTTACATCACTGACTATGTTTAAATAAAGACTGGATGTCTTTCTAGAAGCAACGCTCTTGGGCAGTGGTTCTCAACCAGGGGTATATTTACCTGTTGGATTACACAGAGGTTTTCCAGGGGGGTATATCAGCAGATCTAAATATTTGCCTAGTTTTACAACAGGCTACATAAAGGCACAAGCAAAGTCAGTAAAAACTAAAATTTCATACTGAGAATGACTTAGTTATAGTGCTCTGAATACTATATGCTGAAATGTAATTACAGTATTTATATTCCAGTTGATGTATTTTAGCATTGTATGTAAACAGTTTCTTCAATAATAGCATACTGTGACACCTCTGTGTCTCATATTGTAAGCAAGTAGTTTTTAAGTGAGATGTAACTTGGGATACACAAGACAAATCAAACTCCTGAAAGTGGTACATCACTTTGGATCGGTTGAGAGCCACTGCTCTAGGAATTATTTTGGTGAAGTTCTATGACGTGTTATACAGGACATCAGAGGATCACAATGGTCCCATCAGGTCTTGGAATCTGTGACCATAGCACATGTCTGGAGCTGAGACTGCAATAATTGGAAAAGTACTTTGTAAAGTGCAACTAACTGTTTAAAAAAGTTTACTGTATGCCTATTAAAGAAAAAGTTTCTTTGCAAATATTTTTAATATTTTCATCAAGGAAAAGGTTGAACTGATTCAACAATTCCAGGTTTCCCAACTAAATTCCATGATTAAGGAAGATGACAGCTTCATTTTCTCCTTTTAAACAGAAGACCATGCTCATCAAGAAACTTTACTACCACAACAACGAGTCTAAGCCTGGTCTAAGCAATACGTCAGCTCATTTTAATTTTTTTTTCAGTTCACAGTCTAGCTGGCCTTTGGGTTCTGTCTGGGAAGTCCATGTAACCATTGTGTTTTGATGAGGGACATTGCTTTTGTGCTCTACAATGGGAAATGTAGCATGTGTTCAGTCATTAAATCCAGAAGACATGAAATACAGTTGTGTGGAAGATTTCTAAATAAGCAGCATACAAAACAGAATACTGTAATCAGGGAGGGGGAGGAGGCCCTCAAAACTGGGGTCCAAGCTGCAGTCTCTAAAGCCTCTGAATTAATCTGGCTTTGTGTAGCCTAGTGGTTAAAGCATGTGACAAGGCATTAACGGGGTGATTTTTTTTTTCTTTTAAAGTGTGTGTGTTGACCTAAATCTGCACCCAAGTTCAGTGGTAAAACCCTGTGGGAGCAGGCTCAGGCCAATGCTATGTGTTTTTGAAAACTCCCCTCTAAAAATGCTGGATTCTATTCCTGGCTCTGCTTTTGAACAGCTGTGAGATTTAATTTTCTCATATAGTAAGTGGTGCTTAGTAGCCAGAACACACATTAGAGTTGTTCCAAGGCTGTTCTAACTCATGCTAGCAGCGAGGTAACTTCTCAGGCAGCTGAAGAAGATGGGGAATGCAAAGGTGTCTTGGAGTCACAGAAATAGAGAACTGGTCCCTGAATGCCAAACAGGCTCAAACATTGATGGAATGGCTGTTCACAGAAAAGAAAGGGGCCACATTTCAATTAACATTTTTTTTGACCATGAATAGATCAACAAGCTGCTTACATAAACTCAAAAATAACAAATAGTTTTGCAGCACTTTAGGGACAAATGTAAAGGGTATCATGAGCTTTCGTGGGAACAACCCACAGCCCACGAAAACTTGTGATACCATCTACATTTTTGTTAGTCTCTCAAGTGCTGCAAGACTATTTGTTGTGTTTTAGTTTAGTCAGTTGTAGCCTAACACGGCTACCTCTGTGAAGGTGATTAAATACTAGCAAGTATTATTCTAATAGGTCAGGGGGATGCATACACAAGTTGTCTAATATCACACATGTAATCTCAGTAGCCTCTTGGGGGATGTGGAGATGGATTAGGATGGGGTATAGACATATATAACAGCATATCACATGTTGCCACTGAAATAATTGGCTTCAGATGGTTATGCAAGAAACCTTGGATTTCTAAAGAAACCTGCAATCTATTAGCAAAATAGGCAGAAACACGCAAGCAGGGAAATGTCCAAGAAGATAAATGTCTGAAAGGCATTTTCTGGACTATGGCAGAATTTGACCATGAGCTCTATATCAGTTCCCTGACTGCTGAAGCAGAGGAAGGTCTAAAGCACAACCACCTGCATTCTGCCTACAGAACTCTCACGTGCCTGGTTAGCAGCTGTAAACAGCCTTCTATGTTCACATTATGAAATCAGACGGCTCTCCCTGCTTATCCATAAATGAGGTCTTGCTCTGATGGAACACACGTTATGAAAGCCTGCTGACCACACACCTGCTGCTGAGAAGTGTCCAGCACTATGTGACATGGCAATCCATACAGCTGCCGATCCAGAGCCAAATGCTGAGCCATGGCAGTATGAAAAGCAATCCAAAAGTTACTGAATGGACTTGCTGCTGGATCAGTGGTATTGCCCCTGAACTGCTCAAGGATGCCTGGGCACCAGTAAGCATAGGTCTGCACCAACGGATTTAAACGTGTGGGTATCAGATGGAGTACCAGCATAATGGAAAGGTGGCATGATTGTGTACCAGGTACAAGGCAGAGGGCACAAAGTGTAGTAGCTACAGGCTGATCTCATTGCTGCTCTTTCTTGGAAAGATATTTACTCCTATTCTGCTTGGTAGAATGCAGCTGCTCTTTAGCAGGCACTGTTGTCCGCAGCAATCAGGTTTCACTGCTGGGCAACTGACAATGAAGGCTGTGCGTCCCCTGTGACTTTTGGCTGAGCTGCACTGAGAACTGAATTGCTTGCTTCACATGGCATATATCAACATTAAAGCAGTTTTTGATTGGGTTGACAGGTCAGCGCTTTGGTTCTCAGTGAGAGGAGCTGACATCCCAGATCAAGGTTTCCAACATGCTGCCCACGCTATGAGGGTGAATGTCTCATGACAGAAGACTAATGTTATAAACCTCAGAGCTGGGCCACCTGATCTTCCCAGAGCAGGTGGCAGCATGCACTGTGGAGAGTGTTGGCAAGAACATTTATGTAGACCACAAGCAGAGTTCAAATTGTCACAGCAAATTGAACATCATCTGATCAGGACTCAGACTTCATGCAGGCAGTAGCATGTATTGCCTATGGATTTTAAAATGTCCTTTGTTCTGAGACAAGGTTCAGAATGATTAAACCTGTGTACTGTCTTGGTGCCTGGGAGAAACCTGCAACCTTCTCCCAGGCACCAAGTGCTGAGCAGAAAATGGCTCAACTGTGTATGAAATGCCACAATCTCATAGAAATCTGGCTTTCCTCCAGTCACTCACTACATTTAAAAAATGGTGGAGTGTGCTGTTTGGCCATGTCAGAAGGATGGACTGTGCTTTCAGACTCTCCATCCACATAAGAAGGATGGCATCCCTTGACTATACCTAGCACCTCTGATGGGACCGCCTCAGAAATTCACAGATTTGTGGAATCAAGCCAGATCGGGAAACTTCACTTTGTGATTCCTGGTGTGACTCCATCAACTATGGTCATTCTGGTTGGTGAAATGGTCCTCGGCAGTCTATACGCATTTGATGCTCATGCCTGGGGAATGTCCCTAAGAACACTAAGTGGATTACACTGTACTGTTAGCCCTGATATGTAGAGCTTTGGAAAGGGAATGATATCAAAGCTTGAACTTATAGATGCATGCAGTTGTTGTTCGCAAATCCTTCAGCAATTTGTCCTGTGGGCATTCCCACAGAACATCAAGTAAACTTCCCAGTTCAATAACAAGTCTGACTCCACACGTGGCAAACATTCAAGATAAAACTCAGGCGAGGTCTACACTGGGGGAGAAAGTCAACTTAAAAGATGCAATTCCAGCTATGAGAATCGCGTGCTAGAGTTAATGTACCTTGACTCAACTGACTTTTTAATTCAAATTTCAGCAGCATCACCATTGCGGGAGGTCAACAGGAGAAAGTCTCTTGTCAACTTCCATTACTTCTTGTGACCCTGTGGAATACTGGAATTCATGGGGGGCACGATCAGCAGTCGATTTAGTGGGTCCTTACTACACCTACTAAATTGAACTGCAGAAGATCGATCTCTGGAGCGTTGATCTTGGGGTAAGTGTAGACAAGGCCTCAATCTTTGCCCTTGTTGACACTGAGTGTGTGTTGTCAAACTTGACCCCTTTGTTGGCTAGTTTTCAATCCTTAACCCTACATACACATAATATGAATGTGATACACAGAGTGTCTCTCTCTCTCTCCATGAAAATACAATGCCTATTAAACATCCGATGCTTGATGCAAAGAGAAAAGTTATGTGGAAATATTCTGTCTGCATTGTCACTCCTGGATCATTTTATGTGCCCCTTTCATAACAGTGGGGCTGCATGCATGTGACTAAGAGCAGAATTAGGCCCTTTGATCTAGTCTGTGGTGTATAATTCCCCCACTCTCACATACCAATAGCAAAAATCCTATAACAAAGCCACATTCTCCTCTGCAAAGTGAGTGTAAAATACTATGTCTCATGCAAGTGATTAGAGAAATCTGAGAGCTGGCAGCATTTGACGCACACCTTGTACTGGTGTAAATGATGGCAGATGTGCAAGGGGAGAATTGGGCCCCAACAGGATACAAATTAGAGAAATCTCTAAAAGAAAAACATTTATAAAGACTTTGGAGTAGCAAACTTAGAGCTGTCATGCGCCAATATTAGCTTTTCCCTGTATATCAGTCTTGCTGAATTTTGTGGCTCCGGAATGGATTAATAATTTATCCCTTTCCCTTTTCATTACAATTTTTGTCACAAGAATGAGCTCTTGAAATGTTAATATAGAGTATATAGTGAGATGATCACATGCTGTATGCTTCTGACCTTTACAATATTTCCTTTCTAGATGCCTGCCTCTGCACTGCATACCAATGTGTGTCTGTGCATTTATTCAACTCCCCTAAATTCAAAGAGAATTGTATCACATAGCTGTCTATTCAGTATGATGACTTTGACTGAGCGAGAATGCAGTGAAGATGTATGACTAGGGGACATCAGGTTAGATAATATTGTTTATGGCAGACTAAAATGCATGGTAAACTATTTGCAGGATCTCCTATATTTTAATAACCCAGAACATATGATCCTCCTCTCCTATAAGAAAGATTGGTGAGAAAATGTAATTTGGCATTAGAGTAGGCCTAAGGGAATAATATCTGTAAATTAGCATAACCGAGATAAGGTAACAGAATGGTTTCCACTCTAATCGGTTTCCACTTGCTCATAACTTGCTGAAATTTTTATCTTTTGAGCTGAATTTTTCCATGCTTGTTTTCTGCTTGAAGTAGAATTATAACAATAATAATGATGACAAAGGAACAAAAACAGTTCAGCTCTTTGAGTATGAGGCATGTGGGGTGGGAAGAAATACCTCTCTTATTGGTTTGTGTTTTCAATTCTTTTTACGTATGACTGGAGCTGTAATGGTTGGGGCTTAAAAGTTGAAAGCTGGTACGGCAAGAGCCTTCCCCAAGACTGTCTTTAGGTGTTAGCAGAGTTCTATATTTTTGCATATTAGACTGTAGATATAAAGGAAACCACATCCTGGTATGTAAGAATATGTAGCGGTATTAAGTCTTTAGGCCCAATAAAGTTGTTAAGAACTGAGCTGCAAATCGCTTCAGACTGAAGCTCTCAACAGAGAAATTTGGCATTGACGTATCAGCCAACGGGAAAAACTTAGAGCATATGCAGCAGATTTCTTGATTTTGTGCTAAGCCTGTAAAGTCTGCAGCTAAGGAAGAATTGACTGCATGTCCATGGATAACTTGGATGCGTAGTGAAAAGCATAGTAAAATACATTGCTGTAAATTATTAGAAATATTTGGGATGGGGAAAAGATTCTCGTGAATATGGAAGGGTATGTCTACACTACAGCGCTATTTCGAATTAACTTATTTCGAATTAGTTAATTCAAAATAAGCTAATTTGAAATAATGCATCTAGACACAAAAACTAATTTGAAATAGCATTTTTCTAATTAGAAATAGCACGTCCACATTGAGTGGACCCTGAATCTAAGGTAAGGCTGGCCGGAACCAGTGCCAGCAGGGCATCAGGGTTGGACTTAGTGTGTGGGTCTGCTGCCTCAGGCTATCTGAGGTCTGTGCTTAAGAGGACCCGACCCCCCATCCCGGACAGACAGTTCTCAGGTTTCTTTCCTTGCTGGTCTACCTTGCTGAGGGACAGCAAAGCATTTGTGTCTCGGAGTGCTCTGCTTGCCCTCACTCGGGACACCATGGCACTCTTCAACATGGAACCAGACCTGCCCCCGGGGACTCTGCTGCATTTCGTGGACACGTTGCCAGCAGCCTGGCTGCACTGTCTACAAGCTGCCATCCGGGGGCTGTCAGGATCCAGGGGGCCCTGCGGGAGAGCTTCCACCCTGAGGAGTGCTAACAGTCTCCCCGGTCTGCCCCACTGGGGGCTTGTGCCCCATTCCTCCCTCTTGTCCTTCCACTTACCCTTCCCTAGCCCCCCCTTCCTGATGTCAAATAAAATACACGTATTTTCAAAAATAGAAACTGTCTTTATTTAACACAACTGGGGAGGGGGAATGAAACTCTGGGGAGACTGGGGAAAGGAGGCAGGAGAGGGGAGGAGAGAGGGTGGAAGAGGGGAGAGGGAAACCTGGGAGGAAGGGGAAGCAAGGGGAAGAAGGGGGAGGGGAAGCTTAGGGCTCAGGGGTGGGGGTCTCGTCAGGCCACATGTCTCCCAGCATGGCGGGTGCGGGGGCCTCGGTGTCCCCAAGGGGAAGGGGAGGAGGGTGCAGAGGTTGAGGTGGGGGGTGTGGAGGTTAAGGAGGAAGAGGTGGGAGGGGGTCAGGAGTGAGAGGAGGAACAGTAGCTGGGAATTTGAGATGAGTTGGAGCTGTTGTCATTGCTGATGTTAATGTCCAGTCACATTTCCTGGAAGACAACCCATAAAAGGAGAAAGAAATAACCAACAAAGATAGAAGATGCAGCTTCTGTCTCTGGTGACTGCTTGGAGTGTTGTTGCAGGCATGTCAGTCCCAGAATAAAGAGACAGAAGACGTAATATCTTGGATTGGGCCTCCTTCTATTGGTAAAAGAGACAAGCTTCTGAGTTTATACAGTGCTCGTCTTCAGAAATTGGTCCAGTCAAAGATATTACCTTTCCCATCTCTCTGGTATTGATTCTCACTCTTAACCTCACGGTTGGAGAAACATAGGTTCTATCACATACTGAGAACTGGCAAGCTTGTACCAGCATCGGGCTGTTTAGTGCGTTGCTTTTAGCTGCCTTTCTGTTCACCGGCTTACAACAGCGTTTCAGAATGCACAGTCATGGCTAGTTATGCTATGCCAGACTCGTCTTAAACAGGAGGTAGAAGTAGAGGGATAGGAAAGGGAAGAAATAAAGTGGGGAAGTAAAAGGAGGTACGGGGTTGGGACGGGCAACACAGCAGTGGTGATGACAAAGTCTCATATTACCACTGTCAGTGTTGTGTGGATTCTTCCTTCTGGCCTGGTCAGAACATCTCTCAGGACTAGAAGGAAGTAGGTCAAGGGGCCCAGGAAATGGAGTGGGAGGTAGCCATGGTGGTGAAACTTGCTCCTTCCTCTTATCTCTGTCAGCCATCATTATGGCTGCCGCCGCCTCATTTTCCGTCAAAAGCCTTTTTTCCTAATGCAGAGGTGGGGAGCTTCGGGCCCGGGGACCGGATGTGGCCTCAGGGCCTGGATCCAGCTCCTGAGGCTCAGGCCCCCCACAATATTGGGGAGCCTGCACTGGTGCTTCAGCCCCCCCTCCCCCGCCCCCCGCTTCACCATGGAACTGGAACACACAAAATCTACTAGCCAGGGCCCCCCTAGGCTCTGGTGTGCAAGGGGAATGTGGGGAGTGTCTTTCTCCTTCTCTGTGGGGGGCCATGTCAGTGAGGAATTTTTGTGTTTGTTTTTGCTTCTCACTTGTGTGTAGCCCCCAACTGATGTTTCTGTGGGTCAGTGGCCCTCAACCCATAAAGGTTCTCCGCCCCTGTCCTAAAGGAACCTAGAAGGCAGTGATGGGTGGAATAGCCCATGTCCCCCTTTTTGTGGTCCCCCATTTGGGCCTATTTTCCAGCACACCAATTTTGGATAATTGAGTTCCAGTTCCCCACTTTTCTGGTTTACCAGGCATGATATTACCACAGCCCTTGAATTATACCAGAAGTGCTTTTCTTTGGATGAATTCAATCTCTTGGTCTCCCTTTTGTATCTTTTCCTAGCAACATTTCTTGTTGTAGGTTATTGTGACACTATGACTTTTCACTCACTCTCACAGTCTGTGCCATTGATCATACAATTAGGGTAAATTTGTTGTCCCCGTTTTCACAACATATGCACAGGGGCTGAGACAAAGGTTCTGCATGGATCTTTGCCTCAGTCTTTATGGATCTTGGAAGAGGCTCTAGGAGCATCATGTTTCCTCAGGTTAACTGGAGGTGGCCATTCTCCTGTGAGTTTCCTGGGGTTTGTAGGTCTAATGGTACAGCCAAACACTTCCAGATGATGGAATTTGCGCAAGTGATTGTGACTTATATTTTTTTAGGCCTGCAAAACTTTCAAGTCCAGGTCAGTGAAGCTTTAGTTTCATGTTTTAGCCCACATCCTCCCCCACTGCCATTTTTTAACCTTTTATTTGTTTTCTTAAAAAAAAAAACAAAAAACAAAAAACCAACCCACCCAAATCAGCTTTTGATTTTGGATCTGGACTTTTTCTACTCCATTCATCTGAAGAAGTGGGTTGTACCCACAAAAGCTCATGATACCATCTGCATGTTTTGTTAGTCTTTAAGGTGCTGCTAGAATATTTGTTGTTTTTCCAGTATGAGGAGTTTGTTATAGTTATATTAAAAAAAATCAGAAACTTCATTTAGTGACATCAGTAAACACTTCATCTATCCCAAACCTTAAAAAACATGAAAATAAATTAAGGAAAAAGTCTACAGCATTTCTCACCTGCACGCGGCCTATAAGTGTTAACAGACTTATTCTGAGAAACCAAAAAGCAACGCTCATTCCAAATTAATCAAATGCAGGTTCTGACAAACACTGTTGGTGATGACAGAGGCAGAATGGGATAATGTCCGCACCAAATTGTGAGCTCCATTTGGGTCATAGCTGCCATGTTGTCCTGTGAGCCGAACACGTGTCTAACTTTGCCCAATACCAATCAATTAGGATGTTTTCCAAGCAGCTGCTCTGTGCAGGGAAGGTGCTTTGCTGCTTCACTGAAGAACAACTACTTAGAAGCCATCAAAGAGCCAGCCAAAGACATCAGTTCTGAATGCCTGTCAACTACTGGCCCAGCCCAATGGAACAATGGATTTTTTTTTTGTTATTTTACAAAGATTTGCAATTTTAGTGTTTTTGGTTTTTGAGTAAAGTGACTGTAGTTAAGAAATCTCATTGCTGATCCTGGGGTTCCTTGGTTTCTTGGTTTCCACATTTGTCTCCAAAGGAGTTCAATTAGAAGTCAGAGCAACCTAAGTGGAACTTGTTGGGAGCGTGTTTAAGTGTCTAAGAGCTTGGGAGGTCTGAAACACTGGTTTTAGGATCTGGGGTGGCTGGATTGTGGAGTCCCATGCCCTAAGAAAGGGCTCAGACAAGACATCTGACCTTGGGGAATGCACTCTAGAAGCCCAGAGCTAGGGCTATACTCATCCCACAGCTGTTCAGCATAGGAGCACAAGGAACCCAGAGGCTGGGTTATACTTGCAATAGACTGACCATCCATAGGGGGCCAGGGTTAGTTGGAACAGCAATTTTGTATTCTCATGCATCAACAGATGAAATGTCTGACTGTCACATAGTCTAAATGGAAAATTAGTCTGCCTTAACTTTACTGAGATGCTGTTAAGGTTTTTCCAGAAGCTGGGAATCGGCGATAGGGGATGGATCACTCGATGATTATCAGTTCTGTTCATTCCCTTTGAAGCACCTGACATTGGCCATTGACAGAAGGCAGGGTACTAGATGGACCTTGGATCTAACCCAGTATGGCTGTTCTTATGTTTGTTTTTATGAGATGGCTGAGAGTGAAGGATGTATTACACTTCATCTATTAAATATGGAAGTGAATGCCTAAGGTCTTGTCTACACTTAGCGCAGTTGGGCTATTTCAGCTGTGCAAATAGTGTGGCTGAAGTTGACATACTCACCGCGGTGTCTTGTGTGTGGTAAGGCTGGCAGAAGCTGCTCTCCTGTCAATGCCAACTGCTCTTCTCATCTTGGTGGAGTACTGGCATCCATGGGAGCATGCTCGGAGATTGATTTAGCGCCTCTAAGCAGACGTGATAAATCGACAACCGATGGATCAATTTCTGCAGCATCAGTCCTTCATGTAATGTAAACAAGGCCTTATAGAGCACTGGGGTATGGTATCAGTCATATTGCAGGCAGTGTGAAGGCCCCTTTTCAAGCCATTTGGCACCTTCAAGCTGTGTATGTTGCCCGTCTCTGTAATCATGGGTTCTAAGAATTGAGTGTGAAATCCTGGCCACACAAAATCAATGGCAATAATAAGTTTTCCCCACTTGCTCTTCCCCCAGACATTGTGCTCCTGAGCAACAACCCTCTCCCGCAGAGAGGGATTTTTGACTGCGAGTCCCAACAAGCTGTCAACACTTGCATTTGTCACAAGGGAGCAATAGTATTAATTTCAAGCTGTTTGGACGGCTTGCCAACTATCAGAGCCTGTGTGGAGACACATTGGCATTTCCTTCATTTTCTGTCAATATAAAGAAACATAAAACTGATTTGAATAGCTGTGAACTACAGAGACTTTCAAACTATCTACCAAATTAACACACAACCAGGAGAAATGCAGCACAAGTAATTCAAGAAGTGCTGGTAGAGTTCTGTCTTGAGGTACCTCTGCTGCCAACTAATGGTCTGAACACACCCCACTTAAGTCAATAATATTTCAGTGGTATTTGGAGCAGGGCCTGAAAGAGGCAGTACAATCTGCTCTTTGTTTAAAATATTTTGTACCTTTGCATAGGTTTTCATATTGCTACTCACCACTGTAGTATCTGAGTACCTTCCACATTAACTGATGATAGTCAAGTTCTTTGGGTTATAGAAAACTCTGCTTGGGGGTTTGTTTTTTAAATTGTAGGCAGGAGGGGAGCTGGGTAGGAGAGGGAGGAGTGATTTGCTGTGAGCTTTATCCTTGTTGTGATGGAAAATCTGTATCAAAGGAGAGAGTTTTGCAGCAGCATCTAAAGACAGACAGACTCTGGATTAATCTAATCTCCTCTGGAAGGTCATTCTTTAGTCAGAGCTCCTAAATAAAAAATGCTTAGTCTCCAAGTCTCTCTCTCCCTTCCTTCTGGGCAGAGTCTTTGCTTGGTGCATTGTCCCAGATCAGTGCAAACTATCTTTGATTCATTGTATTTCATAGATTTCAAGGCCATAGTGATCAACTGCTCTGATCTCCTGTAGGATATAGGCTAGAGAACATCCCTACATGAACTCCTGTGTGAACTATACCCTCTCTTTTAGACAAACAGCCAGTTTTGATTTTAACATTTCTTTGTCATCATTCATGTCATCATTTTGCTGAGATTTTTAGTACATGATATTTGGATAATCTGCCTTTTTTATGAGAGACCTAGATGGTTATTAGCAGAAAGTGAATGCATGGCAGATTACTGGTATCTTGGACGCATTTGGCCTCATACAGTCAGTCACTTGAGCAATATGCTCATAACCTAGAACCCCGCATACTAACAGTGGCTCGTTTTTACTAAAGTATGACTCAGCTGGTATTTCATATTCAAACTATCACCCTTTTAAAACAGTTTTATGTTAGTTTAAACTTCCACTACAGAAAGTCATTCCTAGTAGAAAGATAAAATTGGGGAAAGGTTACAAACACCTTTTGTTTAATATTTTATTATCTATGTCATTTGCTGTTGGTCAGGACATCTTAACGTAATGCTCTCCATAGCTTGAACTAACGGGCCCCCTCTGTAAGCTTCGATCAGTGGCGGGCAACCTCTGGCCCATGGGCTGCATGCAGCTCCCCCTCAGGTTTCTCTGTGTAGCCTACAAGACATTTTGTTGACCATTGCCCAGGCACAAGGGTTACCAAATTCCTCTCTGGTTTCCAGCTGTGTAGTTTTTCCCTTGCTAGTATTATTAAAGCAACACGCATGTAGAACAAGGGCACGTGCAATGAGGTGCATCTTGATTGCATACAGCATTCACTGTGCGAGCCGTGTGCTCCCTCTGCAGTGCTTTGCATGCACCCCCCGCAAATTCTAGTGATACAAGTGCTGTTAGCTAAACGACCCTGTGCATATCTGTATCTTAGTGAGTATAGGTAGCAAGGCGAGCAAGCGGTCACAAGGTTGTGGCTAGCTCCTTGGCTGGTGTGAACCTGAGCAACTCCATTTAAATCATTAGAGCTGCATGGATTTGTGCTGGTGAAGGATTTGGCCTCCCCGGAATTCTATATTCAATACAACTTTTAATTTTCACACTTGTACCGCTCTAGGATTGTGGGGCTGTCACATACTTTATAAGGCACAGAATGGTTTCACTTTCCCCTTTTGCATGGGAAAAATAACAGTTCGGGGCAAGTCTGTAAAGAAGGGAATGTGATTCTGTCCCTTTAAAAACAACCCTGAAACACTACAGTGAGCAGTGAGTTCATTCCTAGAAGAGGTCAAGTGATCAAGTATCCAATTTATCCCTCTTAGCAGGTGTCGGAAGTTTGTGGAGCTGGACTCCACTGGGGAATGGGGGAGGGGAAGCTCACAGGGGCCAGCTGTAGGAATTGTTCACAGCTGGGAGACTGCTGGGCTTTCCAAACAGCACAGATTTTGACTGAGAAACTGGCAGATTGCAGGCAAGAAACACGCACCAGCTCCCTTCCCTAGGTCTGGGGCTATGCAGATGCATAGCAGACTAACACCACAGTTGGTTGTAACTAAAGTTTTTGATCCAGTTGTCCCAACATCCCCGTTTCCCCTTTCTCTTTCTCATGCACTCAGCCTTCTAGTCCAGGAGACTGAGGCAGCAGGGGAAGCATGCCCGTGAGTTTTTACCAAATATCAAATCTATTAACCATAAAGGTTAAACAGGGGCTCTGTCTCTCTCTTCTGCCCCACCCGTAGGGAGTGGCAATACATCATCAACATTTAGGAAGTGATGGGTGAATGCTCTCCCATTCCATTGTACATTGCTAGATCATTTCCACCCTGCCAAAGTTGTCAAGAGGTAAGTGGGTGGGAGAAAGCATCCAAGAAGGAAGCTGAGAGCCATCCATACATGCTTTCCATGATTAGCTACTTTCATCCCACAGCACTGAAATACACACGGTGCTTGTACTCCAAAGTGAAGGCTTTTCTACGTCATAAAAATTACCCCCAAATTCTCGATGCTGCTATTGTAACTCAAGCAGATGCGTTGTGCAGAGTCATAGCGATACCCTCATCTATTGCACTGTGGGGACTAGTGACAGCAACATAGTAAAGGAATTGCAGAGTGCTGGCTTTTCCTTTTGGTTTTCTCCAGGTTGTGAGGGACGGGTACCATGTTATTTATTAGTATAGATCGTCTGTGAGTAACATGATGTAAAGGTAGCAGCGAAGCGGCTATACTAATACTTCTGTTAGGCCTCTGTCCAGTATGCTGTAGGTCTGATTCCTTTGATATATGTCCTGGGCCACAGGTCCCAGTTAGGGTGCATACCTGTGTGACAGGCCATGTACAGAGATGGAGCCAGAGGGCACGTTCCCTACGCCAAAGAATTTAAACAGCAAGAGGCAGACTACAGCTAAGCAAAATGTCTGCGGCTCACAGGTCTGTTCTCTTTTCATTCAGTGTTTTGTTTTGTTTTTTTAACCTGCTCCCCACCATTTTAACCTGCCTCAGCCTGCATGTTCCTGCATTAGTCATATCGTGGGCTTCCGCTGCCCTGCTCTGCCCGGCCCACAGGAATAAATTCAGGCTCAGTGCGAAGTGTGTGTGGTGGGACAAGTATCTGATCCAATGGCGTCTGTCCTGGCTGCAGCTCTGCTTTTGGGGCGGGGCCTCTGACATGTGCTGTAGCAATCCTTGGGTTAGCAGCAGCGGTTAGCATGTTTCCGAAGACCTGAGCAATCTTTTCCTGAGTCTGGGCTGCGTTGGGGCTGGGCGAGGGGCACCTCTCCCATGGCCCTGGCCTGGCCTGGTGCTGCTGCAGCCATAGAAGATGCGCCCCTCACACAGCCCCAACCTGCAGACCTACTGCAGCCCATTACTCACTCCCCATTAGGTGACTCCGTGTCTGTTGCCTAGGTGAACCGGAGGAAGACACCGAGCTGCTGTTCAGGGCAAAGAGCCGCCCCTCCTGTTTCATGCACGGCAGGTCTGAGTCGCGTTGCTGCCATTGTGTCCAAGTCTTGCCATGGGCAGGGCTTGGAAACACGCATTTTAGCTGAACGAGGTGCTCCACTGCAGTTCTGGGTCAGAATGGGGGTTGAGCCAGGCTGGGTTGGGGATGGGTGAAAGGAATCTCTCCTTGTTGCAGCCCAGAGCACCTGCGCAGCACTTAAATGGCTGCCGTGCACCTTAACAGGAACTTAGCCCAGGGGCTTGGCACAGGAACAGAGCTTCTCTGGTCTTGGAGAAGCAGAAAGGAGAGAATGGGTTGAAGTCCTGCCATAGGGGGGACCCTGGGTGGAACAGGAGCACCCACAGGGAAGAGGAGGAAAGGGGTGAGGCCATGGGCGGGGCTGCAAGCACAAAGGGGCATGGGGCAGGACCACAGGTAGAAGGGATGAGGTGGAGTCCCCATTTGCTCTGGCCCAGTGCCCTAGGAAACCTTAATCTGCTTCTCTGGGCGAATTCTCATCAGGCCTGCATACTGCTGGAAGGTACAGTTTGCTCTCGTGAGAGTGGACACAGCCCATTGTTAACAGGAATCTGGGCCAGGTCTTCACCATAAATATGGATCAGGCTTTACTGATGGGAGAGGTTGGTGATAATCCTCGTGTGCCACGTGGGTGCTTTGGGGCAGAAGGCACCCCTGAACCTGATGGATACAACCATGTGAAGATTGCTCCATGAAGGGGTGGTGATCAGTGAAAGAGGATGTACCTGAGCCTTTCTATACTCTCGTGGTCTGCAAGTACCAGAGTGGTCCTCCAGGCCATTGAGAGTAAATCAATCACTTACAAAGGCACCAGGCACAGAGGGTGCCGCTGAGCTTTCTGAAGAAGCTAAGTCATGATGCAATGGAGCTTCTAACAAACCAAACCCAGCGTGCAGTCTCTGCCTAAGTACAGCTACTGTTCCAGAGGAGTGGGGGGGGGGGGGCGGTGACAAGTTTTGTGTGTGTATCTAAAGAAGGCTCTAAAGGTGATTTGGCGGAATTATAGGCCTGCATGCCTTACATCTGTACCTGGCAAGTTGGTTGAAATAGTAAAACACAATAACAAATCATTGCAGATTGGCCCACCCATGGGTGCAGGGAAGGGGACAACTGCCCTGGGGCCTGGTGATTCAAAAGGGCCTGGGGCTCCTGCCCACAGCCTCCATTTCCAGAGGAGCAGTGGCAGCTGGGGTCCCAGGCCCGTTAAATCACATGTTGTGCTCCAGGTGGCTGTGCGTGCTGGCTCTGAGGGTGTGAGGAAGCCAGCACAGCATGCTCTGCATGGCACTGAGGGCTGGCTGTCCTAGCCCCTCCCCTCCCAGGAGCATGGAGTTGCTCTCCCCCAATCTTGGCCCCAGGGGCCCGGCAAGTCTGTCCGTCCCCCTGACTACAGATCATGATCTGATAGGGTGGAGCCATTACAGTTTCTGCAAAGGAAAGTCATCTCACTAATCTCTTAATGGGTCTTGAATATTTGGATAGAGGAGGACTGTTTGATTCGCAGCATTCCAGCTCTGGGAGGAAGGGGTGCAGGGACGGAGTTTGAATCAGGTGATTTTGCAGCTCCTCTGAAGTGCTGGGAGGGAGTGGGGAGGCATAGGAAGTGCAGGGCTCTGGTGTCCCAGTGCACCAGAGGCATGTGAGGAGGGGGTCCTCAGGCTGCAGGTGGAGCCCCAGTGGGCCACAGGCTGCCCTCCGCTGGATTAAATGGTTAATATGCATCATGGAAAAAGATTAACATCAGGTTCCTCAAGGTTCCACACCAGCTCCTGTGTTCACTAATGTTTAATATGATCTGGTAGCACTTAGGCAGCAAAATGTACAGGTGATAGTCATTTAAGCTGGGCAAGCTTGGAGAGAACAGTGAGGAGTTTTGGAGAGTCCTAGACAAGCTAGGTGAATGGACAATATGATGGCAAATGAAATTTAATATTTATATATACCATGCAATACACATTGGAGGAGAAATTTTAAATACTTAGAACTCCACTAGATATATAAATTAACTATATTATCTCAAGAAACTGATAAGGAAATAATTCTTCACATAATGTATGATTAGACTGTGGAACTCATTGCAACAAGATATAATTGAGGCCAAGATCTTATCATGATTCAAAATGGGGTTGGAGTTTTATATGGATACAAAGAATATCCAGTTATCACCATTAATGATGACAAATTTTGCAAGGGATATTGAACATTGTGATTCATGGTTTTAAGTCAATCTCTCTATTAGAGAACAGGATAAGATCTAACACAGGAGGAAGATTTCTCCACGTCTGAATATTGTGTGCTTTCTCTGAAGCATCTGGTTCTAGTACCTACTGGAGATAGGACACTGGAGTAGTGGATCTTGGGTCTGGTCCAGTCTTGCACCTCCTATATTCTTACACTCTTCTTTAAGCCACAGATAAGCCATGCAGCTGGATGGCCTCAGGATCTGAAAGGGGGGATGGTATAAGGTTGAGGAGGCATGGTCACCTTTGTACCCCTCTGAGCCTGAGTTTTACCGAACACATTTAAAATGCAGCATAGGATCTGGGCACCTGTGTGTGTGTGTGTGTGTGTATTTGCAAACTGCCTTAAAGTGGTGATAGAGTTAAATCTCTGAAATGTATATACAAACAAATGAAGCTTTCAGAACATTGACTAGAAGTCCTGTGCAGCTAGCAAGTCCATAGGGAATGCCATGAGGAATGCAGCAATCAGGGCATGTGCTTACTATGTTAATAACTTTTTTGTCCGTATCTCAAGAAGGGTTTATTTTGGCAACTGTAACAGCGTGAAAAGAAAACGAATGTTCCAGTCATACATATTGCATATCTTTCCTGATCTGGCGAGAGCTGCCTGGATGGGATAGTGCAGGATCATTTTCATGAGAACAAAATTTAGGCCTTTTCCTTCTATTTAGTAAGGCTCTTGGTGAAATGTATAGAAGTCAGCAAGAGATTCCCCAGCTATGACTAAGAAGGGTACTGGATGCCCAAACTGCCTTGAAAGCAGATCAGAAATTTGAGGACGGCTCTTTGCAAGTGGGATCAATCCCAGGGGAAGATTCTGGGAGAGCTTTACAGTGAGCCTAAGCTTGGGTTATGACTTCTGTCTTTTGGGCACAGGTTTTTATTGCAATGGGATAACTAGCACATGTTGGCTCTACTGCTGTAAAATCCTTGCGAAGACAAGGGGCTCTTTTTTGCTGTGAGGTGTCTGTGGAAAGGTGAGGTAGTGTTGGTCTGGCCAGTTATCTCTTGTGAAAAACTACTGTCTTGTTTCGTAGGCATAGACGACTTGTACCTATGAGGTGAAGAGGTGCAGGGAAGGTCACCCAGAGGAACGGGGAGGGGGCATGAAAAGGCACCCTATTCAGCAATTACAATTTAGGCAGGAGCACAAGGGGCAATGTAGCTCCCAAGTGCTACCACAAGTCACCTATGTTCCTACTATGTCTGTGTAATAACTTTCCTTTTTTTTTCTTTCCGTTCAGTGGAGAGAAGACCTACATCTAGCAGATACCAGCCTCGCTTTCAGTGATACACAGCTTCAGCAACCTCAAGAGTGTCTGCCAGATGGGACTGGTAAAGTGATTTTTTTTTTAAACAGAGATGTAGCTGACCTTTACAAGACATGCCTTCAATCTAAAATCTGGAGTTCAAAAGGGGCTGGTTTGGTACAATTCTTTAGCAAGGGCACTCAAAAATTCCAGACTTAGAAAGGAATTTGCCTGAAAGGTGGGCACATAGTTCTGGGGTTTTGGCTAGGAACCCACTTTTACACTACATAATGTATTTGCATAAGAACATGCTCATGAGTACACTAAATGATATAATGTCCAGAATGATTTACGATCACAGTTACTGTATTCAGGTTTCAGGGACATAGCCATGTTAGTCTGTTTCAGCAAAAACAATGAGTTGAAATTCACTTTTGTCAGATGCATCTGACAGTGAATTGCAACTCAGAAAAGCTTATGCCATAATAAAATTGTTAGCCTTTAAGGTGCCCTTGGACTCCTTGTAGTTACTGTAGTGTAGAGGAAATATACTGTAAACCAACTAGTGGGCCTTCCTGTAGTTGGTTGCAGAAGCCCCAAGAACCTAGCAGAGCAGCCTTGTGTAGACCTAGCTGGGCCCTGTCTGTCTTGTACATAGCTAATAAACCCAGTTACATTGAACCCAGCCTGGACCATATTGTTTCTGCATATTCGTAAAGAACAGATGCAACAGCCATTTTATAGCAATGCTGATATTTGATATCACCCGGGAACAAACTGAATACACTGAGTACAACATGAATGGAGTAAACCTTTCCTTCCTTCTTTCCTTCTTTCGTACAGCTTGGGTAGGTAGCAATGACCAAATTTATATCTAAGTTTGCCAGCTAGCACATTGCTGCAGCAGTGAGCTGGTGAATGTCCTTCAGACTGCTGGCAAAAGAGCAAATGGGACATTCAGGTATAGTGTGCTCCATCACCTGGGCCTGGTGACCAAAGCTGCATGCAGCAAGTGTTTGCCTCATCCTCCATTTAAAGAGGGTTTATACGCATCTCCTATAAAATGTCCTGATGCAATTCAATCTGCACCAGTCTAGTTTAGCAAGGCAATTAAGTATGTGTCTAACTTAAGTTCCCCATCTGAGGGGATTTGCTAGAAGTTGGGCAAGTACTTTACCACCTTGCTGAATAAAGGCCTAAAATGTTTTGTTGTTCAGAAAAATCTCCCATCGGCATTTTTGGCTTGTTTGGCTTTTTTTTTTTTTTAAAGGTCAGTTCTCCAGCCCTTACTTGGGCATAATCCCCATTGATGTTAATATAGTCACCTGAAAGAGGAATCCTGCTTCATCCATTTCTCAGAAGTAAAATAGCAATACCAAGGTCATGAATGAAGGACTCATTATAGAGTTGGCAGAGAAGATACTATAGTTTAAAATAAAAATAATTATGCAAGCATTTAGGTACTGTTGAGTGAGTTTTGCCCTCCCCACAACCCTCTGCCCTTACAATGTATAATAAATGGGTAATCAATTCTTAATTCCCTTACTGGTGTGTTATATCTCAAGAGCATATTAACTGCCAAGTAACTAATGCTCTGTGGACTGTTGGAACTACACACACAGGCTATAAGAATGCTTGTGAGAAGCTTTATCTTGATCAATGTTTATATAACGAAAGCCACTTAAAATAAGAATTATTGCAAATATTTTTTTAAAAGGTAATTCACCATGTTAACTGTAAATGATATCCCTGTGCATTTCTGAGTTATTTGTGTTCCTTCCTTGCAAAGATTTTCATTTGTGGACTCAGTGAAACTCCCCATCATTCCATTAAGCATTTCAATGACATTTCTTTCTAACAACGGGGCAGAATCAAAATGTAGCTGTGAAACATTACAAAAGCTGACTATTGCAAATGTTCAAAGGTGTTGTCACAACAAAAGAAGCATGTGTGTATTTATGTTGACTTGAATTGAATGTTAATGCAGACTAAATGGAGAAAGATGTAAACCCATGATTTATTTGTCCATTTTCTTGTGACAGTATCTATTTCATGAAGTATAAGTTTGGTGCCTAGTACATTACACTCAGGTTGTGTATTTTGTTGATCTAGGAAGTGATGAATGTTTACTCTTTAGTGGGACACTGCCAACATAATAAATCAAAGATATTGTATCTATGCTACAGCTATTTTACCTTTATCACAAATGAGAGAGTTTAAATAAAATCTAATTAGACACTCTTTAAGTCTGTCATTTTCATGCAAGTTTGTAGACATTCTTTCTGATTTTCATGAGCAGAAAACTATTTGGGCTTCCTGCAGTATTGGTGAATGGAAAAATGTAAACCCATTTAATTCCAGTTCCTAAAAAACTATCATGAAAATACATGTATTCATTCATGGCCAAATAGAAAGTATATTTCATGAATACTACTAAAATAACTGGTATACAAGACATGCTACCTGAAATCCTAGTCAATAGGGCCATGTTTTCACCCACTATGTGCATACATCTCTATTTGACAAGAAGAATGCCATTCCACCTCATATGCATAGAAAATACTGTCATATGCCTCTCTGTTATAGAGGACACAAGTCAATTTAATTGCACTTCAGTCTGCAAGTGTTTTCCATGTTGCTATTATCAGAAGTATATAACCCTAAGTCCCTAACAAGCTTCAATGCCCTTATTCTCAACACCTGTATGTGGTAAGGAAGTTATCCCATTATACATAAGGAATCAAAGGCACAGAGAGGCAAAGCAATTTTCCCAAGATTATAAAGGTCTGTGGTGGAGCAGGGATTTTAAAGCAGCTTTTCCCAAGCTGTAGGGTAGTGCCCTAACAACTGGAACAGCTTTCGTCAGAACCTTCCTTAGGGTTTAAAACTTCCTTCTGGACCACATTTGTATCAGCTGGTGGAGAAAATTGATGCAAGATACACAACTCCTGCTATGTAAATTGCATAGCTAGAGTTGAAGTACTTGCACCAATTTTCTGGGGTGACCCCACAGTGGGAGGTTGACAGGATAAACACTCCCATTGACTTCTCTTACTCCTTGCGACAACAAGGAGTACCGATGCTGACAGGGGCATCTTCGGCATTTGATTTAGTGTGTCTTTACTAGACCCGCTAAATCGAACCCAAAGGATCAATCACTAGTGTCACTCCGTTGGGAAGTGGAAATGTGGCCTTTGTCCATTTGAGTAAACTCTGTGTGCAGCATGAATGCCTCATTGAAGCAGACTGGATGCTAGAGACGAAGGGGACATAAGTACTGGTGGTAGTAGTGGTGCTGGAGGAGCTTCCACACTCCCTGGCTTTAAGCGGTTTCTAGCATATACAGGGTTTACAGTTTGGTTCATGGTTCTAAGCACCCCCACCATACACATTATTCTAGCACCTGCCCAGGGGGACACAGATGAGGGAAAGGCATTGGGTAGAAGAGTGTGTGTATGTGTGTGGATTTCTGACTTCAGAAATGGGGAAAGGATGCCCCACCCCCTTCCCACAGGGACCTTGCTCATGGTATATTCTGTTCGATGAACAAACTTTTATTGGCTAGATGTACTAGCAGAGTGTGGGGTGGAGGCAGAAGGTGGATGAAGATTGAAGTGAGAGGAAAAGAATAAATTGAATCTGGCTATGCAGTGTTGCCAACTCAAGCATTTCAAAACTTATAAGACTGGCTTAAAAATGAGATTTTAAAAATGCATACGTTTGGGATTCTTATTTGCCTGCTGGTTTCCAAAACTTTTGTGTACACCTGAGTTTGTTTTCTTTCCAACTATGAAGGATTTTAAAAAATTACCTAAAAAAAAAAAGGCAAGCTGAGATTTCCACTTAATCATTTGACTCAAAGAGCTGGTGTTTAGAGGCAAATCCCAAATATCATGAGACTCACAGTAAATGTATGAGAGATGGCACTATGGGATACACAATGAGGCAAGGAAAGAGGATTACACTGAAAATGGTAAGTGGGGGAGAGAGCAAAACAGGTAAAGAAATCTGTGGCTGGAGGGAGAAAGAAAGAAATATAGTAAATCAGAGAGAAGAGGAAGAGACCAGGAGGATGGGAATGAATGGAAGGAGAAATAAAAGTTGAGAACAAAAACATGTTAACTTATTGCTGTGTAAAGTATGGTTTAATGTCAGAATAAGAGCTAGGCAGATAAGTCTTATAGCAGTGTCCATCCATAGGTTTCAAACACCTTACACTAGAGCTCCTCCGTATGAGTTTTCCCCACTGTATGATGGGGATAATGAGGCACAGAGAGGGGAAGTGATATACCTGACATCATCAAATATTTTCTGTGAATAGTTGCCTGATTTTAAAATCAACGTGCTTAGGCCATGTTCATGTCCCCTTTGTACCCCATTTCTCTGGGTGTTGGTGTGACTGATTTCGCTGGCAGGACTGCATACTGCTTTGGAACATGTTTCCTGCGTACGTGGAGATTCAAGGAAATGAAATTTTAAGTTTACACAGGAAGCTCTTGTCACGAGGAAATAGAACCAATGTCACGTGACTTATCTGGACAACCATAACTAAGCAACAGTTTAATATTCATTGTTTGCTATTTGTATATTTGCAGTAAAGTGCTGCCCCCTGAGCTATAACATTAAAAATTTGCGAAGTGTTAGGGGATGAATTTCACTAAGGCCTATGCACCTTAAACTCTCCAAGCAAAAGCTTACATGGTGGTTAAGGGGTGCACCGATTAGCTATTGACCCTCTGTGCAGGGGTGAATTTCACCATATATGAAAGAGACAAGGTGGGTGAGATACTATCTTTCATTAGCCCAACTTCTGTTGGGGAGAGGGAGAAGCTTTTGAGCTTCAACAGAGCTCTTCTTCAGGCCTGGGAAATGCTACAAGAACACTGCACACCCTCTATGTATACATCTGAATAATGAATACTTTCAAGAACATCACAATCTAGTGGCAGATACTCCATACGCTCCACCCCCTAAGAAAGGGAGTTCATATAGTAAATATTCACTGTGACTAAGTCCCTCAGTTGTAACCAGAATATGTTACAGAAATATATATGCTGTTCTTCCACAAATCCCCTCAGAGGGTCTGAGCTATTTGTGGGCATGTTTGTATATGTCAGTGTATTTTAGGTCTGATCCTGCAGCCCTTGCTCACTTGACTAGAGTTGTTAAAGGCCAAACAGTCAATGTATTCCAGCCAAAAACAGGCTTTGTGCTGGTGCCTAAGAAGATGACATGGTCTGAAATATCTGGGACATAGACCATTTAGGGCCCTACCGATAGCAGTCGTGTCAATCAGCATGTTGAATTTCACTCCCAGAGTGAACTGGCAGCCAGAGCAGCACATGGTGCATAGATGCAGGACGCTCTCCGGGGCTTTTCTGATGCAGGAGGGCACCGGTACTTTACAGAGGCTGAAGGTTGGAGTAGTTCTCATGGGACTGCTTGCAGGGTATAGGCAACAGGGCTGGGCCCCAAATAAAGAACCCAGTCCTGCTCTTTTTGAAGTCATTGGCAAAATGACCATTGTTTTCAAAGGCCCTAGGATTGGTTGGTAGCGCTATGGAAAACTGATCTGGATTCCTTACTCTCTTGTGCCTCACTAACTTGAGGCTCTGAAATGCAGTGAGCAGGCCACTTCTATGACTGCACTGACCAGGACTTGGGAGGAACCGCTGCGTGATGACACCAGCCAACACAGCAAACTGTACTACTCAGGGTAGGAGCTGAAGAGCCAGAGAAATTGTCAGGATCCCATTTGTATCCTGCAGAACGTAGCCCTTCACATTCATTTCAACGGAGTCCTGCCGCCTGTCTCCGACAAGAGACTCCTCCAGAATCATGAGAGTGGAGGCCTAAGAACGTAGTTTAGCAGCCTCCAGGAGCTTAGAAAAATCAAATATTTCATGTGAATGGAGCCGATTTAATGTGGAAGCCCATGAATACAGAGCCCTGCGTTAGTCTTAGTGCATGTTCATCTGTTGCTTTGAGTTCAGAACTTTTGTATGTAGTATCCTGTGCCCGTCAGGCTAACCAAGTGAACAGTGGTCTGTCAGAGGAGCCTATATCCTATTATCAGATGCTTGCCTGGACTTTTCACTGCTTTCCACAATCAGTTAGACCACGGCAGGGTGGGTGTAAAAACTCTGGCCAATCAGAATCTTCTATTCACACAACTTTTTGTGGTCTACACTCACTTTGCCTCAGTGCACAAGGACAAGGCAGCAGGGAATCAGAGTTAGGGAAGTTGTCAGAAATGGGATGTTTCTGATGTGGAAGAATTGCTAATGACTTGCACTCTGCTTCTTTGATTTTCATTGCTTTACGTGTTTTGCTGTAAGATCTACTTGCTGCTATCAAAATGCTGCAGCTTGTGTTATTCCTAATTGTCTTTTGGTTGCAGTCTGTTTTATGTAAACAATTAGCCAAGCATCGTTGGGATGTTGAGTTATTGTACTAACTTCCTAATTACTTAGCTTTTTTTGGCTCTCCTCTTACACGACAAAAAAGATTTAGTGGCCAGAGATATTAACACACTTGCTACACTCTCCAAGTTCCTGGGCTTTGATTAATCATTCCAACAACATATATTTTATTGCTGGAGGCTGTTGACATTGGATGCTTTCTTCAGCTTCATGTGATTGTAAATAGTACATTTAATGATGCGATAATGAATAAGAAAGATGGAAGACCCATTTATTTGATGGAAATTGCTTTTCATCTTTGGAATCTCGTTACCCAGGAACTCAGTAATGACAATGAAATTAATGAAATTTGGACTAGGATCTTGGTTTGATTTTGTTCCTGACACCAGAAGCACAGGTCCCCCGACACTGTATCTATCACCAGTGGATTCTTATGGCCCCAGTAAAAACACAACTCAGGTATAAATTTAACCAATCTATTAAAGAATTTGAACAGTACACAGCATGTGATAACACAGAACAAATTAACCCCAGTACAACCAGTAAACCAACCCCACAGCCTCGAACCAGAAGAGAGAAGAAGATAGTAAAAAATTCCTCAATACAACAGGGTAAGTATTCAAATACTTTACAGGTGTCTGGCTTAGATGGGAGATAACACTTATAGATGGAGGAAGCCTAGGACCTTCTACTGTTCAGCAGGGAAACCTGCTGTCAGGGAGGAACACTAGGTGATCCCACGGAGATGTTGTTCTAGTTTGGATTGATCATAGATTCCTTGAGTTCCCAAGGGCTTTCACCACAAGGATCAGGATTCCGGAATGAGGCAAAGGAACGTAAGAGCTCTGCTGGATGTCCCCTAGACACAAATCCCCACACCCTTCGGTGGAGGCTGTGAAGGGAGGCGCCCTCAGCAGCTCAGAGATTCCAATCCTCAGGCAGCTTCTATTCTGCAGCCGGATGGTAGGCCTCACTTGAGCCTTCACCACGGAGTGACAGCAGGATGACCAGAAGCAGCAACAAGCCAAGGACCGGAGGACCAGAGGACCAAGCAGCGAAGTGTTCAGGAGGAGAAGAGCAAGAGCCCCTCAGGTAACAGTTCTTTTAAAGTTCCTTAGGCAGGAAAAGCAGTAAGGGTGCTGAGTGCACTGTCTCTGTGCCGTGTGCAAAATCTCCCGTGCCGTGTGCAGCGTAGTGCACCCCTGAGGTGATTTCAGCTTTGGCAGGAAAAACCGGGTGGAGCTGGTTTTCCAGTACAGGGCATAGTCCAAGATGAAGTTTAGTAAGACAAAATGGAGTCCATTGTCCAAGATGGAGTTTGTTAAAACAACATGGAGTCCATCATAATAATAAAGAGTCTTTAGTCCTTACAATCTGATCCGAAGCCTATTGAAATCAATGGATAACTCAGGTTTTGGATCAGGCCTTCAAGCTTATGTCAGGCAGACCGGGACTCAGAGCTGCTTGTTTGATTCCTATTGCTGTCGCTGACTTGTTAGATGACCTTGACCTCTCTATGCGTCAGATTTTACCAGTCTGTGAAATCAGTATAACATATTGGATGGGTAGCAGAGAAACCCCTGAGTTGTACAAAAGAGGCTGCATAATATTCTTGTCATCACAACTAGATTGAACACTGTAAATTTCCCCTCATGCCAGTCGCATAACCTGCCTGGTTCTGTTCTGCAGGTTCTACTCAGGACCTAATATTAGCTCTTCTGGGTGTATTGTTCAGAGTACACAAGCCTGTTTTTGAAATACTGGTGCAGAAAGCGTGTCTCAACCTGAGTAATGTTGTTACTCCAGTTCATTATTTGTGTTCCTTCCCCTAACACTGACAAGCCTCAGCTGAAACTGGGGCTTCATTGTCCTAGCCACTGTGCATAGTAAGAGACCCTAATCTTACCTAGCCACTCTTACGTAATGAGACCATCCTGTCCTGGACAGTTTGCAGTTGAAAGAGACAGATGATGTGTGCAAAGAGAAACAGAGAGGTGATGTGACTTGTCCACGGTGTCACAGTAGGTTGGGGCAGAGCCAGCAACAGAACCAAAGTATCCTGGGTCCCAGTCCAGTGCCCAGTCTTCTGGACCGTGCTGTGTAATTACTCCAGCACAGAGCAATAGCTGTTAATGGCTAATATTTGGTAGGACATCAGGAGCCTCTTTTGTCCTTGATACAATGGCTTCTGAACATCCTTCCTCTTTACCTATCATCTTCACAGGCTACCTAAGTACTGTACAAGGGAAATTGTATTGTAGTTTGCAATAGCAGAAGCATTTTGGGAAGCGGTTGGGATGGCTGCCCTATTCTGTGACATGGAGTTTCTGGGATCTGGTGTTGTGAAGCCTCGTGGTAGAAAAGAAAGCGGTTTCTCTCCTTCTGCCCCCTCAGATTAGTCCAGTGATGGGCAACCAAGACTAATGAATGGGCCACATGAGTGGCCCTCCTTCATCTTTGTGGTCTGTATGATTGCCAGTTGGGTTCCACCTATGGCCCATGCGCACTGGAGCCTTGCCCTTATTACCCCTTCCCTTTCCTTCCAGCACTTTCAGAGCACCGTGAATCTGTTGATTTGTGCTCCATCCCCTCTCCTATCCCTCCCTCCCAGAGCTTGAACTGCTTATCTAGGCATTCAGGCCCTGGGCAGGAGCAAGAGGAATGAGGCTGGAGCGTGAATCAGCAGATTTGTGACACTCCGAAAGTGCTGGGTGGGAGAGGGAGGAGTAGGACATGCAGGACTCCGGAGATCCAGTGTTGTTTATGCAGATACTGGAGGCAGCAGGTGCTGCAGCCTGTGAACAGTGAGACACACATGCTGGCTGTTTAATGCCGTTAGGGGATGAGTCTGTTAGTGGAGGAGGGCAGCCTGCTCAAAGCTGCTTTTGTAGCTGGACCCCAAATCAGTGAGCTATGGAAATGGTCTCAGTGGATCTGTGCCTGCCAGTATTGGCTTTATGTTGAGAGCAGCTCTGTTGGACCAGAGGGTCTGAATCCTTGTCTGCAGTGTGGATAACATTTCACATGAATCGAGATCTTTATGTTAACAGGGAACTAAATAGGTGCTGATAATTAGTGCTGTCGTCACTGCAAAATACAGCGGTCGAAGTGCTGCGACCATTCGAACATGGATGCATTATTGCCCCAGTTTTAAACACTAAAACTCCATGGTCTCTCTGAAGTAAAACATTTTTTTTTGGCTTTGGTCCATTTTTAATTATCACTATTGTATGTCTCTCCATTGATTGGCTTTGTACTTTAGATGTATCAACAGCCAAAACCTCCTTGGCCTCAGGAGTTTATAATCTAAAGCCTTGAGCCTAAAAACCCCAAAGGTGCTTAATGTTGGGTAGTTGAGCGTCCCCTTGGCTTCAGAGTAAAAGCACAGGCATCCATTGTTTGCAGGGCTGGGGCCTAAGGGAACACAGGGTGCGATTCACTGTAGCTCAAAGTTCCATTCTGGGCTTACAGGGGACCTTATGCTGGCCTTCTGCACGGGTGAATTTCTTAAAGGGTGTGTTCCCGTACCATTCAGGTGAATGGCCATTTGTTCTGTTGATGTGAATGGGAGGATCAGGATTGAAGCCGCCGAGAGTACTGTGCGGGAGAATGAGGGGGAAAGAGTGTTCTCTGGATAGCATGCTCTTTGCCTGAGAACAGCAGATGGATTGTTGGAAGTTTTTTCCATACATTTCTTGTTATGTTTTTTCCTAGTTGGTTAGGGGCTGCCATGGGAGCAGGCAGTAGCAGAGCTAGGGATCTGTGGAGCAGAGTGCCCAAATGGACTATTTTGCATACGCAGAAATTCCTCCTGGATGCTCACTTTTCTGTAACATGGTCTACAAAGCACGAGTGTGTTTGCACTTTAAATAACCCACCCTACCAGTAATTAAGCCACCAGGATGCACACATGTCAGGACTGTGGAGCTGTGGGACTGGACAGCCATAATCCATCATTTAGCCTGTATACTTCCTGGTGCACATAGTATCCTTGCCTTACCACTTCCACAGAGAACTCATTAGGTCAAGGATCAGTCTTCTAGGCAAAGGAGCCGACAGCCACGGGGGTCTCTGTGCAAAGTGTGAGGTGAGGGGGGAGCTGGCTCTGCACTCCTGGAAGGGGCGGGGCCCCATGCAGGAGGGGCGGGGCTAGGGGTAGCCACCCCTGAGCTCACTGCACCATCCACCTGCCCCAGCCCTTAGAGCTCTGGTGGCAATTCAAAGGGCCTGGGGTTCCAAGCGTTGTCGCTGTCACAGTAGCAGCAGCAGGGAGCCCCGGGCCCTTAGAATCTCCGGGACCCTGGGCAGTTGCTCCCTTTGTGCCCCTTCAGCAGGCCTGCTTCTGTGCTTTTTCTGTGACACCACAGCACACATTGTGGGCCTGATCCTGAGAGGCACTCAGCTCCTGGGTCTCCTGCTGGAGTCGGTCTGACTAGATTTGGCTCCTGCTTTGTACTTTATACATTGGTGCTTTCAGTGCTCTTGACTGTTGGTTATTTTGTGGGCCTGGAGTGAGGCACAGGCCTTGTCGGCCCTCTGTATTGGGGTGAATTTCACCCATTATGCATCGTCTGGGGGATGGGTTGGATGCATGAACAAAAGCTGAGATATGAAGTGACAAGGGCAAAGGATCGTGATCTTTGGCAACAAAAGCAGATGCTGTGACAAAAATAACACAAAAAGGCCCACAAAAGGGAGAAAATTCCTTCTTCCTGCCGGCTCTTCAGCCTTTTCCTCCAGCGGAGGGAGTACAAGGGCAGGAGAGAGTCTCTGGGAAGAAGATAACAACAAAGAGTAGATCAGCGTGATCTGGGCCCTTGGCTACCTCTACAACCCTGACGTGCCTTTCCTTGAATGCTGTCCTGTTGTGCTGGGACACAATGGAGGAGAACCCCACAGTGACACTGAATGAGTTACGATGCCACCATCTGTGTGACAGCTCCTTTAATGGGTAATGGAGGAGAGGTAGTAGTTACTGACAGACTAACTGGAAGATCAATCAACAAAGGTAAGGCCAGGGCAATCAGAGAGAAGTTGCTTCTTTAAACCTAGCACGCTCTCCTTACTCATAGGATCGTAAAGGTCAAGCCCTGCAGTCCTTACTCTTGCAATACTCCCATTGAAATAATATATGTTTTCCCCTCTCAATTTCCTGTGCAGTCATATCATCTATTTTCCTGGTAGAGAAGGTTTCTTCCTCTACACTATGTGCTTCTCTGAGCTCAATTTGAAATGGTCTGGGCAGTGGGTGATATGTAGCATCATCTTTCTAATTATCTTTAAACACTTCGAGATGCTGATTATCAAAGATTGAAGAAGCCAGGTCATGTGCGCAATGGCAGAATCAGAGATTCTGTTTAGAAATTCTGTTTATGTACTGTACTCATCAAACAGCTTCCCATCTCATCTGAACATTGCTTCTTGCAACTTTCATTTTTTTTTCACTAAAGCTAACATTCCTTTTACTATTACAACCTGTAAGAACTTGGTTGATTGAAGTGAGTTTCCTTTATGAATTTAAATAGCAGTATTTACTAATCGACCAAGTTATTCTTGGCAAAGCTTCCCTCCTGCCAACATGCTATCACAAGCTAATTATTATACTTTGACCTAAAAATGTTACATGTTCTGGAAGCTCTGAGATTGGAGAGAAATGCTTTGAGTTTTTAATCCTGCAGCGTACCAGCCAAAACCAGTGAAAAGCTGATGCACTGATCTGCCTTTTGATCTTTTCTCTGTGGGACTAGAATAAAACTGCTGATCCATGACACCCACAATTTGTCAGGAAAAACAGTTCAGTTTATTTACTTGTTATACAGTTCTTTCAAATTGACTTGATCTCTCTCTAAACCTTTGCATCCCCTTCTGAGAGAGCTGCACAGAATCTAAAATTAAAAGTCACTCATGTATAGAATCATGGGCAGTTGGCCAGAAAGGACCATGAGGACTAGTCTGATCGCCTGCATATCACAGGTCATCAGATTTCATCCAGGTCCCCCCTATATTCAGCACAATAACTTGTTTGACTAAAGCACATCTTACAGAAAGGCAATCAATCTTCATGTGAACACATCAAGAGATGGAGAATCCACCACTTCCCTTGGCAAATAGTTGTCCCTTTGTTTAGCGAATCATAGAAATTAGAGGTGGGAAAACATCTATCACAGTGGTGGGCAACCTGTGGCCCTCAGTCAGTGTGTGGCCTATTGGGGTTCTATGTGTGGGCCGCAAAATATTTTCTTTATTATCACCATGCCCAGGGTTTCAATCAACACATTTTTTTCCCTACCGGTATTACTAAAGGGATACACACATGTAAAGGAAGGGCATATGAAGTGAGGTGCATGCTGACTGCACACAACATTGACTTTGACAGCCATGTGCTCTCTCTGCATCCAATCAAAGTGGTGCTGCAATTCAGTTGGCATGCCCCACAAATTCTAGGTACATATGTGCAGTTAGCAAAACTACTGATCCTGAGAGACCATCTTGGTTACGACAATCTGAGATGGAGGGCCATGAGTGGCCCACTCACTAGCTTAGGTTGCCCTTTGCTGATCTAACTCCTCCAGTTTGTCCTGTTGATGCAGAGTTGCTCCTGATGATGTAGTTTTGAACACTTCATCCCTCTTGTATTAAATATTCAGAGAGGGCTTCCATTGTTTCTTTTAGAAGACTATTCCACAGTCCCGTGGAATTCACTGACTGGAGTTTGAATTGAGTCCGTCTAAATTGATCGTTCCTTTATTTCATCCTGTTAGCCCTGGAATAGTTATAACTCTTATGGTTTGTTTGTTTATTTGTGCTATGAGGGATCAGTTGGGGATCAGGACCTCATTGTGCTAGGGGCTGTACAGATGCAAAACAAAAGAGGCAACCCCCATCCCAGCCCCTGCCTTGTTCAGCCCTAAAAGATTCCTTTGCCTCATTGCGGGATGCACCCTCCATATTCCTGCACAGCTGACATCCAGGCAGCGCCAGGATGCACCTTGAGAGGACTGAATAATACAAAGCACTATTCCTGAGACAAGCCGGTTCATTCAGTACTGCCAGTCCTGCAATCAGGAGGCTCCTGTTGCACCATGGACAGGCTGCAGTGACAGTAGCCTGTTAATGTCTCATCTTCCAGTGTGGTATACAAGTCACTTTGTGCTCACAGGGATTACTTGAGTCTGGGGACACAGTGCCACCTGGCTCCCTTCTAAACCTTTCCTCTCATATGGCGTGGTAGAACTGTGATTCTACATACATTTGTGTTAGTCTCTATGGGTGTGTCTAGACTCCTGTTCTGAAACTGTTTGTTTGGTTTTAGGTTACAAGATGGTTATGTGAGTGATCTGTAAAATAGAGATGTCTGTGTATAGATAAAAAGTTACTGGGGAAGTACCAGTAAATGGTGCTCCAGATTATTCGCCATTCTTTCCTGGGGTTTGTAGCCTGTGTCTCTGGCTACAAACATGATGATTGGCTTTTTGCATGCAGCTCTTAATGGGGAAGATGGTCACTTTTTGAAACTTGGAGCTTACTGAGCCGTTGGAATGGTTTGTACTTGCAAGCTTGACACTGATTATGTTACAAATCCCATGGAGATAAAGTTCTTCTAGACTCCTGCTATAAAGCACATTGCGCACTGTTTTGGTATTCAGAGTGTGTGGCACCATAGTCTTAGTCATCCCATTTGTAGGCTGCTTCTGGAATGAAGAGAGAGCTACCAATAAAAATACAACTACCGGTATATGTGACTGAATGAGATGTCAGATTGAGCTTTTTATTAATTTATTTTTGTAAAGGTGCTTGTCAGGATTTATAGCTTCAGAATGGGAGTTGTCAGGATGCTGTGTCTCACTGCTTACCAAGACCTAGCAGTTTCCTAGGGCACGTAAAGCTCAGCAGGGGGAATGAACTTTGTTTGCCAGAGTGAGCAGGTTTGATAGAGGAGCATAGTCTAGTAACTAGAGCGCAGCACTGGGAGCCAGGAGAACTGGCTTCCATTCTTGTGACTTAGGGCAAAACAGTTTTTTTTCCTCTGTCTTTGCTGTTCAGACTGTAAGCTCTTTGGGGCAGGCACCAAGCACAGTGGAGCCCTGGTCTTGGTTCACGCTGTTAGGCACAGTGGCAACGCACACATTAGTAATTTAGGTGGTGAAGGAATGAAATTCACCTTGCGACACGTGGCCATTGTGTAGAGCTGTTGCAAGGTTCTTCCAGGGCTGCAGGCACCCTGCCCTCGACTATTTTTAGAAGCACTGAATCTGTGTAATCAATATTGAGCAGCCCCCTAACCATGCATCACACCCTCTGCAATGGCCTGCATGGAGCCCATTCTCCTGGTTTGTAGTGGAAAGCCACTCTAGTGAGGGGACATGACCTGAAAATGATGTCCCTGGCCTCTGTGCTCATGCTTTCCCATCTCTCAGGTGGCACTAATAATACTTCACAGCTGCACATGCAGCAGCAGCAGAGGATGAAGATGAAGAATGCAATTCCCAAGAAGGCTTATTTCATTAGGCTATATAAAGTATTTTTAGTTTAAGGTGTTCTAGAATGGTTCCAAAGGGTTATTGTTCTGTATCTGTGTGTGTGTGTGTGTGTGTGTGTATGTTCATGTAAATTAGGGATGTAATAGTGTAGTCAATTAACTGATTACCCGATAAGCAAAAGCTTATAGGTTAATGCTCTAGACTACACGCATTTCCCTGCCCCACTCCTGCTAGTAAATTTTTTGGCAGGCTCAGTCCTGGCTCATGCCGGGTCCAGGACCTACCCCCGCTGCAGCTCTGCATTTAAATTGTATTAGGAGCTAGGCAGGCAGGCAGCCCAGCTCAGTTCCAGCTCATGCTGAGTCCGGGAGCTTAGCCCCCTCCTGGACAGGGGCTGCTGCCAGCCTGCACTGCTGCCTCTGTATTAGAGGTAGCACTGCAGGGTGACTGGCTTTTTAAACTGGCTCCCCTCATGGACCAGCTCCTTCCTGATACCTGGTGCTGCTGCCTCTGATACAGAGGCAGCAGCGTAGAGTGGGAGGGGGCTCCTCGGGAGTGGGGCCGGACTACACTGGCTGTTGGTCCCACCCCCAGGGACTATAGAACAGTCGAGTAACCAATAGTCAAATTCATTGACTATTCAATTAACCGATATTTAACATCCCTAATGTAAATCATAAATAATATACATTAAACACGCATTGACCATTACTCCAAAAATATTCTCTAAATATGGCACAATATTTCAGTACGTATGAACTAAAGCAAGACCTTGCCATCTGCAGGTTCACTGTTTGCCGTTTCACCTATTCACGGTGCAGTGCATCGCACCAGCACAAGCACATGATACAATGTGCTGACACTTTCTCAGTGCATTTTCGTAAAAAAAAATATTACGCTCGCTAAAGTAACAGATGCAACAAACAGCTCACTGACAAAATGTCTGAGCATAATACCTCAATGGAATTGAGCCTAAAAGTTAAAAGGGAAATTGAAGCTGCAGTGATACTGTACCAGGAAATTTTAAAGCAGTTAAAGAACAAGACTAAACCAGCCTCCCAGTATTTCTTTGCAAGCCCCTCCTCTCCCCCCACCCCGGTTTACTCCCTCACCCTGGAGGAACAGTAAGATTCACAGGGAGCCAGTTCAAAGAACTGTTTTGGGTGATTAGTTTTGAAGTTGAAGTTGTTTGTTGAGGATACAGTATTATCTTTGGGTTCGAGTTTGATTGGAAATCTACTGCTTTGAGGTTAAAATGGTTTGTTGTCTACAAACAGAGACAGAAAAACAGCAGGCAATAAAATTCTCCTTTTGGATCATGTGGTGTTTTTCTGTCATGACTACCCCCATGTCCGATATTCGTGGATTTCCACATGTATAGCTATCTCCAGAATGTGTCCCCCATGAATGCGGAGGGCTTCCTATATAGTGGAAATTTGAAGAGTCTGTGTTATTTCGTTAACATCATTGGATGGGGAGGAAAGGTATGATTATGTTAACCTTTCTAAAAGGATCCATTAAACAATTAATTTTAGCTTATAAACTAATTAACAGAACCAGGTAAAGTCATTTTAGACTTAGTGTAAATGCTGTAATTTTGGGGAGGCGATGCTGTGTCTTTTGAAAGTTACAAAGAAGTTGAATCTCTGCTTTTAAATGGAAAATTCAACTCAGCCTTAAGTGTGGAGCTATGACTAGTGCCTCTGTAATATACGACACTAAAATAATATTGACACAATAATTATATCATCATTATTGTGTGTGGTTGAATTTTGTGCCCTGGAATATCTGGGGAAAGTAGAGCAAGTTTGAACTGGAATATAGCAACCAGGAAATGAGTTTTTCAACATTTAGCAAGAAATAGCAGTGTACATTCAGAATTGATAAGAACTCCTATTGCTAGTCTAATTTTGAGGCGGTGTAATTACAGCTGTCTTGCTGTATATTTAATAGAACAGCATCCCAAACTTATAGTGAAACTTGTGTACAAAGTGTGATTAAGAGATTTGAGCTACCCAGGAGATTATATTGCAGTGCTGCCAGAGAATTCTTTTAATGTTGATGCTCAGTAGACCATGTAGCACAAAGTACTTAGTGCAAGTAATAGGGTGAAAACTATGGCCTGCGTAACTGTCATTTTCTGCCTCTCTCTCTCTTTCAGGCAGATCCTTACCTAGCTCATAGTTTTCACCTAGCACTGAGAGAGACACCTATGTCAGGCAAATGTCCCCACATAGAGACCAGAGTCACGGGTCCATAACCCCACATTGAAATCCAAACTCGTGAAGACAAATGTTCATTTTCCCACCTTTTCCTGATTTTATAATGTCTCTCCAGAGCAGTATCAGTAGCTTCTTGGGCAAGTACCAAGCCAATTGGGCTACGCAACCACCTTGCTTGGCTTGTGCGTCCCCATGCAAGCACTGCTTGAAGTTACAATGGTGATGCTGATGAAGGAGCACGTGGGTTTCATCTCTTGTTGTGACCGCCAGATAAAAAATGCTGCTAATGCATCTCATGCTGGAGATAGGCTGGTAAGGAGTCACTCAGCCTATTCATTCCTTTGGAACAATTCAAGGGCTGATCCCTTTTTTACTTTTGCCTTGTCTACACAGGCTTTTTTCTTAAAAGGGTTCGACTGTTGCTGAACGTGGTTTCATTCTTGCAGAGGCGGCAGCTGCAGGAAGGCTAAGGTAGAAAGGGCTCCACTGGGCCACAGCTGTCTCAAACAAGACTTCAACAGATTTTGCTCAGAGTAAGTGTGAAATGCTAAATGTCTAACTATGATAGATTCTCACTGACGTGCCTGCTAATGGAGAGGCTTCTTTCCATCTCCTGTAGCACAACAACGCACTGCTGGCCTATCCCAGTAGCAAATTACGATCTTCCTCCTACACTTGCTCAGCCACTTTGGTCATCGAAGGCTTGTCTAAATACACTTTAACCGTCTCACTTGAAAACAAGAGGGGTCCCCTCTGCCAGAGAACACCTGTTGAAATACAACTTGCTCTGTCTGTACTGTGATTTTAAAACATGCTAGCTAAATGTTTTAGCTGACACCTTTTATCCTGGACTAGGCAGGCCCCAAGAGAATGGAGGGGTGGAGCCAACATCCTATCCACAACCTTGCCTGCCGAGTTCATCAGCTCCGACATCTCTGCGCCTGTCCCACACGGTGCCTCACCCGAGCACTTTCCCTCAACTGACTGGTACAGTTACTGTCTTCTCCATCCAGGTGCTTCTCAAGACCAATTGCTTCCTAGGGTCTGATTCTGCCAGCCTTATGCTGAGTAGTATCTTACTCTGCAAATAGCCCCACTGAAATCTGGGCCCCGTCATAGTCAATGGTATTTTGCCATTGACTTGCATGGGATTGGAATGCTACCCACTGCGAGTGCTCAGGGAAGGAGGCGAACAAAGGTGGCATAGCTCGGGGCTGTGGGGACAGATGAGGTTAGATGGCACTTACAATTGTAAGGTGAGGTTCAGGCCCTTTTGTTTCTAATAAGGCACTGTGAGTGGGTCTCACAAATTGTATTTGACTTATAATTTTCATGGCACTGAGCTGTTTGTTTGTTTAATGTGTGTTGTGATCAAAGCCTGAAATGAATGTATGTCTTTTCTCAAGTAAATTTGTGTTCCGGTTCTTTGGTTGTAGGTTTTTGTTTGTTTGTTTGTTTATTTGTTTGTTTTGCTGATACAGATGCATCTGCCATAATTTACACCTCTTCTCAGACACTGATGTAACTGGGTGCTATTATTTAGTGTGAAAAATAGAAGTAACCATGGAACTTGGAAGCAAAAGATGCGGTGTTTGTTTTCTGATGCACGCAGGGATTCCTGTTTTGCAGCTACACTGGGCATATTTCATAGTATTGCAGACAGTTTCTGCCAGTTAACATGAATTATGGCTCCAAAAGTATTCACTTACCATAAACCTGCAGCACATTAACTCCTGAGTCCCAGCCTTTGCCAGTGGCAAATTCATTGCAATGCAAATAGAAACAATTTTCAAACTTGTTACAGGGAATGTGCTACTCCCGCTCAATTGGCATTTATAAGACATGTTCTAGGAAGGCAAAACCAAACACGCATGGCTTGGAATTAACTCTCTCCTTGCCATTTTGCCTGGTAAAAAATATGGGTGAGGTGTTCTGGGGGGAGGAAGGTTCTGTTCATGAAGTTCCAGGGTGGGGACAGGATTGAGCATCCTTGGAAAATACAAAGGATTCAACCCCCTTAGGTGCATGAGGACCTGGGCTGGGGGAATTCTGCAATTGTTGCCTTTGGAGCCATAGTAAAATTGCAGAATTTCCCAGGACTTGCCCTGTGCTTCTGCACCAGCTCTGTTCTAGAATCCTGGAAACTGCAGCCATATGAAGGCTGATCCTCATTTTTAGCCTGATTTGCAACAGTGCCTCCTCACAACGTCTTCATATTGCTACTGATTTTGCTGCAATTTTGCATTCCACCTCTCATCTCAGGGTAGAGCTTTTCTGTGGCTTGGTAAAAAAAAAAAAAAAAATTACAGCTGGATTATCCGTTACATCTGTTTGGTGCCACTGTGGATATAGGAAGCAAATGGGCAAAACTGCCCTAACCGGGCAAAGGAGGATTCTGCTTCACAGGGGAATTGTCCAGCAGTGCTTGGGCTACTTACTGTGCAATCCTCACTCTGAGCACTTGGAATGAGGGGCACGGCTGGCAACAAGTGGCTCTTTCACCATTGTTTCCCCAGCTGTCAAAATGGGTCCTATAGGTTCTTGGCTGCCGATGTAAGATGGAGAAGCCTTCTGAAGACTGGGATAGTGGCTGCTGGCCCCCCTGAGCTGGGAACTACAAGTTGGTTTTGCTCCCCTCCGACTTGTGCTGTGTCCATCATGAAATGGCCAAAAAGTTTTAAAACTTATCTTGTATTGGTCCTACAAAAGCCAGGAACTTGGCTACATATTTTTGACCACAGTTAATAGCACCTTATCTGTTAGCCAGCTATTTACATACATACAACTATAGAGCACGTCTGTAACAGCGGGAGGGGGAAGGGTTACAGAAGTTTAGGAGTTCATGGAAAGGAGCCAACCTCCCAGAAGGGTCATGTTTGCAAGGTGGTTAGCTACTGTGGTGATGGGGCCAGATCAGTGGCTAGATGGACAAATGAGTCATACGGCTCAAAACCTTTGCATAGTGAGCCTGAAAGGGCAACTGTTGCTATTCCAGCCTATGGTCTGGAACCAATACATGTGTCCCAGCAACATGCCCAAATTGCCTACAATAGCTGATTGCACAGATTGCACAGAGCTCTCACTGACATGACTGACAGTTGTGTGTGGTGGAAGGAAGATTGTCACCCCTGGAGTCCATTCGTAATGCCTTCTGTGAACAGGACTCCCATTGATTTCAGTTGAGGTGATTGCTGACCAGTGTTCCCTGTAAGCTGTGCGCTTGTGTGGCTGCTCAGGAGGGATTCAAATGCCACTCAGCTGATTAGAAACTGTTTTGTTTCTACTGGTGGTGCACATTCACACAGGCCTCGGTGCATATAAAAATTATTCTGTGCATGGGTGGAAAAAATCCACATATTGTGTCTGACCTTCCTTTAGCACAACTGTTCTAGTAATACCAGGAGCTTCAAACAGGCTTGGCTTACTCCCAGTATCTGCTGAAGCCACTAGGGCTTGGCTGAACTGGGCACATGTATGATGCTGGAAAACTTATTACCTAACATGACTTTGCTGGCATGTTGTTGCCAAACCACGCGCCAAGTGCAGATGGGGTTGTTTGTGTTTTAACACCCAGTTAAATACGGCTTTATGTCCTTAGCATAGACAGAGATGGGCACAGTATTACCTGATTCATGGCTAACTCTATCCAGGACACACTAAAGGCAAAGGAGTGTTTAATCTTTTCTAACAAGATGCACTTTCCCCTTGTAGACAAGAAGAGCACTTTTCCCACCCACTCCCCCTTCTGGGTATCTGGAGGGGTGGTTGTAGCTAATCCTCATGTGGTCCTTTGAGCTAGACACTTTCTGCTTATTTCTTTCTATGGAGAGTTTCATCCCAAGCAGGGCCGGCTACTGAGGGAGAGGGGGGGAAGAGTGCAGTTGCCTCTGGGCCTGGCAGCTGGAGCCCCAGACCCTTTAAATTGCCACTGCAGCTCCACCCTGCATGGTCTGGGGTGGTGCTGAGGGCTAAGGCTAGCCCCTAGCCCTGTCCCTTCTGCCTAAGGCCCTGCTCCATCCGGGAGGCCAAGAGATGAGCCCTCCCCCGCATTACCCAGTGCCCAGCAAAGTCTGTCGCCAGCCCTGGTCCCAAGTGTGTACATCTTACTACATGCGAAATACATCTCACAGCATGTGTTCATTAACATTTTTGCCATAAAACCATGGGGTTTAGTTGTGTCGCGAAGAGGACACTGTGGAAAAACTAGGAAATTCAGAGAGAAAACTGACAATGCAGCAGCGTCTCACATTGCTGTATCCAGGGACTGAGGGATGTTATGTAACAAGGGGATGGCTGAAGGAGTGTCAGATGATGAGTGTGGTTTTTGCTGGCTGGAGTTACTGTAATATTAATGTATACAGTGTGCTTGAAGTGAATCCTCTCTATGCACATAGCACATTCTCTATCACAATATGCAAAGTGGAGCAGTGTGAGTCCTATGACATTAAGTCCCTGCTATGGATCCGGTTGTAAGACTTATCTTGCTGAACTCTGTGCCTTGCCATAGCTAATATGATTAGATAGCAGGTGTGAAATCTAGTGTCCTGCCTACAGCTAGTAACTGTGTAGTTAACAATAACAACTAGCAGTTTGTGGTCCAAATTTTCTGCTGAAATTAAAGGGCTACCACTGCGTGGACCTTAATGGAGATACAAATGTCCTCATGAGAAGTCAGTTGAACCATGAGCCTTCAAAGTACAGTAGACTTCCGATAATCCGGCACCTTTGGGACCCAGGGGGTGCCCGATTATCGGATATGCCGGAGTATGAGGAGGTACTCTGGCAGAGGGGCTGTGACGGGTCTGCCGAGACCCTCACTGTGACCGGCCGGGGGGGGGGGGGGAAGAGGGGTGGGCAGGAAATGGCGCGGTGAGGGGCGAACCCTCTGCCGTTTTGCAGGGAGGTGGGGGAAGCCCCGCGCAGCCGCCGGCGATAGGCCAGCTGGGGCTGCAAGCGGCAGCGGCGGACTTGGGGAAGCAGCTGAGCAGAGCAGCTGGGGTGCTGCTGGGTTGGTCCCGCAGCGCGGCTCAAGTGAGGGGCAGCGCTGCAGGACTAACCCGGCAGCACCCCAGCTGCTCTGCCTGCCGCTTTCCCAAGTCCGCTGCTGCTGCTTGCAGCCCCAGCTGGCCTGTAGCAGGTGGCTGCACAGGGCTTCCCCTGCCTCCCTGCAAAACGGCGGAGGGTTCGCCCCTCACCGCGCCGTTCCCCGCCCACCCCGACCCCCGGCCAGATGCAGTGTGGTCCGGCAGACCTGTCACAGGGGTATAATCCCCTTCCCCTCTCCTCCCCTTCCCTTTCCCAGCCCATGAGCACGCATGGGGCTCACAGGAGCTCCAATTGTCTGGCTGGCTGGAGCACTTCCGGGGTCCAGTTGGTGCTGGACTATCAGGAATGCCGGACCACTGGATGCCGGACAATTGGAGTTTTACTGTACTATGAAAACATGAATTAATTGCCCTAAATCCTGTCTGAATTATAATCATTTAATTTGACAGAATTAAGTTGTTTGCTGAACTGGGATTGGAACTGAGGAGTACCTGGTTTCATCAACTCATTGTCAGTTTTGCTCAAGTTCTCTTCCTGCTCCCTCTCCCCTGAGCCCAGCTAGTTTGCAACCTCCTGCTTTGCTGGCTGCTAGTAATTTTGAGGGGAAAAGTCCTGTTGATAAGAGAAAACACTTGAGAAACATGAGAAGGTCGATGATTTAACAGGGTTTGGAAAAGACTCTATAGGAGCAATCTGGACTTTTTTCAAGAGTGGGATTGGACTGGTATGGAAAACACTGGTGATCACCTGGATCACCTGGAGCTGGGGAGTGGTGCAGGGATGAGAGAAGCCGCCCAATGAGAGCTGAGTTACCAACAGTCCTTGTGCTTGGAGTAAGAATTGTTAGGAGACTGGAGGCAAATTGAGACTAAAAAGCAACCGGCTCAACCATGAGATTGTCATCTGGGATTAATTGAAACCACATAAGCAAGCATTGTGGATCTAACTGGTTTTACGGATACTCTGTCCACCAAACCTCCCTGGCATTGTATATGGCAACAGGCATTCCATGGGCTGCTGTTGTGCAAGAGTTTAGCTTTCAAATTAGCCCTTTCACCTACCAGCAAGGGAATCACCACTGTAATTTTGCAAAGCAATAATTAAGGTGTGTGGGAGGCAATGGGTTGATGTAATATATACAGAGAGGCAGTAAGGTCTAATGGTTGAGCACTAAGGAGGCCTGCATCAAGATGTGCTTAGGTGGTTTGGCTGTGCTGTACTGTTCCCAGCTCTGCCATGCACTGAGGGCAAGCCACTTTAAGACTCTCTTCCTCTCTTCTCCCTCTTGCCCTGGTCTGTCTCGTGTGCTTAGATTGTAAATATTTAGGATATGTCTACACAGCAGCGCTATTTTGGGATGACGTCCATTATCCCAAAATAGCATTCTCCATGTCTTAACAGCATGCCCGTTTTTTTTCAATGTATTTGAAATAATGGGTGTCTTATTCTGGCTTCCTGTAGAGGAATAAGGAAGATGCCGGAATAGTGCTCTATTTCAAAATTTGGCGCTGTGTCGACAGTGCCAAATTTCGAAATAAGCTACGCTATTTGTGTAGCTCAAATTGCGTATCTTATTTCAAGCTACGCACAACAGTGCAGACGTATCTTTAGAGGGCAGGGACTGTGCTATGTTTTTGTGCAGTGCCTAGCACAATGGGGTCTCAGTCTTGGTTGTGGCCTCTAGGCATGACTGAAATATGGGCATGGTCATAATAATATTACCCAAGTTGGAAGGTCTTCTGAACTAACCTAGGAAAAGGGGGTTTGGGTTCTGATGATCAAGTAGACACCCAAAAGTTAAATTAAAAGTGAAGGGAGAAGCAGAACTGAAGAACAGCACCATCCAGGTTCTGAAATAGCTATAAAAGGAGCACGTCATGGTAATAAAGCCAGTGTGACTAGCAAATGGGGTGTTATGAAAGTGAAGCTATAATACTTTTATGTTAAGTATTCAGCACAAGTATTACTTAAATAGCATCTCACCCCGAGGATTTTAACAGGGTATTACCAACACAGGCATAAAATGTCTGGTTTCAAGACTAAGCAATACCTCCAAAATTGAGCATGAATGCTGTAGCCAGAACTGAGCCATCAGCTAAATTTGTAGAATATATACATGTTGCAGTCTATTAAATGAACTATTTTGTCTTAATTTTGAGGGGCTTTGTGTGAAAAGCAGGATTGTCAACTCTCACAATTTGTGAGTCTCATGATGATTGATGTTAAAGTTCTGGCTCTGGGAGTCATGGTATTATGTGATAATTTCAACTTTCATTTAAGTAAGTGTCTAGTCCTTCTGGCTGCAGAGAATAGCTGGGGTGACCCCCAGTGTACCCTGCAGGCTCAATCACCAGAAGGAAAATAAAAAGAACCCGCCAAAGAGCAAATTTCATGATTGTTTGGGTCTGATTTGAGAGTGCTTAGAGTTGGCAATACTGGAAAAGTGCCAGATCTGAAACCCTAGAGCAGAGCTACTCCACTTTGGAAGCTCTGGGGGCCACAGTGATATTCACAGCACATGCTGAGGGCTGCAACTTAAGTGTGGTTGTGTATACATGCAAATATATAATCAAATAGTTTCTTTCACACTGATGGGCATGAATACAAAGATTAAGGCAAAAGTACACAACACACAGGCCCCATTTAAGTCAGTTCTGCTGATATTAATAAAATGCGATATTTACCCGAGTTCCACCCATATGACAGCACTTTTAATGCGCAATGACAGTCCAGGAATTTAACTACTAAAACGCATCTCAGCAGAAGACCATTCTAGTGAATACTTTTGTGTTTTGGCTCCCACCCGTGGGCCACGTGTTGAGCCCCACGTAAACCCAAACCGCACAGCGGGCTGCACACAAACGGGCTGCAGGCCGCATGTGGCCCACGGACTGCTTGTTGAGTAGCCCTGCCTTAGAGCCTGGCTTTCTCTGTGCACAGCTCTGTACAAAGTTCTCCAGCCTGCACCACTAACATGGTACAACTCAAACCAGGAGAGACAGTTCACTTTTTCAGCCTCTGTGCATATCCAGTCCTTGATGCCTCTGGGGCAAGGGAGTGTTAATGAACGGCAGTTGTGCTTGTTACTGACAGCAAGAAATGGACTAAGACCACAAACTCTTTTTCACAGAGACCTATGCAGAACCATTGGGTGGAAACCACGCTTGCTATTTTTTTAAGGTGGCTTAAATTAAAGTCAGTGACCTAGACATGAAGATTTCCATGGGTCAGAGCCATTCAGTTTCCTAATGATAACAAACCGTGATGACCAGTGCCTTGCAAAGAAGTTAGGTAGATTAGAAAAGAATTTCTGGTAGATAATATACAGAGAATGAGGCTTTTTATCCCTAGTTTGTTTCTCTTGCAGACAGGTTCTCCCCTGTACAGTAGGGTGTGTCTACCCCCCCTCCATTGCCCAGCCAGAATAATTTATATGGAAAACATTTCCCTCCTGTTTAAATACTCTGTTTAGCATGCAAAACGTATATTGCTGTTGGCAAAACGTAACTAGACCCCAGAAAAATTCCTGCAGAATGTGTGGGGTGTAGCAGGAGGGAGCAGATGTTCCCACAGAACAACAGGGTTTTTATGGTGAGTGAGTGCAGGTAAAGCCCTGGCTGCAGGGCAACTGGATGTGTTAGACACGCTTCCATAGTCAGAGTCACTGATGCAACAGACTTACTTTAGGAAAAATAAATGCTGGGATGTGGCAAGGGTCTGTGTGTATGGATTCCATGCTGTGGAAACCAGTCAGGATTGTTTTTACTAGGAGTATCCCTGAGGGCTGACTGGAATAAACTATGTACTGTACGTAGGCTTCCTCAAGCCATGTGTTCGAGTCCCAGCAGGTTTGACTCAGTATTTTGGCTTTCTGAGGTAAATACTGAATATCGTGCTGTTTTCTGTTGGGTGGGGTGGGTCTTTCGGAAGAACCCCTTTAAAAAACTAAAAGTTTTCAGACTTTGGTGTCTTATGTCTACAAGTCCTGTGGAGACGCGCTTCTCGGCCTGGGTGGGCTGGCAGGCTTCCGCTCGCGCTAGCACTCTACAGTGAAGTTGTAGCTGGGGCTTCAGCGCAGGCTCTGAAGCGTCTCACCTCCCCACCCCTTCTCCAGGAGCTGCAAAGTCTACGCAGCTATTTTTAGTGCAGTAGGATGAGTCCACCTCTGCCAACCTGGACTGGGAGGCTGGCCGTCGAGCTTGTGCAGCTTAGGGAGCTAGCATGTAAGCTGCGGCAGGGGAGGGTGGAGCTCGGCTGGCCCTGCCACCGACTGGGGCTGGAGCAGCTACCGACTGTGGCATGCCACCCAGGCTGGACCCATTATAGACAGGGGATGCTCCAGCAGGCCCCACAGGGCTGGGGCAGCCCTGTGCCCAGGGCGGGTAGGGAGCTGCTCAAGCCCCTACGGGTTAACTGGTTAACAATTTACATCCCTAATTACTTACCAGTTGGAGGAGAAGGACATACAGCACAGCAGACACACAGCTATAAAACAGCTGCTTAGAGCAGCACTTGTTTGCATTTGCACATATAAAGGAGCAGCAGCTCCTTACAAGGAATTCTTGGGGAAGAGTCCTAGAATTGAAAAGTGAAAGCCTGGAGAGATTTGGCCCCATCGAGGTTTCACAGAGGAATCCCATGAGTGTGTAACAAACAGCTTGGGATGGCCCTGCCTAGTAACCTACACCAAACTCATTGTGATCAAAGGAAAGAGCCTCACACAGACAAGTGGGACTCAAAGGAAGACTGGATGGCCACAGTAGGGTATTGCCATTCCCCCCCAAAATTGGAGAGCTGGGGAAAAATTGGAAGGTTTTAAGTGTAATTTAAGGAGTGTTTGTCATGTGACACTTCCTGGAGGTTTGACAGCCGGGAAAGATCCCCGGTGGCCAGTCTTTAGCTCCACTGCTCTTGCAGGGAAGCTCTGAAAACTCCAAAACTGGGCTCAGCTGAAGGGGGTGGGGGGGCACCCCTAGGTCTGCGGGTCTCACAAGGGGCTTGCTCCGGCCAGCCTGTTACATATCAACATTGTGGAGGTGGGGGGGAGGGCAGAGCATGACGAAATCTGCAGCAAGCCTCTTCTGCTCTAAGCACAGCGAGCGCTTCCCTCCCTCTCTGCTTGGTTTGAATTTGAAATAAAGGGCTGCCGAAATTTCCAGCCCTGCTATTGGCTCTGCCAGATACATCTCTGCATTCCCATTGGTCGAGCAAAGATGAGCCAGCTCAGGGAGGGGGAAGGGGAGAAGAGTGGCAGGGGGGAGAAACTTATTTTCAAGCAGTGCGGTTAGCAGCAGCCTCGCTGTAGCAGTTGGCTGGGAGAAGGGAGGCAAGCAAGCCCTGTGACTGCTGTTGTCACCTTTGCGCTTGGCAAGAAAAGATCAGTAACAGTAAATGCAAATTCAGGAGATGGGGCCAGTGTCTCGGGAGCTCTGATTCCAACGCAACTGCTCCTGATTTCTGCAAGGAGCCAACCAGGAGTTTGCAATGCATGGGGGCTGGAACCTTTGTTCTGCGTTAGGAGCCTTCATTCCTGGTCCTCCTGGCTGGTTGGGGTGGGGCAGGGTGGATGAGGAGTTAGCAAAGCAAGCTGCATGCATTTCTCTGGCTCCTGGGTAGTGAGGGGAGGCAAGCAGTGTCCTTGTACAAAATGCACAGGAAGGGAAGGTCCTCCTATCCCCCTCAAATGGCACTCCTATAGAAGTCTGGTCAGTGGATAGCCTGACTAAACTGAGATGTTCCCCCTTATTTGAGGCATGTCTCCCCTGCGGATGGAATTGAGTGTTAGGCTTTAGTGGCTGCAGTTAGCTGTTGTTTTTTGAACTGATATATTCTTAGCCAAACAAAACACTGCAGTCCTTCAGGAAAGAAAACTAAATATAGCTCAGATCAGCATTGCTTGCATCACTCAGAATTACTTTGCAAGGCTTGAATGTTTGTGGAAATGGGAAGGTCTATCTTTTTGTAGCCACCAGTTCTAATTTCTCAAAGCAAAAATATTTTGTTGCACTGATAATGGATCTGATTCTTGTACTACCCATTTCTATCACTTAATTCTGAAAAATAAAATGGGCTCTTACAAAATAGGAGTTAAAAGCAAACCAGGTCTTCTCTTAAATGTACAGTGAATGTAATGCTTATGAAAGGTGCCACCAACTAGCATCCTGCCTCAGTGGGTGGAGCCCACAAGGATAATGAAAAGTCTATCTCCATAGGCGAGATGAGGGATCATAGATCTTAGCAGTCAATTGGGGGTGTGTGTGTGTGTAAGAATGGAAAAAACAGAGGGAGGTGTAGGTTACGGAATCAAAACCTGAGATCCAGAAGGGGGCAGAGAACCCTGGACAAGGCCCAATGCTCTGAGGACTCTAAGGAGCCAGTGGACTGTCATGTAGGGGCTCTTACTGGAAGTTTGCATGGACAAGAGAGCAGAGAGCAGGGACATAAATAACCCCTTTTCCCACCCACAGTTTCCTGCTCTTGGGGTGGGGGAGCGGAGGTAACACAGACCCAAGTCTCTGGGGAAAATCCTGGCCCTACGGAAGTCAATGAAAGCTCCTATTGATTCCAATTGGCTAGAAATTTGCCTTCTATTCTCTTGTAAACAGGCAAACTGCAGACACTGCTGCTCATGGTTCTCAACCCTGTTTTGGAAGGACTGCCTTTAGAGAGCCATGTCCACTCAGGCGGGAGGTGCAGAGAGCTTCCAACTAGCATAGATTTCTCTGGGATTTAGGGCTCTCAGCCACCTTACAGGGCTTCTTAGCGCAGTGGGGAATTCTCAACATCTTAATCACTCTGGCACCATTGCAGGCAGTCTCCTGTGGTGATTTCTTTTCAGGTACATCCTTGTTTGGATACCAGGACCTTGACTGAAGCCACTAGATTCACACCTATAGGGCCCAGACCGAAGCCACTGAATTCACTACCCATAGGCTATCTGATTAAATATGTGTGTGTGTGTGTGTGTGTGTGTGTGTGTGTCTACATATAGATAGGCAGGTGTTCTCCCTAACATAGTGGGCACCTCTACAGTTACACCTGATCTTCAACTTCTAATTTTGTGCTCTGCCCTTCTCAGGTTCTGAAAAATTAATTAGAAATAAATCCTGTGTAAGGTGCAGTTGTTGCACAAAGGTGCAGTTTCCCAGAAGTGCTATGTCCTGTGACTACCCCTTAGTTTAGGGGTGGGCAATAATTTTGCATGGGGGCCACTCCATGATTTTGTTAAGTGGTCAATGGCCACAGTTCTATACAAGGCGTGTGGAGTCTGGGATGGAGATGGGTTGAAAAAGAGAGCTTGGTTTAGGGGAGGAGGGTGCAGGAGAGTGTGTGAGGTCTGAGAGGGAGTTTGGGTGAAGGGGGGTTGTGCCCTGGGATGGGGTATTGGGGTGCAGGATATGGGAAGGGATATGGGTACAGGAGAGGATTCTGGCCTGGGGTAAGGGTATAGTAAGGTGTGCAGGGTCTGGGAGGGAGTTGTGACCTGTGATGGAAGGTGCAGAGAGTTTGAGTGGTGACCTGGGGCAGGGAGCTGGGGTGTAGGAGGAAGTAGGCTGCTAGAGACAGGCTCTGGCTGGGAGGTGCTTCCTTAGGCAGCTCCTGACCAGCAGCTCAGCAGGACTCTCAGGCAGGCTGCCTGTCTGCCACAGCCCCAAACCACTCAAAACGGATGGCTGCTCCATGTGGCTCTCTGTGCCATGTGCGGGGCATGGGAGGCTTTGCGCACTGCTCCTGCTGATGGCATAGTTTCTTGCCTCCCATTGGTCAGTTTTTGTAGCCAATAGGAGCTGAGAGATTATGCTGGGGGTGGGGACGGTGTGCAAAGTCCCTCCCTCAGCACATTGCACAGTGTGGCACATGGAACAGCCAGTTGCTCTGAGCAGTTTGGGGTTGCTCCATGCCTGAGGTTCCTGGCGGGGTGACCCACAGGCCAAATTGAAAGGTGTGGTGAGATGGATCTGACCCACGGGCTATATCTTGCCCACCTCGTCTTGGTTCCTTTGCTAACTGCTGCCCACCTGTATCCAGGAATCATGTTTGATGTGTTACTCTGTGGGCAGTCTAAGAATGCTCATATCCTGAGCAATGGATGTTCTTGTTTTTATAGGAGGTGCTAGTTAAGAGTTTTGTTGTGCTTTCTTCTGGCTTTGGCTTAATGCCTATTGCATTCGTTCCTAAAAATATACAGGGAGATCATACTTTAAGGCATAAGCACAGGAGGCAAAGTTAAAGCTGAGCATTCAGCCTCAACTATGCATTTCTAGATGCTTGATTTCTCAACCTTAATGTTGTGTAAGCAATATATATTTTTGTGTATTATACACACAAGTACACATGCCCAGTGGTCATTGTTCTGTTGTCTCTCCTTCATTGATACACATTGCTTAACTTCACTGGAGATTTTTGCTTGAAAATGGCAGGCTTGTATAACTGATCAGTTTTTTACCTGGAGCTCAGAAAAGGTCACAGAGGCCTGGAGAAGGGCAATCATTGTCTATCTTTAAAAAAGAGGAACAAAGAAGATCCAGGGAATTAGATGTTTTTGGCCTAACTTTGGTACCAAGAATGATACTGCAACAAATGATTAAACAATTAGTTTGTAAGCAGATAATAGGATTATAAGGAATAGCTAGCCAAACCAATCTGATCTCTGTCTTTGACGAGATTATAGGCCAAGTGGATGGTGAGAAGTGGTAGATGTGCTATATCTAGATTTTTAGTATGGCTTTTGACAGTCATGTGTTACACTCTAATAAACAAACTATGGAAGCATGGTCTAGATGAAATTGCTATTGGGTGGGCACACAACTGGTTGAAAGACCTACTTACAGAGTAGCTCTCACTGGGCTGCTGTCAAACTAGAAGGGCATATCTGGCGGCCCCATGTGGGTCAGTCCTGGATCTGATGTTAATCAATATTTTCATTTATGATCTGGAAGGATTGCAAACTCTTTGGAGGACAGAATTAGAATTCAGTATTAACTCAACCATCTAGATCATTGGTCTGCAACAAACATGATGACATTTAATAAAGACAAGGACAAAGTACTTCATCTAGGAAGGAAACATCAAATGCACAACTGCAAATGGAGAATAACAAGCTAGGTCTGTAGTGTCCAACAACACTCTAGCCACTAGCCACATGTGGCTATCCGGCCGGTTGAGTGTGGTATTTGGCTTGAACAATGTGGTTATTTGGCCGTCTGAGTGTGGCTAGTTCTCTATAGCAGTAGCCACTACAGTGCTACTGCTTCAGAACTGGTTGGACACCAGAGAGTTAGGTTTTAGTATTCCTGAAAAGAATCTGGGGGTCAGAGTGAATCTCAAACTGAGTATGAGTCAACAATGTTAAGCAGTTGCAAAAGACTAACATTCTGAGTTATATTAACGGTAGTGATATCTGTAAGATGTGAGCAGTAATTGTCCTGCTCCACTTGGCCTCAGTGAGGCCAGGGCTGTGCAAAGACACAATAAGTAAAAATAAAAAGCTGCAAAAGTAAAGAGCTCACTGTGTGCTAACCTAAAGAGAGGGGGTGCATAATTAATATTTTGCCCCAGGTGCAAAAATACCTAGTTCCAGTGCTGAGTGCGGCCTCAGCTGGTCTACGGTGTCCAGTTCTGGGCTGCATGCTTCAGGAAAGATATGGATAAATTGGAGAGAGTCGCAAGGCAGCAATAAAGGTGATAAAAACTTTAAAAAACTTGACCTATGAGGAAAGGTTAAAAAACTCAACATATTTAGTATTGAGAAAAGAAGACTGAGGAGAGATCTGATAAATCTTCATATATGTTGAGGGTTGTTATACAGAGAGTGGTGATCTATTGTTTTCCATGTCTGCTGAAGGCAGGACAAGAAGTATTGGCCTTAATCTGCAGATTTATGTTAGATTACATAAGTATCTTCATTACTATAAGGACTGTTAAGCTCTGAAGCCGGCTTCCAAGGAAAGCTGTAAAATCTCCATTATTAGAGGTTTTTAAGAACAGGTTAGACAAACACCTCCCAGGGATGATCTAGATTTACTCAGTACAGGAAGCTGGAGTTGATGACTTCTTGAAGTTCCTTCCAGTCCTACATTTCCATGATTCTCTGATTGCCTTTAGTAATGTGGATTTATCTCCCTTATATTTTTTCTCTCCCTTTCTTTACTTTTTCTTCATTCTTCCTCTTGACTTTACCATCAGTCTGGTATCTAAAACTCATTTATCAGACAAGTATTTCCATGTCAACATAGCACTAATATTGTAATGTATACTGTACTTACCGTCAGGCCCTATCAGAGGAGGAGCCAAGGAGGGCCATTTGGCCCTGGCCTCAGGAGACAAAGGGCCCTCAAATGTTGACATTTTTCTACCAAGACATTTCCATTTATTATACACCTTGCAGTTATAACACAGACAACAAAAGAAGCTTTATATATACATGCAAAAAATTGATTTAAATCATTGTGGGACCTCAGGCCTTTGTCAGTTTTTCAATCACATCTGAGTTTTCATCTGCATGAATGGAAACTAGAATAGCTTCTGTAATTAGTGAGTCTACATTATGAAATGCTGTTTACAATCTTTACATAGTTTAGAGGTTTTGAAAGTTGTAAATAATTCTGTTACTATAAAGTGATTTTGCTTGATAAGAGGATGAGTTTAACCTTTACATTAGATGTTTATATCTGCATAGGAGATTTTCATATTCCTGTTTTTTCTTGTGTGTCTTCGAATACCATAACCATATTGGGCTTAGCTGTAAGCTACCTGTTCGTCCAGTTTTAGTTTCGCCTTTAAAGGCTTTTTGTGTGAGAATAAACTTTTAATTCTAGTTTTTTAATAAACTTTAAACCTAATCTGACAAACATCCCGTGTTCATATTCATAACACACCAGTTATTAAAAGAATTTAATAACAGGAAAATGTTAGACAAACTTTCAAGACTTTGAAATAAACCCATAAGGACCATAGTAAATAGCACCCCCAAACCGTTATTATATAATATTCATTGTGAAGTATATACAATTAAAATTTTGTATAACCAATAGCCTTTAGCAAATTAATTTATTATGTATTTTAAAATAACTGTTTTATAAAAATGAAGCAAAGATTTGAAAGTGGTGCAAGTAAGAGACAGCGAAAGCAACAGAATGAAGCAGCAGTTAAGAGTTTAAAGCCAATAACATAATTCCTTGTAGAACATACCTCAGCCATTAGACGGTGACCATACTGACAGTGACACTTCCAGTTCTGATCATCAAAACGTACCCACAAATGACATTTCAATGCCACTGCCTCAGAATGAGGAGGTCATTAATCAAGACACAGAAATGCCAACAAGAGCAATAGATGCAGAATCTATGCTTGATTTAGAGATGGTGCAGGAAGAAAATGAGGACCTCGGAGATGCTGCGCAGCAAAAGCAAGAACTTATGACTAGCACAGGACACAGTGGCATCAGAACCTGATATTGGACTTCTTGATAAGAACAACGTTGCTCAAATGCAGTCACTTCTTAAAGTTAGTTGTTTTCAGATTCCAAGTAATATACCAAAAGTTTCTGAATCATGCTTTCCCCGCTCATCTGCTGACAAAAACTCTTCCCAATGGAGAGATCTACACAGGAGACTGGCTCTTCTGGAGCATGGAAAAATAGGCTCTGTACTGCATACTCTGATTCATTTTTAATAGTAATACCTAGATGCATCAGTACTGTCTGATCCATCTGGTTGGAGCAACAGTAGAGGTTAGAGGAAGTTGAAAGACCAAAAACCTGCATGTGAAACTTCAATATCGCATAAAGATAACTATATTACATGGAAGTCAGCTAGTAGAGCAGCACTAGCTAACAGGTCAATTGAGTGAAAAACAGAAACTGATAACTGGAAAAAACTCCTTGAGCGCATATTCAATGTCATCTTTTTTCTTTCTGAAGGGGGATTGGCTTTGTTTGGTTCCAGTCAATGTATCGGTGACCCTACAAATGGAAACTTTCTTGGTATACTTGAGCTTCTTAGCAAGTATCACTCACTTTTATCAGGCCATGTTAAGCATGTTCGTGAATCACAAGAGAGCAGAAAATGCATGCAAGTCCATTATCTGTCTACCAGAATACAAAATGAGTTTGAGCTGTGTGGGACATTTGTGCAAACAAAAACTCTTGAAGAGAAACGACTTGTGAAGTACTTTTCAACTATTATTGATGCAATTCCAGACTGTTCTCATAAAAAGCAGATGACTTTGGTGATTCGATATGTTAAAATTGCAGGAAGTTCAAAGGTTTCAACTGAAGAGTAGTTGCGAATTGCCTGGCAGGTAGACACACTCAGGCAGCTTGAGCACATCTACCAGCCAGGCAGTTTCCAGCAAAGGACTGATATACCTAATTATAATAAAACTTACCTAATTAGAAAATACCAGACATTTTATATGTCTGGTAATTTCTCAATTTGTTTCCTGGACAAAACCCTCAAATACCAGACTGTCCGGTACAAAACTGGACACCTGGCAACCCTACCCTTCTCCTTGCACCCTCCCTCCTAGCCAGATACCCTACCCCCAATCTGCTCCTGCTCCTGCCTCCTGGAGTACCCATGTGGGGCCGGGTCCCCCAAGCCCTGGCCCAGGCTGGGTGGAGGATGCAGCCGGGTGAAACACTGAAAATGTATTCATTTTTCATTCTTTTTTTATATGCGTTTATATTTTTGAGCTGCAAAACACAGTACTGAAAAAAAACCGGGTTCCAACTAAAGTAAAAAGTTTGGGAAACCCTGATCTAGCCAGCTTTCTATCCATCTTACAGTCCATTTATCCAATCCATATTCCCTTAACTTGCTGGCAAGAATATTGTGGGTGACTGTATCAAAAGCTTTGCTAACGCTGGCACTGGGGGCTTTGGGAGGACCAGAAACAACTTATTTGAATATTCATCATTTGCTTAATGAATATGCAAATGAATGTTACAGGTCCTCCAAAAGCTTGTGAATGGATTTACTGGTCCCCGTGTCAAAAAGTTTGGGAACCCCTGCTGTAATTGAAGCACGCAATGCTACATTAGATGTTGAGGGGGATAATATTGGGCAACTTCTTAAAGATATTCAAAAGATTCATGATCAATGGGACGCAATCCTTTCTGAGTCCAAATCAGTAGCACAGGGCACTGACACTTCATCTGAGTTTTCCACCAATCGCAGCCGAACATCTCAATCTGATTCAGAAAGCCACTTTTGAGTCAATTTTTGTTGTTGTTATTGAGTCCATCAAATCTGGTCTCACATGTCGATTTGAGTCACTGCAACAAATTTGTTCCCTTTTTGGATTCCTTGGGGAGTTCAGAGAACTAAGTGATAAAGATCTATATTCAGTGACTGAACAGTTTCAACAAAGATAAAACAATGACATTTCAAGAGATCTGTGATGAGATCGTCTTCCTGAAGGTATACATTCCACCAACTTTATATCAGACTGCAAGCCAAAAGAATTGCTTTAAGAAATATTCGATATCAGCCTGTCGACTATATTTCTTAATATCACAATTGCATTATGTATTTTTGCCCATCTCCCTGCATCAGTGGCTACAGATACTTGTTAAAACAAGTACCATCATTCTACAATGGGACAAGAGCATTTGAATGGGCTTGCAATGATTCACGGTAACAGTGATATTGCACATAAATTAGATTTTTCTTGAATCATAAACAAGTTTGCAGCCAACAAAGCCCTGCTTCTTTTTCTGCTTACTGAATATCCGGTAACAGTATTTTTTTTGCATGCTTCATTACAGAAAATGTAGTAACATTTTACTTGCACAAAGAGAAATCTGATAGTGTGGCATTGCTTGAAAATTCACTTTAGTAGCTAAAGTGTTGCAGTATTCTTTACACCCCACTGACACTTTACTCTTTAATAAATTAGAACACCCTTCAGTCTTACCAAAAACCGAAACACACCACTGCATAAAATACGGTACAAATATCCTGACTTCTAGCCCGCCACAGAAATATTTCGGACTTACCATCTGCATCTCATCACATGCTAATTGGTGGGCATAAAGAGAGGTACAGAAATCAGACCGAAAGTGTTTGTGTCAGTCTGAAGCTTTTCCTGTTGGAAAGTTCCGATACATGATGGTGAAGACCAATAGAACTGGTAGGAATCTTTAAAATGCACCCACTGTACATGTATGTCTCCTGACTACATAAGTGTGCAAAAACATGTGCCCCATTTGTTTGGCTTTGAAATCAACTATTATAGTTAAAACAAACTTGCATCTTGTGGCACAGAGAGTGAGTGAATATTGAAGTTTTATCCTAGTCTCCTGTCATGTATAATAAGGGTCACAGAAATTTCTTAGGTCCAGATTACTGGCAAGCTTTGCTGGCAGAAGATGGTCTGATGCACAGCCATGCAGGTATCTGGGGAGTACAAAGACAGTGTATGTGCATCTCTCTTCTGAGTTGCAGTATGTGGTCCTTGGTCACTGCCAAGGATCAGAGTCTGAATCTTGATCTTTAGTATTTATGGTGTTGTGCTTCTTGTATTTATCCACCTAGTAATAGTTATCTGTTAGATAACTATTAGGTGCCAAATACTGGAACTTTAAACTTCAGTGTTGTCCTGGTAAGAATCATCTCTGTTCTGTGTCCTTTTGGGTTGTATTTCATGAGCTGCCTTCTGGTGTTTTTTGGGGGGGGGGGGGGAGGAAGAAGGAAGCTTGCTCAGCTGTGTCACCACTTCTGGTGAGGTGAGGCTTGGGCAAATGGATGAATTGTGTGTTGTGTTCTAAATCTATCTAGTCAAGAGAGTCACCCTGGTCACTTGCAGTAGGGCATTCCCACAGCAGTCTGCCTTCTCTAGCTCTGATCCTTGGCATCATCAGCTGTATCCTGTCTGTTGGTCACAATATTCTTGGAGTAGCAGGGAAAGAGGCGATGCCTTAAATACATAGACCAAAACCCACTGAGAACTTTGAAGAGAAGGATCAGAAATGTGAGCTGTATCTGATACTGAATAGAGAGTCTGGATAAATCTGTGTTGCCAATTTGGGTGCACAGCGTGATTTATTACATTTTTTTCATGAGCAAAAATAAGCATTGGAAATCTGAATTACGCATATAACTATCCAGTTTGATTAATGACACCCTTAGATTGCAATTCATAAAACAAAGTGCACCTTTACACTGCACGCTGACAAGTTCAAAGTGATATGAATTAATGGCCCTGTTCTGACAGCTGCACATTCCCAACATGTGCAGTCATAAATATCTAGAAACGCCATGGATCATTGTTGGAAAAACATCTGGCACGTCTTTATATCCTCTGTCCCCCTTGTGATGGTGGTAACTTTGCTCTATCTTTGTTCCCACATGATTTCAAAGTCTGTGTTCTGTTCTAGATTGCACTATAAAGGTTCTTACTCTGCATCCACCACTAAACACCTTCTAGCTGTGTTCTGAGCTGTGTAACTATCTCTCGGGGGTGTTTTTCTCATCTATGCCCCAGGAGGGGGGGGTCATGTGAAGTAGCGGGGGTTCTGTTTTGGGAGGTGTTTGAAAATATATATAAACGTAAAACAACCTAAGATAAAGGTGAATCAAAAGAATGTGCCTTGCATTGGTTTGATTTGTGTTGATCATCAGCTCTTGCGAGAGGTCATTCCATAGTCAGTCCCTGAGAAAGCTCTGTCTCCTGTGCAGACAAGTTCGGTCCTTATTGAAAAGCGTTCCCTTGTGCCAGAGGAGCTAAGTCCTCCAGCCCGGTCTTCATCTCAGAGCCTTAGTCCATCTTGTAGTTACCCTGGGCCTAAGCCATTGAGCACCTTGAATTTCATTTGATATTCTAGGGGAAGCTAATGTAGGGAGTAGAGACCTTGTGGTGACCTGCATTGCTGGGGAGATCATGCCCGCATGTATCACATTGCTGTAGCCCGGCTGAGAGGTGATGAAGACTTATATAATATAACTGAGGCCAGGGCCTCGTTTGACATGCTGGGATGGAGTCTTCTAGCCAATGGAGAGATGGTAGAATTAAGTGTTACTTACAGATGAGGCTATATGCAAGTTCAGTGTCAGCAAGGAATCCCTGAGCTACAGATGGAACTGACAACTTGTTGGCGTGCCTTGAATCAAGACGACAGTATCGGGGCCGCAAATTCTTCAAAATGTGCACCAGTGTAATCTCTGTCTTGAGTGGGTTCAACTTCAGCTAAGGTATGTTCATTAAAGACTTGAGGTTCTCAGGTAACAGGGGGTCATATATATAACTTACAGCACACCTGCTTTGCTGTTTCCTTGAACAGTTCCTCCCCATTTGGACTGTGATAGGCAGCCCTTCCTCCACTCAGATCAGCTGATGGCACCTGGGTCACAAGGTGTCATGGATCTGCTAGGGCTAGAGTCTATGCCCCAGCCTGTAACCAAGCCCTTTCCATCCAGACCAAGTACCAAGTGCTGCAACTATCATTCCGCTTCACTGAAAAGCTCACACCCATGCAGCTATGGGTGTCTAGGACAATTTTCAATGTAAGCTCCCAGGCTTTTAAAATTGTGCAGGTTGACTTTATCAGATATCACCCTCAAAGTGATCACTTTGGCTGCGTCTAGACTGGCACGATTTTGCGCAAAAACAGCCGCTTTTGCGCAAAAACTTGCCAGCTGTCTACACTGGCCGCTTGAATTTGCACAAGAACACTGACGTTCTAATGTAAGAAATCAGTGCTTCTTGCGCAAATACTTTGACGCTCCCATTCGGGCAAAAGTTCTTTTGCGCAAAAGCTTTTGCGCAAAAGGGCCAGTGTAGACAGCTCAGATTTGTTTTGCGCAAAAAAGCCCCGATCGCGAAAATGGCGATCGGGGCTTTCTTGCGCAAAACCGCATCTAGATTGGCACGGACACTTTTGCGCAAAAGTGTCCGTGCCAATCTAGACGCTTTTTTCCGCAAATGTTTTTCAGTTAAAAGCATTTGCGGAAAATCATGCCAGTCTAGATGCAGACTTTGTGAAAAGCGTTCAGCCCCAGTTAACAGGACTTTGTCTTTACATATCTCAGCACCTAGTCACCGTAATGTTCTGGGCGCAACATGGCTATACTAATGCTCAGGGCTCGCCAAGCCATGGCGAGCCCCGCTCACCAGCCGCGTGGTTCAGCACGCTGCACACGCGCAGACCGCGCTGCGGCACCGTGCCGGGCTATAATCTACTCGCCCATGGCGAGTAGATTACTTAAATTGTCGAGCCCTGCTAATACTGCATGATGACAACTGGCAACTGTTGAGCTATCACTGCAAAGAGGGTGAGACTGACCAGAGCTGGTTCCTGGTCCTCCTCTGACTTGCACTGGATTACACCAATGGCTTGTCTACCTACCCTATACACATCCTGTGGTGTAGCAAGAATTGAATCTGTTGCATGGTGTGTAAAACAGTCTATCCAACATGCTCCATCGGGTCCAGGTTAATCCACATTGCTTGGATTGGGTTTTTCAGTTCTGCTGCCTGTGTTTGGAAGATGGGTAGTCTGTTGACCTAATACCATCAGAAATATGTTTCCTTGAGTCCTCCTCCTCTCAAATGAAGAAAGGAATGGTTAAAAATGCATATAACTTATCAACTTGGTATTGTAGACATTGCAAACATTGGTCTGATAGTTATTTAAAAATAAGCTTATTCCTCTTTACAAGCAGGAGTTATTTTGAAATAAGCCCATTATTTCAAAATAACAGGCGTGGTAATGTGGACGCTCACCTTGTTATTTCAAAATTAGAGAAGTTATTCTGAAGACTCCCCCATAGTGAGCATTCATTGGGTAGCAACTGTCTGTAAAATAAATACCATTGCTGCCACAAATATTCCTGTGGGCAAAGACAGAATGCATGGGTTGTGATCGTGGTTGTGTGTGATATACTGTAAAATCGCGAGTATAATGCGCATCTATGTATAATGCGTACCCTGACTTTAGAATCTTAGCATAATGAAAAAAACCTGAACTCCTATGTACAATGCGCACCCCATTGTACAGGAGAATGGGAGGTAACCTGTTTCTGAAGTCCAGAATTTCTTGGTCTCTGCTCAGGTGCTATGGGCAGCACCACGGCCTGCCCTGCTGTGCCAGGAGCCGACCCACCAGCACCAAGCTCAGCCTCGCCCACTTCCCGGAGGCGGCCCCGGGCTGCAGGAGAGTGGGAGGGAGGGACGTGCCACTCCTACCTTCAGGCTTGCCCGGGAAACGCGCACGCAGCAGACAGCTGCCCGCGCACCACGCCGAGCTTGTGCCTGCCGCAGGGACCCCCGGGGACTCCCAGGCACAGCCTGAAGGAGCACCGGGCAGGCAGCGCGCCAGGGCGCTGCAGCCTTGCGGCGCTGCCAGCTCCTCACCTTGTCCGGGAGCCTGGCAGGGTGGCGGCCCCCGCACTGCGCTGCAGTGGGAAAGTTTCTGTGCGGAGGGGAGGGGGAGTTTAAAACTTTAAAAAATTGCTCTTATGTATAATGCGCACTCCGGCTTTGAGCCTAAAAAAACGGGAAAAAAAGTGTGCATTATACTCGCGATTTTATGGTAGACAGCTGTCTTTTGGGAGAGGGATCCAGACCACCCCTCCTCAGTTCAAAGTGGCCATAAGGCAGTCACAGCAGATGCCATTTGGTGCCAATCACTAGAAACCTGGGCAGGATTCAAAATGGCAGCCATCAGTTGGCTAATAACTGTCATGTGGTTTCTAACCCATCACCATGGCAACAGCTGTTCAAGGCAAGATTTGATGGAAACTACGATTTTGTACAAATCTGCAAAGATTCAGGGATGGACTTCCAGCTTGTATGGGGGATTCTTTTCAGTCTTAAGAACTAAGGCTACAGGTATAGTGTAGACAGACTACAAGTGAGCACATGTTCTGACAAATACCTGAAATATTTCAGGTGACAGCCAGTTAGAGACTTGGAGCTAATTAACACACAAGGCCACATGTTCATCAAGCATGGTACCCTTTAGGCAAAGGTAGGCACGGAAACCTACAGCTGTCTTTGCTACAGCACCTATTAAGCAGAGTTAAGGAAGCCAGGAGTTTTTCATGTTCAGCTGAAGATGTTTACTAATTCATTCTGTGCTCAGCACAAGATTTGGTTTCAGAACAAAAAATCTCTAATCTTATGTGACTGCACATATGACTAAGACATTATCCCACTAAAAATTAGATAAGATGCAGGAATATAAACAGAGAGGGTCGGGTCTGATGCCCTTAGCCTTAGTGCCGAACGGGTATCTCTGAAGTCAGTGGGGACACTGTCAGAGTAAGGCTTTGTCTATGCTACCCCTTTTGTCTTTTGGGGGGGGGGTGAAAAAGCACCCCAAACATAAGTTTGACAAAGATGACAGTGGGGATAGGGTTATAGTGTCTCCCACCGACCCCCAATATTACCACTCATTGAGGGCCATTTAGTTATGCCAGCAGGAGAGCTCTCATCCCTTGGCATAGAGTGGCTACACAGGAGCCCATACAAGCATCACAGTTCAGCTGTGCTGCTGTAAGGTCTAATGTAGACATAGCTCAGGGTACTACTCCATGCAATCAGACTGCTCCCAAACCATGAAAAAAAATCAGCCACGCTAGCCTATTTCCTTTCAGTACATCACAGAATGCCATGACTGTTTTGTGTTCCATAAGATGCAATGAAAAATCTAAAACCCAAGAAAACCCATTTCCTCCACCCTTTTAATGTGCAGCTATTGTTTGTAATAACGAGCAGTCCTGTGGCACCTAGCAACTAACAAATATATTTGGGTCATGACCTTTCATGGGTAAAACCCACTTACTTATCTGATTTAGTGGGTTTTACCCACAAAAACTCATGACCTAACATATGTGTTAGTCTCTAGGTGCCACAGGACTGCTCATTGTTTTTAAAGTTACAGACTAACATGGCTACCCCTCTAAGGCCTACACTAGGACCTTAGTCTGAAATTATTGCCCCCAAGGTCAAAGAGGTGCAGCTATACTACCAAACCTGTTATTCCAGAATAAGGGGTTGTGGCATTTGAACGCTTTAATCTGGCTTTTCAAGCGGCATAACACTAGTCCCACACTTGGAAGGCTGAAATAATGTTAGTGTGTATGCTCTGGTGTCGCCAATTCAAACTAAATGGCCTCTGGAAGGCCTCCCACAGCTCCTCAGTGTGCCTCCTGAGACTGAGTCTGTGGAAGCGCATCCACATTAACGGAGCCTGCCTTAGACTAGTTGATTCTTCCCCTTGGTGAGGACACAGAATTTCAAATTTAAAAAATCGGGTGCCCAGAAATCGAACTTAATAAACGTGGACTGATCTCCTACTGTAGCTGTAACCGCCACCGAGCAGATTTGAATCTGAGACCTCTGGAGCTGAGTATAGGAGCCTCTACCCGCTGAGCTAAAAGCCAGCTGGCTTCCAGCCCATGCTGTAGAGATCTCTTGATCTTAGCTGTTGCTGTGGGCTAAGTGCCACTGCGTGGGTCAGTGAACCACACTCAGGTGTATGGGTTACATAGACATGGCCTCCTACTTCTTGTCTGCACTGTTCAAATCACCGTTTTGCAGAGACTGATGGACGGGGACAGACTGTGTCCTTGTGTTCATAGGCTACCCACCCTCCCTCCCTCCCTTCCCCCCCCCCCAGCATTTCCACTGACTGGCTAAAATGCTAAAACGGCCCTATCAATGTAATGTTTAAAAAACCCTTTTCCCTAGTGTAAGGCATGGCCTGTAAATGAAATTGAACATAGATGCAAGTCTTTGAAGGCCTCGAGCAGGGGTACTCAACACATGGCCTGCGGGCCACATGCGTCCTGTGGCCCCTTTGTTTGTGGTTTGAATTTATGCAGGACTCAACACGCGGCTCACGGGTGGGAGCCAAAACAAAAGCGTAATCAATATAATGGTCTTCTGTTGATATGCATTTTAGTAGTTAATGTCATTGCTCATTAAAAGTGCTGTCATATAGGTAGAAATCAGGTAACTCTTGCATTTGATTAATGTCAGCAGAACTGACTTAAATGGGGCCTGCGTGTTGTGTAGTCTTGCCTTAATCTTAGTTTCTTCCACACTGATGGGCATGAATACAATTTGCATCTATATGCAACCACACTTAAGTTGCAGCCCTCGGCATATGCTGAAAGTATCATTGTAGCCCCTGGAGTAGCCCTAGCCTAGAGTGCTGCAGGCTGGCTAGTTGCACAGCTGAAAGCTAGGTGTTATGCAAACACTTAACCCCCTTCTGAACACAAAGCAAATCATTGGGCCCCCTCTGGCTCCAAGCCCTTCATTGGCAGCAGGACTGGATCTGGCAGAGTCCAATCCTGCAAGGTACGGGAGACTCTGATCTTTAAAAGCACCTGACTTCTGATTAAATCAGTGGCAGTTAGGCACTAAATACCTTTGAAGACCTGGTTCTGATTGCTCTGACCTCGCAATCCTTGGAAGCAGACACCACACAGCAACTTGCAAGAATACCTGAGTTTTGTCATGAAACTTACTACTAAGTGCACCAACCCTGTAGCCCACGTTAAAGCAAACAGCTTTTGTAATTTTTGCCTGGTTAAGGAAAACAGGATTGGGCCCGTGACAGCAGCAAAAGCCAAATATGCTTCATTGACCAGACTGATAGTTTTACTCAGACCACTCTAGCCTCACTGAACCCAGTGGAGTAAATAGTACTAATTTAGGGGAAATCCTGGCCCTGCTGACATTAATGGCAAAACTTACTGACTTCAGTAAAACTAGGATTTCACCCACCGAGTAATGTCTCCATACAAGAGATTAACTACTTTCACACACCACTTCCCCTATTGTGGATGAAGTTAGATTGGTGGAAAAGTGCTTATACCAGTATAGCTAATTCCAATACAGAAAAGAGAATACATTTTTTAGTATTATTGGGCACCTGTATGCTGTTATACCTGTATGTAGACTCAAGCTTGCAGTAGAGCAGCAGTTCTCAAACTTTTTGGGCTCCGGACCCTTTACATGCATAAAAATTTATGCGGAGCCCCAGCGATCCACTGATTGTATGTGTTGTACCTATCGATGTTTCCAGTTTGTCAACCTCACGGAGTCCCTGGAGATGTCTCGCAGAGCCCTGGGGCTCCGCGGAGCACAGTTTGAGAAACACTGCAGTAGAGTAACCTCTATTGGTAAAAATTGCTTCTCTAACTGTGACAAAATCTGGGTGGAGACTAGGCCTAAAAATACATATCACAATGCAACACCATACCATATCTCTTTACCAAGGCAATCACTAAAGACACACTTGAAAACAGAGGCTTTATTGTTTAACAGGCCCGTTAAAACTGGAAAACACAGATTCAACAACTTATTTGTATTTTTGTGTAAAAGTACCTTTTTTTCCCATGTTAATAAAAGCAGAATTGGTTTACTGTGTGTTCATTTAATACCTTTGACAGTTGCAATTGTGAGGAAAAGAAATACAATAGTAAACTGAATAGAGTTGCTCACGCCCCTCCCCAAATTCACACTATGCAAATCTGTGGATTGTAACAACAGTACAAAATGTAACAAAATTGGAATTTTAATCTTTTTAAAAAAAAACTTTAAAAGATAACAGTCCCAGCTATAAAACTATATAAGCATTGTATAAGAAATGTTAAAGTCATCAAGTCTACAGATACATCTTGTAAAAACCTCAATAAATTATATATATATTTATAATATCTAATAACATTTGAAATCATGCACAAATTTGTACATTTTTATGGGAAACCTAATGATTTAGGTACTTGGAATGTACAATTTAGCAGACACTTGTAAGAAAATACCAAAATTTCTTTAATTTAAAAAACTCCCAAATCTATAGAAATCTACTTTGTCAAGAACTTCAAATGACATAACCTCAAACTATAAATTATTCCTTTTATGAGAAGATATTTGTGGTACTAAAAAAATAACGTGAGATGCACAGGGAAAAATAAACCAAACAACCCAATATGTAATTATATTTGCCTCTTTGTGGTAGTAAGAGTTAAAATCTTCTCATAAAAATACCTCCCTTTGCCTTTCTGGTCCATACTAAAGTTCCCCTGTTTATTTAGTGTGCTTTTAAACAGTAATTTGGCACAGAGGCCCATAAATACCATACAAAGTTAAGTCTAGCAAATTAGGCATTATTGGCATTTTTAACACGCGTAGACTTAAGTGATATACAATCCTTGTACTTCCCCTATAAAAGAATGCAGTTTTTCTTGCTGTTTTGCCAGTGTGTTATTTCTTAAATCCAAAAATGCAATGATACCGGCAAGGAGGAAAAAAAATAAATAATGTGCATCATTCAAAGTCAACACTTAGCTTTGCTGCATAACTTGTTTTTAAGATCAACCACAAAGAATACCTTCATTTAAAAATAGAAAAATAAACACCCACACCCTCTTAATGAACAGTGGTTAAACTGATGGAAGAATTCTTAGCCTTAGTTTTTCAAATACGTAAAAATGATTTGAAACTCTCTATTATTTATTTGGATTTAACCACTGATGATGTATTGCAAAATAAACTTACCTTTGCTCACTGCAATCCAGGATAAACTAATTTTTAAAAAATGAATATATATTTATAACATTAAATGTAATTTGTTAAAGTACTGTACATCTATACATTCTCTCAATATTTCCCGTAAACACAAAAGAAAACTTGATTAATATATTTTTCTCCATATTTAATAAGTTAAAAAAACCCTTAAACTCAGTATATTTTAAAGTTTACAGTAACGCTATGCTATTTCAACCAATGAACAGATATGTTAATGTCTATAAATAAATTTACAAATATACATGTTAAGATACAATTTTTAAAACAAAACTGTGAAGATAAAACACAAAATCTTTTGCCCAGATCAGTATATCCTAGATTGCAATGCTCTTTTTTTGAGAGGTTTCCCCTCTCATACTGCTTTATGTTGCATTAGTATTATACATTCTTTTATATATATACAGTATATATTTATAGATATGTACACAATTCTCTGGAATAAACCTTTTTGATATAAGTTAAAGGCTCTTGCCTACAGGTACCCGTAATTTCTCTCTCCAAGTCACTGTGGGTTAATAGAGACAACTTGCTAGCTTTTAAAGGAAAAAAGTACTGAATAGCTGCTTCTCTTGGACTCAAATCTCCATCTCAAGAGTGTGAGTTTTACATTCTTAGGGCCTGATCCTGCAGCACACTGACTAAAACGCTGCATCCACAAGAAGCGCCGCCCTCACCCCCCACAAGACAGTGGGGCTCTGGATGGACAGTGTTCCCATGTGTAAGAGGTTGCAAGACCAGAAACTAATTCTGCGATTCGCTGGAGGCATGTGGCACCTCTATACCAGCCACTTTGATGCTTTCCTCCTTATGAACCCAAAAATGAATGGGTTACAATGACCTTCTTGCATTGCCCTTCTGCTTGGAATGTTCCAACTCCTCTGTATATACCAGTCACTCCCAGCCCGAACGCAAGAGTGGGTAATGATCTCTGTCTGCCACCAAACCAATAATTCCTTTGAGACTTTGACTATGTTAAAAAAAAAGGAATTTTTTAAAAAAATTGTAAGTAGCTGGGTAATGATCGTGCAACTATAAAAAAAATCCCAACCAACAAAAATATAGCTATTTATATAAATATATTAATCCCTGCAGGCAATGTGGCTTTTCAGCTTCACCAAAAAGGTTCATGTACAGATTGCATAAGCAAAGAATTTCTACATTCTTTATACGTCTCCCCCAGAAAGATTTTTTTCCTCTTGGTATTGCAGGCACAGAATGGCAACTCTGGCACCCGATAATATGTTACCGGAGGTCCAGAGATCAGCACCTCTAGATTTAACTTTTTTTTTTTGTTTGGAAAAAAAAATCTTGGCAAGAGATTAGTTCCTTCAGGCCAAACAGTGCTTTTTGACTTCTTATACAGCAAAATAGGAAAAAAATAACCCCAATCCCCATAACCCTTCTGCGGCTCAACAATAAAAAACTTCCTGAATTACCAAGCAGTTTCATTCAAAGATCCTTCACTATGGTTTGTCCTTGGTGTCTCCCAAGCCTACATTCATGAGTTTTTTCCCCCAGGGTCTGTCTGTGGATTTGGAGCCATCATGTCCTGATGCCACCATTATACTGCTGGTGTTTGGGAAGACATGGCTCATCTGGCAGAAGGTCGTGGGCAAACACTGAATCATCTCCCGAAGAGCAGGTGCTGTGTGTGTCCTGGCAGGCAGGGGAATACTGCTCGAATGGCACTGAGAGGTCAAGGTACTCCTGCAAGGAGAAAAGTCACATGGTTACATGGTGGGGGAGAAGAGAGCACTAATGATGCTGCAATGCTTTTCCATTAACACAAGCATTAGGATTAGAGCTGGACTGTCAGAGCTGCGTTTTGAACACCCCTCAAGTTTTGGGATCTGGGATTTTGGCTTAATTCATTATAAAAGTATGGGCCAGGTCTGACTTTAAGCCGCCCTCCAGCGCTCTAGAAAGATCAACTCCTGGGTTCTGGTTCAGGCCCATCTCTGCTCAGGACTGATCTTTAGCCAGAGAGAAACACTTACGTCAGTTGATGTTACAGTAAGGACCCTATCCAGGTCTTCCACTAGCTGCTTAAAGGTTGGCCGTTGTGATGGGACTGCATGCCAGCACTCCCTCATGATCATGTACCTGAGGAGAACAAAGAACAAGAGATCTTTACTGTGATTTGGTAGTGGCAGGGGGAGCACATATGCACACATGCCAGGCTCCAGCCCAAGCTGGCGGGACAGGACAGCCCCCATTCCTTTGCACTGACCTAAGCAAAGTGAAATACACAGCTCCTTCTCTACTGGAACCCATGCCCTACTACAGGGCATAAAACAACCCAGCTAGAATGCCTGCAGCAGTAAAAAGGGAGTTACTCACCTTGTAATGACTTTTCCTTGAGGTGTATCTCCCCGTGGGTGCTCCATGTCAGGTGTGGTGACGTCCTGGAGCTTCAGTGTGGAGTCTTTTCCTAGCAGTGTCTGAGCCGCGTGTGCGCGAGGGGAGCGCGCGCTGTCCCTTGACTGTCACCTCACGTGCCCAGCTCACCCTCTCCCCTCCGTTCCTCTTCTCCACTGGAGCAGCGAGTGACTCCGAGTAGAGGGGAGGAAGGGAGGGTCGTGGAGCACCCACAGGGGGGATACACCTCGAAGAAAAGTTGTTACAAGGTGATTAACTCCCTTTTTCTTCTTCAGATGATGTCCCCGTGGGTGCGCCACGTCAGGTGACTGGCAAGCAGTATCCGACAGGCTGGTGGGAATCAGAGTCACTGCTTAGAGGTTGTAGATAGTACCGCTGTCACCAGTGCTGAGTTGGCAGCCAGTGGTGGCATAATAGCATAGTGCTTAGTGAAGGTGTGCTTTGACGACCAAGTGGCTGCTCTGTAAATGTCTTTGAGTGGTACATTGGTGAGAAAGGCTGTGGAAGTGGCTGTTGCATGGGCTGTGTGCGCCCTTGGCGGAGAGGGCAAGGGCCTGTTGCTGAGCGTGTGGCAATGCATTATGCACGACAACACCCACTTGGAAATGTGTTGCATTGTAACAGGGAGGCCTTTGGATTGCGGTGCGATGGAAATGAACAATCGGGAAGATTTGCGGAATGCCTGAGTCCTATCTATATAAAAGGCCAGAGCTCTTTGTATGTCAAGTGTGTGAAGCATGGCTTCCTTTGGAGATGCATGAGGCTTGGGAAAGAATGTTGGTAGCACTATTGGCTCATTAATATGAAAGGCTGTGCACACCTGGGATAAGAAGGTGGGGTGCGGGCGTAATGTTACCTTTTCATTAGGAAAGACTGTATAGGGTGGGTCCGCCATGAGGGCTCCTATCTTGCCAAGGTGATAGCTGTAAGGAACAGCACCTTCATCAGGAATTGTAGTGAGCAAGTGGCCAAGGGTTCAAATGGAGGCCTCATGAGAGTGTCCAGGACAAGATTTAGATCCCACGTAGGTGGGGGTGTCCTGATGGGAGGGTATAGATTTTGGAGACCTTTCAGAAATCACCTCGTAGTGAGGTGTGCGAATACAGATGAGCCGTCTATGATCTCGTGTAGAGCTGATATCACTGCCAAGTCTACCCTCACAGAGGAGTTCGATAGACCCCCCCGTTTTAAGATGATGTAAGTATTTGAGAATCTGGTGACGTGCCACCTGAGGATCTGTGTGGGCCGGGTGACACCAAGTGGAGAATCTTTTCCACTTCTGGAGTTAGATAGCCCTGGTTGATGGTCTTCTGCTCTGTAGGAGGACTTCCTTTACGGGGTCTGAACATAGGGCTTCTGTTCCATGGAACCAGAAAGGATCCATGCATGTAGGCGGAGTGTGCAACCTGCTCCTGTCCTGAGATAGGATGTCGTGCCTGAAGGGCAGAGGGTACGGTTCGGCTACAGACATCGCACGCAGGAGCGAGAACCAGGTCTATCTTGCCCAAGACAGTGCTATTAGTATGACCAGTGCTCTGTCCATTCTGATCTTGTGTAGCACTCTGGATATTAGAGGGATGGGCAAGAAGGCGTAGTGTAGTGGTTCGTCCCAACAAATAAGGAAGGCATGGCCTGTAAATGAAATTGAACATAGATGCAAGTCTTTGAAGGCCTCGAGCAGGGGTACTCAACACATGGCCTGTGGGCCACATGCGTCCTGTGGCCCCTTTGTTTGTGGTTTGAATTTATGCAGGACTCAACACGCGGCTCACGGGTGGGAGCCAAAACAAAAGCGTAATCAATATAATGGTCTTCTGTTGATATGCATTTTAGTAGTTAATGTCATTGCTCATTAAAAGTGCTGTCATATAGGTAGAAATCAGGTAACTCTTGCATTTGATTAATGTCAGCAGAACTGACTTAAATGGGGCCTGCGTGTTGTGTAGTCTTGCCTTAATCTTAGTTTCTTCCACACTGATGGGCATGAATACAATTTGCATCTATATGCAACCACACTTAAGTTGCAGCCCTCGGCATATGCTGAAAGTATCATTGTAGCCCCTGGAGTAGCCCTAGCCTAGAGTGCTGCAGGCTGGCTAGTTGCACAGCTGAAAGCTAGGTGTTATGCAAACACTTAACCCCCTTCTGAACACAAAGCAAATCATTGGGCCCCCTCTGGCTCCAAGCCCTTCATTGGCAGCAGGACTGGATCTGGCAGAGTCCAATCCTGCAAGGTACGGGAGACTCTGATCTTTAAAAGCACCTGACTTCTGATTAAATCAGTGGCAGTTAGGCACTAAATACCTTTGAAGACCTGGTTCTGATTGCTCTGACCTCGCAATCCTTGGAAGCAGACACCACACAGCAACTTGCAAGAATACCTGAGTTTTGTCATGAAACTTACTACTAAGTGCACCAACCCTGTAGCCCACGTTAAAGCAAACAGCTTTTGTAATTTTTGCCTGGTTAAGGAAAACAGGATTGGGCCCGTGACAGCAGCAAAAGCCAAATATGCTTCATTGACCAGACTGATAGTTTTACTCAGACCACTCTAGCCTCACTGAACCCAGTGGAGTAAATAGTACTAATTTAGGGGAAATCCTGGCCCTGCTGACATTAATGGCAAAACTTACTGACTTCAGTAAAACTAGGATTTCACCCACCGAGTAATGTCTCCATACAAGAGATTAACTACTTTCACACACCACTTCCCCTATTGTGGATGAAGTTAGATTGGTGGAAAAGTGCTTATACCAGTATAGCTAATTCCAATACAGAAAAGAGAATACATTTTTTAGTATTATTGGGCACCTGTATGCTGTTATACCTGTATGTAGACTCAAGCTTGCAGTAGAGCAGCAGTTCTCAAACTTTTTGGGCTCCGGACCCTTTACATGCATAAAAATTTATGCGGAGCCCCAGCGATCCACTGATTGTATGTGTTGTACCTATCGATGTTTCCAGTTTGTCAACCTCACGGAGTCCCTGGAGATGTCTCGCAGAGCCCTGGGGCTCCGCGGAGCACAGTTTGAGAAACACTGCAGTAGAGTAACCTCTATTGGTAAAAATTGCTTCTCTAACTGTGACAAAATCTGGGTGGAGACTAGGCCTAAAAATACATATCACAATGCAACACCATACCATATCTCTTTACCAAGGCAATCACTAAAGACACACTTGAAAACAGAGGCTTTATTGTTTAACAGGCCCGTTAAAACTGGAAAACACAGATTCAACAACTTATTTGTATTTTTGTGTAAAAGTACCTTTTTTTCCCATGTTAATAAAAGCAGAATTGGTTTACTGTGTGTTCATTTAATACCTTTGACAGTTGCAATTGTGAGGAAAAGAAATACAATAGTAAACTGAATAGAGTTGCTCACGCCCCTCCCCAAATTCACACTATGCAAATCTGTGGATTGTAACAACAGTACAAAATGTAACAAAATTGGAATTTTAATCTTTTTAAAAAAAAACTTTAAAAGATAACAGTCCCAGCTATAAAACTATATAAGCATTGTATAAGAAATGTTAAAGTCATCAAGTCTACAGATACATCTTGTAAAAACCTCAATAAATTATATATATATTTATAATATCTAATAACATTTGAAATCATGCACAAATTTGTACATTTTTATGGGAAACCTAATGATTTAGGTACTTGGAATGTACAATTTAGCAGACACTTGTAAGAAAATACCAAAATTTCTTTAATTTAAAAAACTCCCAAATCTATAGAAATCTACTTTGTCAAGAACTTCAAATGACATAACCTCAAACTATAAATTATTCCTTTTATGAGAAGATATTTGTGGTACTAAAAAAATAACGTGAGATGCACAGGGAAAAATAAACCAAACAACCCAATATGTAATTATATTTGCCTCTTTGTGGTAGTAAGAGTTAAAATCTTCTCATAAAAATACCTCCCTTTGCCTTTCTGGTCCATACTAAAGTTCCCCTGTTTATTTAGTGTGCTTTTAAACAGTAATTTGGCACAGAGGCCCATAAATACCATACAAAGTTAAGTCTAGCAAATTAGGCATTATTGGCATTTTTAACACGCGTAGACTTAAGTGATATACAATCCTTGTACTTCCCCTATAAAAGAATGCAGTTTTTCTTGCTGTTTTGCCAGTGTGTTATTTCTTAAATCCAAAAATGCAATGATACCGGCAAGGAGGAAAAAAAATAAATAATGTGCATCATTCAAAGTCAACACTTAGCTTTGCTGCATAACTTGTTTTTAAGATCAACCACAAAGAATACCTTCATTTAAAAATAGAAAAATAAACACCCACACCCTCTTAATGAACAGTGGTTAAACTGATGGAAGAATTCTTAGCCTTAGTTTTTCAAATACGTAAAAATGATTTGAAACTCTCTATTATTTATTTGGATTTAACCACTGATGATGTATTGCAAAATAAACTTACCTTTGCTCACTGCAATCCAGGATAAACTAATTTTTAAAAAATGAATATATATTTATAACATTAAATGTAATTTGTTAAAGTACTGTACATCTATACATTCTCTCAATATTTCCCGTAAACACAAAAGAAAACTTGATTAATATATTTTTCTCCATATTTAATAAGTTAAAAAAACCCTTAAACTCAGTATATTTTAAAGTTTACAGTAACGCTATGCTATTTCAACCAATGAACAGATATGTTAATGTCTATAAATAAATTTACAAATATACATGTTAAGATACAATTTTTAAAACAAAACTGTGAAGATAAAACACAAAATCTTTTGCCCAGATCAGTATATCCTAGATTGCAATGCTCTTTTTTTGAGAGGTTTCCCCTCTCATACTGCTTTATGTTGCATTAGTATTATACATTCTTTTATATATATACAGTATATATTTATAGATATGTACACAATTCTCTGGAATAAACCTTTTTGATATAAGTTAAAGGCTCTTGCCTACAGGTACCCGTAATTTCTCTCTCCAAGTCACTGTGGGTTAATAGAGACAACTTGCTAGCTTTTAAAGGAAAAAAGTACTGAATAGCTGCTTCTCTTGGATTCAAATCTCCATCTCAAGAGTGTGAGTTTTACATTCTTAGGGCCTGATCCTGCAGCACACTGACTAAAACGCTGCATCCACAAGAAGCGCCGCCCTCACCCCCCACAAGACAGTGGGGCTCTGGATGGACAGTGTTCCCATGTGTAAGAGGTTGCAAGACCAGAAACTAATTCTGCGATTCGCTGGAGGCATGTGGCACCTCTATACCAGCCACTTTGATGCTTTCCTCCTTATGAACCCAAAAATGAATGGGTTACAATGACCTTCTTGCATTGCCCTTCTGCTTGGAATGTTCCAACTCCTCTGTATATACCAGTCACTCCCAGCCCGAACGCAAGAGTGGGTAATGATCTCTGTCTGCCACCAAACCAATAATTCCTTTGAGACTTTGACTATGTTAAAAAAAAAGGAATTTTTTAAAAAAATTGTAAGTAGCTGGGTAATGATCGTGCAACTATAAAAAAAATCCCAACCAACAAAAATATAGCTATTTATATAAATATATTAATCCCTGCAGGCAATGTGGCTTTTCAGCTTCACCAAAAAGGTTCATGTACAGATTGCATAAGCAAAGAATTTCTACATTCTTTATACGTCTCCCCCAGAAAGATTTTTTTCCTCTTGGTATTGCAGGCACAGAATGGCAACTCTGGCACCCGATAATATGTTACCGGAGGTCCAGAGATCAGCACCTCTAGATTTAACTTTTTTTTTTTGTTTGGAAAAAAAAATCTTGGCAAGAGATTAGTTCCTTCAGGCCAAACAGTGCTTTTTGACTTCTTATACAGCAAAATAGGAAAAAAATAACCCCAATCCCCATAACCCTTCTGCGGCTCAACAATAAAAAACTTCCTGAATTACCAAGCAGTTTCATTCAAAGATCCTTCACTATGGTTTGTCCTTGGTGTCTCCCAAGCCTACATTCATGAGTTTTTTCCCCCCAGGGTCTGTCTGTGGATTTGGAGCCATCATGTCCTGATGCCACCATTATACTGCTGGTGTTTGGGAAGACATGGCTCATCTGGCAGAAGGTCGTGGGCAAACACTGAATCATCTCCCGAAGAGCAGGTGCTGTGTGTGTCCTGGCAGGCAGGGGAATACTGCTCGAATGGCACTGAGAGGTCAAGGTACTCCTGCAAGGAGAAAAGTCACATGGTTACATGGTGGGGGAGAAGAGAGCACTAATGATGCTGCAATGCTTTTCCATTAACACAAGCATTAGGATTAGAGCTGGACTGTCAGAGCTGCGTTTTGAACACCCCTCAAGTTTTGGGATCTGGGATTTTGGCTTAATTCATTATAAAAGTATGGGCCAGGTCTGACTTTAAGCCGCCCTCCAGCGCTCTAGAAAGATCAACTCCTGGGTTCTGGTTCAGGCCCATCTCTGCTCAGGACTGATCTTTAGCCAGAGAGAAACACTTACGTCAGTTGATGTTACAGTAAGGACCCTATCCAGGTCTTCCACTAGCTGCTTAAAGGTTGGCCGTTGTGATGGGACTGCATGCCAGCACTCCCTCATGATCATGTACCTGAGGAGAACAAAGAACAAGAGATCTTTACTGTGATTTGGTAGTGGCAGGGGGAGCACATATGCACACATGCCAGGCTCCAGCCCAAGCTGGCGGGACAGGACAGCCCCCATTCCTTTGCACTGACCTAAGCAAAGTGAAATACACAGCTCCTTCTCTACTGGAACCCATGCCCTACTACAGGGCATAAAACAACCCAGCTAGAATGCCTGCAGCAGTAAAAAGGGAGTTACTCACCTTGTAATGACTTTTCCTTGAGGTGTATCTCCCCGTGGGTGCTCCATGTCAGGTGTGGTGACGTCCTGGAGCTTCAGTGTGGAGTCTTTTCCTAGCAGTGTCTGAGCCGCGTGTGCGCGAGGGGAGCGCGCGCTGTCCCTTGACTGTCACCTCACGTGCCCAGCTCACCCTCTCCCCTCCGTTCCTCTTCTCCACTGGAGCAGCGAGTGACTCCGAGTAGAGGGGAGGAAGGGAGGGTCGTGGAGCACCCACAGGGGGGATACACCTCGAAGAAAAGTTGTTACAAGGTGATTAACTCCCTTTTTCTTCTTCAGATGATGTCCCCGTGGGTGCGCCACGTCAGGTGACTGGCAAGCAGTATCCGACAGGCTGGTGGGAATCAGAGTCACTGCTTAGAGGTTGTAGATAGTACCGCTGTCACCAGTGCTGAGTTGGCAGCCAGTGGTGGCATAATAGCATAGTGCTTAGTGAAGGTGTGCTTTGACGACCAAGTGGCTGCTCTGTAAATGTCTTTGAGTGGTACATTGGTGAGAAAGGCTGTGGAAGTGGCTGTTGCATGGGCTGTGTGCGCCCTTGGCGGAGAGGGCAAGGGCCTGTTGCTGAGCGTGTGGCAATGCATTATGCACGACAACACCCACTTGGAAATGTGTTGCATTGTAACAGGGAGGCCTTTGGATTGCGGTGCGATGGAAATGAACAATCGGGAAGATTTGCGGAATGCCTGAGTCCTATCTATATAAAAGGCCAGAGCTCTTTGTATGTCAAGTGTGTGAAGCATGGCTTCCTTTGGAGATGCATGAGGCTTGGGAAAGAATGTTGGTAGCACTATTGGCTCATTAATATGAAAGGCTGTGCACACCTGGGATAAGAAGGTGGGGTGCGGGCGTAATGTTACCTTTTCATTAGGAAAGACTGTATAGGGTGGGTCCGCCATGAGGGCTCCTATCTTGCCAAGGTGATAGCTGTAAGGAACAGCACCTTCATCAGGAATTGTAGTGAGCAAGTGGCCAAGGGTTCAAATGGAGGCCTCATGAGAGTGTCCAGGACAAGATTTAGATCCCACGTAGGTGGGGGTGTCCTGATGGGAGGGTATAGATTTTGGAGACCTTTCAGAAATCACCTCGTAGTGAGGTGTGCGAATACAGATGAGCCGTCTATGATCTCGTGTAGAGCTGATATCACTGCCAAGTCTACCCTCACAGAGGAGTTCGATAGACCCCCCCGTTTTAAGATGATGTAAGTATTTGAGAATCTGGTGACGTGCCACCTGAGGATCTGTGTGGGCCGGGTGACACCAAGTGGAGAATCTTTTCCACTTCTGGAGTTAGATAGCCCTGGTTGATGGTCTTCTGCTCTGTAGGAGGACTTCCTTTACGGGGTCTGAACATAGGGCTTCTGTTCCATGGAACCAGAAAGGATCCATGCATGTAGGCGGAGTGTGCAACCTGCTCCTGTCCTGAGATAGGATGTCGTGCCTGAAGGGCAGAGGGTACGGTTCGGCTACAGACATCGCACGCAGGAGCGAGAACCAGGTCTATCTTGCCCAAGACAGTGCTATTAGTATGACCAGTGCTCTGTCCATTCTGATCTTGTGTAGCACTCTGGATATTAGAGGGATGGGCAAGAAGGCGTAGTGTAGTGGTTCGTCCCAACAAATAAGGAAGGCATCGCTCAGGGATCACCTGCCCAGGCCAGCTCTCGAACAAAACCAGGAACATTTGGCATTGTTGGCCGTCGCGAAAAGGTCTATCGTCGGGATGCCCCATCGTTGGAAAACCGAGGTGAGGATGGCAGGGTGTAGTTCACATTAATGACTGGAGTTGAAGTTCTGACTCAGGGCCTCTGCTTGCATATTGTTTATTCCAGGCAAGTATGAGGCCTTCAGGGTGATGCCATGTCGGATGCACCAATTCCAGAGGAGGATATGGCTTCGGCACACAGAGAGGGCGAGCGAGTTCCCTCTGTCTGTTTATGTAAAACATAATTGTCATGTTGCCAGTAAGCATGTGCACTGTCTGGCTGATAATGTGCGGCAGGAAATGGTTGCAGGCGTTCCTCACAACTCTGAGTTCTAAAAGACTGATGTCCAATGAGGATTCCTGTGCCGACCATCTGCCTGGACTATGTGATGGAGTAGATGTGCGCCCCATTTGATAAGGGAGGCATCCGTGGTGATCTGCCTAGACGGTTTGGTCTGGAGGGAATTCCCGTTAGAAGGTTGGAGGGAACTGTCCACCACGTAAGTGAGTCATAAGAGCATAAGAACATAAGAATGGCCGTACTGGGTCAGATCAAAGGTCCATCTAGCCCAGTATCCTGTCTGCCGACAGTGGCCAGCACCAGGTGCCCCAGAGAGGATGGACCGAAGACAATGATCAAGCGATTTGTCTCCTGCCATCCCTCTCCAGCCTCTGACAAACAGAGGACAAGGACACCATTTTATCCCCTGGCTAATAGCCTTTTATGGACCTAACCTCCATGAAATTATCTAGCTTCTCTTTAAACTCTATTATAGTCCTAGCCTTCACAGCCTCTTCTGGCAAGGAGTTCCACAGGCTGACTACACGCTGTGTGAAGAAGAACTTTCTTTTATTAGTTTTAAACCTGCTACCCATTAATTTCATTTGATGTCCTCTAGTTCTTCTATTTAGGGAACTAATAAATAACTTCTCTTTATCGGCCCTCTCCACACCACTCATGATTTTATATAACTCTATCATATCCCCCCTCAGTCTCCTCTTTTCTAAACTGAAAAGTCCCAGTCTCTTTAGCCTCTCCTCATATGGGACCCGTTCCAAACCCCTAATCATTTTAGTTGCCCTTTTCTGAACCCTTTCCAAGGCCAAAATATCTTTTTTGAGGTGAGGAGACCACATCTGTACACAGTATTCAAGATGTGGGTGTACCATAGTTTTATACAGGGGCAGTAAGATAGTCTGGGTCTTATTTTCTATCCCTTTCTTAATAATTCCGAGCATCCTATTTGCCTTTTTGACTGCTGCTGCACACTGTGTGGAAGTTTTCAGAGAACTGTCCACGATAACTCCAAGATCTCTTTTCTGATTTGTCGCTCACTCTGTTGGGGAGTACCACTTGGTTGTGCAGGGAGTGGAGGCCAGGTCTGTACACCAACACTAGCCAATGTTGTACGACCTGGAAATGTAGGCAGGTGTGCTACATGTACTACATAGGTAGTAGTCGCCCTATATCCCATTGCCTGCAAGCAGGTGAGAACTGTGGTGGCAGGGACTGTTTGCAGTGTGGTGACAATGTCTCGTGGAGATGTGAATTGGTTTTGAGGCAGATAAGCCCTGGCGGTCAGCAAATCAAGGCAGGCCCTAATGAACTCTATGCTTTGGGTTGGGAGCAGGGTCAATTTTTGTTCGTTTATTAAGAGACCTAGATGGTTGGAGGTCTGCCTGGTTCTGGTGATCATGTCGGCCATTTCTGTCTGGGATTGGCCCTTTGAGACAATTGTCTAAGTACGGAAAGATGGTAATGCCCTGTTGTCGGAGGTAGGCCGTAATCACAGCCAGAACTTTTGAGAATACTCTGGAAGCCGTAGATAGTCCGAAGGGGAGTACTCTGTACTGGTAGTGGTTGTGACCTATAGTAAATCTGAGGTAACGTCTGTGCGATGGGTGTATGACCATATGAAAGTATGTGTCTTGAAGGTCGAGGGTTGCGAACCAGTCCCCTTTGTCCAGAGCTGGTATAATCGTTGCCAGTGTTACCATTCTGAATTGTTGCTTATGTAGATACTTGTCCTACTTGCGTAGATCTAGTATGGGTCTCCATCCCCCAGTATGTTTCTGCATCAGGAAGTATTTGGAGTAGAATCCCCTTCCTTGAAAGCTCCAGGAACCTCCTCTATTGCTCCTAGGTGGAGAAGGCAGTTGGCTTCTTTCTGGAGTAGCGTCTCATGAGAAGGGTCGGTCCCTGAAGAGGGACAGGGAATGGGGATGGGCAGGGGGAAGAGATGTAAAGGGAATGGCATATCCAGTATCGATAATCTCCCAAGACCCAACGATCGGATGTTATACAATCCCACTGGTGGTAAAAGGGATGGAGTCTGTTGGTAAAAAGGTGGTACTGGCTGATTGCAAAGGAGAAAATGGGAGGTCGGGCAAACCCTTGACCACACCCTCAAACCTGCTGCTTTTGTGTGCTGGAGCCCATGGGGTGAAATGGAAGTGGGCGCCTCCGCTGAGGGCGTTGTCTAGGGCGATTATAGTCATACTGCCTGTGCTGGGCGTGGTTGTAGCAGCTATCCCTATTCTTGTTATATGGAGTATAGTGTCGCCTCCGATAGGGTGGCGTATACATTCCTAAGGTGTGGAGGATAGTTCGGGAGTCCTTGCTACTATGTAGGATCTCATCAGTTGTTGCCGCAAATAGTTGAATCTTATCAAAAGGGAGGTCTTCCACCCTGGCCTGGAGCTCTTTGGGCATCCCAGCTGTGAGTAACCAAGAAGCTCTTCTTATTACCACGGCACTGGCCAACGCCCTAGCCGCCCTGTCAGCTACATCTATTGCCGAGAGAAGGGCTATCCGGGCAATTGTGTGACCTTTGTGAATAATGCCTCTGAGGATGGTTCTTTGGGTGTCCGGGAGGTGTTGCATCAATTCTGCTAGCTTAGAATAGTTATCAAAATCATGGTTCACTAGCAGGGCTGCATAGTTGGCTATGCGCAGCTGAAGGGTAGCTGAGGAATAGACCTTTTTCCCAAAGAGGTCCAGCTTCTTGTGGTCATTGTCAGTAGCCGCTGCTTTAGCATGTGGTGCTTTCACTCGCTGATTAGCCGCATCTCCGACGAGAGAGTTGGGCTGTGGATGTGAAAATAGAAAATCCAGGTCTTTCTGTGGAACAAAGTACTTCCTATCTGATATATTGGAGGTTGGCTGAATCGAGGCAGGAGTTTTCCAGAGTTCGTCAGAGACCTCCATTATTGCCTCATCAATCGGGAGTGCAATTCTGGATTGTGAAGCAGGGCGTATGTTCTTGTTGTTTCTCCCCTACTTCTTGGAGATGGACGGCCTGTGTAGCTGCCACTCTCAAATAACTCATGAAATTGTTTCATGTTCTCTGATGGCTGAGACTCGTCTGCTATGACAGTGTCCTATGAATGTGATGTATCATTGATATGGGAAGAAGTGTTCTGTAGGTCCTCCTGGTCGTCAGAAAATTGACCCTCCTCCTCCTTATCTGAATCTGTAGCTGATGGCGCTGTTTTTGAGTCGGGGATGGTGGAGGCAGCCTCCCTGAGGCCGAAGACGATGCCCAGTGTCTCCTCTGTGTCCCCCAGTAACCCCATGGCACCCAGTGAGGCGGGTAGTAGGGTGGAGGGTACAGATACTCTGGATACCAGGGGGAGTAAGGTGGTGATGAGCCGCAGTGAGGGAGGAGTGCTGCAATGCACCCCCGTCTGATGTGGTCCCTCTCCGATAATGCTGGAGATCGTGGATAGCGTGAGGCGAACCCTGGAGATGGTTGCGGAGGGAAGCTCTTCCAGGCTGAACAGGTGACAGCTGTGGGTTCTGGATGCAGCTGCACTTGAGTATCTCTGGGTGGCAGCATTGAGCGGGAGGAGGAAGAGCTTGCTCCCAGTGCCGGTTCCCTGCGCATGGGCTGTGCACGGTTCTCCACGGTGCCGTGTCCATTGATTCTGCCGGCACCGAGGCTGAGCGTGCTTTCACGATCGCGGTGTCTGTGCTGTTGTTGGATTCCCCGATACAGGGTTTATGCTGCTTGTCCACTCCTGCTTCTCAGGGGGAGAGCTTTGAGGGCAAGAATCTCACCAGGGATCAACCCCTTTTTGCCCATGCCTCAATGACTGGTGAGGCAGCCCTTTTTCTCTCCCAATATATGCTTCCCTGGGAACCCTCCAGCTGCATTGCCTTGTCTAGGAGCAGCATGCAGAGGTGAAGCTCCCTGTCTTTCTAGGCTCTGGCAGTGAGGGAATGGCACAGGTCACATTTTTGGGGGACATGAGTTTCCCCTAGACCGTGGATACATTCTGCATGCCTGTCTGACATGGGCATAGAGTCCTGACAAACTCGACATTTTTAAAACTGGAGGAGCCCAGCACTGCGTCCCCTGAGCAGCTGTCGGCCAGTGTTCTGTCAGGGTTGCCTCTGACCGTTGTGGCCGTTAACGCCTGCGACTGTTGCTCTCAGTTGATTTCTGCCTTTTTCATCTTCTCTGCCTCTCTTCTCTCTCTTTTTTTTTGGGGGGGGGGGGGAAGGAGAGAGAGGGCTAGGCAGATTGAAGGGAGCCGCGGTTTTTAGTGGCCACCCTGGTGGCAGCCGCTTAAAAAAAGCCAGTAGTGAAATTGACAGAGAAAGGTTGGTTTGTTTGTTTTTCTTTTAAAGATGAATCCAGATGATGGTAGAAAGGGGAAAGGGTATTGAAGGAGGGAAACTGGAGAGGCTTTCCACTCCCTCTGAGGAGAAGTGAAGAGACTGAAGAACTCCGTCTGAGACCGAGGACGGGAGGAGAGGAACTGAGGGGAGGGGACGAGCTACGCGTGCGAGGTGACCGTCAAGGGACAGCGTGCGCTCCCCTCGTGCATACATGGTTCACAGACACTGCTAGCAAAAGACTCTGCACTGAGGCTCCGGGATGTCGCCACACCTGACGTGGAACACCCATGGGGACATCACCTGAAAAAGAAAGAAGGGAATCCCCTAGGGAAATCTCTCCAGCACAGTGCCTGCAAGAAGAGCCCAAGAGGGGCAGGTATAGAAGCTGGGTGTGGAGAGTGAAGGAAAGCTCAGGGTACAGAGTACTGAGAGAGGCAGCGGGACCTATCTGCAGCTTTATTACAGTAGCTGTCTCTCACGCTGTCCTTGGCAACTCCAACTGGGAGCACAGGCCTAAGGCTGCCAATGGCTTGGAGCTTTACCGTAGCCTCGGCATTCACGGTCTTGGCAGCAGGACCAGACTGGAGGCCCCAAAAGGAAAAAGAGGAAATTCACACTTTGATTTCTTTGACAGACATGCACTCTCCCTTTACAAGGTGGGGAGCCTGCAACTCACAGCGCTGGCCATAAACGTAATGATTTGAAGAGGAAGCTATTTGATTATCCAAACAGAAGCCCTTCATGTCCTCGCTGGAAATCTGGTTTGCATGATAAACAATTATAAGGGTCTGGCTCCTCCCTGTCACTTTCCTGAGGACAAGTGAGAGCAAAAGGACGCTCATCAGGCCTTCGAGTCGAGTGCCCTGTCCTGAACAGTAACCAATGATATTTACAGGCATTTCCCCTGAGAGATACAGCTCTTGCGAAACAAGAGGACATACCAATTTCATACAGATTGTTCTGCTTTTGTATCCAAAACGCTGCAGGCCCAGTTTGTCCACAATGTGGAGCAGGCAAAGCCAACTGGACCGGGAAAGAGTTAAAAGACAACAGCAGGGAATGGCGAGTCAATGGGCTTAAAAAGGAGTGCTGATATCACAAGACTCACTGAATAGTGATTTGTCCTGCCTCAGTTCCAGTGTAGGGACTGGAGTCAGACACAGGCAATTAAATGTTACTTAACTCACATTCGTTTAGGGTGTTACTGAAGCTGAAACAACAATGAAGGAAACTAAATGTAATGATGCCGTTTTCTGAGACTCAGAACCAGCCTCAGGCTAGAGAAAGTGTTTTTCATTTTCACAGTGAC